>CANIUD010000214.1:160000-879237 GCA_947470075.1 Closterium sp. Yama58-4
CCACTCCCTTTACATCCCCTGCCACTCTCCTTCCCACCATCCACCCCATGCATCCCTCCTGAGTTCCTCGTGCAAACCCACCCCACTGGGGCAGGAAGCTTATGGAATGAGGTGCTGGCCTCGCACAAATGGAGAGGCGGAACCATCTGCCTCCCCTCACCACCTGCTCCCATGCCCCCTCACCGTTCCGCCACCCCTCTCCCATCTCCACTGGGGCAGGAAGCTTATGGAATGAGGTGCTGGCCTCGTGCACATAAAGAGGCACAACCATCTATCTTCCCTCGTCACCTCTCGCTCCCCGTGCCTCTCTTACTTCTGTCCTCGCCCCCCTTGCTTGCCCCCCTTGCTTGCCCCCCTTGCTTGCTCCCCTTGCTTTCCCTTCTCCCATAGAGCAGGAGGCCTTTGGAGAAGGAGGTGCTGTGCTGACATCGTGCACATGGAGGCGCAACAACCTACCTCCCCTCTCCTCCTGTCGCTCCCCGTGCCTCTCTTGCTTCCGCCCTCGCCCCCCTTGCTTGCCCCCCTTGCTTGCCCCCCTTGCTTTCCCCTCTCCCGTTGAGCAGGAGGCCATTGGAGAAGGAGGTGCTGGCATCTCGCACATGGAGGCGCAACCACGACAGCTCCTATGGTGGGTCTATGGCGCATGGAGAAGCGAGTAGCGTGCTGCTTGTGGTGGTGTTACGGTGATGTGTGTGTGAGGATAGGTGTGAGGATGTGGGCGCTTTGGTGCTTGCTTGCTGGCATCGCGCACATGGAGGCGCAACCACGACGGCTCCTATGGTGGGTCTATGGCGCATGGAGGAGCGAGTAGCGTGCTGCTTGTGGTGGTGTTACGGTGATGTGTGTGTGAGGATAGGTGTGAGGATGTGGGCGCTTTGGTGCTTGCTTGCTGGCATCGCGCACATGGAGGCGCAACCACGACGGCTCCTATGGTGATTGTGCTGTGGCGCGATGACTTTTGAGTCGACTCAAAAGTCACCTATGGTGATCGCGCACATGAAGGCGCAACCACGATGGCTCCTATGGTGAGAGTGCTGTGGCGCGGCTATTCTACGCACCAGTCTTATGTCACTGCTGCTGGACGGTTTCATTCACATGGAAAGCGACAGTGACTTGTTTCTTGAGTACAAGCAAGCTTTCTCGCACATGGAGGAGCAACCACGACGGCTCCTATGGTGAGAGTGTGCTGTGGCGCGGCTATGTTACACACCAGTCTTATGTCACCACATTTAACACCAACCGTGACTCCACGCCCTTGTCCCTTGTCCCATCAAGCTCTCTCTCTTCCTGCTCGCCCTTCTCTCCCCCAACCCTCTCATTTCCCCTCCAACCTTCCCCCAGGCATCACCACGTTCAACACCAACCATGACTCCAAGCTCTTGTCTTCTCAAGTCCTCTCTCTTCCTGCTGACTTTTGAGTCGACTCAAAAGTCACCCATGCATCACTCTTTCAACACCAACCATGACTCCAAGCCCTTGTCCCATCACGCTCTCTCTCTCCCTTCCTGTACGCCCTTCTCTCTCCCAACCCTCCCATGCCCTCCTCTCAACCAACTCTCCCCCAGGCATTACCACGTTCAACACCAACCATGACTCCAAGCCACCCAATGACCGCCGTTGTTTGAGCCCCCTCAAACTCCCTCGCCTATTATTCCCCCCTTCAACCCTCCCATGTCTCCAACCTTCCCTCAGGTATCACCACGTTCAACACCAACCATGACTCCAAGCCCCCCAATGACCGCCGTTGTTTGAGCCCCCTCAAACTCCCTCGCCTATTATTCCCCCCTTCAACCCTCCCATGTCTCCAACCTTCCCTCAGGTATCACCACGTTCAACACCAACCATGACTCCAAGCCACCCAATGACCGCCGTTGTTTGAGCCCCCTCAAACTCCCTCGCCTATTATTCCCCCCTTCAACCCTCCCATGTCTCCAACCTTCCCTCAGGTATCACCACGTTCAACACCAACCATGACTCCAAGCCCCCCAATGCCCACCGCCCTCGCCTTGAATTCGCATGTAAGTGCTGCCCTGCTCTTTCCTGCCCTGCCCTCCCTCCAAATGTCCCCTGAGACTTGTGAAGCATTGATCTGCGAAAATATCCCAAGTCAGCACTTTTGATTGAATCACCCATTTCCCATCCCTCCCCCGTCTGCCCCTCTCGTTCACAATCCTTCCTCTCATCCAGTGGAATCGTGGGACATCCTGCCGCTGACCCCAGACCGCCCCACGTGAAGTGCCTCGTGCGCCACGTCATCGAGCTCGGCACCGCGCCCTCCCTCTCCTCCTCCCCCTCCTCCCGCCTTTCCGACAGCCCCGTTCCCCCCACCCCCAGCAAGCGCTCTGTCTCACCCGCCCCGCTTTCCAACCTACTCCTTTTATCCCCCCTCTTCCCCCTTTTGTTCTCTTCTCCTTTCCCCCAACCAGTGGGATCGTGGGACATCCTGCCCCTCACCCCCGCCCGCCCCAAGTCGGGCCACGTGAAGTGCCTCGTGCGACACGTTATCGAGCTCGGCACCGCGCCCTCTCTCTCCTCCTCGCCCTCCTCCCGCCTTTCCGACAGCCCCGTTCCCCCCACCCCCAGCAAACTCTCTGTCTCCCCCGCCCCGTCCCACCTCTACTCCGCTAGCACGTCCTCTCCGGTGCACTCCTCCCTCCCCGGTGCCGTCGCTGGAGTGGCGAAAGCCGCTGCAGGGAAGCCGATTTCGTTTATTAAGGGTCTTATGAGGGAGAAGAAGGAGAAGGAGAAGGATGAGAAGCTGCCCAAGTCGTCGTCTACAGGAGGAGCGGTGGGAGGAGGTGGAGGGGGAGGGGGAGCAGGAGTGGTGGTTGCGGGAAGTGGGGAGGTGGAGGAGGAGGCCGATGCGCATGTGGCGTTTGAGGAGTTTGCAGACTCGTTCCCGTACGCGTCCCTCTGCCGCATCGCAGGTATGGGTTGTTGTGGGAAGGTGGTTCAATGTGGTGTATGGTGGTGTAGAGTGGTGGAGCGTGCTGCTCGCACTGTTTGAGGTGGGGAGGTGGAGGAGGAGGCAGACGCGCATGTGGCGTTTGAGGAGTTTGCGGATTCGTTCCCGTACGCGTCGCTGTGCCGCATTGCAGGTATGGAGAGGTGGTTGAGAGTGGTGAAGAGTGGTGCAGCATGCTGCTCGCACTGGTTTAGGTGGGTAGAGGTGGGGAGAGGTGGGGAGGTGGGGAATGTGGGGAGGTGGAGTGGAAGGTGGGGAGGCGGGTGGGCAGGTGGTGCATTTGCTGGAAAAACGCAAAATGCTGGGAAGCCGCGATGTACTCAACCGTGAGGTTGTTGTCCCTCCCTCCCCACTCAGCCTCTTTGTTTCCTCCTACCTAATGCATCCCGTTTCCTCCACACTCAACCTCCTTGTATCCACTCCACCTACCTACCCACCCACCTCATCCCCTTCGTCCCATCCCTCTCCCCTCTCCCAGGCCTGTGAGGGAGTATTTCGCAGCGCAGCCGGCTATGTTCGAGCAGGTGGAGAGGAACACAGAGTAGGTGCTTACCCTGTCATTTAAACTCCTTGTCACTTCGTACCTGTCTATCTCCCCCACCCCACCCCTCCCACAGGCCTGAGGGAGTATTTCGCAGGACAGCCCGCCATGGAGGAGCATGTGGAAAGGAACACGGAGGAGGTGGTTGCTGTCCCCCCACCTATCCCAACCGCGCTGTATCCCCCTAATTGAACGTTCCCCTATCATGCTGGCCCATCCCTTCCCCAGGCCTGAGGGAGTATTTCGCAGGACAGCCCGCCATGGAGGAGCATGTGGAGAGGAACACGGAGGAGATGGTTGCCAGCCTACTTCCCTGCTGAGCTCGTTTTCTTACAACACCCAATCGAACCCAAACTGCCGTGCGTAAACCCATCAACACTTGCAAGCCTGAGGGAGTATTTCGCAGCACAGCCCGCCATGGAGGAGCATGTGGAGAGGAACACAGCGGAGATGGTTGATAGCCTGATGAATTGATGAGCTGCCCTCCCTCTCTCCCTCGCTCCCTCCTTACCCTTGCAGGCCTGAGGGAGTATTTCGCAGCACAGCCCGCCATGGAGGAGCATGTGGAGAGGAACACGGAGGAGATGGTTGCGAGTTTGATGGAGAGAACCGAGAGCCTTGAAGACCAGTTCTTTGACGCTGAAGGGGAGGAGGCCGAACCCGCTAAGGTGCGTGTGAGCACATGCTTATAACGAGTACAAGAGGAGTGGAGGGGAGGGGGGTAGCAGAGGAGAAAGTGGGAGGTGGCTGCTAGCCTGATGGAGAGGACTGAGAGCCTTGAAGACTAGTTCTTTGATGCTGAAGGGGAGGAGGCTGAACCCGCTAAGGTGAGTGTTGTTTTCTTATAGCGAGTTGTGCTTATAACGAGTACAAGATAGGAGGAGAAGGGGGGTACGACAGGAGCAAGTTAGAGGTGGTTGCGAATCTGATGGAGAGGACTGAGAGCCTTGAAGACCAGTTCTTTGACGCTGAAGGGGAGGAGGCCGAACCCGCTAAGGTGTGTGATGTTGTCTGCTTATAAGGAGTTATTACAGCAAGTACATGAGGAGAGGAGGAGACAGGGGTAGCAGAGGAGCAAGAGAGAGGTGGTTGCGAGCCCGATGGAGAGGACTGAGAGCCTTGAAGACCAATTCTTTGACGCTAAAAGGGAGGAGGCCGAACCCGTTAAGGTGTCTTTGTGCACATGCTTATAATGAGTATAAGAGGATAGGGCGCAGCCGAAGTAAAGCCAAAGCCACTATACAGACCCGTGTTATATAGGCCCCATAGGACGGGCTACCAAAACCTATCCCCACTCCTTTGGTCCCTCTATTCCCTCACACTCTCTCTCCTTGCACTCGCTCTCTTCTTTTTTCCCGCAATCCCTCTCCCTATCCCATTCCCTTGTCACTCACTCTCTCTCCCATCCCATGCCGTCTTCCGCTCTCTCCTCCATTCCCCTCCCATTGCAGGAGAAGGTATCGGCCAAGGCGCGCTGGCAGGGGCTCAAGTGGATGGTGCAATTCGGCTTCCGCCTGCGATCCTGTGAGTCCTGAGACAAGGCGTGGGTTGCTGTGAGGGCCATGGGGTGTGAGTTGCAGCAGGAATGACTGTGTGGGTGGGGGATATGTGCAAGTGGATGGTGCAGTTTGGCTTCCGCCTGCGATCCCGTGAGTCCTGAGACAAGATGTGCGAGTCTGTGGGCAGTTTCAAGTCCCTTGATGGGGTCTGAGTTGCAGGAGGAATGCCTGGGTGGGGGATATGTGTGCCGTATAGGGAGGCAGGTGAGCGATTAGGTAGTGGGTGTGCTACCTTGTGAGTCCCTCTCCCTCCCTCGCCCTCTTCCTTCCTCCTTCCCATTCCTTCTCTCTCTCAACAGTGTTCCTGGTGGAGGAGGAGGAGGCGGACAAGGAGCGCTGGGAGGTGCGCAGGGAACTGCAAACAGACGTCACGCCCACCGACCTGCTGGCCGTGGGGGAGAAGCTCAGGGCGCAGGCGTCGCTGCCGCTGGGAGTGGACCCCAAGGACGCCCATGCGTGGAAGCAGGCCGCTGCTGACAACTTCTGTGTGCGCGGCGCTACGTACCTCTCTGATGGCATCAAGGTGAGCTTGGTTCCTCCCTCTGGAGAAGCTCAGGGCGCAGGCGTCGCTGCCTCTGGGAGTGGATCCCAAGGACGCCCATGCGTGGGAGCAGGCTGCTGCTGACAACTTCTGTGTGCGCGGCGCTACATACCTCTCTGACGGAATCAAGGTATGGACTCTCCCTGGCCTACCTGCAGTGAGAGCAGTGAGAGCACAAGGGGAGAAGCTCAGGGCGCAGGCGTCGCTGCCGCTGGGAGTGGACCCCAAGGACGCCCATGCGTGGAAGCAGGCTGCTGCTGACAACTTCTGTGTGCGCGGGGCCACGTACCTCTCTGATGTAATCAAGGTAAGCTTGGTTCCTCCCTCTGGTTCAGGATTGTGAGTGTGAACTCGTGCCTCAAAAGGCGAGGCAGAGCGCCATGTATCTCTCTGAGGGGGCCAAGGTGGGCCCCTCAAAAGGTGGGGCGCCATATATCTCTCTGAGGGGGCCAAGGTGGGCCCCTCAAAAGGTGGGGCGCCATATATCTCTCTGAGGGGGCCAAGGTGGGCCCCTCAAAAGGTGGGGCGCCATATATCTCTCTGAGGGGGCCAAGGTGGGCCCCTCAAAAGGTGGGGCGCCATATATCTCTCTGAGGGGGCCAAGGTGGGCCCCTCAAAAGGTGGGGCGCCATATATCTCTCTGAGGGGGCCAAGGTGGGCCCCTCAAAAGGTGGGGCGCCATATATCTCTCTGAGGGGGCCAAGGTGGGCCCCTCAAAAGGTGGGGCGCCATATATCTCTCTGAGGGGGCCAAGGTGGGCCCCTCAAAAGGTGGGGCGCCATATATCTCTCTGAGGGGGCCAAGGTGGGCCCCTCAAAAGGTGGGGCGCCATATATCTCTCTGAGGGGGCCAAGGTGGGCCCCTCAAAAGGTGGGGCGCCATATATCTCTCTGAGGGGGCCAAGGTGGGCCCCTCAAAAGGTGGGGCGCCATATATCTCTCTGAGGGGGCCAAGGTGGGCCCCTCAAAAGGTGGGGCGCCATATATCTCTCTGAGGGTTCCAAGGTGGGCCCCTCAAAAGGTGGGGCGCCATATATCTCTCTGAGGGGGCCAAGGTGGGCCCCTCAAAAGGTGGGGCGCCATATATCTCTCTGAGGGGGCCAAGGTGGCCCCCTCAAAAGGTGGGGCGCCATATATCTCTCTGAGGGGGCCAAGGTGGGCCCCTCAAAAGGTGGGGCGCCATATATCTCTCTGAGGGGGCCAAGGTGGGCCCCTCAAAAGGTGGGGCGCCATATATCTCTCTGAGGGGGCCAAGGTGGGCCCCTCAAAAGGTGGGGCGCCATATATCTCTCTGAGGGGGCCAAGGTGGGCCCCTCAAAAGGTGGGGCGCCATATATCTCTCTGAGGGGGCCAAGGTGGGCCCCTCAAAAGGTGGGGCGCCATATATCTCTCTGAGGGGGCCAAGGTGGGCCCCTCAAAAGGTGGGGCGCCATATATCTCTCTGAGGGGGCCAAGGTGGGCCCCTCAAAAGGTGGGGCGCCATATATCTCTCTGAGGGGGCCAAGGTGGGCCCCTCAAAAGGTGGGGCGCCATATATCTCTCTGAGGGGGCCAAGGTGGGCCCCTCAAAAGGTGGGGCGCCATATATCTCTCTGAGGGGGCCAAGGTGGGCCCCTCAAAAGGTGGGGCGCCATATATCTCTCTGAGGGGGCCAAGGTGGGCCCCTCAAAAGGTGGGGCGCCATATATCTCTCTGAGGGGGCCAAGGTGGGCCCCTCAAAAGGTGGGGCGCCATATATCTCTCTGAGGGGGCCAAGGTGGGCCCCTCAAAAGGTGGGGCGCCATATATCTCTCTGAGGGGGCCAAGGTGGGCCCCTCAAAAGGTGGGGCGCCATATATCTCTCTGAGGGGGCCAAGGTGGGCCCCTCAAAAGGTGGGGCGCCATATATCTCTCTGAGGGGGCCAAGGTGGGCCCCTCAAAAGGTGGGGCGCCATATATCTCTCTGAGGGGGCCAAGGTGGGCCCCTCAAAAGGTGGGGCGCCATATATCTCTCTGAGGGGGCCAAGGTGGGCCCCTCAAAAGGTGGGGCGCCATATATCTCTCTGAGGGTTCCAAGGTGGGCCCCTCAAAAGGTGGGGCGCCATATATCTCTCTTAGGGGGCCAAGGTGGGCCCCTCAAAAGGTGGGGCGCCATATATCTCTCTGAGGGGGCCAAGGTGGGCCCCTCAAAAGGTGGGGCGCCATATATCTCTCTGAGGGGGCCAAGTTGGGCCCCTCAAAAGGTGGGGCGCCATATATCTCTCTGAGGGGGCCAAGGTGGGCCCCTCAAAAGGTGGGGCGCCATATATCTCTCTGAGGGGGCCAAGGTGGGCCCCTCAAAAGGTGGGGCGCCATATATCTCTCTGAGGGGGCCAAGGTGGGCCCCTCAAAAGGTGGGGCGCCATATATCTCTCTGAGGGGGCCAAGGTGGGCCCCTCAAAAGGTGGGGCGCCATATATCTCTCTGAGGGGGCCAAGGTGGGCCCCTCAAAAGGTGGGGCGCCATATATCTCTCTGAGGGGGCCAAGGTGGGCCCCTCAAAAGGCGGGGCCCATGTGCCTCTTTCTTACCCCTCCCCTCGCCCTTATAGTTCTCTCTCTCGTCTTCCTCACTCTTCCCCTCTTCCCTCTTAGGTCCCAGCAGCCCAGCCGCTGCTCTCGCTCCTGGCTGTGGACTGGTTTAAGTCAGACTCCCGCATTGACAGCCTCTCTCTCTGTCGCCCTCTCTTATCTCCCTCCCCTCTCCCCTCTCCCCTGTCCCATCCCCCTCCCTATTTCAGATCCCAGCATCCCAGCCTCTTCTCTCCCTTCTGGCAGAGGACTGGTTCAAGTCAGATCTTCTCGCACCCTCTTCTCTCTTGCCCTCTCCTCCCCCACCCCCGTCCACCTAACACTCCCTCTGCAGATCCCAGCAGCCCAGCCGCTGCTCTCGCTCCTGGCAGTGGACTGGTTCAAGTCTGACTCGCGCATTGACAACGTGGCCGCATCTTTTGAGGCGCCTCAGGATTCCTCTTGTGGCCCTCTCCCCTCCCCTCTTTCCCTGCATTTCAGATTCCCGCAGCCCAGCCGCTGCTCTCCCTCCTGGCAGTGGACTGGTTCAAGGCAGACTCGCGCATTGACAACGTGGCAGCACGGCCTGGCTCTGTCATGCAGGTGAGGGGCGTGGAGGGGAGATGTAAGGGGATGTGTGGGCGAGGTTGAGATGGTGCAGGGGGTAAGAGTGGGAAGAGAGAGTGACTGGCAGTGGAGTGTTCGAGACTGACTCGCGCATTGACAACGTGGCAGCACGACCTGGCTCTGTCATGCAGGTGAGGTGTTTGGGAAAGGGGTAGAGGGGGAGAGGGAGAGAGGGGGAGAGGGGGAGAGGTGAAAGAGAAGGAGAAGGGGAAAGAGAGGGAAGAGAGATGGAATGGCAGCGACTGGCAGTGAACTGGTTCAAGTCCGATTCACGCATTGACAACGTGGCCGCCCGACCCAGGTCTGTCATGCATGTGAAGGGGATGTGAGGGGATGTGAGGGGGATGTGAGGTGATGTGAGGGGGATGTGATGGGATGTGAGGGGTTACGAGGGGATGTGAGGGGTTGTGAGAGGATGTGAGGGGATATGAGGAAATGTGAGGGAGACGTGGGTGTAGAAGTGGGACGAGAGGAAGGAAAGGGGGAAGAAAGGGAGAAAAGAAAATTGGGGAGGGTACTTTTGAGGCGCCTCAAAAATCCCCTCCCCCTCCCTCCTCTCCTCCCACTCCTCCTTTCCTTGTCGGAAGCTGGGAAGAAACTGCCGTTCGTCTTTGTTTTGAACCTGCAAGTACCCGGCAAACCCAACTGCTCTTATGTCGCTTACTTTGCTGCCCACCCGCATCCCCCTGCTCTTTTCCAGTCCGAAGCAGGGAAGAAGCTTCCGCTTGTCTTCGTTCTCAACCTGCAAGTACCCGGCAAGCCCAACTACTCGTGTGTCGCTTACTTTGCTTCCGATCGCCCCGTCAAGCCCCACTCGCTGCTGTGGATGTTCGTCAACAGCCAAGATATCTCCTTTAGGGGAACAACCGCTGCAACCTCCCTCTCTTTCCCTTTCCCTCCCCCTCCCCCTTTCACCAACCCCCATACCCCCTCTCCTTTCTCTTAGTCGGAGGCAGGGAAGAAGCTGCCGTTTGTCTTCGTTCTCAACCTGCAAGTACCCGGCAAGCCCAACTACTCGTGTGTTACTTCGCCTCCCCTCCCCCCTTCCTCTTCCCCTTTCCCCAGTCGGAAGCAGGAAAGAAGCTGCCATTTGTCTTCGTTCTCAACCTGCAAGTACCCGGCAAGCCCAACTACTCGTGCGTCGCTTACTTTGCTGCCGATCGCCCCGTCAAGAAAGATTCCCTTCTGGGGAGGTTTGTGAACGCTGAGGATGACTCCTTCAGGAACAGCCGCTTCAAGCTCATCCCCCGCATCGAGGAGGTGCGTGTGTGTGTGTGTGTGTGTGTGTGTGTGTGTGTGTGTGTGTGTGTGTGTGTGTGTGTGTGTGTGTGTGTGATGAAGGGGTGGGGCGGTATAACCCATGAGCTCAATACCTCTACTCTCTCCTGGGGAGGTTTGTGAACGCAGAGGATGACGCATTCAGGAACAGCCGCTTCAAGCTCATCCCCCGCATTGAGGAGGTGTGTATGTGCGTGTGTGATTGTGTGCATAGGGTTCTCTCTGCTAGTGTGTTAAGGCACGTATGTGTCTGTGAGTGTGTGTAAGACCTGTCAATTCCCGATTCTCTGCTGGGGAGGTTTGTGAACGGTGAGGATAACTCCTTCAGGAACAGCCGCTTCAAGCTCATCCCCCACATTGAGGAGGTGTGTTTGTGTGCCTAGGACATTTGCTCTCTGCTCGTGTGTTAAGACGCGTATTTGTCCGTGTGTATGTGAGACTTGTCAAGCCCGACTCTCTCCTGGGGAGGTTGGTCAACGCCCAGGATGATGCCTTCAGGAACAGGTCAGCCGCTTCAAGCTCATCCCTCGCATTGAGGAGGTGCGTGCGTGGCAACTTCAAAGGCCTTCCTTCTATTTCCTTTCCTTCAAGAAAGAAGATTTGTTTTTGTGACGTCTCTAAACGGCCGATTCAAGCTCATTCCCCTCCCTCCCCAGCGTGTGTGGCAGTTTCGCTGGCCTTCCCTGTATTTCCTTCTCCTGCCACCTCCTTCTCAATTTTGTCTCAATACCCTCGCTTCCTGCCACCTACATACTGCCCTTTCTGACGGCTTTTCTGACCGCAGGGCTGCTGATCTGGACCGAACTCAGCTCATTTGCACCCCTCTCAATTCCTTCTCAATACCCTCTCTTCCCCTTCCTATTCTTTCTGCATCACCCTGTCCGACTGCCCTTCTGACCGCAGGGCTTCTGGGCAGTAAAACGGGCAGTTGGAACAAAAGCTGCTATTCTGGGCAAGGCACTGACTTGCAGCTATTTCAAGGGCGAGAACTACCTGGAGGTAGGGAAGGAGGCTGGAGGGAGGGAAAAGAGGTCCCACAATGTATCTCATATATATATAAATATATATACATATATACATATGAATATATATAGAGATATATATGGGTTGGCCCTATGACCTTTGCTCTTCACCCATTTTAACCATCGGCCTTCCTGGCTTGTTCTCCTTCTGCAACCCATTCAACCGTCCTCATTCATTCTCCACATTCCCCCTTGCCCTTCACCCATACACCGACCCCATTGTACCCCATTGAACCGCACTCAACCAGATGGACGTGGACGTGGGGTCGTCCTCAGTGGCTCGTAGCGTCATCGGCCTCGTGCTCAGCTACGTCACCTCACTCGTGGTGGACCTAGCATTGCTCATTGAGGTGAGAGCCTTGTCATGTGCAAGCCAGTCTGGTACATTCTCGTCGCTCGCAGCGTCATCAGCCTCGTGCTGAGCTATGTCACCTGACTCGTGGTGGACCTAGCATTGCTCATTGAGGTGAGCTCTCGATGCCTTGTGTGATGCGAGTCACCCTTGGTGCGTTCAGCCTGCACCTCAGTGGCTCGTAGCGTCATCAGCCTCGTGCTGAGCTACGTCACTTCACTCCTGGTGGACTTGGCTCTGCTCATAGAGGTGGGAGCCTTGGTGCCTTGTGTTAGTTAATCAATGTTGAGGTGGAGTTGCCGCGCAGCGTCGTCGGCCTCGTGCTCAGCTACGTCACATCACGCGTCGTGGACCTGGCGCTGCGTACTTTTACCCCTCCCCTCCCCTTCCCTCTCCGCCCAAAAAGCTCTTCCTGCCCCTTTCCCTTCATATCTCCCCATCTTTCAGGCCAGAGCTGGAGACGAGCTGCCTGCGTACCTTCTAGGCACAATCATTCTCATGTGCCTCGCCGCAGGCTCGGCTTTACAAAGCCTTTGCACTCAATCTCCCCCTCCCTTGTGTTTCTCTCCCCCTTTCCAGGCACAAGCTGCAGATGAGCTGCCTGAGTATCTCCTCGGCACGATCACTCTGATGCGCCTTGAACCCAAAAAGGCCATCGACCCCCCTCCTGCTTGATTTATTGAGGCAGTTTAGGAATCTCCTCCTTCTGGGCTATCCTTCTTATGATACATTGCATCACATTTCACATTCCGGTTCTATGTTAGATGCATGCTCGAAGCAGCTCTGTGTCTGCTATAACTGCAGATAACATATATTCGGCATGTCATACCTGCGTAGCTTATTATTGTAGTGATCATACCATTGTATTGTAGTGGTGATCAAACGGTACACTTTGCATCAAACAGGGCCCAAAATAGGTTTAGGTCCACTCTTTCAAATCAGGGTTCCAGGCCCCCAGTACCCTGACTGTTAGGGTAAAATATTTCGTACCCTGCCAAAAACAGCCTAAAAAAACATGTACACTGATTTTAAAAGGATGAAATGGTTTTTATTTATCAATTGCACTTCTTAGAACAAAACCACCAGAACATTTTTTAGTTAGTCAGATGTGAGGCTAGAATTCCGAAGGTCGCAGGTTCAAATCTGGCTGGTGCACAAAAATTTTTCGCAGCTTCGCAAGGAAAGCTCTCGCTAAGAGGATTCGGTATCTGTGAAGTATACAGTGCACCCTGATATCGGCAGGGTAACAGAAATCGTTATCAGTGTAAATCAAATCTTAGCCTGTTTGCTCTAGGGTAATAAATTTGATACCCTGTTTTTGCAAGGGTAACTGGGAAAAAGCGGCCTACCATCAGGGCAAAAAGGGTATTTTACCCTTGAAATTTGGGGCCTGGCATCAAAGGTCTGTGAAATGGCACAACACAACTGCTCAGTCCGGCCAGTTTAGTCACTTCAGAATGTTCAGCATACAGAGAACGAGAATTGGAGTTGAGTTGTACAGGCTGCATGCATTGCATACCTCTTACCCCTGCTCAGCTTTGTTCGCAATGTTCTCTTACAGTATCTGCCGCTCAGCTTTTTGGCTGAAAATTATTTTCACACTTTTTATATTACAGATAAACAAACCACAATCTACCAGCGAAGTATCTGCATATCCCCCTGTGCACTTCGCAACCAAATCAGGTCTCCTGCTGCTCTCTTCCCCACCACCTCCTGATGCTAGTTCGTCGCAGCATCCTGCAGCTTCACAGCGCCGTCTTGAAGCAACACCACGGCTTTCGATTTGATTCTTGAGTCATCAAAAACAGCTCGCGACCAAGGGGTCGGCGAATTAGGCTATCTCGCCAACCCCTTGGTCGCCGCGTCCTGCAGTTTCGCCGCGCCATCCAGAAGCAACCCTACGGCTTTCTGCAGCGACGCGATTCCCCCCTGCAGTTTCAACGACCCGTCCCGCACCACCTCCTGCTGCCGCTTCTCCACCCCGTCCGCCACCATCACCGTCCCGCCCCCCAGCGCATCCACCGCTCCCCCAGCTCCGCCATCCCCGCAAACAGAGTTTCCGCCGCCTCCTTCACGGGCGCAAAGATACTCGTCCCCGTGCCATCCAGAATCGACGTCGAGCCGTTTTTCAGAAGATCCATGGCCTCTCCCATCCCGGTCAGCCCCGCCTGCACCTTCCCCGCTCCGTCCCTCAGCATCGCGCTCTGCTGCTTCGCCCCCGCGTCCTGCACCGTCGCTGCACCGTCCTGCAGCAAGGTCGCCATCTCGTTCACCGGAGAGTTTGCTATTGAGATTCCAAAAACTCGAGATTTAAGCTGAAGATTCGCTCCAGGCGCGGTTCCCACGCTCTGTCGAATTATGTGTTTCAAGCACTCATTGGTCAGGACATGTGCGCTTCGTGAATTATAAGAGGCACATATTATTCACTGAGATCAACCTTCCAATTACGTTTTGTGTGCAACTTCACAATTCCAATAATGCGGTGCGCACTAGGGAAATGCAGCACCTGCGACACGGCGGAATACCACGAAGGCTTGATTAGGATTTCGCTGTGGCTTTCGATTGCCGCAAAAGCAATTATGCTTCCATCTCGCGATTTTGTTTACAGACGTCGTGACCTGGTTACAAATTGTTTGACAGCACTTCGTTTGATACACTATGAGACTCTCCTTGTGCACACCTAAAAGCAAACAGCATAAATGTTTTCTGAAGGTCATCGCCGTATTAGCTTCACTCCGCAAATGGAAATGTGTAGCTGCCAGTATTCTTGACTGAATAGATTTTTTCAAAAGCGATGCTCTATATAGAGTGGTGCAGCACCCAGCTTTGTCGTCCTCATTTTATTTCGCAATTGCCCTCTAAATTTTTCCCCGAACCTCGGAAACTACAGGTGTGTGTTTGCAGAAACACAAGTCCGAATCTGCTTTCCTAAGTCCCGAAGTATGGAAGTTCGAAAAGGACGAGGCTGTAGTGCTGCGTCGGGACTAACGGAAGGTAGTTAAGAGATTACCCCTCCTGTCCTTGCACCTCCTGTCCCTCGCTTCCTCCCCCACTTCCTTGTCCATTTCTCCCCCTTACCCGCCCACTTCCCGCCTTACCCTCGCCACATTCCCGTTCCGTCCCCACAAAGCGCCATTCCCTGTGCACCTTTCCCCCGCGCCATTCTCTGCAGTAGCCCTGATCATACCCTGGCCGCGAGTCTGCTCTTCTCTCTTTCCTCTCTTTCCTCCCTTCTCACTTGGTCACGACGACCCACACGCGTGCTGCTGCTGCTGCTCCACCCTAACTTGCCGCCATGGTTAGTTCCCTCCTTAGCCTTCCTGCCGCGTGTGTTTTAAATTGTCGCGCTACCTCTGTCGTGGCATTCTTACCGCAGTTACTTCTCGCTGTGTCGATGGCCGGCTAATTACCTGCTCCAAATCTGTCTAGTTCGCGATTTTAGGGTTTGCTGTTATGAGCAAGCCCTGCACCCTTGCGTTCGTACGGTCTCACACAGGGACCAATCAAAGCTAGGGCGTGTTAGGTTTAGGGTCTCAACCTGACATGCTTTGCGTTTACGGGCTAGGGTTAGGTGCTCGAGTTTCGAATGAACGAAAGGGTGCAAAGTCATTCGTTCGAACAAATGCCTGCGTCTCTCCGTCGTCATTTATGGCCCATTCCCTCTTACTTTGACCTTACCTAGTACCTCTGTCTGGCCCAATCGACCCACACGAATTATACGGAAGTAATGCGACGTCAATTAATATCTATCAAGCTTACGTAGAGAACCCTTTCTCCTCGGTGGCCTAATAATAACCTTTTCGCTCCCTGCTCCCATCGCGCCTTCACCGCACCCACCTCACCCCACCCAACCCCACTTCTTCTTCCCCCTCCTCCCCTCCCCCCCCGCCCCCCCCCCCCTCGCCCCCCACCGCATGACACCGAACGGCACCGCACAGCCGTCCCACAAGGCCTTCCGCATTAAGATCAAGCTCGCGAAGAAGATGAAGCAGAACCGGCCCATCCCCTACTGGATCCACCTGCGCACCGACAACAAGATTCAATACGTTCGGAAGTAAAAGGAGTAATATATATATTTTATTAAATGCCAGAAAACTAAATGTTGTAAGTTCCACCACCTTTGTCTCCTAGGATCGTTTTACGGTCAGAATTCTCGAATGGCTTGAAAGTGAAGCAGAACCGGCCCATTCCCTACTGGATCCGCTTGCCCACCGGCAACAAGATTCGGTACGTTCAACCTGGAGAACAAACCTCTGGACAAACCTTCGGTAAGTTGTACTCTGTGTCAGAATATTATGCTCTAGCCTGTAGTGGGGTGCTCTGTAGCGAGTACAACCCTTCTAGGGTTTGCTATTTGTATCCCCATTCTTGCTAGTGCAACCCCCCTCTTTCGCCTAAACTCTCTTGCCTAGCTAGGACTCTCCTAGCTATGGCTCCTAAGACTACCGCTTATCTCAACATGGTATCAGAGCTTAACGTTCCTGGCCTGTGGGCCCACTTCACTGCTTCCGCTGCTACTGCTACTCCCTGTCCGCCGCGCGCCCCGTGGTGCGCGGCGTCGAAACTAGGGTTTTCAGCCCGCCGTGCGCCCCGAGGCGCGCGGCGGTTTTCTGCCCGCCGTGCGCCCCGAGGCGCGCGGCGGTTCTCTGCCCGCCGTGTGCCCCGAGGCGCGCGACGGGTTCCTGCCCCGTCACTCGGCACGTCGCCCCCGGGAGGCGCTGCGACGGGCGACGGGGACCCGCGCGTCGCCCCCCGTCGCCCGTCGTGGCCTGCGCGCGGCCCGTACACCCGGCGCGCGGCCCGTACGGGCTGCGCCAGGCCCGCGCGCGGCC
Organism: Closterium sp. Yama58-4; assembly: GCA_947470075.1. Lineage (NCBI taxonomy): Eukaryota > Viridiplantae > Streptophyta > Zygnematophyceae > Desmidiales > Closteriaceae > Closterium > Closterium sp. Yama58-4. Next base: position 176,243 of record CANIUD010000214.1, read on the forward strand.
CGTACGGGCTGCGCCAGGCCCGCGCGCGGCCCGTACGGGCTGCGCCAGGCACGCGCGCGGCCCGTACGGGCTGCGCCAGTCCTGCGCGCGGTTCGGGAGGCTGTGCCAGGCCCGTGGGCGCCCCGTTCTTCGCTGCCCCTGTCCTCCCCGCTGTCCCCCGTGCTTCTGAAGGCGCCCCACCCCTCCTTCTGCCCGTTCTCCTGGATTAGGGTTTGGGGTTGGGGGGTATGGGGGTGCAGCTTCTGTGTGCCGTTCCCTGCTCCTCCTCCTCCTCCGTCTCCCTGTGCTGCAGCTGCCGCTGAGGGGGGTGGACCTGTTGGAGCCGTCGGAGTGGTACTAAGGGGGGGTGAAGGGGGAGTGGAGCTAGCGGTGTAGCAGCGGGTGTGTGTCGAGGGATGTGGGACTGTTGGGGGAGGTTGAGGGGAGGTTGCCGTCGTGTCGTACGCAGCGCCTGTACTCCGGGGCACTCACTCCCGGTAGCTCAGAGAGCCGGTTGCGCCGTCGCCTGTGGGTCCGTTGCTCCTGCTGCTCGTCTTAGCCGCGGAGCCTGTTACTCCTGTACTCCGGGGCACTCACTCCCGGTAGCCACTGTGTCGCACCAGAGCCGTCTGTTGCCCGTGTGACTGCAGCTTCAGTCGTCGCCTCCCATCTACTCTCCTCTCGCCAGCCCTCCTCCTCCTCACTTCCCCGTTGTGACTACCACTAGCTTTGCTCATAATTGTGAACTTTAAACTATTGCTTCTTAAACTTGTGCTCAGAATGTGTGGTGACATTGTGATCCACCCTGAGCTTGTACTGCTTTGCTTGCTCTGCTGATTACACCCCACTTTGGCTATGGGGGTGTGTCAGAATATTATGCTATAGCCTGTAGTGGGGTGCTCTGTAGCGAGTACAACCCTTCTAGGGTTTGCTATTTGTATCCCCATTCTTGCTAGTGCAACCCCCCTCTTTCGCCTAAACTCTCTTGCCTAGCTAGGACTCTCCTAGCTATGGCTCCTAAGACTACCGCTTATCTCAACACTCTGACAAAGGTACGTTATACTCGTTGTCTTCCGGACCTGATTAGTTCATCTTATCTGATAAGGGGTGTCAAAATGCTGAATGATGAAGCTGAGTCGGCCCCTTCGCTATTGGAACCGTTTTGATGCGTTCGACTAAGACGTCAAGATCTGATATCTTATGTTTTTTTTGGGTTGCGTAGCAACCCTATACATTTGGTAGCACTTTTCGGTCGACTCAAATGAACCGTGCAGTTTTTGTCATTTTCCCAACGTCCAAAACACTCGTTTCAACGTTTTGATAACGAGTGTTTCAAATGTGTGGAGATGACAGCACTGAACACGTAAGTCTCCCAAAAGATGAAACCAAATGTGACCTATCATTCCATAATCGTCGATAAATACGGCGAATGGAACAACAGGTCATCACCAAACACAATTGACGAAAAAAAAAAAAAAAAAAAAAAAAAAAAAAAACACGTCACGAATGCAAATCATGTGCGTACGAGCAACAACACCACATAACAACTGCGAGTGAATGCTAAAATGCATCGGTGCTACAATAGAGATGGTTTTGGTATGCTAAGGCAAGCAACGCTGCCCCAACAACGATCCCCACCTCAAATGCAGACCCGACACACTTTAACATCACACCTCAGTTGCATAACACGTGCAAAAACAACACATAGCAACTGCGAGTGAATGCTAAAATGCATCGGTGCTACAACAGTGGTGGTTCTGGTATGCTAAGGCGAGCAACGCTGCCCCAACAACGATCCCTACATCACACATCAGTTGCATACACGAGACAAACGGGTGCAAACCAGGGCTCTCGTTATCAGACCAAATTGGTCTGATTTTCTGATTTTCAGACCTTGATTTTGGGTTTCATATGGTTTTCAAGACGAGGATTTTTACTTTGTCTTATCCGTAAGATTACGAAATTTATTTCATCTGATTTTTCAGAACAAGCCTTATACTTAGCCTGAAATTTCAGATAGCGGGTTGCAACTCGTCTGATACCGAACCCCCTCCCCCTTTCGATGCCCTCGGTCCTCTTCCAGGCCTAGTCCAGACCTTCTCCCCCTTCCCCCCAGCCTTAGGTCCCCTCCCCATGCCCCTCGTAAAGTCTCGCAACAGCCCAGCCCCCCCCTTCCTCCTCGCGTCCCTCGACCCAACCTGATCACTCGCAGCACCTCAATGCCACGTGCATGCCCCTCAACAGCCACACGCCTGTCAGCTAGCTAGCTGTCAGCGCCGCGCCAGGGGCGCGTTCATCAACAAAAACAAGTGTGATTATGCTAGACAAGGGTGTTCGCTGTCAGAATCTAGCAGCAGGAATGGATGAACTAACAGGATGCAGGAGTACAAGTAGGAAACCCTAATTGGGTTGTACCCCATATGGGCTACCCCACTACAGCCTAGACAATATGCAGCACATATAGTTTGACACACCCCCATAGGCAAAGTGGGTAGAAAAAGGGGTCACACGACCAGTCAAGAGAAGCAAAACAAGCTCAGGGTGGATCACAACGTCACCACGCATTCCGAGCACAAGCAAAAGGCCACAGGGCCAGTTCACATGCAGAGATATATATGCAGCAATAACAGTACAGTGATGGCTACCTAGCAAGAGCCAGCATGCAGGTATATATATATATATCACAGTACAAGCAGAGACTACAGCAAGTGTGGAAACGTAGGCACAAGGCCCAACAAAGTACAAAAGCGCTGATGATCACCAGATGGAAGTGCCTTGGTGAATATATCAGCAGTGTTGGCCCGAGTGGCCACGTGGCGAAGACGAAGCTGGCCTCGCTGCTGCAACTCTCGAGCCAGGAAGTAACGCAGAGCAATGTGCTTCGTTCTGTGCTCCAGTCTGTGCTCCTCACACAAGGCAATGGCGGCCTTGTTGTCGACGTACAACACTGGAGGAGAACGAGGCTGCTCTCCCAAGTCAGTCAGCAGGTAGGTGAGCCAGCGTAACTCCTGTGCAGCCATGGCTGTGGCGTAGATCTCAGCCTCACAACTGGAGCTGAGAACTGAAGACGAGCGTGTAGAACGCCACGAAACTGAACCAGAGCCAAGGCTGAAGGTGTAACCCTGTGACGACCGCTGAGTAGCCTGGTCGTCAACCCAAGAAGCGTCTGAGTGTCCAGTGAGGACAACTGGGCTCGTCCCTCCAAGCACTAGCCCCATGCCTGATGTGCTGCACAAGTAGCGCAGTACCCTCTTAGCAGCAGCCATGTGCTCAGGTCGGTGCCGACCAGGAGCCACGTAGCGAGCCAGAAGACCAAGAGGGTACGCGAGGTCAGGTCGAGTGCAAGTCATCAGGTACATGAGGCAGCCGACTAGCTCTGGGTAAGGACCACTCGGCTCTACGGACTCGTCCGAAGGTGGAGCTGAGAGCGTGTGACCTGTAGCCAGAGGAGTGGCCTGTGCTGAAGACCAGGTGAAGCCGAAGCGCTGAAGGACCTGCTGCACCATGTGTGACTGAGTCAAGGTGATGGTGCGGCGTGCTCTGTCCCGGGTGATCTGCAAGCCAAGGTAGCTGCGCAGCTCACCCAAGTCTGTGCACGTGTGTCTCTTCTGCAGCTCCGACTTCACGTGGGCGAGAGCCTCAGTGTCAGCAGTGGCAAAGACCAAGTCGTCGACGTACACGAGGATGTAGAACGGCGGCAGTGAAGTGTCGGTGCGCAGAAACAGCGACGGGTCAGCAGTAGAAGGCGCGAACCCAAGAGCCGCAAGCGTAGTCCTCAGTGTGTCGTGCCACTCACGTGGCGCCTGGCGGAGACCGTAGACCGGCCGCCGGAGGCTCCACTGGGTACCAGGAGGGAACGGCCCAGTGAAGCCCGGGGGGCGGCGCAGCCAGATCTCCTCGTGCAGGCTGCCCTGCAAGAAAGCTGTGCTGAAGTCAAGAGAGTGAAGCTCGTAGTCACGGTGAGCAGCAACGTGCAGCAGCACCCGAAGAGTGGTCATCTTCGGGGTGGGGGAGAAGGTCTGGAATAAGTCAACTCCCTCTCGCTGACTGAAGCCTCGAGCAACGTAACGAGCCTTGAAGACAGGCAGAGAACCTGGCGGCCGCTTCACCCTGAAAATCCACATGCCACTGACGATGTTCGCCCCAGGAGGGGGAACCTCATCGACGTAAGTGCCAGTGGACTTCCAGGATGCCATCTCTGCGTCCATGGCTGTCTGCCACTGAGAGGAGTACTCACCCGCGATCGCCTCAGTGTAAGAGCGCGGGGTCGGGATGTCTGGTGCATCCGGGTCTCCCTCAGGGGCAAGCAGCATGGCAACGAGATGAGGCGCAGCGGCTGCAAGACACTCAAGGTCCTCGTGCCTGTCCTCAAGGACGTCCGTGCTAAGAGCACACTCACCCCCGACGGACGGAGGACAGACAGACTCAGACTCAGCAACAAGACTGGTAGCGAAGTCTAGACGACAGGCAGCAGCAAAGTCAACAAGCTCAGCGACAAGAGCAGACGCAGCAGTAGACTCAAACGACGGGTCAGTGACAACAGTGGCTAGTAGACGCGTGACAGTAGGGTGCTCAGCACGAAACCGGTCAGACGCAGGGTCCGGAACATCAGGCAAAGAGGACGCAGGAGGAGATGGCAGAGGAACAGGCTGCGGAGCAGAGGAAGGACGACGGACTACGAGGTGTGCGCTGGGGACAGCCGGCTGACGCGAACGAGGAACACGACGACCGGTACGACCAGGACGAACAGGCGAAACAGGACGCGACGCAGGCTCACGACGCTCAGCAGGACTACCAGTCTGCTCAGTGTAAGGAGAAGGAGCAGGCAGCGGGGAGCCAGGCTGTAACGGAAGACCAGTAGACGACGGGAGAGTAAGAACCTGACGAAGAACAGAGTCAGACGGCGGCAGAGACGACGGAGACGGCGGAGCGAAGAACCGTCGTGTCGGCGCAGCTGCACCAGGACCGGCAGCTCCAGCAGCTCCAGTGCCTCCAGCAGCTCCAGTACCTCCAGCAGCTCCAGTACCTCCAGCAGCTCCAGAAGCTCCAGTCCCAGAGCCGACACCTCCAGTCCCAGGGTCTCCAACCTCTGTGTCTCCAGCAGCAGCACCCCCAGAACCAGCACCTCCAGTCCCAGGATCTCCACCTGCTGTGTCTCCAGCAGCAGCACCCCCAGAACCAGCACCTCCAGTCCCAGGGTCTCCAGCCTCAGTGTCTCCAGCAGCAGCACCCCCAGAGCCAGCACCTCCAGTCCCAGGGTCTCCAACCTCAGTGTCTCCAGCAGCAGCACCCCCAGAACCAGCACCTCCAGTCCCAGGGTCTCCAGCCTCAGTGTCTCCAGCAGCAGCACCTCCAGAACCAGCGACTCCAGCACCTCCAGTAGACAAAGGACCAGCACCACTCCTAGCTCCAGCAGCGCGACGCTGACGGCGACCGTACCAGTCCTGCAGCTGCTGTGGGGTGAGAGGCACACGTGGACGAAGGCGGCTACTCCAAGGAGACCGCGCAACAGCAGACTCAGAACCCTCAGCGCCCGCACCCCCAACGGCTCCAGAACCTCCGGTATCAAAACCCTCAGCACCAGTACCTCCAGCGGCTCCAGAACCTCCAGCTCCAGCACCCTCAGCAGCTCCAGAACCTCCAGCTCCAGTGCCACCAGTACTAGGCCCTCCAGCAGCTCCCGAACCTCCAGCGCCAGCACCCTCAGTAGCTCCAGAACCTCCAGCGTCAGTACCGCCAAGCTCAGCACCCCCAGACCCCTCACACTCAGGCTCAGCACCACCAGGCTCAGCACCCCTAGGCTCCGCACCCCCAGGCTCAGCACCCCCAGAAGTAGTACCCCGAGCAGGACCACCCTCAGTAGGACCTGAGTCACCAGTGACCTCAACCGGCGCAGTCAAGGGAGGAGGGTCTACCTGAGAAACACCTGAAGGAGCAGGACCGGGAGCGGGGAGGGGGTCTACCTGGGGAGCACCTGGAGCGAGGAAGAGCGGCGGGGGGGGGAGCGGGGCAGTGCGGTAGGGAAAGAGACGGTAAAAGGGAACCGACTCGTCGAACGTGACGTCCTGAGACGCAAAGACACGGCGCGAGGTGGGGTGATAAAACTGCCAACCAGGCGCGTCAGGGACAAAGCCAAGGAAGACACAGGGAACAGCGCGGGCGGAGAGCTTGTCCGCGGTGGTATTGCGGACAAAGGCACGAGCACCCCAGACCCGGAAACGCGACGCATCGCCAACCTTCCCCGTCCACAGCAGTGTGGGCGAGGTCTCCGGCAAGGAGACACGGGGCCAGAGGTTGAGCTGATGCGCGGCGTACCGGACCGCAAACGGCCACAGGAAATGGGGGGCAGCCGCATGGATCATGGAGGTACGAGCGACCTCCATGACTAAGCCAATGCGGCGCTCAGCAACCCCATTCTGCTGTGGAGAGGCCGGAAGCGTGAACGACTGGGTGATGCCGTGCTCCGCACAGTAGGCTGCCAAGAGGTCTGAGGAGAACTCACCACCTCTGTCAGAGTGCAGACGGAGGACAGGAAAGTCCCGCCGGAACCGCTCGCGGAGCTGGAGACGAACAGTGCGGATCCAAGGGATCAAAACATCAGGGACGTCCCCCTTGCTCTGCAAGGGGAAGACCGTGGTGTAACGCGTGTAGTCGTCGACGACCAGCAGGAAGTACCGCTCGCGGCCCTGTCCCTGGACGCGGGCTGGGCCCCACACGTCCAGGTGGAGCGTCTGCAGTGGAGCCTCTGTGGGAGGAAACGAGGAGGAGTGAGGAGCGGCGCGCTGCCGCCCCTCGATGCAAGGAATGCAGGGCAGCGCAGGCGAGGGAGGGAGGGCAGGCAGAGACCTGGGAAGACCAGAGACCAAGGAGCGAGAGTGCATGCTACGCAGGCGAGGCAAGGAGGGGTGACCAAGGCGGTGGTGCCACAGGAGAGTGTCGTGCGACAAAGCGCGACACTCGCAGGGGGCCGCCAGCTGACCAGACACAGACGCAGACGCAGCTACCTGAGGGGACTCAGTGGTGAGTGTGTACAGACTCGAGCCAGGCGCACGGGTAAACGTGGCCAGGTGTCGGCCCGTCCGAGCACACGTACAGCGGGTCACTCGCTGACTCGCAGGAGTGAACTGGTGAACCCCTCCATCCTGGAGGTCAGCTCCCGCCACCAAGTTCGTAGAGAACGAGGGGAGGTAAAGACCTGACAGGAAGCCAGACGGGACGGCCGGACACGGCAGAACCGTGGAGTAGTGGGCAAGGACTGGGCCCCCGGAGGGGTCCGCCAGGGAGACTGGAACTGGCCGACTGAGCGGCGTGAGTGTGGTGCAGTCGCGAAAGAAGGAGCGGGAAGCTCCTGAGTCAAGGGTGAAGGTGTGCGAGACCGCAGAGGGCGCAGTACCAGAGAGAGCAGACTCACCAGCACCTGAAGCCACGGCCTTACGAGCACCTAGAGCAGAAGACGTACTAGCACCGAGAGCAGCAGCCTCACCAGCACCTAGAGCAGGAGACGCACTAGCACCTAGAGCAGCAGCCTCACCAGCACCGAGAGCAGCAGGCTCTATACCAGGGTCAGGCGGTACGCACAGGTAACAGGCACGGTCAGCACTAGTAGGCAATGCATACATGGCAGTGAGAATAGCATCATAGTCAAGCGCAAAGATATCTACCCTCTGTCCATGCAGCTCCAGCCAGGTGGGGAGCTCAGCCTCGTCGCCAAACACTGTGCGCCAGTCGTCGCTCAGACGGGCGAAGCAGCGGGACTGTGTGTGACCAAGCGTCCCACAAGGCTGACCAGTCCTAGCACCTGTGCGAATGACGTACGGGCAGCGAACTGTACGCGTAGACCTGCTACACTGAGCATACCACTCCTGGAGCTGCCGGGGCGTAAGTGTCTCACGTGGACGCCCCTGCAGCTGCAGCTGGCCACTGCCAGACGCTCCCAACTGACCAGCTCCAGGGCGACAGCTACGACGGCTACTGCGACAACCCCAGCTAGTATACCACTCACTAAGCTGCTGGGGCGTGAGAGGCTCGCGTGAACGTCGCTGGAGCTGCATCTGGCCACCTGCCAGTAGCAGTAGCAGCAGCAGTAGCGCGGGCAGGGCAGGCGCGGCAGGCAGGCAGGCAAGCAGGCAGGCAGGCAGGCAGCCAGGCAGGCAGGCAGACAGGCAGGCAGGCAGGCAGGCGGGCAGACAGACAGGCAGGCCGGCAGGCAGGCAGGCAGGCCGGCAGGCAGGCAGCCAGGCAGGCAGGCAGGCAGACAGGCAGGCCGTCAGGCAGGCAGGCAGGCGCTCACCAAAGGCTGGGAGAGCAGGCGATCACCGGGCGAGCAGGGCCGGCGCTCGACGGCGGCGGCCGAGTAGGCGCACGACAGCGGCGGCGTCGGGGCCGCAACACCGGCTGCAGAGTAGGGCCGAAGCAGCTGCAGGGCGGGGCCGCTTCAGTGGCAGTAGCAGGGTGGGGCCGCGTCAGCGGTAGGTCGGGGCCGTGGAAGCTGCAGGGCGGGGCCGCATCAGCGGCAGGTCGGGGCCGTGGTAGCTGCAGGGCGGGGCCGCATCAGCGGCAGGTCGGGGCCGTGGCAGCTGCAGGGCGGGGCCGCATCAGCGGCAGGTCGGGGCCGAGGCAGAGGGCCGCGCGCGGCTCGGCGCGGGCTGCGCTGACAGCGCGCTGAGCTGCTGCAGGCCGCGCGGGCTGTTGCGGGCCGCGCGCGGGCCGCGCGAGGCAGTAGCAGGCCGCGCGCGGCTCGGCGCGGGCTGCTGCGGGCCGCGCGCGGGCCTCGCGAGGCCGTAGCAGGCCGCGCGCGGCTCGACGCGGGCTGCGTGGGCTCGGCGCGGGCTGCGCGCGGCAGCTGCGGGCTGCGCGCGGCTGCAGCGGGCTGCGCGCGGCTCGGTGCGGGCTGCGCGCGGCTGCAGCGGGCTGCGCGCGGCTCGGCGCGGGCTGCGTGGGCTCTGTGCGGGCTGCGCGCGGCTGCAGCGGGCTGCGCGCGGCTCGGTGCGGGCTGCGCGCGGCTGCAGCGGGCTGCGCGGGCCTGACGGGCGTGTAGAGGGGGCGCGCGGGCCTTACGGGCCTCTAGGGGCAGCGCGCTGGCCTTACGGGCCTCTAGGGGCGGCGCGTGGGCCTTACGGGCCTCTAGGGGCAGCGCGCTGGCCTAAGGCAGCAGGAGGCAGCGCTAGGGCTGCTGGACGGCGCGCATAGTGCAGCACGTCACAAGGCAAGGCAAGGCAGGCAGGTACGTGGGGTAGCGCGGTAACCGCAGCGGTAGGTGGGCCCGAAAAAAAAGACGGTCCTACGGACCTTAGTGCTCTGAAACCATGTCAGAATCTAGCAGCAGGAATGGATGAACTAACAGGATGCAGGAGTACAAGTAGGAAACCCTAATTGGGTTGTACCCCATATGGGCTACCCCACTACAGCCTAGACAATATGCAGCACATATGTTTGACATTAGCTGAATCAGACTATGCAAATTTATTAATCTGAAAAATCAGACTAAGCTCCACCATTCGTCTGGAAAAGCAGACTAGAAAAATATGCCCGTCTGATCGTCAGACGGAAGGATTTTTTACTTTGGTGATCCCAGACAGGCCCGAATCCTAGCAAGAGCCCTGGTGCAAACAAACAAACACACATATCGTACACACGGACTCACACGCGCACGTAAACACACGCATAATCACACGCACACTCTGACACACACGGAAACAACCCTCCCTCCCTCCTTCCCTCATCTCCCTTTTCAGCTCACGCGCCCTGCACAAAGCAAAATCAGAGAAGTCAACACACACATGCCCTGCACAAAGCAAAACAGAGAAGTCAACACACACAAGCCCTGCACAAAGCAAAAACAGAGAAGTCAACACACACAAGCCCTGCACAAAGCAAAAACAGAGAAGTCAACACACACAAGCCCTGCACAAAGCAAAAACAGAGAAGTCAACACACACAAGCCCTGCACAAAGCAAAAACAGAGAAGTCAACACACACAAGCCCTGCACAAAGCAAAAACAGAGAAGTCAACACCCCCATGCCCTGCACAAAGATAAAATCAAGAAGTCAACACACACATGCCCTGCACAAGAAAGCACGAACAGAGAAAGCAACAGCCCACCTTCACAAAAAACAGTGTATGTTCTCACACTGTGTACAAGAAAGCAACAAGGCCAAAGGCCATGACGCTAGTGCTTCAGGCACGGCACACTAGGTGCCATGCCAGCGCCCAAGCATTACAGCCCGCTGCACGAGCGTGCTAGGCACTAGCAGCGCTAGTTGCCAGCAGCCTAGACGAGCGTCTGAGGCGCCAAATCCTTAGAAGCCGGTACTCTAAACGCTAGTGCAGAAAGCGACACTCATTTGTATAAGTAGCCCCAGTTTCCCAAGCACCAGCAGAATAGATGCTAGTGCCTACGCCCCAGCATGCTCATGCGCTCTCTCTCGCGCTCTCACGCGCTCTTTCACGCGCTCCCTCACACGCTCCCTCACACGCACCCAAACGCGCACCCTCACGCGCACTTTCACGCGCACTCTCACGAGCACTCTCACGCGCACTCTCACGACCACTCTCACGCGCACTCTCACGCGCACTCTCACGCGCACTCACGTGCTCACTCACGCGCTCTCACGCGCTCTCACGCACTCACTCACGTGCTCTCTCACGCGCTCTCTCATGCGCACTCACGCGCACTCTCACGGGCACTCTCACACACCCACTCATGCGCACTCTCACGCTCACACTCACACGCACACTCACGCTCTCTCACGCGCCCTCTCATACGCACCCTCACGCGTTCTCTCACGCGCTCTCACACGCTCTCTCACACGCGCTCTTTCACGCGCTCTCACGCACTCTCTGACGCGCTCCCTCAGGCGCACTCTCAGGCGCACACTCACGCGCTCTCTCTCGCGCTCTCTCCCGCGCTCCCTCTCACGCACTCTCACGCACAATCTCTCTCTCACACACTCTCACGCGCTCTCTCGTGCGCACTCTCATGCGCACTCTCATGAGCACTCTCATGCGCACTCTCACACGCTCTCTCGCGCACTCTCACGCGCTCCCGCACAAGCGCTCTCACGCGCACTCTCATGCGCTCTCTCACGCGCTCTCTCACGCGCACTCTCTCGTGCGCTCTCACGCGCTCTCTCGCATGCTCTCTCACGCGCTCTCTCACGCGCTCTCTCACGCGCTCTCTCACGCGCACTCTCACGCGCTCTCTCACGCACACCCTCACGCAAACTCTCACATGCACTCTCTCTCGCACTCTCATGCGCACTCTCTCTCTCACGAGCTCTCCCACGCGCTCTCTCACGCGCATTCTCACGCGCACACTCACGCTCTCTCCACGCTCTCTCACGCGCCCGCTCATACGCACCCTCACGCGCTTTCTCACGCGCTCTCACACGCTCTCTCACACGCGCTTTCTCACGCGCTCTCTCACGCGCACTCTCACGCGCACTCTCACGCACTCGCTCTCGCGCACTCTCACACGCATTTTCTCTCTCACGCGCTCTCTCACACGCTCTTGCGCACTCTCACGCTTACTCTCACGCTCTCTCACGCGCTCTCTCATACGCAACTTCACGTGCGCTCTCTCACGCGCTCTCTCACGCGCTCTCTCACGCGCACTCTCACGCACACCCTCATGCGCACTCTCACGCGCTCCCTCACGCGCTCTCTCACGCGCTCTCTCACGCGCTCTCTCACGCGCTCCCTCACACGCCTCACGCGCTCCCTCACGCACGCGCTTCCACAGCGCGCTAGGCGCCAGCGCCTTAGGCGCCAGGGCGCTAGGCGCCAGCGCCTTAGGCGCCAGCGCGCTAGGCGCCAGAGCGTTAGGCGCCAGAGCGCTAGGCGCCAGCGCGTTAGGCGCCAGCGCGCTAGGCGCCAGCGCGTTAGGCGCCAGCGCGCTAGGCGCCAGCGCGCTAGGCGCCAGCGCGTTAGGCGCCAGCGCGCTAGGCGCCAGCGCGTTAGGCGCCAGCGCGCTAGGCGCCAGCGCGTTAGGCGCCAGCGCGTTAAGCGCCAGCGCCTTAGGCGCCAGCGCGTTAGGCGCCAGCGCGTAGGCGACCAAAGAGGAGAGCAATGGGAGTGTGATGCTAAGAAAATTACGAACGGAGAAAATAAAATCTACGAAAACAGAGAACTTACGACGAAAATTGCGTCAGCACAGAGAACTTACGACGAAAATTGCGTCAGCACAGAGAACTTACGACGAAAATTGCGTCAGCACAGAGAACTTACGAAGAAAGAAGGAATCCTAAAAAAAATCGGCGGGAGGAGGGAGGTAGAAAGTTCCGAGAAACGTAAACGCACCTGAGACAACGGCGCCGCAGAAAACAACGCGAGGTCGTTTAGCTACCCGCGCTCACGCTTGTGTACCCATCAGAGGCGACGACGGGAAGGGAGGGAGAGGCGACGGCGAGGAGGAAGGGAGCGGCTATGACGGGGCGGGAGGGAGAGGCCATGGCGGGATGAGAGGGAGAGGCGACGGTGGTTGGGAGGAGGGAGAGGCGCTGGCGGGATGGGAGGGAGAGAATACACTGGGATGGGAGGAGAGGCGACGGCGGGGTGTTGAAAAAACGGAATAGGTAGGTAGTCACAAGAACCAAGAATCAAGAACCAACCATGAACCAAGAACCAAAACTAAGAATCAAGAACGAAGAACCAAGAACCAAGAATCAAGAACCAAGTGACAAGTGTCGAATTCGAGTTGACAAGTGTGATAGGAAGCAATACAATTTTTACTCGTTAGAAGAGCGTGTAATCTTTGGGGCAGATTCACATTGTATTGCTAGGACAAACTAGACAACTAGGCATGGACAATCTTTCATTTAGGTGTATATGTAGAAATATGAGCAAGATACTAATTTGAAAGCTGTGTCACGTGAAACACACTTATAACTATATTATCAAACAACAGCTGAAAACAACAAGCCACTATAACAATTGGACGGTAAAGTATAGTAAGATGGAGCTTAAAAACATTTTCTATTGGAAAAAAGAAAGAATAATCACTATTCGAATCGTTACCTTTTGATACTAGACAAGCGTTCAAATATGTATATAATTACTAGTTTTCTCTAACATGTCTCTTCCATAAGTATAATATATAATGTTCCATCACATGTTTCTTATATCACTAGAGACAACTTTACGCAACCCTTCCGACGTATACGTCGAGTCTTGTTTTTTTTTTTCGCCTGCATTCGGGCATTCCCTATTTTTACCCTTTATCCCTCCCTTTGCCCTACCTCCCCTTTGCTCCCATGCTTTTCCGCACAACCCTCCCCACTTACTTCTCCATCTTACCCCTTACACCCCCCCCCCCCCCTTCCCCATCGCGCATCCCCCTATCCTTTTCGTCCCCGAGTATTCTTTTCACGTACGAGGGGAAGGGAGCATGGAGCTAGGGTTAGTGTAGCAAGCAGCTCTAGTCAGTCTCGAAGGGGATGATATGGAATAGAAGTGGCGAGAATCGTCGATATTCGGATCAGATTTATTTGAGATACACACGTTTGAGCCCCCCGACCTTGCCCTCTGGGCCTATAAGCGATTCCTGCATTTCGCGGAGGTTTCGTCCATTCGCTTCAGGCAAAAAGGGCCTATAAAAAACTTTTGTAACTCACCGTTGACTGTTTGACTGCAGTCTCATCAGTCAGACTTCCGTTTCTGTGGTTCGGATTGGTCGACGTGCTTGTAACGTGGGTGCTTCTTCACGGCACAAAACCCACGGGTGCAAGGTTTCCATCAGGCGCAAGGAAATTTCGCGTGCAGCGGGTGGACATCAGGTGTACGGTAGGGTCCGCTGGGGAGCAAAAGAGTATGCATTATTTGAAGGATCAAGTCAAACGGAAGGTTTAAGCGCGTTGGATAGAGCAGACTTTTGAGTCGACTCAAAAGTCAGTTCGATAGAGCAGCGAGCAGGTTTAGCTAGTCGCATCAGGCGTTCAGATGAATGAGAATAGGCAGGGTTCGAGTGAGATTCGGATTAAATCTTGTTGAAACTCGTGTGAGATACGAATGATATTCGGTGAGCAGCTGAAGAGTACAGTAGCTGAAGGTTCAACCCTCAACAGAGTCGGTTTCAGCACGCCGGATCAAGCAGCGAGCGGTTTTAGCTAGTCGCATCGGGTTTACATCGAGTAGAACAAACGAGAGGGAATAAACTGACAGGCTGCATAGCGACAGGGCAGAAACAGAGCAGAGATCGATAGGAATGGAACTGACAAGGCAAAGGCAGACAGATAGGGCAGAAACTGAAAAGGGGGAAACGGACAGGGCGGGAACGGAGACAGCGGGAACGGAGAGGGCAGGAAGGGAGAGGGCGGAAACCGACAGGGCAGAAACCGACAGGGCAGAAACCGACAGGGCAGAAACCGACAGGGCAGAAACTGACAGGGCAGAAACCGACAGGGCAGAAACCGACAGGGGATAGTCGAGAATCCGACAGGGGATAGTCGAGAAACCGACAGGGGATAGTCGAGAAACCGATAGGGCATAGTCGATAAACCGACAGGGGATAGTCGAGAAACCGACAGGGGATAGTCGAGAAACCGACAGTGGATAGTCGAAAAACTGACAGTGCAGGCACGAGCGGACGCTGTGACGCGCTTTTCTTTCACGATAAAGAGATATGCGGCTGCGAGTCAGTTAATAGATGCATTCTCGAATGGCATTGGCTTAGGTATGAACCGGTGGAATGATGCTGACTGGGTTTGTTTCCTGGGGAGAGTGTGAGTTGGTTTGGAGCTCCAGGTTTGGACTCACAACACCCTAGTCACAGACGCTTGGACAAACATCAGGGTTTAAGGTCTGGACTCAACACCAGGGTCCCTACGCCAGGGTTTAGGGAAGCGCCGGCACTGGAGGCGCACGGAGGTTGTGGCAACAGGAGTCTGTCTTCTCACCCTTGTGCCTGTTTTGGTCCCCTCCTCCCTGCTCCTCCCCTAAACTGTTCCTTCCCGCAGGTACAACGCCAAGTGCCGGCACTGGAGGCGCAAGAAGCTGGGCTTCGAAGCTCAGAGCAGCACTCAGAACAGCTGCTGCACGCAGGGAGCTGCACACATGGCAGGCTTCGGGGGAGGAGTTGGGGCAGCTTGATGCAACATTCATGAACGGAGTTCGCAGTGTTGAATCTGTGCCGGGATTACGCTGCTGTTGCCTTGTCACTGTTGTACACGATGTGGGGCTCATGAAGCTGTCAGGGCGATTAGTTTTCTGCTGCCCTGTGCTCATCCAAAGCAAGAAATGCAGCTTCTTGTAAGGAGGTTTCATTGCTCCCTAATTTCGTGTATGTGATCTTGGCTTTGGTGGAATTGGCTTTAGAAGGCTAGTGATATAGTTTATTACAAGTGGACTGGTCATCTACATTCCTGTATCCACGAGTTCCCCACGTTATGCCATCAGAATGATGGGACTACGAAACAACCGGATCGCATTTCTCCCGCTCACGACGCGGCACTCGTGTTTGGCGAGGACAGAAGTGCACACGCGTTTGCGAGTTTCGCTCGACTATCACGAAACTCATAACCAGGGACTTACTCACGCTGTCACACTCATTCGCAGCGTCACCATCACCATCCCTCTTTCGCAGCGTCACCATCACCACGACCACAAACACCTCCCCTCGCTCTGACACTCGACTTGACCGAAGCATGTATCTTCGCCAGCATCCTATTTGTGGCGAAGCACCGCACAACACTTTCATTTCTCCCTCGTTTCGCCTTCCTGTTTTCCCCTTTTCCTCCTGCCGCCTTATCCGAGAAATAAAGCAATATATTCTGTTCTCTTCCGCCGCCGGCTCAGCACCTGGCATGCACTTAATCCCGCTCTGTCAGCACCGCTCGCTAGCAAGTGCGCGATGCTCGTGTTCCAACGCACTGGGCGTTCTCTGCTCTAACAGAAACCGCTCGGGGTACCGCGCAGGCACACAGACCCCGCTAAACCTAGGACCCATTCCTACTAACAAATGTTGCACTCCCAAACCCTGTGAAAATTGGACGTACTGGAGTCATTGTAAATTAGTATTAGTAGTGGTAGTACCGCGTCTGCATCATCAGCACAACGGCTTGCGCGACGACCAGCATCAGCGCCGGCGTGTGCCTATTTTAGAGGCGCCTCAAATGTGGTCTATTAGTAATAGTAGTGTTGCGTCTGCATCATCAGCCCGAGTGCTTGCGCGACGACCAGCATCAGCGCCGTAGATGCCACGTGGATCGTCGCGTGGTACGGGAGGTCTCCAAAGGCCAGCGCGGTTGTTGTGTAAGGCCGGGTCGTGGTCTTTGGATCGACAGTACCAGCCGCAGCAGTAATCGCAGCAGCAGTGTCGCATTTCTTGCCACGTGCATCATGATCCACCTTGGTCGTTCCAGACGCGGCGCCGCCGAACACGATTTCATCCAAGCGACGCGACAAACTGAGTCTGTTCGTCGTCGCGACGAGAAACGCGATTAGCATGGGACACGTCATGTGCCCCGAACCGAACAATCCCACCGCCACGACACCAATCGCGTACTGCGCGAATCGATACACACGCGCGACCCGCTCGGGCCCCATTCGCGCGGTCAACGTGATCTTGCCGCATTGGAGATCCGATTCGATGTCGGGGAGATTCATGACCATCATCCGCACGAATTGCTGGACGGATAACAGCGGGATGATCGTGCGCAGCGACGTCGGAAGCGCGAACGCGTCGTCGCGTCGCTGCATCAGCGCGCCCATCGCGGGCACGCAGCACGTCAGCACGACCGCCACTGTCGCTTCGCCGAAGCCACGATACTGCAGCTTGAAAGGCGGCCCGGCGTACGCGCACGAGAGGAACATGGCCGCCCACGCGACGCGCTGCGCCGACGCGTTGAAGAACGCCAGCTGCGCGCCAATGCTGCCGGCGAACAGCACGCTCGCCGCGACGAGCGCCGTCCATCGCGGGAGCATGCCGGCGGGAAGCACGCCGGAGCCGCCGTTCCACTTGCCGCGCTGCGCGTTGGCGAGATCTGCAGCGTAGTTGAAATACTCGCTGCAGAAGTGGGTCATTACATGCGAGCAAGCCACGATGAATGCCACGGGAACGAACGCTTCGACGCGGAAGCGGAAAACCGAGTCCGTGAGGCCGCCGCCGCCAGCAGCAGAGCCGTTAGCGGCGCCGTCAATGCCGTGACAAGCGGCGCCGTTGATGTCACCTGAGAGTGCGCCCAGGAGAGCGAGTATGAATGAGGACGGGATGAACTTGAGTCGCCCGAGCCGCATGAGCGCGTGGAAAGACGGCATTTCTGCGGCTTCTCGCGCTCCCATCGGAAATTTTGGCGGAAGACAACACGGAGCGGTCTAGTTTCTTGGCTTGGTCTGGGAGTGACACTCCGATTACTCGAAGCGGTCTTAGTGCTTGCTCTGGGTGCGATTCACGAAAAATCAGGCTACCGCTCTGCTCGTCTGTCGACGTGGCTACAGTATTTCCTGCTTTCAAAATGTGTGACATTGGATTGGTGGAGGCCTAAACATGGCCTATCACAGGGATCGGTCGCGGTCGGCATTTCCTATGACAACGGCAAGTTAGGTCGCGGTCCTGGGGTGTCCTGGGACATGCTGACCTGGAAAGTTCTCGTTTTGAGGTAGGCAATGCGTGCCCCTCGTCGCTGGGGGATGCCCTGTGTTCTGTAAACCTGTACTTGTGTACCAATGAAATTTGTGCACGATAGAACGGGTCCACATGTCCCGATTACACATTGGAAGTAGGGTCGTCAAAAATGTCGCAGAAGTGTGCATAGGCAGCCCTGCGACGTTTGTGTGGGTGGGCATGTTGGCAGCACGTGGTACCAACGTGCGGGGTGTCCAGAGTTTGGGTGTCCTGGACACCCCAGGACCGCGATCTTATTTCACATTCTAGGAACGTGCTCTGAACCATGTCACTGGTCATTCACCTGGAAGGTACAGTGCCGCCCAGAACGAAAGTTGAATTGTGTAGAATGGCAAGGGTCAAGAGAAGCTGACTCCCGTAATGCTCTCGCGCCGCAGATTGCGCCTGTTGGAAGTATTCGTACGAGTAGGTGTAACATTTGAGAAAATCTTTTCGTTGTCGTAGGCGAAATTAAACGTGCTAGTTAGTTGACTGTGGGACCTCGCAGTTTGGGAGCTCCTGTCCTCGCTGTCGATCAGAACGCAGCTGTCGGCTGGTAATGAGCGTCGCGAATGTTCGCTGAAAAGCGGGAACAAATGCACAAGCGACCAGAAACGTGGCGACGGACATTTGTCCATTTCCCCTGAGAATTCAGAAATTTTCAGGGCTGGTTTTTCTCTCTTGGTCTGGATACCTAACGGACAGCATGGGGAAAAAGATCACGGACGGATCGAAACAGTCATCTGAAATTGGTTTGTAAAGTGCAGGGTGGGCAGGATGAATATTTATGGGAGTGGCAAATCCCTGGGAGGGGTAGGAGTAATAGTAGAAACAGTTTGAAGGGTGCAAAAGATCTTCAGAAGTTCAACCAGCACCATCATTAAAAATACCTCGTTTAAGCTTTGTTTTTGACAGTAGAGCCTTCTTATAACGGAGTCGTTTAGAAGATTACCCGTCACGATCTCGTACCCGGTATATTACACCTTTATTAAAATAATAGCTCACCTCATTATGGGGCCTCGCTATTATTATTCAGCTGCGAGCTCCACCGTCCCTAACCACGAACCTGTGAATTCGTTTGTTAAGTGTTTCTTCACAAAAACGTCACTAAAGGAGAGGTAAAACTTCAAAATAGAAACAGTATAGAGGGTGTGGAAGAATCTTCGGGAGTTCGAGAGACACTGTCAACAAAATACCTCGTTTATAGCTCAGTTTTTTACTGTTGAGCCCTCGTTAAACGGAGTCATTTATAAGATTCCTCGACACGTTGATGTGCCCTTTAAATTACACCTATTTCATACGCATAGCCCACCTCATCATGGGGCCTCGCTATGATTCCGCTGCAAGCACCACCGACCCCGATCCACAAACCTTTGTTTGTAAAGTGCTCCTTCACAAATACGTCACAAGTGTGGGCCATCTTCAGGAGGGGTACTAAAGGGTACAAACGATCCGAAGGTGTGGAAGAATCTTCGGGTGCTCGACAAACACCTTGATTAAAATACCCAGTTATAGCTCAGTTTCCGACAGTAGAACCCTCGTATATCGGCGTCGTTTACAAGATAACCCGTCACGGTTCGTACCCGTTAAATTACACATCCTTTTAAAGCATAGCCCTTGTCATAGACCGTGGACGTGCCCCCCGCCCCTCCCTCCCAACAACGACCCCCCCACCAACCCCCCGTTCCCCAAGTAGGTAGCTAGAGTAGTTTCTGATCCATGTGGCTCAGAGCAGAAAACTAAAAGGCCTGAATTGTTAGGGCTGGTTCGGGCTGCTTTTACGATATTTCAGGGCTTGTTTTAGCTTGTGACCAAGCGACAGCCCCGCTTGCGACGCGACTCTCGCAAACCGCATCGCTAACTCATGTCTCGTTACGCAAGAATGCTTCGCAAGCGTTCGCGATTTCATCACGACGTTCGGGAAACGTAACCAGGGAGCTCTCGCACTAGTAACGGTGTAGCAGGCGAACACTATAAATTCTCGTTGGTTTTTCCACCTCCACTCGACGTGCAACCTCCCACTTCGCTTCAAGACGGCTACCATCTTCGTACGTGGTATCGCACGTAAAACCCGCCGCGACAACCGCCTTTCCCCTCGCTCACAGGCCTGACCCAACCACGCAATCTCACCATGATTACACGAACCGCGCTTCACTTTCCCTTCGCCCTCGTTTCCCTCGCGCTGCTCCTATTCCCCCCTGTCGCCCTCTGAAGTGGTAGAAGGTCCTTTTCCTTCACCTTTCGCCGCCATCCCAGCACCGTGCTGGCTACCCCTTTGCCAGCAGCAATCGCTATCGGGTGCCTGCCTGTGTGTTCCGCTCCAACAGTACTAGGTTCCGCAGACACCCGCACAAGCACCCGCACACGTAGTCGCTGCAGCCACGCGAACTTCTCTTACATACTGGTGGTACGACCAAACGTTGCACTCTCATTTTTTATTCATGGACGTTTCTGGGTCAGCTTAGAATCAGCACCTGCAGCTCCCAGCGTACTATTTCTTGTAGTAATGGAACTGCGACTGCATCATCGGCGAGCAGCAACAGTCACGAGAAACCAATAGTAGTACGACGGGACGTTTTGGGGTCGGCTTAGAATCAGCACCTGTTGTTCTCATCGTACTACTACTAGTAATAATGGTACCGCGACTGCATCATCGGCGAGATGATCGCGGATCAACGTGATCTTTCCGCATCAGCCGCACCGTCAAAAATGACCGTGAGTGATGACCGTGCATTTTCCACTTTTTTGTGTTACAGAATCCAATTGTTTCAAAATGAACTGAGCCATCGCATATACACAAAGTATGAACCACTCATAACACGTCCCTCCTACCCCAGGCACCTACATCAAGGTTCACAACACCACTCTACCCCTCTGAAACGGAGTGCACCCAATGATGTTCCCCTAGGGCGGGTAATCACATGCCCACATGTCACCCCCATCAGGGCACGCAGGCTGCGCTGCCATTGTCCCTGTTGCCATCATATTCAACACCGCTGCCACCATCGCCGCTGTAATCACCACCTGCAAGATCCCGCCACTGTAGTCACCATTGCAGTTGCCGCCATCAGCTTGCGCAAGTACAAGGGGACCCAGCCGCTCACTCCCGCAATTCACCATAGTCACCATCGCCGTTTTAATTACCATCCCAGTCGCCGCCCTCAGCTTGTGCAAACGCAAGGGAACCCTGCCCCTCACTCTCGTCATAGTTCACACCACGGTTTGCGCCTTGTGTCCCGCTCCTGTGAATGGTCACATCCCTAGCTGTTGCCATACGAAACTCCTGTGCCTTGTCGAGCCCACTCCTGTAGTTCACACCACGCTCTGCGCCTCGTGTTTCGCTCCTGTGAATGGCCACATCCCTGGCTGTTGCCATGTGAAATGCCGGTGCCCTGCCGAGCCCACTCCCATAGTTCACACCACGCTTCGCACCTTGCAGTCCGCTCCTGTGAGTTATGGCCACATCGCTGCTCGTTGCCATGCGGAACTGCTGTGCCTTGCGCAACCCAGTGCGCTGATTGTTCTCCAGCTCCCAGCTGTTTTTGTTGCCAAAGCGAGACACGCGGGAGGGTGCTCCTTTCACAGTGCTGCCCTGAGTCCCACCCCTGTGAAGAATGGCCACATCGCTGCTCGTTGCCATGTGAAACTGCTGTGCCTTGTGCAACCCAGTGCGCTGATTGTCCTCCAGCTCCCAGCCGTTATTGTTGCTGAAGCGAGCCACGCGGAAGGGTTCGCCCTTGGCGGTGCTGTCCTGAGTCCCGCTCCTGTGAATGGCCACGTCGCTGCTCGTTGCCATGCGAAACTGCTGTGCCCTCTTGAGCCCGCTCCCATGGCTCACACCACGGTTTGCGCCTTGAGTCCCGCTCCTGTGAATGGCCACATCGCTGCTCGTTGCCATGTGAAACTGCTGTGCCTTGTGCAACCCAGTGCGCTGATTGTCCTCCAGCTCCCAGCCATTGTTGTTGCCGAAGCGAGCCACGCGGGAGGGTGCTGCTTTCACAGTGCTGCCCTGAGTCCCACCCCTGTGAAGGATGGCCACATCGCTGCTCGTTGCCATGCGAAACTGCTGTGCCTTGTGAAGCTCAGCGCCCTGATTGTTCGGAAACTCCCAGCCGTGGTTGTCGTTGGAGCGAGCCTCGCGGGAGGATGCTCCCTTCACAGTGCTGCTCTGACTCCCGCCCCTGTGAATGGCCACATCGCTGCTCGTTGCCATGCGAAACTGCTGCGCCGCCTTGTGCAACCCAGTGCGCTGATGGTTCACACCACGGCTCGCGCCCTGAGTCCCGCTCCTGTGAGTTATGGCCACATCCCTGGCTGTTGCCGTGCGAAACTGCTGTGCCTTGTGAAACCCAGTGCGCTGATTGTCCTCAAGCTCCCAGCCATTGCTGTTGCTGAAGCGAGCCACGCGGGAAGGTGCTCCTTTCATCGCCCGAGTCCTGCCTCTTCCCTGTCCTTTGCTGCTTCTCTCACCCCCATGCCAGCTGACTGCGTCGTTGTCGCTGTCCTTCTCATTTTCATTTTCATTGTCCCCATCGATGTCCCTGCCGTTTTCGCGCAACAAGTTGCTCTTGCCCTTGCCATGATCGTCCTTCTCACCGTCCTTCTCGTTCTCCTTCTCATCATCGTTGTCGTTGTCCTTCCCTTCTTCATCGTCATTGTCCCTGTCGTTGTCGCTCAACTGCATGTTGTTGTTGCCCTTGGCATTGTCCTTGTCCTTGCCATGACCGTCCTTTTCGTCGTCCTTCTCATTGTTGTCCTTGCCATTACCATCGCTATTCTCATCGCTGCTGCTCTTCTCATCGTCCTTCTCATCATCCTTCTCATCATCATCCTTGGCATCGTCCTTCTCATTGTTGCCGTCGTCATTCCCCGAGCCATCCTCATCATCATTACCATCACTGCCGTCCTTCTCATCATCGTCCTCATCGCCAGCAACCGCATTCCTCCACGCCTCTGCATGCATCTCCTCCTTCTTGTCCACTCCCATAGGTCCTGCCGCTGTCGGCGCTGGTGCCGGCGCCTGGGGAACGATCGCCACGTCTTCGGCAGTCGCCATGTGAGGACGGGCGGCGTGCTGTGCGTTTTTCCCAGCAGGATTGTTGCTGCTTGCTCCCATCGTCGCAGCAGCCGGCTGATTCTTGGCGATGTGACTCGCGGCAGTAACCGGTGCCGGCGCCCGGGGAACAACCGCCACGTCCTCGGCAGTCGCCATGTGAGGACGCACGCGGGGTTTGTTGCTGCTCGCTTCCATAATCGCAGCAGCAGGTTGATTCTTGGCGATGTGACTCGCATGCGCCGGCGCTGGCGCCTGGGGAACGATCGCCACGTCCTCGGCAGTCGCCATGTGAGGCGCCACGCCTGGCGTGTTTGTGTTGGGTTTGTTCAAGTTGTTCGCCGCTCCCATCATCGCAGCAGGCTGGTTGTTGTTGATGTGACGTGCAGTCGCGACGCCCGCACCTGGCTGCGCATTTCGCACGTGGGATGACCCCCCCTTGCCCGCAGCGCCCAATTTAGCCGCACCCTTGCCCACCATCTTCGCCGTGCCCTTGCCTTCAACGCCCTTGTTAGCCGGGACCTTGTTCTCCGCGCCCTTGTTCGTCGTCATCGTCCCTTTGTTCGGTGCTACCATTCCCGCCGCACCCTTGGCTGCGACCTTCTTTGGTGCACCGTTGTTAGCCGCGCTCTTGCCTGCTGCGCCGTGATTGTCCGCCGCGCCCTTGTTCGGTGCGACCGTTCCCACCGCACCCTTGGCCGCGACCTTATTCGGTGCGCTCTTCACATTTTCCGGTGCGACCTCAGCCGCGCCTTTGCCTGCCGCGCCCTTTCTCGCCACGCCTTTGCCTGCTGCGCCCTTTCCGGCCGCGCCCGTGCCCAGGCCATCGTTCCCCGCACTGACCGCCGCTCCAGCATAGTCGACGTGATGAGCGGGAGCACGCGGAGGAAGCGCGGGACCAGCCTTCACTTCAGACGGAACACGTGACGCGTTTTTTGGCGCAGCAGACTCGCTTGACTCGGAATCATTATCCGCAGGGACAGCCTTCGGAGTCACTGGAGCGTTGCTAGAAGCGGTGGCGTCGAGGCCATGTGCGGGTTTAGGCGGAGTGGGTTTGTTGAGCAGAGAACGGCGATCCGCCAGAATTGAAGGCGCCAGGTAGGCTGAGCACGAGCCGACGAATAGGAAGAGAAGGACGATGGGTAGGAGCCGTGGATTCGCCATGGTTCCCATCCAACGTGAAAAAACCGCTAAACCTGGCGCGTTCGAAGGATATCACGCGCTGACTGCTGACGGGAGTCTTCGAAGCTGAAATAGGCACGGTAGGGAAGTCGAGGTGCTTCTGAAGTGGTTGCAGCTGGGACTGGAGAATTCTAGTGGGTTTGGTTGCTCTCTGGAAAGCGAGAAAGCAAGTTCAGGTTTGCTGGTTTGTGTTGTGCTGCACGAGATTTTGCGTTCCCAATTTATGTTTCTAATGTGCTGATTCGCGATTCGGCTTCCATCAGTGCCGTGCGAGTTGAAGATTGCGACGACGGCGAAAGGAAGTTACGGACTTCGATTGCTGTGAGCGATACGGGAGAGACAATCATGAGGACATATGTTATGTTTCGGTAGCGTGTGCGAGACTGGAAGGGCATGCGACATCAGGATACAGACTAGCGAAAACACGTTCCGATATTTTTGCGGACTGAACGCGAGAAGTGAGCTCGCACGGCATTACCGCGATGAATCAAGCTTTCGCCGAAGTCAACCAGAGTCTGACGGACATGTCAGCCTTCTGACCGATCCTTTCGGCGTAAGGGTTCTCGACTTACCACACGAGAGACGCTGAATTTAATTCACATTATAAATAGTGTGCGGTCATGTACACATGGGGATTTCATTCAGGAATTAACACTGTATATCCTCAGGCAGAAATAGCACATGCATGTGCCCATCGCAATGCCCTGCAGCATGTACCTATCTCCATATCTGCCTATCAACCGTGTGCTTTATTTAACCACCTAACGGAACCTTCAAAGAAGCTTTGCTCCAAAGCCAGTGAGTGAGTGAGAGCATCTTATCTAGCAACGACCTGAGTTTCCCGTGGTACATCTGAGTGGGCCTCAGCTCAAACACCACAGCACAGCACCTAACATGGAGCTATTGGGTCACCTAACAGAATCTTCAGAGCAGCTTCACTCCAGACCCTGTCTCAATGCATACAGCAATGACTTCAACTTCCCGTGGTACATCTGGGTGGGCCCCAGCTCAAAAGCCACTGCGCCTATCTGCTTCTTAAGCATGCATAAGGCTAACATGTTGCCAGGCCACGCGGCCGACTCAGCAACCTTCACAAAAGCTTCACACCAGACCCTGTCAATGCATCCAGCAGTGACCTAAGCTTCCCGTGGTACATCTGGGTGGGTCCCAGCTCAAACGCCACAGCGCCGATCTGCTTCTCCAGCATGCGTGTAGCTAAGGCCTTCCCGACCTCTGTAGCTGCGATCTTGTCGCTTGTGCTTGTAAGAGATTTGCGCAGCGAGGGTTCTATGGAGGATGCAGCGGCGAGAGTGAAGGCCGTTGGCTCGTGAATCACCTGCATGGAAGGCGCAGCAACGGCAGCAGGTGGTGGGTCGGACAAGCAGCAGGGGGCAGAAAGTGGAGTGAGTCAGGAATCAATGAAGCAGGTATGCTCTTATGGGGGATGCAGCAGCGAGGGCGAAAGCTGTTGGCTCGTGAATCACCTGCAGTGGTGGGTCGGATGATCAAATGGGCAAAAGGTGAGGTGACTTGGATGCTTATAGGGCAGGGAGGCAAGAGATGAGAAAGAGCAAGAAGATTAAAGCAGCCAGCCCGCGACTGCTTGGCGAGCAAAAAGTAGGAATACCTGACCTAAATTGTCAGTAGCTGCAGCGGCGGCAGCAGCAGCACAAGAGGGAGAAGAATCAGGAAAGAGAAGTAGCGAGGACAAGAGGGGATGAGAAGGGATAGTGGGAAGAGGGGTTTGTGGATGGGGACGAAAGATCTGGACAAAGGAGAAGCGAAATGGGAAACATCTCGTCACACTTGCTCGTATCCCATTTCCCAACCCCCGGAGGAAAAGGAAAAGGGTCGAACCTAAATGTTAGAACTGAAAAGAAACACGAGCAAGTGAAGGGGATGGTTGAAGTGAGGGGGTTAGCGACGAATGCGATGGGATGGGATGGGATACGTTGGGCATGCAGGTGACTAAGCAGGCAGGCTTATCCGTGCACAAGCAGGGGACAGAGAAGCTAAAGGGATGAAAGGAATGGAACGGGGGGAAGGAATGGAGACCTTGATTGGCGCATCACGTGATAGTACGGTGTTTTTGAGACGTCTCAAAAGTACACATGTGAGTGGTGGTGCAAAGCGGAGCAGGTACAAGCCTCCGGATGTGGAACGAACCGACTTTTGAAGCGCCTCAGAAATTACCACGCACACATGTGAGTGGTGGCGCGATGCGAAGCGCCTCCGGGTGTGGAACGAAGCGGGCATGAATGTGCGGCGCGGCGAATGAGAGGATAAGGGGAACGAACCTGCGCGTAGATGTACTGAGGCGCGCATGGGGGGGATACCTGCGCGTAACGTACTGAGGCGCGCATGGGAGGGGAGGGACAACGCACCTGCGCGTAGATGTATCGGTTGGACATGAACACGGACAGCACGATCGGCTTCACGAACTTGGTCGCTCTCGCCATCGCGAAACGTTTGTACGGCGTCGTGCGGTCTGAGGTGCGAAGCGAGCTACGACTGAGAACGCACCGATGTAATGCGACGGTCTACGATGGGAAAAAAGGACTACGAACTCCGATGAATGTGGGGTATTCGGAGTCGCGTGAAGCAAAGGTGCGCACCGATCGCTGTCGCGCCAGCGACAAATGCAGTCGCGTGACGGATCGGAAGCTTTGGCGCTTCGACGAAGGCAAGTCACCTACGATTCACCCGGTCGCTTTGTCAGGGACCCTTCGTCGCCCTAACGTATCCCGCCTCCTGCATCGCCGCGCAAAACACTGCCACGGGAAGGTCTAGAGTGCTACTGGCAGGAGTAACTAGAGACTCGGATGTGTGCTCCTACCGCCCGGAAGAATAGACGGGAAGGATCAGATTGGAGAGCAAGTAACCTGGTATCTTCCTTTTGCGCCACTCGCAGCCCATTTCGAGCAACCTCGGCTCGTCAGAATGTCGTACTCGCTGTGGGGGCATTCGTCATTGGCTGTTTTTGATGGGTCGGAAAGTGCGATTGAGTGTAATTCGTGGAGCGTAAGATGTCACAAAACTCCTAGTATTTCTGTTTTCTTTCATGTCATCAGTTTCTTGTCACAGCGGCAATCCCTGTGGCCCTTCACGCCCATTTTCCGCCCTTCTCATGTTTTGCCTCCACTCATCGAAGCCACTCTCTTGCCAGTGCAGGAGTTTTCAAGCCATTTACGGCAGGAAGCTACCTCGGTTGTGTTGTTGAATCCGCGGAGGCTCTATCCATTGCGAGGGTTTCCATCTTTCACTGCGTCTTGTGCGAAAGCGCGTCGGTGATTTCATCCGTGTGGTCTGGTGCGCTCGTCGTTTCTCCCCACGTGACACGTCTCGCTCGCCACGTGTCTCGCGTGCCACCCAGCCCACCCTTGCTTGTGCGTTTCGCGTCTTCGAACGACCGTGCTTACTTCAGAAGCGTTGCGTGCGTCTGTACTGAGAAAAAAAAAGTTCTCGGATTATCGGACCGCGTTTCGCTATCGCGTGGCGCGTCGCAAGGAGAGGTCGAATAGGACCATTGACGACAATAGAGCACTTCGTTTTCCAACCTTTTTGCTTCTTATCGCTTCAAAAGGCAGCAGGTCAAGTTCGAAAGCTGCATTCAGATTCAGATCCAGACCCAGATCCAAATCCACACTCATGGTTTGACTTTGAAGCCACTGTTGATTGGGAGTAAACGCGGTCAACGCGGTCAATGAGGTCAACGCAGTCAATGCAGTCAGCCCAATGCGTCTGGCGTAGAGTCCAGGCGTATCAGGGTGGATGGTTGCCGGAACGGTTGTTGGGTGTGGGGATATGTGCTACCGCAACAGCAGCAGCGGGAAGTGGAGGGGGAAGAGGAGGGGGAGGAGGAGCAGCAGCAGCTGATTCCGCAGTCAGAACAGCAGCAACAGCGGCAGCAAGAACAGCTGCTGATCCTGCTGCTGCTGATGTGGTTCTAGGAACAAGGCTCGAGCAGCCTAGATTCACTCACCCACTATGTACCAGTGTCTTATCTGCTGCTCCTAATCCTGCACGACAAGACCAATTCTGTTCGTTGCGGCACAGCTGGCATCATCATCATGATGATGGCTTTCGGCAGCATCCACATCAGCATCCACGTCAGCATGCGGCGTTGCTGCATGCACGTCATCAATATTATAATCAGCATGCGATTTTTATCGACCATATCAATACGGTGACGCAGAATCGTCAAGTACACAAAGATCACTCCCTGGCAGCACCAACAACCCTGACAGCAGCAACAACCCCAATTTCTTGTGCCCATCATCAGTATCAGATTCAGCGCGCATTTCTTCTCAGCCACATCAGTGGCATGACACAGCAGCGTCAACGGCATGAAGATCACTCTTTGGCAGCACCAGCAACCCTGACAGCAGCAGTTGCAGCCGCTGCAGCAGGAGCAGCGGGACGAACAGCAGGGAGAGCAGCAGAAAGAGTAGCAGCAGGAGCTTCAACAACAGTAGCAGCAACGAGGACAAAGGCAACAGCAGGGGAAGGAGGAGCAGAGGGAGGAAGAGCAAAGGGAGGAGGAACAGAGGGAGCAGGAGCAGAGGGAGGAGGAGCAGAGGGAGCACCACCTCCCACTCCTCATATCGCCATGGCAGCAGCAGCAGCAGGCATGGAGCCACCACCAGTGACTGTGCACCAATCCACCCAGAACCCTCCCCCTCACCATCCGTCTCC
The DNA here is from genome assembly GCA_947470075.1 of Closterium sp. Yama58-4. NCBI lineage: Eukaryota > Viridiplantae > Streptophyta > Zygnematophyceae > Desmidiales > Closteriaceae > Closterium > Closterium sp. Yama58-4. The sequence continues at coordinate 204,749 of CANIUD010000214.1, forward strand.
TCCCCCACCACCTCCGCCACCAAGAGAACCAAGGGAACCAGAACCAGCGCCAGCACCACCCACTCCCCAAATTGCCATGGCAGCAGCAGGCATGGGCGCGCCTGTGACCGTGTTTGCTGCCAATTTCGGCACCCTGAAGCCTCGGGTTTTTCTGATTGACGGGACATGCTACGCCTCCCACGCTGGTGAGTCAGGTTCGGATGGGTTTGGATGGGTGAATGATTGTGTGAATCAGTATCGCCAGCACCCCCCACGCCCCAGATGGCCATGGCAGCAGCAGCCTTTGAGACGCCTCAAAAGTCAGGAATGGGCGCGCCTGTGACTGTGTTTGCTGCCAATTTCGGCAGCCTGAAGCCTCGGGTTCTGCTGATTGACGGGACATGCTACGCCTCCCACGCTGGTGAGACAGGTTGGGAAGGGTTTGGATGGGTGAATGATTGTGTGAGCCTCCAGCACCACCAGCGCCAGCACTGGCCATAGCAGCAGCAGGAATAGGCGCGCCTGTGACTGTGTTTGCTGCCAATTTTGGCAGCCTGAAGCCTCGTGTTCTGCTCATTGATGGCACGTGCTATGCCTCCCATGCGGGTGAGTTTAAGCGGGTGAGTGAAAGGGTTGGGACCTGCATGGGAGCGTGAAGCCACGCGTGCTGCTGATTGATGGCACGTGCTATGCCTCCCACGCTGGTGAGTTTAAGAGAGTGAGTGAAAGGGTAGGGACGTGCATGGGAGCGTGAAGCCACGCGTGCTGCTGATTGATGGCACGTGCTATGCCTCCCACGCTGGTGAGTTTAAGAGAGTGAGTGAAAGGGTAGGGACGTGCATGGGAGCGTGACGCCTCGCGTGCTGCTGATTGATGGCACATACCATGCCTACCACGCTGGTGAGTCACGATGGCAGTTCCAGTTGAGAATGAAAACACAATACCGACGCTCTCGCGGGAGTACGAGGCGGGTCGTGAAGCACCTCTGTTTGTGCCACGGCGAGTGGCAAACGGAGGTGCTTCACAACCCGCCTCGTACTCCTTCGTGAGCGTCGGTATTGTGTTTTCATTCTCAATTAGAACTGACATCGTGATTCTGAGAAAAACAATTGAAAACAGGAAGATAGATTGAGTTCAAAAGGTGATAACATGGAAATTCAACTTGCTGGCTGGTTAATGGGCTAGCTGGTTATCGGGCTAGCAGGTAAATGGGCTAGCGTGTTAACGGGCTGGCAGCACACCCTTTCCCCTTCACGAGCAAACTCACACACTTCCCGTGCCCTCCCCATCACCTCCTTCCCCGTCCCCCCTGTCACAGTGGTCCAACATATTGCCAGGGCGGACAGGGGTCAGAAGCTCTCCTTCTGCTGCGCACAATCAGAGGCAGCACATCCCATCCCCTTTATGAGCAAACTCACAATCTGCCCCACCCTCCCCGTCTCCTCCTTCCCCGTCCCCTCTCTCACAGTGGTTCAGCGTATTGCCAGGGCGGACAGGGATCAGAAGCTCTCCTTCTGCTGTGCGCAGTCAGAGGCAGCACACCCCTACCTTGCTGCCTTCGGTCTCACCCCCTCAGACGTTCTCCTGTCGCCGGTTTACATCCAGGGGTTCAACGCCTCATTCTCTGGCATCTCAGGTGAGATGCTCGCTCCTCAGGTAGGCTCCTTTCTCCCCTCGGTGAGATTTGAGATGCCCAGAAACAGTTTCTTCACGCTCCAGTTGCCTCACCCCCTCGGACGTTTTCCTCTCTCCGGTCTACATCCAGGGCTACAACGCATCATTCTCTGGCACTTCAGGTAGGTTGCTTGCTCCCTCTGGTAGACTCTCCTCTCTGCCCTTCCCTACCTCGCTGCCTTTGGCCTCACCCCCTCTGACGTCCTGCTCTCTCCAGTCTACATCCAGGGCTACAACACATCATTCTCTGGCACCTCAGGTAGGCCACTTGCTCCCTCGGGTACGCTCTCTTCTCTTTTTTCCGCGTCTGCTGCGCGCAGTCAAAGGCAGCACATCCCTACCTCGCTGCCCTCGGCCTCGGACTTCCTCCTCTCTCCGCTCTACATCTCCTTTTCAAGAGGATGTAGAGGCTATTTCCACATTAGGACTGGAGAGGAAACAGCCTCCTCTCAGACGTTTTAAGGTGGCTACAACTCCTTGTTCTCTGCCATCTTAGGTAGGCTGTATTTTCCCCCCGGTAAGATCTAGCGTGTCTTACACCCCATTCTCCGCTCTCTCACTTTTCTTCTTCCCCTCCCCTCCTCTCATTGTTCCCCCATCCCTTCAGCTCTGCTGCGAGTGGCCTGGGACCTGCCTCTCCCCTACCCCCTCCTCGCCTCCCTCCTCACTTCGAGGCGTCTTGAATTGACTCCGCACCCCTTCCCCCGACTTTCGTCGCCCCCTCTCTCTTTATCCCTCTGTCCCATCATCTCTGCTGCGAGTGGCATAGGACCTGCCTCTCCCCTACCCCCTCCTCGCCCCCCTCCTCCTTTCGAAGTGCCTCAAAAACACAGCCCATCCCCCCCTCTATCTGTTCCCCCTTCCCCTTCTTTTTCTCTATTCCCCTCTGTGCCATCAGCTCTGCTGGGAGTGGCCTGCGACCTGCCTCTTCCCTGCACCGTCATCACCTCCCTTCTCCTTTCGAAGTGCCTCAGAAGCACAGCCTCTTCCCCCCTCTGTCTGTTCCCCTTTCCTCTCCTTTTTCTTTATTCCCCTCTTCCATCAGCTCTGCTGCGAGTGGCATGGGACCTGCCTCTCCCCTACCCCCTCCTCGCCCCCCTCCTCTTCATCCCCCAACCTCTCCTCAACGCCCCCTTCCTCTTCGCCTGGCGCCGCCGCCACCGCTGGTTCGGGCAGGCACCAAGGCTAATCCTTCCGCCGCCGGACCTGATCAGTAGGTTTGTGGATCGGGAGGAGCTAGAAGACGAGGGGAGGAGGGATGAGGACAAGAGGCATCATGAGATGGCAGAGGGGCGGCATGGTTTGGACAGACCTCCAGGATCCCTGGATTGATAAGCCCAGGGCTAAAGATTCTCCTCGTTCTGTTATTGGTGGAGTTCGGAGTGTGTGAGTTGTTAAAACATTATTGCTGGTTTGGGCTGGCCCTGAGAGGGTGATTCTCCTTCTCCCTGGGTCATTGAGAGGTTTGTGGATCGGGAGGAGCTGGAGGATGAGGAGAGGAGGGATGAGGACAAGAGGCATCATGAGATGGCAGAGGGGCGGCATGGCTTGGACAGACCTCCGGGGTCACTTGACTGATTCATGGTTGTGATTTCTTGCTTGTAATATAGAATGGTGGTGTGGTGTTTTTTATCCAGCAAAAGGTGTGTGTTGGGTGGTACAAGTGGTTTGGGCAATGCAGACCACATTGGTGCGGGGCCACCCTTCCCCCTCCCCCTGTTCTGCACTACTACCGTACCTATTCAATGTGCACTGACTACGGGTGCTGCGAATCAAGTGACCTGACAAAACAGGGTGAAGTAGAGCTGATGCCCTTTAATTTTCATGATTTGTGCCCTAAACAATCAGGGTTTCACTACAATTTTAGAAAAATTGCCCCGAGGACTCAGATTCTGAGGTACCGTAGGCTATATCCAACAAAATGCTATAATGAGTTTATGGTACATTGATCTAGAACCACTGTTATGATACCCTAACTTAAAGCCAGCAGCTAAAAAAAAAAAAAAACAATATACAGTACTACGTTTTTACAGAATAAAATCATCATCATCTCCAAACAAGATGTCTGCCAAGATGTCTGAAATCTGACGGTCCGCCTCACAGCCCTCAGTGCTAAGAGAATCGAGCATCGGAAGGTCCTGTATCTCATCATCAGGCAGATCCTTCAGCTGCTTGCAGTTATCAAGATCAAGGTTCTTGAGTCTTCTAAGCCGGGACAAACCACGAGGGAGTGAGCAGACAGAAGTGCTGCTGATATTCAGATCGGTGAGGCAGGATAAATCGGTGAGAGAAGCGGGGAAAAGCGTGAGGGATGAGCAGTTTGATAAGTCCAGCTGGCGAAGTCTTGAGAACACCCTGAGCTCATCTGGAAGTGAAGATAGGTATGGAGCGTGAATCTGTAGGGATGTCAGATGCTGAAGGGTTGTGATAGCCAAAGGCAGCCGTGTGAATCCATCACTCAAGGCATAAACGCACAGCTGTCGTAGCTCCTGCAAAGCCGATCCATCAGATTCCAACAGCTTTTGCAGGCTGCTGACATTGATGCGAGCTCCCATCAGTGTCAAGGTGCGGAGGCGAAAAAGGCTGGTCAATGTGAAAAGGAACTCCTCTGCCTCCCCCCCATCTGCTCCCAACGCCAATACCAAACGCTCCAGGCCTGAAAGATTGGCAGTAATTGTCAGGAGGCCTGCTGCATCAACGAAACCCAATTGCAAGTCTCTGAGCTCCGAAAGCCCTGACATGTCAGGGAGAGGAACCGCCAGCTGACTATTTTGGTAAAGTAGAACCTGAAGGCTGGAAGGCAGAGTCTGAAGGGTTCCATTCAGGTTCTCACACCCCCTTAGCTCCAACTGCTCCAGCCTGGTAAGGCTGTCCAACCTCCACGGAATTGAAGAGAGACTGAAACAGTTTTCAATCCGTAGCACTCGAAGGCTGACCAGAGCTGTCAACCATTCCGGAAGTCCCTGGATGTCCGAGCAGTTCTGAATGTAGAGCTCCTGCAGGTTTGTCATCTCCCCGAAGCCCTCTGGAAGCTCGCCAATACTGCAGTCATCCAGATCCAGTATCGTCAGTGAAACCAGATGCGTGAAAGAGAGCGGCAGCTGATCTTCAGTGCTTTTCTTAAGACGAAAGGTATGAAGATTGGTCAATTCCCCCAAGTCGTCCGGAAGGCACAACACAGGCGAGCTGAGGTGCAGAGTCTGGAGTCCTGTGAGGCAACCAAACCCTGGGGGTAACTCATCCATCTCCTCACATCCGAGCAGGAAAAATGTCTCAAGAGAAGCGAGTCTTGTGAAGGAATCGGGAAGATAGAGAAGAGGTAGGAATTCCAGCACCAGCGTCTTTAGAGTTGAAAGATTTCCGAAATCTCTGGGCAGAGAGTTGATGCTGCACAAGGAAATTGACAGCTTCTCCAGGCATGATAGAGAGGTAAACTGGTCAGTCAAATCGGTGAGGAATCTGCAGTTACAGACGCGGAGTTCTTTCAGGCAAGGCATCACCTCTCCTATGCTGTCTGGAAAGCTCTCTTGCTCGTCACAACGTACGAGCTGCAGCCGTTTAAGAGACCTGTATGGAAATCTAAGCGGGAAAAAAACTCTGAGCTGTGCATAGTAAACGCCTACTTTCAGAGAACTGAGAAGAGGTAGTTCTGCGAGAGAGAAGGCAGGAGTTTCAGAAATTAGACGTATCTCATTCGGCAAGGAAAGGCTGGTGAGGTTGGTGAGATGGAGTAGGTTGGAAAGCTGTTCGTAGTGAAGGCAGGTGGTTTCAATGGAGAGTGCCGTCAGAGAAGCGAGAGAGTTGCATTTTGACAAACGGAGGATGAAAGTATTGGTCATGACGAGGGTGCGCAGATTCTGAAGCTGGAAGAACGAAGCTGGTGGCCTCACATTCTTCCGCAGACAATACAGCGACAGATGCTCCAGATCCGGGCAGCGATGAAAGAAATTATCCAAGCCAGGTTTGGTGATCAGGCTGTGCTTCTTCCCACCTTCGTCGTCTCCTGCCACAATTAACTTTCCCACGGGAAATGCTTTCAGCCTCGGACACGCAGCAGCGAGGTTAGCAAGGAAGGCGTTGTCCAAGATTTCCACACTGCTATCGGACAGGTGCAGATGGGTCAGATGCGGTAAACATGCTACAGCGTTGAGCACATCCTGGTGTGAAACGACCCGGCCTTCCTTGACGATGAGAGACGACACGTGGCGCTGAGTGATGACTCGCCAGCGACGGCAGATTGAGGCAAGCAGGAGAGTGTACGCGGCGTCTGCGGAAGCTGGAGGGGTCGGCATGGGAGTGTCTCTTCGTCCGTAGAAACGCTCTTCACGCGTAATGTTTCCGTCAATGTACTTAGGCCGAGTCGACGCGACGCTCCAGAGATTATTGCTCTCGAATTTGCAAAGGGTTGGCTGTTTCGGAGGCCAGAAAATCCGGGCGAGAACATCGTCAGGAAGATCGTTGATGTGAGTCGTTCCAGAGTCCGCATGAGCCATCTCCGCCCTAGCCATGTCCGTACGAACCGTAAGACACTTTTTAAGTTCCTCAAGAACGAACTGGCAGCGACTGAGGTGAAGGTAAAGAACAATGCCGGAGTTGAACCAGTCTCACGAGTAACATACGAAAAGACTAGGCTCGATCGGATCAGCTACTTCTGTCCATCCTGCCTATTACCCACTTCTGTCTGTCAGTTTCAGTGAGTCGGCCGTTGCTGCTCAGACAGCCGGGTGCAGCTAGAGGAGATTCGCCTTTCGCTGCGACTCTTGCTACGTTTTTCGCCGTGGATTTTCAGCCCATCACATGGAGCAGCACGCACACGTGGCATGCTGCGGCTGCTGAAGCATGCATGCTCACTCACTGAGCACTGAGCGTGCGCTGCACCAGCTAGCATCATGCTCACTCATTGACCTTGCTCTCCAGCTAGAGCAGCTGGCGTCAGGCACTCTCATTGGCCATGCGCTCCAGCTAGCGTCATCCTCACTCACTCACGGCGATCCATTTCCGAGGCTCCTTATAGCCGGCATAATGCTCTCAATCAGCGAGCACTGCGCTTCGGGCAACGGCTACTTCGGGTTTCGCGGGAGCAGCTCGCAGCTCTCGTGGATCATGATACATCACATGTGGCTTGTTCACAGCGCGCGGTGCGAGCGTTTCAGCTTTTAGAGGACTACATGGCACGATTGTATGCACGATCAATACCTAAATCGATTTACGCCCTAAATAAATAGCCTAGTATATGGCCGTTTGGGTGGAGTCCAGTCAGCGAAGACTTGCATAGTTCCTCTCGGATCCCGAACCCAAGACCAGTTGAGCTTGCAACTTTTGCTTCCAAGTGCAAGTCGTTTTCATCGGTTCAAAACATTTCAGCGCTGTTTTGTACGGTAAATCAGGGGTATTAATTGTACCGCTTTAGAACATTCTGTGCCACCAGATTGAACCTTACGCCAAATTTGCTTGGACGCAGCAGATATTGGAAAGTATAAAATACAGATTCATTATCATGCTGAAAATCCAAAACAATCTACGTTACCTGTAACTAGGTTACACCACAACTCAGTTTTGTATTCAAACTTATCAACAATGCACAGTGAGAATTTGCAAACCATGTGCCGCTCGAATGGTTCTACACTAAAAACCAAGGTTATGTCTCGAGAAAATATTTGCCAAGTCTGGAAGCTGAGAGCCCGCCTCACAGCCTTCAGCAATAACAACATCCAGCATTGGGAGACCTTGTATTTCATCAGGCAGAGAAACCAGCTGCTTGCAGTCATGGAGATTCAGGCCCTTGAGTCTTCTAAGCTGGGACAAGCCAGGAGGGAGCGAGCGGATGGGAGTGTCGCTGAAATTCGCATCCGTCAGGCAGGATAGCTCAGTGAGAGAAGCAGGGAGATGCGCGAGGGATGAACATCCTGACAACTCCAGCCGGCGCAGTCTTGAAAAGGCTCCAAGCTCATCTGGTAGAGAAGTTAAGTTTGGCGCGTGAACCCATAGGGATGTCAGGTGCTGAAGGGTTGTGATAGCCGGAGGCCGTCGTGTGAATTCACCACTCAAGGTATCATCAATGCACAGCTGCCGTAGCCCATGCCAGGCCGATCCATCAGATTCCAGAAGCGTCTTCAAGCTGCGAGCTCCCATCACTTCTAAACTGCGGAGGTTAGAAAGACTGGTCAATGTGAAAAGAAACCTCTCCGCCTTCCCCCCATCTGCTCCCAACGCCAACTCCAAACGCTCCAGACGTGAGAGATAGGCAGCAATCGCCAGGAGGCCTGCTGCATCAACAAAACCCAAGCACAGATCTCTGAGATCCGAAAGCATCGCCATGTCAGGCAGAGGAACCACCCACGGACTGGTTTGGTAACAAAGAGTTTGGAGGCTGAAGGGTAGAGTCTGAAGGTTTTCATTCAGCTGGTGGCATTTCGTGAGCTCCAGCTGCCTCAGCTTGGTAAGGTTGTGTAGCCTCCTCGGAACTGTAGTGAGACTGGGACAGTTTTCAATCCGTAGCACCCGAAGGCTGATCAGAGCTGTCACGAATTCTGGAATCCTCTTGATTTTTGAGCAGTTTTGAATGTAGACCTCTTGCAGATTTGTCATCCCCCTCATGCCGCCTGGCAGCTTGCGAATCAAGCACCGATCGAGTTCCAGCCTGGTCAGTGAAACCAGCTGCGTGAATGAAGACGGCAGCTGCTCATCATTGTTGTCTTCAAGTCGGAACGTCTGAAGATTGGTCAGCTCCCCCAAATCTCCTGGAAGGTGCATTGCAGAGCACGACGCAAGGTTGAGAGTCTTGAGTCCAGTGAGGCAACCAAAGCCTTCCGGTAACTCATGCACCCTCTCACAATCAAGCAGAAAAAACGTCTCCAATGATGCGAGTGCAGTGAAGGAAGCAGGAAGACGGAGAAGAGGCAGCCAGTGCAGCACCAGAGTCTTCAGAGCTGGAAGATTTCCAAAATTCTCGGGCAGAGTGGCGATGCTGCACATGGAAATTGTCAGCTTCTCTAGGCAGGTGAGCGAGGTGAACTGATCAGTCAGATCGGTGAAGGATCTGCAGAAGTAGATGCGGAGCTCTTGGAGGCACGGCATCACCTCTCCTATACTGTCAGGGAGGCTCACTTGCTCGTTGCAGTGTGTAAGATGCAGCCGTTTCAAGCACCTGTATGGAAATCTAGGAGGGAAGAAAACGCTGAACTGTGCATAGCAGAGGCCGAATTTCAGCGAGTGGAGGGAGGGTAGTTGTGCGAGAGAGAAGGCAGGAGGAGCATCAGAAAACAGGCGAATCTCATTGGGCAAGGAGAGGCTGGTGAGGTTGGTGAGATGGATGAGGTTAAAAAGCTGCTCATAGTGAAGGAAGGTGGTTTCAATGGAAAGTGCAGTGAGAGATGCAAGGGAGTTGCATTTTGAAGCTCTGAGGATGAACGCATTGGACAAGACGAGGGTGCGGAGATTCTGAAGCTGGAAGAAAGACGCTGGTGGACTCACATTCTTCGAAAGACAATACAGCGACAGATGCTCCAGATCCGGGCAGCGACGGAAGAGATTATCCAAGCCAACTTTGGTTATCGGGCAGTGCTTCTTTCCACCTTCTTCTTCTGTCAGAAGCAACTTCCCCACATGAAACGCCCTCAGCTTAGGGCACGCAATGGCTAGGTTAGTAAGAAAGACGTTGTCCAAAATCTCCACACTGCTATCAGACAGGTGCAGATGGGTCAGACGCGGTAAACACGCAACAGCGTTGAGCAGATCCTGATGCGAAACGACCCGCTCTTCTTTGACGAGGAGAGAAGTCACGTGGCGTTGAGTAAGTCGCCGCCAGCGACGGCAGATGGACGCTAACAGGAGAGTGTACGCAGCGTTTGCGGAGGCGGGAGGGATCGGCATAGGAGTGTCTCTTCCTCCGTAGATAAGCTCTTCAGTCGTAGCGTTCGCGTGGATGTACTTAGGCGGCACCACAGGCGGCGACACGCGTTTCCACACATCATCGCTCTCGAATCTGCCAGAGGTTGGCTGTTCCGGAGGCCAGAAGATTCTGACGAGAACATTGTCAGGGAGATCGTTGATGTGAGTTGCTCCAGAGTCTGTATGAGTCACGTCCGTACTAGCCATGTCCGTATGAGAAGCGTTCCTACAGAAACAACTGGCAGCGACTGAGGTGATGGAAAACAATACTATCGTCGGAGCTCAACCGCAGTTTCACGAGTACTATGCGTTTGGAATAAGCTCGATCGAAAAGGTGAAAACCTTCTGTCCGTCCTACTAAGCAATAACTCGTCACCCTGCTTCTCCCTGTCAGCTCCGACAGGGAGCCCCGGCTGCGACAGGGAGCCCCGGCTGCGACAGGGAGCCCCGGCTGGGAGAGGGTCGTCTTTCGCCACAACTCTCGTTCAGACTCTTAGTGCGACTTTCGCAAAGGGATTGCACCCATCAACGCAGCAGCAGGACAGACACGTGGCTTACTCACCGAGCACTGAGCACGCGCTGTGACTAGCAATTTGCTCACTCGTTGAGCATGCGCTGCACCCTTCTGCAAGCATCACGCTAACTCACTGGCCACGCGCTGCAGCTAGGCCTGCTGACATGATGCTGACTCACTGACCGTGCTGTCCAGCTGGCATCATGCCCACTCAGGGCGATCCGTTTCTAAGGCCCATGAATCATCACATGTGGCTTTGATAACAGCGCAGCTCGCAACGTGATCGTTAAGCTTTTAACACACTACAGAGCATGATCGTATGTAAGATCGGGTTCTAAAGTAAACTTACGGTAACCTAGAATCTAGTTGATTGAGCGGGTAGAGAGTTGGTCAGAAAGAGTTCCCCGCAGATCCCAAGGGCCAGTCTGTGTGGAGCAAATTTCCCCTTTCGAGAGCCCGCCATATCCATCGGTTTAAAAGTATTTTTAATGCAACCGAGTACGGTACAGTAAATCACGAACATCGTACACCAGCCCAAACCATCCAAGTATACCCGTTACGATCCTCAAGATAGAAGTTCCTGCTATGGAATCGTCGCAACACTCAGTCGATCCCTCCGCCATCGCCCTCCCCGCTTCATCTGCGCAAGCACCCGAACACCCTAATGTGACCGAGTTTCCGCCCCACCCCCCCCCTCGACAAGAAGCGGGGACTCCTCCCCCCCAGTCTGCGCCAACAGGACCCTTCCGCTCCGCGCATTCATTCCCCCCGGTTCCCCCGGTTCCGCCAGGCCCGCCGGTTCCCCAGGCGCCCCCGCTCCCTTACGGCTATATAGCGCCCTCACCTTATTTTCAGTATCCGCCAGCGCACTATCCCCCCCCAGGGTGGTACGACTATGGCAGATACCTCCCACCAGTTTTCCCCCACGCGTCAAACCCACCATATGCGCAAAACCCCCCGCACGCGCCAACCCCCCCGCATGCGCTAACCGGCCCGCACGCGCACGCGGAAAGCCGCCCGCGCGCGCACATGGGCATCCCCTCAAATGCGCGACTCTCAGCCCATGCGCCAAGCCCCCCGCATGCTCATCTACCCCCGCACGCGTACGGAGGATTTTACTCACCCGGGGGTAGCGGAAGGGGGAGAGGAGTAGGGGAAGGCAAGGAGATGGGCGGAAGATCCAGGGGCGCAGGAGGGGAGTGGGTTGGCGGGGGATGGGGGGCGTGGTATGGGTGGCCCCCGCCAGACTTTGTGGTTTATGGGGGAGGGCGGATGGGGGGAGCACGCACGGGGGAAGGGGGGATGAGGGAAGGCGAAGCGGGGGAAGGGGGATTGGGGGAAGGGGGGATGAGGGAAGGCGAAGCGGGGGAAGGGGGATTGGGGGAAGGGGAGCTTGGAAATGCAAGCACAGGGGGCGTGGGAGAAGGAGGCATGGGCGGTGGCGAGATGGGAGAAAAGGAGATGTATGGAATGCAAGAGCAGGAGAGGCAGCAGAGGGGGAACCAGCAACAGAACGAGGGGGAGCAACAGCAGCATCAGCAGCAGCAGCAACGGCAACAGCAGAAGCAGCAGCAGGGAACGGAGGCTGATTCCAGTGTTGCTGCAAGAACTGGTGGTGATGCCTCTGCTGTTCCTGCTTCAGCTGATGCTGCTGCCAACACTCTTCCTCTTCCCTCTCAAGCTCCAATGACCTCTGTTTCTTCTCCTGTATTTCCTGCTACAACTGCTGCTGGTGGTGCCTCTGCTGATTCTGCTGCAGCTGAAGCTGCTGCTGGTGCCTGTGCTGCTCCTGCTGCTTCTGCTGCTGAACCTGCTCCTGCTTCTAGTATCGCGCCTACTGCTCCTGCTCCTGCTCCTGCTGCTCTTCCTCCTGCTTCTCCTGCCCTTCTTGCTCCTGCTGCTGTTCCTGCTGCTCCTGCTGCTTCTGCTGCTGCAGCTCCTGCCCTTCTTGCTCCTTCTACTGCTGCTGCTGCTGCTGCTGCTGCTGCTCCTGCTTTTGTTCCTGCTACGCCTGTGCAAGATATGTCAGCAACAGAAGTGGCAACTGCAGTACCAGCAGCAGCAGGAGTTGGAGCAACTGAAATGCAAGCCTCGCAACGACAAATAGCAGAGCCAGCTGCTGTTGCATCTGCAGCAGCAGTACCAGCACCACCACTCTCGCAAGCAGCAATACCAGCACCCGCACCAGCATCAGCAGAAGCAACAGCAGCAGCAACAGCATCAGCAGCAGCAGCAGCAGCAGCAACACCACTAGCAGCAGCAGAAGCAGCACCAGAACTAGCACCAGCAGCAGCAACTGCAACATCGCCTGCACTATCTTTAACAGCAACAGCATCAGCACCACCATCAGCAGCAGCAGAGCCAACACTAGCTGCAGCAGCGGCAGCAACAGCGCCAGCACTAATGCCAGCAGCAGCAACAGCGCCAGCACTAATGCCAGCAGCAGCAACAGTGCCGCTAACACCGGCAATAGTGGCTTCGGCATTAGCAGCAGTACAAACATCACCGGTAGCAGCAGCAGCAGAATCATTAACAGCAGCAGCAATGGCACCCGCATCAGCATTACCACCAGCAGCAGCATCACCAGTGCCAGGTGTACCATTAGCAGCAGCCGTTGCAGAGCAAGAAACAGCAGCAAGAGGTGGCGGTGGAGGTGGAGGAAGAGGAGGAGGAGGAGGAGGAGGAGGAGGAGGAGGAGGAGGAGGAGGAGGAGGAGGAGGAGGAGGAGGAGGAGGAGGAGGAGGAGGAGGAGGAGGAGGAGGAGGAGGAGGTTGCAAGAAAGAGAGGGAGTGAAAGGGAGAGGCCTGAAGCGGGGAAGGAACGAGGGAAACAAACCAGCTGCAGAGGCAAACCAGATGAGAAAAAGCAGCGAGGGCCAAAGAAGGGAGAAGGAGGATGGTTCTTTGGGGCCGGTTGGAAAGAGTTCTTTTGAGGCGTCTCAGGCGTTGTTGCGTCACCAAAGAAGGGAGATGGTGGTCGGGTCTTCAGAGGTGCCACAGATGGGAAAAGGCAAGGAGAAGTGGGATGGGTACCACCAGGAGGCGAAGCGGAGGAGAGGTGGGGAGAGCAGGGAGAGCAGGGAGGAGGTGGAGGGCAGGTTGAGGGAGTGCTTGCGGGAGAGAAGGCTGTGGCACCTGCTGGAAGACAGAAGCCCTCTGTTGGCGTCCCTTAAAGCCCATGTGAAAACCCTTTGGAAGATGGGGCTACAGGCAGTGCAGGTAGGAAGGGGGAGGTGTATCAGGTGTGTGGGTGAGTGGGAAGAGCTTCCTTAGGTGGTACCGGGAGAGGCGGCTGTGGCATCTGCTGGAAGGCCGAAGCCCTCTTCTAGCGTCCCCAAATGCGCATGTGAAGTTTCTCTGGAAGATGGGGCAACAGGCAGTGCAGGTAAGAAGGGACGGGGAACTGTGACGTGTGTGTGGGAGGAGGTGGAGGGGAGGTTGAGGGAGTGTTTGAGGGAGAGGCGGCTATGGCATCTGCTGGAAGACAGAAGCCCTCTGTTGGCGTCCCTTAAAGCCCATGTGAAGACGCTTTGGAAGATGGGGCAACAGGCAGTGCAGGTAGGAAGGGGGAGGGACGTGTGAAATGTGTGTGGATGAGGGGGGAAAGCTCTTGTAAGTGAGGGAAAGGCGGCTTTGGCACCTGCTCAGAGACCGAACCCCCCTGCTGGCGTTGCTCAAAGCACACGTGAAGACGCTTTGGAAGATGGGGCAACAGGCTGTGCAGGTAGGAAGGGGGAGGGACGTGTGACATGTGTGTGGATGAGGGGGGAAAGCTCTTGTAAGTGAGGGAAAGGCGGCTTTTGCACCTGCTCGAAGACCGAACCCCCCTGCTGGCGTCGCTCAAAGCACACGTGAAGACCCTGTGGAAGATGGCGCAGCAAGCAGTAGTGCAGCATGTCTGCTGTTGCAGCCGTTGCAACGCAACGGCTGGTGGATTGGGGTGGGTGTGGGTGGTCAATTCTCCCCCTCAGGCATAAGCCCACGCTGGAGGACCATCTCACGCTCAACCCCTCCTCCCCCTCTCTCCCTCACTCTCCTCCTCCACCCCTCTCTCCCTCACTCTCCTCCCCACCCCTCTCTCCCTCCTCTCTCCCTTCCCCTCAGCCCCCATTCAACCAGCCGTTTCAGGACAAGCTGTTGTCGCATAGACTCTTGAGTCGACTCGAAAGTCCCCTCCCCTCAGCCCCCATTCAATCATCCGTTTCAGGACGTGCTGCTAGCGCACGAGCCCATGAGGGGACCTTCTTATGCTTATCCCCCTCCTCACCTCTCCCCCTCCTCCCCTCCCCACTTTCCCACCTCCATTGCCCTCTCAACCCACCAGCCGTTTCAGGACGCCCTACTAGCGCATGAGCCCACGCTAGAGGACCTGCAGGGGGAGAAGAAAGGCGCGCTGCAGCTCTTTGCCCTCCTGCTGGGCGCTCCCGAGGTGACTTCCCTGCGGAAAGATGAGCTTGCAGAGGTGATTGTGAGGGCGGACGCGTGGGAGCGAGTGCGAGGGAGAGTTATCAACAGAGCGGGGAGTGCCATACCTGGTGTGTTTGTTAAGGAAAGAGCAGCAGATGGGGCAGTATTAGTTGGTGAACCAGCGGGAGCGGCAGCAGCACCACTACCCCCAGCACCAGTAGCAGCACCAGCAGCAGCAGCAGAAGCAGCAGCAGCAGCAGCACCACCACCTCCGGCAGTAGCAGCAGCAGCAACAGCAGCAGCACCTGTGGCAGTGGCGGCAGCAGCAGCACAAGTGGTTCTTGAACCAACTACAGCGGAACCAGCCCCTGAGAAACCCGCACTAGCATCACTGTCATCACCCACACCTTCAGACCCCGCTGAACCCCTCTCAACCGCACAGGTAAAGGAGTCCTGTCAGGTGCCCACTCCCGCCCCACACCCCTTTGGAGGAGAGCAGTTGACGACACTAGTACCAGCTACCTCTGCACTCTCCTCGGGCGAGCAGTTGAAGTTGGTACCCACTACTTCCCCACCCCCCTTGACCTCGCAAGGAGGGCAACTGGGCGGGCTGCTGTTACCACAGGAAGTGGGGCTGTCAGATATAGGCGATGAGCGGATTGCACGGCTGAACCGCCCACCCGATGTGCTTCTAACGGAGTTCCTTGAAAGGAGGATGCGGTGGGAGCACACGGAGGAGCGGGAGTTGCTGGCGGCGAAGCTGGAGGCGTACATTCGGTCTCTTATCCGCACCAACCCTGATGCCCTCAAGGTGAGGGCTTGCTGGAGTTCGGGTAATGTGCAGTACAGTACAGTAGGGTGATGGGCAGCACACAGAGGAGTGGGATCTGCTGGCAGCGAAGCTCGAGGCGTACATCCGGTCTCTCAGCCCCACCAACCCTGATGCCCTTAAGGTGAGGGTCGTCTGTGGGTAAGTTAGAGTATGGTAAGTAAGAGGGAGGAGAGGAAGGGAGGACATGGAGGAATGGGAGCTGCTGGCTGCAAAGCTAGAGGCATACATTCGATCACTTAGCCGAAGCAACCCTGAGGCCGTCAAGGTGAGACATTGTTTGCTGGAGGTAGGTTAGAGGAATGGTATGGAGGAGGATGTGGTGGGAGCACACGGAGGAGCGGGAGCTGCTGACAGCGAAGCTAGAGGCGTACATTTGATCACTCATCCGCACCAACCCTGAGGACCTTAAGGTGAGACTTTGTTTGAGGGGATGCATTGTTGTTTGAAGTGAAGTATCGCACCCTGCGATGGCTTCTTGAAAGGAGGATGAGGTGGGAGCATTCGGAGGAGAGGGAGCTGCTGGCAGCGAAGCTGGAGGCGTCTATTTGATCACTTTTGAGGCGCCTCAAAAGTCGTCTCTCTACCCGCAATGCTGGCAGCGAAGCTGGAGGCGTCTATTTGATCACTTTTGAGGCGCCTCAAAAGTCGTCTCTCTACCCGCAATGCTGGCAGCGAAGCTGGAGGCGTCTATTTGATCACTTTTGAGGCGCCTCAAAAGTCGTCTCTCTACCCGCAATGCTGGCAGCGAAGCTGGAGGCGTCTATTTGATCACTTTTGAGGCGCCTCAAAAGTCGTCTCTCTACCCGCAATGCTGGCAGCGAAGCTGGAGGCGTCTATTTGATCACTTTTGAGGCGCCTCAAAAGTCGTCTCTCTACCCGCAATGCTGGCAGCGAAGCTGGAGGCGTCTATTTGATCACTTTTGAGGCGCCTCAAAAGTCGTCTCTCTACCCGCAATGCTGGCAGCGAAGCTGGAGGCGTCTATTTGATCACTTTTGAGGCGCCTCAAAAGTCGTCTCTCTACCCGCAATGCTGGCAGCGAAGCTGGAGGCGTCTATTTGATCACTTTTGAGGCGCCTCAAAAGTCGTCTCTCTACCCGCAATGCTGGCAGCGAAGCTGGAGGCGTCTATTTGATCACTTTTGAGGCGCCTCAAAAGTCGTCTCTCTACCTGCAATGCTGGCAGCGAAGCTGGAGGCGTCTATTTGATCACTTTTGAGGCGCCTCAAAAGTCGTCTCTCTACCCGCAATGCTGGCAGCGAAGCTGGAGGCGTCTATTTGATCACTCATCCGCACCAACCCTGATGCCCTTAAGGTGAGGGATGGTGGCAAGGCACACTGCAATGACTTGTGGGAGAGAGGTTGCAATGGCAGGAAGCCTGATGCTGGCAGCTAAGCTGGAGGAGCAGGAGCACATTCAGTGCACGGAAGAGAGGTACGTACGGTCTCTCGTTCGCACGAAACCCTGATGCTCTCAAGGTGAGGGATAGGTAGTGCACAGCAGGGTATGATCCACATTTCCTTATCCTGGTTGTGTTCCTGTGCTGATTTGTTCTATCTATCGTATGCTATCCCCGTTGTAACCAGGCCTGCCGGGAGCTGTTCTTTGCGCGGTGTGCAGGGGCAGAGGTTGAGCAGTTTTCCTTCTTATGATTTTGCTCCCATGTTAATTCCATCACCGTTACAATCAGAGCTATCAGGAGCTGTTCTTTCCGTTCTGCTCAGGGATCAAGGAGGACGTGCATTTTCTACTTCCGTTATAATCATAATCATTCCCCTGTTCAATTTCAATTTCAATTTCAGGGTTATCAGGAGCTGTTCTTTGCGCGGTGCGCGGGCGCAGAGGAGGACGTGCAGCAGGAGAAGCGGGACGTGGTGAGGGTGGTGGCGCTGCTGCTGGGGTGCTCTGTGCCGGCCAAAGCCAAGAAGCTGCAGCTGGTGAAGGCCATCAGTGCCTCTCCGCTGTGGCAGGCGCACAGGCGCAGAGAGAAGGGGCGAGGGGCAGGGGAGAAAGGGGGAGGATTGGTGATGGGGCCGGGAGGAATGAAGGAACGGCAGCAGCAGGAGAAGTATCAAGAGCAGCAACAATTGCACCGGCAACAGGTGCAGGGGCAGGAGAAACAGGGGCACAATTACATAGAACAGCAGCTGAAAGGGGGAGAGAGGTGGAGGCAAAAGGAAGCTATGAATAGTGACGAGTTGCAGAAGGGTGGAGGTGGAGTGGAGAAGGTATCGAGACGTGCAGTAGCAGTGATGAGAGATGAGGGAGTGGAGGCGGAATCAGGGGATGAAGACGAAGAGGATGCAAATGGATATGTAGATGAGAGGGAAGAGAGCTGTAGGACCATAGTAGAGAAGGATAGAGCCATGGAATTTCCTGGGTGTGAAACAGGGGAGATTGCGTTTCGGGAAAGGAAGAAGTTAGAGACTCGGGCGAAATTGCTCCTGGAGGATTTCATAGGGCGCAAGCAAGACCTTGAAGAGGTGATGGTTAAAGCTCGAGCTACACGGAAGGTGGGTCTGCAGCAGCTGCAACGGCTAAAAGGCTTGCTTAGAACTTATGCTGCATACTGTGAAGCTCAAAATATGTTCGAAGAGCAAAGCATGTGATGTGACATAAGGTGCAAACTATGAGTGAAAATTACCCAAGATTGGCATGTACGGTTTGCTCTAGGCAGAAAAAGTGTTTTGAACTTATAGCGAACGCGAGTGTGCGCGTGTCGCAAGCCTCTGACACATTCAGGTTCTGTTGGCGGGCTCCAAACAAACAAGGATTTAAAAGGTTCTCCCGCAGAGAACCAGTCTTCAACTCTTGGAAACGTACCCAAACGCCCTCAACCGTTGCTGATTCTTCGAAACCGTGTAGAACTTCACATCCACTAGAAAGGGAGTTGAGGTTCTTCCCTCGCGGTTCACCGTTCACGCCATCGCCACCCCCTCGAGATTGCCAGAATGGAGTGAGTTCGGCGAAAGGAGAAAGAGTTGCCGAGATAAAAGAGGAATTGTTCCCGCGTCCAGACAGGGAGTTCGTCTCGCCGCACCGCTGTTAGTGTTACTTCCCTCCCACCACTCCGCGACGCGTTCTTCGCTCTTCGTCGTTTCATCTGTGCGTACAAATCCGTAGAAGTTTCTGTTCTTTTTCCTAACCAGATCTGAAGGCCTCGACATAGCGAGTTCGTTAACGGTCACGAAGTAAGGGCAAGAGAACGGGCCACGAAAACCAGCAAGCATTCAGCCAGAGACAGCCTCCTCGCGTCGCGAGATCAAACAAGCAACGGTCGACTCATCTATTCATGTCGGAGCAGCATCAACCACTAATGGCGGGGCCTGTGGTGCTCGTCACGGGGTGCTCCTCAGGCGGCATCGGATCGGAACTCTGCAAGGCCTTCGCCGCTAGAGGTTGCCGCGTGTTCGCTTCCGCGCGCCGACCCGACTCCATGCAAGATCTAGCAGGTAGGCTAGTTTCGGCGCTGGCTTAAAATGCATGTTACAGCAGCATCAGCTGATTAGGCTTGCCGTGTTTCCTTGAGACGTCTCAGAACTCTGTCACGGGTTGCGTTTTGAGGCGTCGGATCAAAAGTAATCCACGGTTATCCATGCATGGAGATCCCTTGGACCTCATGGTTACCAGGTAATTCGGTGGTAATTCGCACTGTATGCAGGATTTCGCATGCTGATACTCAGAGCCAATTGGCCGTTTCCTCTTCACCCGGATTATGCAGGGTTAAACTTCGTTACACCCACTCGGGTTTCCACCTTCATGGTCTTATTTTCTTTAAGCGTCTCAGAAATTCTCTCAATGTTTCCGAGAAACTGTCTCAATGTTCGCGAGAAATTGTCTCAATGTTCGCGGGGTTGGGAATTGAGACACTGCATGCTTGCAAACAATGAGCCAATCTCCCCTCTGAACCTCACTGACCACGTTCAGGGCTGTTGAGTGTTGACAAGTCCCACAAGTACTTTCAATGGTCACTCCTCCCCGCCTTGCTCCTTCTCCTCTGCTCTTCTTCTTCCCTCTTCTTCCGTGCTCCCCCCTCTTCTTCCTCCCAGGGTTGGGAATCGAGACAGTGCAGCTAGATGTCACCTCCACAGCCTCTATCCAGGACTGTTAGGGCACCAAAGAGAAAAAAATTCATGGTCTCTCTTCTCCACTTTTCCTCCTTTTCAGGTTTGGGGATCGAGACAGTGCAGCTAATCGTCACCTCCACACCACAGCCTCCATTCGGGTTGTTGAGGTGAGACGCCTCACCAGTTGGCTTCATACTCAACTCCGCCTTCTCTCTTCTCCCCTCCCGCCACTCTTCGTCTCTTCCTTCCCAGGGTTGGGGATCGAGACAGTGCAGCTAGATGTGACGTCTACAGTCTCTATTCTGGAAGCCGTTCGCACAGTCATAGCTAAGGTGAGTTTTGGTTCCAGTGAGATGTTTGATTAAATTTATGTGTGCTCTGCCTAGTTTGGAGTGCAGCCAGATGCCATGTCACGTCCACGGCCTCTATTCAGGAAGCCATCAGTTCAGTCATTGCCAAGGTGGGGTCAGAGCTATGAGTCGACTCAATAGTCATACATACAGTCGCATTGAAGGGGAAGTTCGATGTATACAGTCGCTCTGCCATACGGATGCGTTCAGTCCTTGCCATGATGACCTTTGCACAAACCAAAGGTCACCTTGGCAATGACTGTGCTGATGCATTCAGTCCCATTTGAGGTCAGCTTTGCTGCTTCCATCAGCACTGTCATTGCCAAGGTGACCTTTGGTTTGTGTAAGTTCTTTTCTCAAAGTAGACATCTTCTGCATGTTTTGCACTTTTTATGATGTTACCAATGTTCGCGCCCTTCTCTGTTCCTGCGTTTTTTTCTTTCTCCAGAACATTCCTGCCGGCAGCAGGTGGGCAAAATAAACATTCTGAATCACGCTTCCCTTGCTCACCTGTGCAGGCAGGCAGAATAGACATATTGATCAACAATGTGGGAGCCGGGTGTTTTTGTCCCCATGGCGGAGATGCCTCTGGATGCCGAAACACCCCCATTCTCCACGCTGCTTTTCCATTCTGCTTTTACAGGCGGGCAGGATAGACATTCTGGTCAACAATGCGGGAGCGGGGTGCTTTGGTCCCATGGCGGAATTGCCTCTTGATGCCTTCCGCAGCAACATGGAGACCAATGTGGTTGGCCTGCTGGCTGTTACTCAAGCAGTTGTCCCTCACATGGTGGAGCAGGTGTGTTACACGTGACTGTGGTGGTTGGAGCGGGGTGCTTCGGCCCCATGGCAGAGATGCCTCTTGATGCCTTTCGAAACAACATGGAGACCAACGCTGTTGGCCTGCTAGCTGTCACTCAAGCGGTTGTGCCTCACATGGTGGAGCAGGTAGGGCGAATGTGATGTGTATGTGATTATGGGGTGTGAATTTGACTCTGGTGGAGCGGGGTGCTTTGTCCCCATGGCGGAGATGCCTCTGGATGCATTCCGCAGCAGCATGGAGACTAATGTGGTTGGCCTGCTGGCCGTCACTCAGGCAGTTGTTTCGCACATTGTGGAGCAGGTGGGTTGGTGGTGGGGCAGTTAGGCCGAGAGGTAACAAGGTGACTTTTGAGTCGACTCAAAAGTCACCTCGGTGGTGGGGCAGTTAGGCCGAGAGGTAACATGTGAGGCGCGAGGTAGGTAATAGGTGTGGCAAGGTTGGCCAGATGGGTGTGGTGATGGGTAAATAGGTGTGTTGATGGGTAAATAGGCTAGTTTGTGCTTGCTCACCTGATTTCTCCTGTTTATTCCTCTTCCCTTAGCATTCTCCGTCTCCCCACCTTGATCCGTCTATCCCCTCGCTTGAATCCTTACGGCAGTAGCAAGGTCGTTAACATAGAGTCTGTGTCATTATGGCCTTTGCTCACCTGATCCCTCCTATCGATTCTTCTTCTGTTTTTGAGTCGACTCAAAAACAGACTCCTATCAATTCTTCTTCCCATGCATCGTCCGCCTCTTTCCCCTCCTTATCTATCTCACCCTTCTCTCAAATCCTCAGGGCAGTGGCAAGGTCATCAACATAGGGTCGGTGTCGGCATGCATCACCACGCCCTTTTGCTCGCCTGATTCCTTTTGAGACGACTCAAAAGCACGCCTTTTCTTGCCTGATTGCTGTGATCAATTCCTCTTCCCTTCCATTCTCTGTCTCACTCCCCTCGGTCTATTCTTTCCAATTCCCAGGGCAGTGGCAAGGTCATCAACATAGGGTCCGTGTCAGCATGGATCACCACGCCCTTCGCTGGCACATACTGTGCGGCCAAGGCAGCAGTGCACAGCATCACACATGCTCTCCGGATGGAGCTAAAGCCGTTTGGCATTCAAGTCATGCTCGTTGCTCCGGGTGCCATCAGGTGAGGAGAAGACTGTTGTTGCAACACTCCAAACAGGAGAGGGTGGTTGGCGGCGATGCCTATGGTTGTGAGTGGCACATACTGTGCGGCCAAGGCAGCAGTGCACAGCATCACACATGCTCTCCGGATGGAGCTAAAGCCGTTTGGCATTCAAGTCATGCTCGTTTCTCCGGGCGCAATCAGGCGAGGAGAGGAAAGGGACGTGCAGCACTGGCTGCATGGTTAGCTGCATGCCTAGTAGTGTTGGGTACCTACTGTGCGGCCAAGGCGGCAGCGCACAGCATCACCATGCTCTTAGAATGGAGCTGAAACCCTTTGGCATCCAAGTCATGCTCGTTGCCCCGGGTGCCATCAGGTGAGGGAGGGTTATTGAGATAGCGTGGAATTAGGGGGGTAAGGCAGCAGTTCACCTTCTGTGAAACAGTTGGAGAGGGCTGCTGAGATGGCATGGCTTGGAATTTCCTACTGTTGCTCTCTCTCCCCTCCCCTCCCCTCCCCCCCTCCCCTCCCCTCCCCTCCTTCTCCCCTCCCCTCCCCTCCCCTCCCTCCCCCCCCTCTCATCCCCTCCTCCCCTCCCCTCCCCTCCCCTCCCCTCCCCTCCCCTCCCCTCCTCCCCTCCCCTCCCCTCCCCTCCCCTCCCCTCCTCTCCCCTCCCCTCCCCTCCCCTCCCCTCCCCTCCCTCCGCTCCACACACCACCATCCCAGGTCCAACTTTGGAGGCAACTCCACCCCCTCCTTCTCCCACCTCTGCCTTAAGCTCTTCTCCCGCTTTCATCTTCCTTCCATCCATATGCCCCTCTTTCCCACCACACCACCATCCCAGGTCCAACTTTGGAGGCAACTCCACCCCCTCCGTCTCCCACCTGCGTCTCAAGATCTTGTCCCGCTTTCAGAAGCAGATAGAGGCACGGGCGGGGGCCTCTCAAACGCCCCAGTCCACACCAGGAGACATGTTTGCGACCTGCGTCTCAACATCTTCTCCCGCTTTCTCAACATCTTCTCCCGCTTCCAGCAACAGATAGAGGCCACGTGCATTCCCCTTGACCCTGCTGCTTCCACATCCCCTCCATCCGTTTCTTCCCTTCCCCTCCCAGGTCCACCGTTGGTGGCAATTCCTCCTCGTCCGTCTCCCCTCTTTTATCCATTTCCTTCTGATTCCAACCCTTACCCCCTCCCCTCCACACACCACCGTCTCAGTTCCAACTTTGGAGGCAACTCCTCCTCCTCCGTCTCCCACCTGCGCCTCAAGATCTTCTCCCGCTTTTAGAAGCAGATAGAGGCTCTTTGGCATGCATATACCTTCACGCTGTTGCCCATCTCTCCCCATCCCAACCGTTCCCCACCACCATCTCAGGTCCAATTTCGGTGGCAACTCCTCCTCCTCTGTCTCCCACCTGCGTCTCAAGATCTTCTCCCGCTTCCATCTTCCTTCCATATGCCCTCCTTTCCCACCCACACCACCATCGCAGGTCCAACTTTGGAGGCAACTCCTCCTCCTCCGTCTCCCACCTGCGTCTTAAGATCTTCTCTCGCTTCCAGAAGCAGATAGAGGCCCGGGCAGGGGCCTCGCAAACTCCCCAGTCCACACCAGGAGACGTGTTTGCGAGGGCTCTAGTGGAGGTGAGGGTGGGAGGGTGGTGTTGGGATGGCTTGTGTGTGCGCCTGTGCTTTCAGCAGCAGATAGAGGCTCGCGCAGGGGCCTCTCAAACCCCGCATTCCACACCAGGAGGCGTGTTCGTGAGGGCTGTAGTGAAGGTGAGGGTGTGAGGGTGCTGTTGGGATGGTTTGTGTGTGCATGTATGCATGCATATGTCTCGGCACCTGGTGGGGTCTTTCCGTGTCATGACATGGCTGCCTTACAACTTCCACCTACTACACCCCGTGCCTCCGTCCTCTTTTGAGTCTACTCAAGAGTCACCTCATTCCGCGTCTTGACATGGCTGCCTCACATCTTCCACATACCATACTACATCCTGTCTCTCCATCCTCCCCCGCATCTCTCTCCTTCACTCTCCTCAACACCGTCCCCCCCCCCATCAGTAAGCCTTGGTCAAGTGGGTGCCGATAGAGTGGGCGTTTTGGCATTTGGTGGGCTCATTCCGTATCATGACATGGCTGCCTTCCGCTTTTCCCCTTTCCTCCCTCACTCACCGTCCTCTCCCTGCTTTCCACCTTCCCAACGCCAGAAAGCCCTGGCCAAAAATGTGCCAATAGAGTGGGCGTTTGGACATCTGGTGGGGTCTTTCCGTATCATGACATGGCTGCCTTACAGCTTTAGGGATTCTGCACTCATGAAGAAATTTGGACTCACTAAGTAGGGTGCTTTGGTTGTAGGAGGATCTAAGCACTAGTAACGCTTCCTCCTTCCTTGTACTTCCCTGCTTTCTGGTCTGGCTGTCTATGAAAAAAGCTGGTCCTATGCAATTGGTTTCCGGTTTAGGAAAACTTTGGTTGATGCTATTTAAGAAATACAGGTAGCTGCAGAGAATCTGGACGCAAGCCTCCAGTGAAGGTTTGGGCTTCCGGATGCCATAATATGGGTGAAATCGTTGTCTTAGTTATAGGTAATAAGAATAACACCTAATGTAATAGTATCATTGGGCACTTTCAAGAGACGGATTCAATCCCAATCGGACTTGTCGAACCACCCTTTCCCAGCAGCCAGCAAAAAGGGCCTGTGGTAACAGTTTCGCTAGATTCTGGGACTTCAGTTGACTTCCCGAAGCGCTCGTTTTCGTATGTCGGTGTCGTGTTGAGCGACCTCACATTTGTCGTACATTCCACTCCAGTATTGTAATTGTAACCTAGCTTCGCTTGTCTGTCACTTCTCGCCTTTGCGCCAGTTCCCGTCGCGCACACCGTTGCCGAATTTTGCAAACGATTTGGGCTCTCAAAAGCTTCACCCGACTCGTTCACGGCAATCGAAGTCCGTAACTTACTTCGCCAGCGTCGCAAGGCTCACAGCGCACTGATACAAGCGGAAGCGCGGATCAGCATATTGAAAGAATAATTTGGAATGCAAATTCTTTCGAATTACATTCAGCAAACCTGAACTTCCTTTCTCGTCTGCAGAGAGCGACCAAACACAAACCTGCTTCCTCCAGATTTAGCTCGAATTGCATCAGCAGCATAACCAATCGGCGTTATAAACATTCCCCTCGCCAAAGCTCACGGTTTATTCGCGTTGTATGCAAGTCATGGGGAATCCGCGGCTCATACCCATCGCTCTTCTCTTCCTGTTTGTCGGCTCATGCTCAGCCCACCTGGCGCCATCAACCCCGGCCCGTTCTCTGCTCAACAAATCCTCTCCGCCTAATCCAGCACATGACCAGCACATCACCGCTGCTGGCAACTTGCTAGCAGCGAATCGGAAGGTTGTAAGCGTGGCTAATGATTCCGAATCAAGCGAGTCTGGCGCGCCTAAAAACGCGTTAACTGTTCCGTCTGATGTAAAGTCTGGTCCCGCGCTTCCTCCACGTGCTCCCGCTCATCATGTCGACGAGATTAGCGAGGAAGTCAAGGATGAGGGGAAGAATGGCCTGGGCACGGGCGCGGCGGGAACGGGCGCGCCTGGTGCAGGCGCCGCGGGCAAGGGCGCGGCAAAGGCTGCAGCAGGCAAGGGGGCAGTGGGCAAGGTCGCAGCCAAGGGTGCGGCGGGAATGTTCGCACTGAACAAGGGCGCTGCGGGAAATGGCGCAGTAGGCAAGAGCGCATCTAAAAACGGCGCACCGAAGAAGTTCACGCCCATTCCTGCAGCGAGAATGGTCGCACCGAACAAGGGCACGGCGGATAAAAACGCAGCAGGCAAGGGCGCGGTTACCAACGGCGCACCGAAGAAGGTCTCGAACAAGGGCGCGGCGGGAAAAGGCGCAGCAGACAACTTGAAGGGCGAAGCGGAAAAAGGCGCAGCAGACAACTTGAAGGGCACGGTCAATAACGGCGCACCAAAGAAGGTCGCAGCCAAGGGTGCGGCGGGAATGGTCGCTCCGAACAAGGGCGCGGCGGCGACGAACAAGGGGGCGGAGAACAAGGTCCAACCACCGCGTCCGCACACCGTCCGCCCTCACATGGCGCCGGTGCCTGCCGCGAGTCACATCGCCAAGAATCAGCCTGCTGCTGCTGTGATGGGAGCGCCGAGCAACAAACCCAGCGTGCGTCCTCACATGGCGACGGCCCAGGACGTGGCGATCGTTCCCCAGGCGCCTGCGCCGGTGCCTGCCGCGATTCACATCGCCAAGAACCAGCCTGCTGCTGCGACGGTGGGAGCGGCGAGCAACAATCATCCTGCTGGGTCGAACGCACAGCACGCCGCCCGTCCTCACATCATGGCGCCGTTGAATGCGGCGAGTCACATCGCAAAGAACCAGCCTGCTGCTGCTGCGACCATGGCAACGGCGGAGGACGTGGCGATCCATGGTGCCACGGCCGCTAAGACGACATCAAACAGCGCGGCACTTGCCCCGTCGAGCGCGCAATCGCCGCGCCCACACGTTGTGCGTCCTCACATGGCGACGGCAGAGGACGTGGCAATCGTTCACCAGGAATCGGCGACGGCGTCGGCACCTGCAGCGCCGATGGGGGTGGAGGAGATGCGGGACGAGGCGTGGAGAAACGCGGAGGCTGAGGATAACTTCTATGATGATTATGAGAATGAGGATGAGAAGGACGGCAACGATGAGAAAGGCGATGGTGAGGAGGAGAAGGAGGAGGGGGACAATGAGGACAGCGGCAATGACAATGGGAAGGCCGATGACAGCGAGAATGACGAGAAGGACAACAATGGTAAGGATGATGGCAAGAATAATGAGAGGGACGGTGAGAAGAACGGCAGCGATGAGAATGGTGATGATAATGGCAAGGACAACAACGAGAAGGACGACGAGAAGAACGACGGGGAGAATGACAATGAAGATGAGAAGGACAACGACAACGATGCGGTCAGCTGGCATGGGGGTGAGAGCAGCAGCAACGGACAGGGAAGGGGCGGGACTCAGGCCGTGAATGGAGCATCTACTCGCGTGTCTCGCTTCAGCAGCAACAATGGCTGGGAGCTTCGCATGGCAACAAGCAACGATGTGGCCATTCACCGGGGCAGGACTCAGGCCATGAACGGAGCGTCTTCTCGCGTGTCTCGCTTCAGCAACAACAATGGCTGGGAGCTGGAGGACAATCAGCGCACTGGGTTGCGCAAGGCGGCACATCAGTTTCGCATGGCAACGAGCAGCGATGTGGTCATTCACAGGAGCAGGATGCAGGGCAGCACTGTGAAAGGAGCACTCTCCCGCGCGTCTCGCTTCAGCAACAACAACGGCTGGGAGCTTGAGGACAATCAGCGCACTGGGTTCCGCAAGGCGGCACAGCAGTTTCGCATGGCAACAGCCAGGGATGTGGCCATTCACAGGAGTGGAACGCAAGGTGCTAACCGTGGTTTGAATCACGAGAATGGATTCGATCGGGCGCAGCAGTTCCGCATGGCAACAGCCAGGGATGTGGCAATTCACAGGAATGGAATGCAAGCTGCTGACCATGGTGTGAACCGTGCAAGTGGGCTTGGCAGGGCGCAGCAGTTTCGCATGGCAACAGCCAGGGATGTGGCAATTCACAGGAACGGGATTCATGGTGCGAACCAAAGAAGTATGGTGACGAAGCATGGTGTGAACCATGGGAATGGGCTCAACAGGGCACAGGAGTTTCGCATGGCAACAGCCAAAGATGTGGCCATTCACAGGAACGGGATGCAAGGCGCAGACCGTGGTGTGGACTATGGGAGTGAGCAGCTGGGTACTGTTGCATCCATGCAAGCTGACAATGGAGATTACAATGGTGACTATGGTAGGTGGTGATTACAATTGCGAAGGCGGCAAGGATGGTGACTATGGTGATTACGACGAGGATAATAGTGGTGGCAGCAACGAGGAGGGGCAATTGACATTGGCGCTATTATGGAAGTTCACAACGCAGTGCTTGGGGTAGGAGGGACACAATATTTTATACTTGTGCATATGCTTGGGCTGAGTATATTCATCGTTTACTGTATTGGAACATTTAGTCCTGCTCATCTTGCAAATGCAAGGCCGCAACAAACAGAATGAAGAATGCAAGGAGCAGTCATAGACAGGCACTAAAAAGTGGGAAGAATACTTTGGTGAGTCCCATTGGAACTTGGAAGGGTTGCTGTTAACTTTTAATATATCTTTACAAAAATTGGCATGTTTTGTGGGCTGTATAGCGCGGCACATCGCATTACTGTACGGTTGAGTGCGGTTAGAGTTCTACACGCTTCCGTGCATTTCCTCTCGCTGTTATCAATCAACATCTCAGTTTCTTAGCATTCCGCCGCGGCGGATTCAAGTAAGCCTAGAGGCTGCCGATTTCACCGCTAAGCCAGAAGCTGGCAGCGAGGAAGCGGTGGTTTCTGGGACCAGGAGATACTTACCTTAGCGAGGATCTAATTTCGGGAGGAATTGCTTTGAGGTACTAGTTCGTCAGAACGTAGTCCGAAGTACGATTTTCTTTGTGAGTAAGCTGTTAGATTCGTTTCGACAAGAAGTGTTTCGAGAAGCTAAGCTTGTCCGCCATGGATCGCGAATGGGGGAGCAAGCCCGGAAGCGGCGGCGCCGCGTCCGCGCAGAGCGAGGCGATCGACCGGCGCGAGCGGCTGCGACGATTGGCTCTCGAAACCATCGACCTGGCAAAGGACCCCTACTTCATGCGGAACCACCTCGGAAGGTAAGGGTCCACTCCGTTTCAGAGTGGTGATGTGTGGTGATGTGGCCGCGAGCGGCTGCGACGATTGGCTCTCGAAACCATCGACCTCGCCAAGGATCCGTACTTTATGCGGAACCACCTCGGAAGGTTAGGGTCCACTCCGTTTTAGAGTGGTGATGTGTGGTGATTTGTGGTGATTTGTGGTGATGTGACCGCGCAGCGGCTGCGACGGCTGGCCCTCGAAACCATCGACCTGGCAAAGGACCCCTACTTCATGCGGAACCACCTCGGAAGGTAAGGGTCCACTCCGTTTCAGAGTGGTGATGTGTGGTGATGTGGCCGCGAGCGGCTGCGACGGCTGGCCCTCGAAACCGTCGACCTCGCCAAGGATCCCTACTTCATGCGGAATCACCTCGGAAGGTTCGTCTCCTCACCATCTCGCATCTGCACCTTGTTTTAGGGTCCACCCCGTTTTAGAGTGGTGATGTGGCCGGGCAGTGGTTGCGACGGCTGGCGCTCGAGACCGTCGACCGCGCGAAGGATCCCTACTTTATGCGGAACCACCTCGGAAGGTTCGTGTTCGAACCATCTAGCCGCTGAGAGTTTTACAGACAGAAGAATCAGTGGCTAGGGTTTTCAAACGGATCGATTTGGAGATGTCAATCTGATGGAACGGATGCCAATCAGTGGCTCTTTTCATGGTGATCCCAATCTAGGTTTAGAGCGGCGACTTTTGAGTCGACTCAAAGGTCACGATCAATGTGCACATAAGGAGGTACTCTTTTTATGGTGACTCTTCTTATGGCGATTCGTGTTTAGGTTCGTCACTCCTAACTGTTTTGAAAACGTTTAGGTTCGTCTCGAGACATATTGACCTACAGTGGACTCCCATTTCAGGCGGAACCGTCTCGGAAGATGCAAGCTGTGTCTGACTCTCCACACACAACGAGGGCAATCACCTTGCGCACACGCAGGGCAAGCGCCACCAGCAGAACCTTTTCCAACCGTTCCCTTGCCTTTTTCCCTGGTCTCTTCCATTGGCCTCCCACTCTCCCAAACAGTTATGAGTGCAAGCTGTGTCTGACTCTCCACATCAACGAGGGCAACTACCTCGCGCACACGCAGGGCAAGCGCCACGCCACTAGCCTCATGTTGCACCATCTCCCTTCATGCATCATCTCCCCCCCCTTTCCCCCCCTTAACCCCAAACAGCTACGAGTGCAAGCTGTGCTTGACTCTGCATAACAACGAGGGAAATTACCTCGCGCACACGCAGAGCAAGCGCCACCAGCAGAACCTGGCCAAGCGGCCAATTCTTCGACTTGCTTCCATACCCTCTAAACCCATTCTCCTCCCCCTCCCCCAACAGCTACGAGTGCAAGCTCTGCTTGACTCTCCACAACAACGAGGGCAACTACCTCGCACACACGCAGGGCAAGCGCCACCAGCAGAACCTGGCCAAGCGCGCAGCTAAGGAGGCGCAGGAGGCACCAGCGCTGCCCCAACCCGCACGGCCGCGAGTGAACCCGCGCAAGACAGGTGAGATAGGGAACGCCCCTGAAAGGGTGAGTGTAAGTGTGAGTGGGTGAGGGTGAGGGTGAGTGAATGCAGGGAAAGCGCCACCAGCAGAATCTGGCCAAGCGAGCAGCCAAGGACGCACAGGAGGCACCGGCGCTGCCCCAACCCGCACGGCCCCGAGTGAACCCGCGGAAGACAAGTGAGAGCATGGGCAAATCAGTGATGAGATAGCGCCATCAGCTGTGTGCATGCATGAGTGCACGGCAAGCGCCACCAGCAGAACCTGGCCAAGCGCGCAGCCAAGGACGCACAGGAGGCGCCGGCGCTGCCGCAACCTGCCCGGCCCCGAGTGAACCCGCGCAAGACAGGTGAGAGCAGATCTTCGGACATTTTCCAGTGAACCCGAGAAAGACAGGTGAGAGCGAGAGAGAGACCCCGGCACGAGAGGGAATGAGTGGGTCAGTGAGCGTGGGTGAATACAGGGCAAGCGGCACCAGCAGAACCTGGCCAAGCGCGCAGTTAAGGAGGCACAGGAGGCACCGGCGCTGCCCCAACCCACTCGACTCAGGACGCGTCACCTGCCTCGATCGATCGTAGGATTGCCAGGGAAAACCGATCGGGCATACCGATCGCAGGATTGGGGCACGATTGGGGGGAGGTGACAGCTGAACATCGATCGCAGCTTGGTTTCGAGCCCTGGGTGACACGTTCGGTATGGTGCCAGGGGACATGGTTGGGCGAAAATATGCAGCACCGTCGTATGGGTGATTTGCGAGAAAAAACATGAGGTAATTCAGGTAACCCTGCAAACTGTGCGACGGCGATCGATCTTGCCTGTCACTTTGAGCGCGAGCTTGGAGCTCATGCAAATTCGGTGTGTGTATGATGGTGCAATCATCGCGGTTGGGGGGAGGTGACAAGATCGTGGTACACCTGTTACTGTACATTCGTTAACTGTCTCGGAATAGGGTATCTCTGTGAACTGCGATGCTACAGTATTACTGTAGCATGCCAAACATCGATCCTACGCAGGATCGATCGAGGCAGGTGACGTGCCCTCAGAGTGAACCCGAGAAAGACAGGTGAGAGGGGGGAGAGAAGTTGGGGGCGAGGAGGAGACTGCTAAAGGGAGGTGAATGGGCGTGTGACCCATTTTTTCTACTGTGCCATATATACATTACAATACGACATAATCTGCCATACCCTACTATTCATTCATTCTGCCCCATGCCGCATGCCCCATGCCCCGTGCCCCATGCCCATGCCCATGCCCATGCCCATGCCCATGCCCCATGCAGTGAAGATCGGTCGACCTGGTTACCGTGTTACGAAACAGTTCGACCCTGAGACGCACCAACGCTCGCTGCTCTTCCAGGTGTGTTTGCTTGCGGAGGGGTTGCGTGCCGGGCGGTGGGGGGTGAAGCCACGCCCTTGCTTCTTCTCCCCCCTTACTCACCCCCCATCCACTCCATTTTCTCCTCTTTTCTCTTCTTCACATCCCTGGCGCACAGACTGAATACCCAGAAATAGAGGACGGGTTGACACCATGCTACCGATTCATGTTCCTTGCTCACCCCCCATTTACCCGACTCTCTCCCTTCCTCCCACTCTCTTTCCTCCCTCTCCCCATGGCGCACAGATTGAATACCCAGAGATAGAGGACGGCGTGAAGCCACACCACTGCTACATACATCTCCCCCCTTCTCACCGCCTATCCACCACGCTTTCTCTCTCTTTCTCCCCTCTCCACTCGCCTCTCCCCATGGCGCACAGATTGAATACTCAGAGATAGAGGACGGGGTGAAGCCACGCCACCACTTCATGTGACCCCCCCTCCACTGCCTATCTGCTGCACTATATCTTTTTCCCCCCTCTCTCCACAACCCTCTCCCTGCAATGCAGATCGAGGACGGGGTGAAGCCACGCCACTGATTCATGTCTTCCCCCTCCACCCCGCAATCTCCCCACATTCTCCCCATCTCTCACCTCTCCCCACACCCCTCCCCCTGAGTTGCAGATTGAGTACCCAGAGATAGAGGATGGGGTGAAGCCACGCCACCGCTTCATGTCCTCCTATGAGCAGGTGAGCGTGGTGGTGGTGGTGTTGTGATGTGTGTATGTGGTGTTGATACGTGCATTGTCTGGTCTGCGGGTTTGAGAGCTTCCAATAGAGGATGGGGTGAAGCCACGGCACCGATTCATGTCCTCTTATGAGCAGGTGAGCGTGGTGGTGGTGTTGTTGAGAGGTCTGTGGTGTTGAGATGTGCTTGTTCTATGTGACTCCATAAGAATGCTCAACAGAGGACAGGGTGAAGCCTCGCCACCGATTCATGTTTCTGTATGAGCCGTTGTGTGTGTGTTTGTGAGTGTTGTGGTGTGGTGTGCCGTTATGATGTGTGGTGATGTGGTGTGTGGTGTTTTGATGTGCATGTTGTGATGTGCCTATGTGCCTTTGCTTCCCCACCTTTCCCTTTTCCCCTGTTCCCAGTACTCCTCATTTTCCTCCTCTTCTCCATGCTCCAACCCCCCTACTCCTCCCCCCCTCCCCATTCGCCATCCCCCCCATCCGCCATCCTCCTCATCCATCATCCCCCCCATCCGCCATCCCCCACAGCAATTCCCCCTCAACCTCTCCCCCTCCAGTGAATCGAGTCAAGAGACAAGAGCGTTAAACAACATCCTTTCGCCTCTTTTCCCCCTCTCTCCATCCTCCCCAATCCTCCCTCAATCCCCGCTTCATTGCAGCGAGTTGAGTCGTGGGACAAGAACTTTCAATACCTGCTGTTTGCAGCAGAGCCATACGAAATCATATCTTTCAAGGTAAGAAATTCTATCTTTGAACAGTATGATCCTATCTTCCTGGTCACAATTTCATAATTCCGAAAATACGATTTTTTTTTTTTTCTTTTTGTCAGGTACCCACAAAAACCATTGTCTCTCCCTCCTGCATGCACTCCCTCCATGTGTTCGATTCGACTGAAAATAATCTCCTTTTCTGCATCTTATGAGTTTTCTAAACTTGAGTTCTCTTCTCTTTAATCTCCCCAAGCAATCCTTCCCCCCTCTTTCCCCCTCTTCCCTCCCCTTCTCCCCTGCGCTTTTTCTTCTCACATCAGATCCCCAGTACAGAATTCGACAAGACCCCATCCAAGTTCTTCTCGCACTGGATACCAAGACATTCATTGCATGTAGCATATTCATGAAACAATGAATGATCTGTCCCAATCCTTCCTCCCCTCGTCTCTCCCACCGACAGATCCCCAGCACAGAGATCGACAAGACCCCGTCAAAGTTTTTCTGACACTGGAACTCCCCTGTGTTTCTGTTTCCATCCTCCTCCCCTTCAAAGTTCTTCTCGCACCGGAACCCACCCTTTGTTTCCTTCCTCCGCCGCTTCACCCTCCTGTTCTTCCGTCCTACCAACAGATTCCCAGCACAGAAATTGACAAGACCCCATCCAAGTTCTTTTCGCACTGGAACCCCGATACCAAGACCTTCACAGTAAGTAACACGCCAGTCTTGCTCAGTCGTTCACCACTAAGTAACCTATCACTGCATGTGCATCCCGCCTCTCCCATCTAAGTTCTTTTCGCACTGGAACCCCGATACCAAGACCTTCACAGTAAGTGACACGCCAGTCTTGCTCAGTCGTTCACCACTAAGTAACCTATCACTGCATGTGCATCCCGCCTCTCCCATCTAAGTTCTTTTCGCACTGGAACCCCGATACCAAGACCTTCACAGTAAGTAACACGCCAGTCTTGCTCAGTCGTTCACCACTAAGTAACCTATCACTGCATGTGCATCCCGCCTCTCCCATCTAAGTTCTTTTCGCACTGGAACCCCGATACCAAGACCTTCACAGTAAGTAACACGCCAGTCTTGCTCAGTCGTTCACCACTAAGTAACCTATCACTGCATGTGCATCCCGCCTCTCCCATCTAAGTTCTTTTCGCACTGGAACCCCGATACCAAGACCTTCACAGTAAGTAACACGCCAGTCTTGCTCAGTCGTTCACCACTAAGTAACCTATCACTGCATGTGCATCCCGCCTCTCCCATCTAAGTTCTTTTCGCACTGGAACCCCGATACCAAGACCTTCACAGTAAGTAACACGCCAGTCTTGCTCAGTCGTTCACCACTAAGTAACCTATCACTGCATGTGCATCCCGCCTCTCCCATCTAAGTTCTTTTTGCACTGGAACCCCGATACCAAGACCTTCACAGTAAGTAACACGCCAGTCTTGCTCAGTCGTTCACCACTAAGTAACCTATCACTGCATGTGCATCCCGCCTCTCCCATCTAAGTTCTTTTCGCACTGGAACCCCGATACCAAGACCTTCACAGTAAGTAACACGCCAGTCTTGCTCAGTCGTTCACCACTAAGTAACCTATCACTGCATGTGCATCCCGCCTCTCCCATCTAAGTTCTTTTCGCACTGGAACCCCGATACCAAGACCTTCACAGTAAGTAACACGGCAGTCTTGCTCAGTCGTTCACCACTAAGTAACCTATCACTGCATGTGCATCCCGCCTCTCCCATCTAAGTTCTTTTCGCATCGGAACCCCGATACCAAGACCTTCACAGTAAGTGACACGCCAGTAGTAGCTGAGATCTCCTTTACATGCATTGTATGGCCCTCCCTTCCAAGTTCTTCTCACACTGGAACCCCGATACCAAGACCCTCATAGTACGTAACACGTTGTTCTTGCTCAGACCCTCACAGTGAGTAACCTATCACTTCATGTGCGTGGACTCTACCTTCCCTCCTCACGTCCTGACTTTCGAGGATCCTCTCTTGGAATCACTTTTGAGAATTCTCAAAAGTGATTCCACCAACATCCGGCCAAGTGCATCCTTCTCTTCTCCCATCTCCCCCCATTGAAGCTTCAGCTATACTTCAAGCCTCGCCCAGTCACCCCTACCAACCCCAACGCACATCTCCTCCCCTCCTCTGTGTCTGTTTGCTTCTCATTCTTCCTTCTTTTCTCTGTCCCCCTCCCTCCCTTTCCCCCTCCCCTTCTCCCCCTCCCCTTCTCCCCCCGTGCAGCTTCAGCTATACTTCAAGCCCCGCCCAGTCGCCCCCACCAACCCCAACGCCCATCTCCTCCCCTCCTCCATGCCTCCCCATCCCCACCCCCCTCCTCCTCCCCTCTCCTCCCGCCCCCTCCTCCTACCCCCCCCTCCTACCCTTCCTCCATGCCCCCTCCGCCTCCTCCCCCCTCCTCCATGCCTCCCCCTCCTCCCCCAAGCGGATACGCTCCCCCCCCCCCACAAGCGGGTATGCTCCCCCTCCCCCTCCCCCACAAGGGGGGCAGTATGGGGGAGCAGGCGGGTACATGCCTCCCCCTCCCCCGCCACAGCAGCAGGGGGGAGGAGGGGGGGGAGGGGCGTATGGGGGCGCGTATGGGGGGTATCCCCCTAGCAACCAGCCACAGGGACATGGGGGGGCAGGGGGGGGAGTTGGGGGAGGGGGAGGAGGAGCTGGGGGAGCGCCAGTGTCCAGGCCCCCACCCCCACCCCAGCAGCCGCAAGGGGGAATGTATTCTGCTGTTCCCCCGCCTCCCCCTGCTGCACCTGGAGGGTACCAGCCCCCTCCCCCACCACCACCACCGACCCAGTAGACTCGCTTGAGGGGGGGGGGGGGGGGGGGGCTGATTGTAGCAGCATGGGTGGCTGGGGGCAGCGGCAGCAGCAAGGGGGGATGTATTCTGCTGTTCCCCCACCTCCCCCTGCTACACCAGGGGGGTACCAGCCCCCTCCACCACCACCACCGAACCAGTAGATTTGCTTTGAGGGGATAGGGGGCGGGTTGTAGCAGAATGGGTGGCTGGGGGCAGCAGCAGCAGCAGCAGCAGCAGCAGCAGCAGCAGCAGCAGCGAGGGGGAATGTATTCTGCTGTTCCCTGCCTCTCCCTGCTGCACCGGGAGGGTACCAGCCCCCTCCACCACCACCACCGAACTAGTAGACGTGTTTGAGATTGAGGGGGAGGGGGAGGGGGAGGGGGAGGGGGAGGAAGAGGGGGAGTGGGAGTGGAAAGGCTGAGAGCTATGGAGAACCGGAGAGGAATGCAGGGGGCCATGTGTCATGTAGTGCATCCAGTGATGAGGAGTTAGGTAGGATAGTGCTGGATTTGTCAACATGTTCATGCTGCCATCTAAAAACAACAAAACAAAAAATGGTGCACATTTGTCACTTCTAATTGTTTTTAGAAGTTTCATTCAACCAGGGATATTCTTCCCAACTACGCTAACTAGTTATTCCCGGATCAAGCTTAAAAAGGGTCCAGCTATCTCGAACCCTGGATGGCGCGCCCCCGAGCTACCTGGGTAACTGGGTTGCTGAAGTGCGATCGCTCCGATTACTTCGATAAGGTCAAGATCTCCACAACCATCCTGTGGTCAGGAAACTGGCACCTCAAAATGCTTGGTATGTGCTCAGGCGATCAAATGCGAAAGCCCATGTACTTCGTGTGGCTCGTGACGAATTTGTAACCAGAATAAGTTGTAACCGCCCAAAATGAAAAACACGTGGCCAGGAAGGGCATCATCCCGAATTGTCTGCCAGCTGCCCGTGTTCAACGTCGCGCCAACGGAGCAAGGTGTCTGCCGCAGTCCATCCGCAGGCGTAATCTGTCATCCACCGCCACCGTGCGAGTGTGGATTTGTGTGATCCGTTGGATCTTCTTTCCGTGGGTGTGTGCAAACTTTCGCTATTCAAAAATGGACGGCACTGGGCATTCGGAAGATGTCAGACAGCGGGTTACACATGCGGGAGCATCTGGGTTACGAACCCTTCGTGGATGGGGTGGGGTTTTCGTTCTTCAGCGAACCACAATCCTGAATCCTGACCTCGGGTGTCAGATCAGAACCTTGGCGTGTGGTAGGAGGAGAGCGCATCTATTTTCGGCGATTGTGCACAGAACAAAAATTTCAGCGTTTCGGGAAGGGAAAAAAATTGCGTACAGCTGTGTTCTGTACAGCTGCAAAATTCCCACTCACGCATGGATGCGACACTGTGACCACTCCCCTCTTCTGGTTTCAGCAAGCTCTTCCGGCAAAAGCCCCACCAGCACAAACCAAACCTCACAACAACCAGTTTGACGCAAACCGAATCGAACGGTCCCATACACTTTCCTGAGTTAGATCGGAAATATCCCGCTGGTCCGCTAGTTTGCTCGGTCTCCACCGTGTCTGTTCGCTCGAGCTTTCGCGCGTCGGGACTGGTGGGCACGCGGTGCGGTGCGGTCACAAATCTCAACAACATTTGAGCGTTGCACAAACAGAAAGGCGACTTCCCCATACCGTCGTTCCGTTCTGTTATGGGGCTCGTACAGCGACTTTTGATTCAGCCCCATACGTAGGAGGCAGGTGAACAGCTATTTCAAAGATTCCACCATCTGTCATACTTATGCCACTACCACTGTAGCTCGCAAATGCTCTAGCTTAGGACCACACAGCTTGCCGCGACGAGTCATAGCCGCAGCACCTTTTTTCACTCTTC
The DNA here is from genome assembly GCA_947470075.1 of Closterium sp. Yama58-4. Taxonomy (NCBI): domain Eukaryota; kingdom Viridiplantae; phylum Streptophyta; class Zygnematophyceae; order Desmidiales; family Closteriaceae; genus Closterium; species Closterium sp. Yama58-4. The sequence goes on from CANIUD010000214.1 coordinate 242,144, forward strand.
GTCCATGGCGCCCATCCCCATGGCATGTGAGATGGCATTCCTCTTCACGTGTCGGATGCGCGGGACTGACGTCGCTGATAAATGGCGTCGCTCCAGCAACAACAAGAGGCAGTCCATTCCATTCCAGCGTACCGCACGGTGTATCGTCTTTCCAAGTTGGGGGACAGTTGCGGGGCCTGTTTTACAAGGTGTCTTTATTCCTGGCGCAGCACTCCAGGGTTGAGCAGAGCATTGCTCCTACCGAGGAGTTGGGTATTTTGAAACTAGCAAAGCTTACGCCGCGTGACAGGTGTTTCAGCCACCTGACGGTCCATTCACACCTTGTGACCGACAGAAAACGCCGGTCCCGGAAACATACGTCGCAGAGCGGTCCTCTTCTTTATGACGTGGCTGGTTTCTCTGCCGCGCAGCCTCTCTACGTGAGGTACTGAATTGATCCAACGGACGGCCGTCTCCCACTGACCTAAAGACCGTTTTTCGGGGACCCCATTTCAGTGTCAGCCGCTTCTGCTTTCGTCCCGTCTCAACATTTCCGCGGGAAATCTCTTTCTTTCGTGACGGTCGCAATCTCTGCGATATCCTCGATTTCCGTCGTCTCGCGCCATTTCGAGATTGGATGACTCCCTGCGCGACGCAAGGCGCGGCGCTCAACGTCTCCGAATCCGCCATGGCTGCCGCCGCATTTGGCGCAACCGCCTGCGAAAGCTTCGATTACCAGAAATCTGGTTACCACGAAAGAGGCGATCTCGCGACACCGAATTTCGTCATTCCTCGTCACGTGCCGACTCTCGCGCCGGCTCCTTCGCTCGAAAAGCAGATCCACCGCCGCAAAATGCGCTCGACTGCTGCTACTACCTCCGCCTCCCCCGCCGCCTCCGCCGCCAACGCCGCCGCCGCCGCCGCTGCCGCTGCCGCCGCTTCAGGCGCATCCACCGCCGACGGAGCCGCGGCGGAGAGAAACATGAAGAATGCGATCGGGCGCACTCACAACGGCGCGGCCGCTTTTGATACGAGGGGAGACGCGGCGAACCGGGCGCACCTTTCTGAGATGATTCGCGAATACAATACGCGCAAAAGCGGCGCGCCAGCTTTTGAGACGTCTCAAAAGTCGAACCGGGCGCATTACAGCCTTTCTGAGATGATTCGCGAACACAATACGCGCCTATACGGCGTGCCGGTCTTTGAGGCGCCTCAAAAGATGAGGCGCGAATATCATACGCGCCAAAGCGGCGGCGCCGCGCCGGCCTTGACGATAAACGGACGGAGACGGCCGTCTCTGTCCGTCAACCCGCATGCTGCGCCGCCAGCCGCCTCCGTCAGTTCGAGCCGTCCGGGCAGCCGGCTGACGCGGCGCGGGTCCGCGGACGTAGCGCTGCTGTGCGGCTCGAAAGGCGGAAGCGTCGAGTATGGCGGCGATGGTTATGGCGGAAGATATCTACCTACCAGTACTCGAACAACGAGAAGCTTTTCACCTTGGGATTCCGAACTCGACGAGACAGCAAGCTCAAAGTGTGAAAAAACTCCCGAGGATTGCGCCGCGATCTGCTTGAACATGGAAGGTAAGAGCCTGACTTTTTATCGAGCCTGGCTGCTTTTGAGGCTGCTTTTGAACATGGAAAGTACGAGTCTGGCTTGCATATAGCTCGAATTTCTGGGCCTAGGCACTTATTACTTTCCACGTCTAACGTTCCTTTTTTTCCGTTCCCTTCCCTTGCATTCAATCCCAACACAGACGTGGAAGGAATGGCAGCACACAAGGACCTGAGCAGGATACTCATCAGCAGCATCGACATTGTTTCGGTCCCGGAGTCTCTCCTTCCCAGCACTCCTCCTCCTGCTGCAACCACTCCCGGGACCACAGCTACAGTTACAGCTACAGGTTCTGCTACAGCTACTGCTACATCTGCTGCAACAGCTGCTACATCCCCTGCTGCTGCTGCTGCTGAATACGTTCTGTGGGGCGTTCAATTCACTGACAGCCCTACCTGGGTTTTCCGCTCTCCCGACGGGCCGTTCCCTGCGCTACACTCGCCTGCTACAGCCGCCAGAAATGGGTGGCAGGCTGCTACAGCCAGTGCTACAGGCCATGCTGCGGGAAATGCTACATTCATTGACCAAACCAGCAGGAGGAGCGCAAGTCGCCGTTCCCCTCTTTCTCCTCACTCTCCTCCGCCTCAGTTTCATCCCTCTCACTCTCCTCCCCCTCACTCTCCTTCCCTTCACTCTCCTCATTCTCAGCCCGCGTCACCACATAAGCTCGCCTCCACGTCAGCTGCATGGAAGAGGCCTACAAGCCGGTTGTCACCCACTGGTGGGGGTGTACGTCCGTTAGTTCCCCGTTCAAGCAGCATTCCTGAGTTGAGCACGTATACTGCTGCTGCCGCTACTCCTGCTTCTGCAGCCGCTACTCCTGCTGCCACTGCTGCAGTTGCAGCTCATTCTGCTGCTCCTTCTGCTGCTCGTGCTGCTGCTGTAGCTGCCACTTGCGCCGGTGCTGTCTCTGCTGCTTCTACCCCACCACCTGCCATTTTTGCCGCAACTACAGTACCCTCCACTGCTACTGCAGGGAGCCTCAGTGGGGCTTTAATGCGCCAACATTCAACGGCCCATATTCTCTCGTCAGCGGCTGAGATTCATCCACTACAGGTTGACATTCTACCCATCAGCAGCAATAAGCAGCAAATGCATATTCGCCCGGTCCACCATAGACGAAGGTCACTGTCTGATATCCCTTCCTCTGCCGATTCTTCTGCCTTCTCCTCCCCCTTCGCTTCCCTCTCCCCTTCCTCTGCTGCTACTAACTCTCCCTCCTCTGTCTTCTCGCCTCGCTTTTCGCGGTTTGAGCCGTCTCAGAAACATTCACCTGATAATTCACCTGCTGATACCAGCCCAGTCATTAGGGCGATCTGCAGGCCCAGTATCATCTCTGAGGAGGTTTCAGGTGTTCAGTCAGGTATTTTGACCACAGCAGCGGGCTCGGAGGCAGGTTCGGGTGGTTCATCCAGCTTCGGTGTCTGGGTGTGTGGGTCAACTAGGCCTACGTTTGCAGACGCTCTCGCTGCTTCTCGTTTGAGTGCTGGGATCAGGCCATCACCAACAGAGAGCAACGCAAGTAAGGATACACTGGGGACCCAACTGAAGCAGGAGGATTCAGCAATATTGAATGAAGGTATCAAGCAGATTGGGTCCAATTATCAGGTGGATTTGGAGCAAATGCCTAAGTACATGACAGATGACGAGCTTAGCCACTTCATATTCAATGTGTGAGTTATGATTTGAGAAATAGCTGCTTTCAATCAAGGTTACGATTTCACAAACTTGATCGACGATATCAAGCGGATTGGGTTGACTTATCAGGTGGATCTGGAACAAATGCCCAAGTGCATGACAGCTTAGTTAAAGCCCGAGTTTCACATGGCAGAAAACCAACTTTCCTGAACATGAAACAGGGTTAGCGAGAGGGAGCAAAAACCTTTTTCGTTGAACCAACCCTGGCGAACCACTATCAGAGCCGCGAAATCAAAAAACACCTCGCCACACTCAGATTGGCCTGCTTCCCCCAGGGATGACCACCATTACATGAAAACACTAAGGCGACCATTCTGTCGCCTCGAATGGTTTAGGTTCGCAGCCAATCAGCATCACCAAAAAAGAATACTCGCATCGCATCCAAACAGCGAGGGGGTATATAGGGAAAAGGGGGGGTTACAGTCCGGTGAAGTGTAGACTTGAACCACCAAAGCGAGTGGTAGGTAGACATTTGACACCAGCCTCAATAGCAACCTGAAACACGTACAAGCTTGCCAAACGTGCTCGATGACGGCGTCAAAGCAGAGCACGACTACCAACCTTGCTTGATATTAGGCAGGTCACAGCACGAAAATTTGTCGCGACGCGCTGGCACTAGGACGCCGCGTCGCAGGAGATGTCAACAGCGAAACGCGACGTTCAGGGCCTGAATGTGAGGAGCACGATTTGCCTAGAGGAGTAGTTGCGTTCCACGGAGCATTGTAGGGGTAAGCGGGAGAGGACAACTTCATTTCGGGAGGGTCCAAACTATACGTAGACAATAGGAAAGGTGGGGCGAACCTTTACAACCTGAGGGTGTAACATCTACGGCCGGATCTGCGACAGTAACCTTCGACAGGGCGACCACGGGAATGCGCGCGGGAAAGGCCTAGACCGTGGCCGGCAGGGAGACAGACGAGAGGTGAACGGAATTCAAGGCCAACGTCCTGCAAAACATTTTATACATCGGCACCCAACTGTAAGAGATGATAAACACAATCTTGAGCACCGGTTGTACAGTTGACTCACTCAAGCTGTAGTTTCAGTGGATGTCGGCGGCATGCAGAGCCGTCAACAGCCTGCTATAGTCGAGCGTGTTGTCTCCCTCTGTCGACGCAACTGTCAGAGCCACGGCTCCAACCTGAGGTTTGTCTCGACTGCCCTCCAAGTCACAGCGTGCGGCGTCACTGCTGTCCAAGTCACAGCGTGCGGCGTCACTGCTGTCCAAGTCACAGCGTGCGGCGTCACTGCTGTCCAAGTCACAGCGTGCGGGACCACTACTGCTTGTGTCACAGCAGTAGGTCACTGCGAAGCATGTCACTGCGAGCGGTGTCACTGCTGCTTATGTCACACCTCACTGCTGCTACTACTAACAATTCACAAATGTGAAGTCTACTTCCACTCTGTCACCGCATCTCATCACTGCTTTCTATGCCATGCTCACTCCTGCCCATGTCACAGCATCATGTCCCTGAGGCTCATATCAACGCATGTAGTGTTTACCACTGGCGTCACAACATGAGTTGATATTGCTGCCATGTCAAAGCATAAGGTCAATGGTTGGCACCTGTCACGCAATCTCATCAATTCTTTCTAATCCTTGAGCATGTGCTCTCTCCTGCTCCTGTCACAGCTTCAATTAACTGCTGCTCATGTCACAGCTTCATATAACTGCTACTGGTGTCACATGATATTGGGTCTGCTGCTGGCGTCACAGCATGGGGCAACACCATGTCACAGCATAATGTCTCAGCTCTTGATGCTCATCTTACAGCATATGTCCGCCAACTACACGCATCATAGCGTGCAGTGTCACTTCTGCAAATGTCACAGCATGGCAGGGTTGCTGCTGCTCATGTCAAAGCATGTAGTGTCTGCGAGGGGCGTCACAACATGAACCGACATTGCTGCCACGTCACAGCATAGGGTCACAGCTCTGCAGTTCATAGCACCATACCACTGCTCTGTTATGTCACAGCATAAGCTCACTCTTTCAGATGTCACAGCATCACATCACTCTACTCATGTCACAGTATGTAGTGCCTGCTGCTGGCGTCAATGAAATTAGGCAACAAAGCTGCTGTCTCACAACATAAGATCAATTGGCGCTGTCCCTAGCATCTTATAACTGCTTACTCTTGTCACCACAAGTGCGCACTCCTCCTCGTGTCACAGCAGAGCATATCACGTGTCATGTAGTGTCTACTGCTGGCGTCGCAACGTGACACATAATGTCTTTGCTGTTTATGTCACACCATCTCAACGCTGCTTATTTTGTTTGACCATGTTCGCATTCCTGCACGTGTCACGACATCATATAACTGCTGCTCATGTCCAAGCTTGCAAGGTCTATTGGCGGCGTCACAACATGAGCCGACACTGCTGCCATATCAAAGCATAATGTCACTGTTGTTTCCTGTCATAGTATTTCAACAATGCTTTCTAAACCTACCTGTCACAGCATCATATAGCTGCTGCTCATGTCACAGCATCATATAGCTGCTGCTCATGTCACAGCATCATATAGCTGCTGCTCATGTCACAGCATCATATAGCCACGCTGCTCATGTCACGGCATCATATAGCTGCTGCTCCTGTCACATCATGGAATAGCTGCTGCTCATGTCACAGCATCATATAGCTGCTGCTCATGTCACAGCATCATATAGCTGCTGCTCATGTCACAGCATCATATAGCTGCTGCTCGTGTCATAGCATCATATAGCCACGCTGCTCATGTCACAGCATCATATAGCTGCTGCTCATGTCACAGCATCATATAGCTGCTGCTCATGTCACAGCATCATATAGCTGCTGCTCATGTCACAGCATCATATAGCCACGCTGCTCATGTCACAGCATCATACAGCTGCTGCTCCTGTCACATCATCATATAGCTGCTGCTCGTGTCACGGCATCATATAGCTACTGCTCCTGTCACATCATCATATAGCTGCTGCTCCTGTCACATCATCATATAGCTGCTGCTCGTGTCACAGCATCATATAGCCACGCTGCTCATGTCACAGCATCATATAGCTGCTGCTCATGTCACAGCATCATATAGCTGCTGCTCATGTCACAGCATCATATAGCTGCTGCTCATGTCACAGCATCATATAGCTGCTGCTCATGTCACAGCATCATATAGCTGCTGCTCATGTCACAGCAGGAGACTGCTGCTGGTGTCACATGATGTAGGTTATTCTGCTGGGGTCATAGCATGAGGCTACACTGTTGCCTCGTCACAACATATGTCTCTTCTGCTTATGCCACAAAATCGGATTACTGCTCTAGGCTCTCTCCTGCTCATGTCACAGCATCACACCACTGCTGTCCTTGTCACATTACGTGCTCACTACTACTCGTGTCGTCACCATGTGCTCATTGCTGCTTTTGTCACAGCTCGTGGTTCTGCCATTGATGTCTCGGCAATAGCATGCAGATGCTCGTTTCAAAGTGTGTGCCACTGCTCCGCATATCACGGCATGTGCCCACTTCTTCCCTGTGTCCCTCTGTTGCCCATAATGACATTGCCTCCCATCATGGTGGTGCAGTTTGCTACTCATGGCTCCCGTGACAAGTGCAGGGTTACATGCGGCAACGCAAGCATGCAAAGATGCAACGACGGGAAGCGTGAACATATCGCGGCACATGCGACCGTTACTGTGCGTGTTACGCGCGGGGTTGTCCGCCTTGTTTGCTGGCGAGAGGGGGGCGATGCCAGACGACGTGAGACACTTCTTAGCGGAGGCAGCACCTGAGGCTACGTCACGGCTCATCAGGGCTGGCCTAGCCACCGGTGAGTTGGGTTATTGATGGAATGTCACATGCATGCGAGGAACTAGCGCACAGTTGGCGACTTATGAAGTGTCCGCAGTTGGGCTCTTGAAAAGTGTGGGCGCATTCTTTGCGCGCGCACCTTGGTCCACGGTGGGGAAGCGTGGGCGACGGTGGGGAAAAGCGTTGGCGACGGTGGGGAAACGCGTTGGCGACGGTGGGGAAACGCGTTGGCGACGGTGGGGAAACGCGTTGGCGACGGTGGGGAAACGCGTTGGCGACGGTGGGGAAAAGCGTTGGCGACGGTGGAGGAAAAGCGTTGGCGACGGTGGGGGGAAGCGTGGGCGACGGGGAGGAAGCGTGGGCCACGGTGAGAGGAAGCGTGGGCGATTGTAAGAGGAAGCGTGGGCGACGGTTAGAGGAAGCGTGGGCGACGGTAACAGATTAGCGTCGGTGACGGTGGGGCTGAAGCGGGGGTGACGGTCGGAAGAAGCGTGGGCGATGAGCGTGCGTGAATGTGGGGGAAGGCGTGCGCGATGGTGTGGGGAACAGTGGGTGCACCCACGGAGCAGGAGGCAGCGACGGTAAAGGGGAAGCGTGAACGAAGGTGAGGGAAAGGGTGGGGGGAAGCGTGTGCGTGTGCGTAGGGTACGCAGAAGGCGATAGGGCCGAATGTGATGTTTGCGGAGGGCGATGCAAGGGCGACCGTGATAGGAAACGCGATACACAGTCGCGTTGCTGTCATACCGATAAGCTACGACTAGAAAATATATCGGAGTGTCTATATTGGCCGAGAGATTGACGGCGGAGGCGGAAGGCTGGGGATACTGTCGCGACGCGCGAGTGTGTGCTTCTTTCTACGTCGGAGAATACTTGTCGCTGCAACGACACTAGGGGAGAACGTGGCGGTTGCGTTAGAGGAAACATAGTTGCAGCGGCTCGGTTGCTTGCCAGGTCGACAAAGGGCACAGATTCGTGTCTTTGAACTGAGCGTTTAGACCGAAGATTGCCCGTATGTGACGGGAGAACGACTACTACGTGCCTCATAATATGCGTGTCCAAGCGTTCCCGATGGTTTTCAAGCAGGCCCTCAGAAGTCAGACTTTTTTCTCTGATTTGGACTTTTTTCAGTTTTTTTTTCCTGTGTACTCTGATAAAATCAGACTTTTTTGGGCCTCAACTCTGTAATTTTCAGACTTTTTTTAAGGCTAACTCTGAGAGTTCAGAGTTTTCTGAGAGTGTACTCTGATCATTCAGAGTACAAACGCGTCCTTGACTGGTGATTCGGACTTACGGGTCACAGCAGATTCGAATTGTCAACGCAAAATCGCCTTGACACAGCAAATCCGAGTCTTACAGCACTAGATTTTCGGACAATCATAGGAAAATCGCTCTGACACAACAGATTTGCGCTGTCAGAGTACAACAATCTTCGCCCAATCACAGCAAAATCGCCCTGAGATTGCAGATTCGCCCATTCGCACCACAAGATTCGCCCTGACACATATATTCGCCCTGTCAGAGCATGTTTTGATAGCAAATGATTGAAACATTGAAAACACTTCCGATGAAACATTGAATACATTGATTTTGAATGATCAGACTTTTGTTTTAAGGCACTCTGAAATTTCAACCTTTATTCTTTAGCAGGTCTGAGATTTTCAGACTAAAACTGTGTACTAGTCTGACGAATCAGACAGGCCAAAAACGAATCTGAGGGACTGTTTTCAAGTTTACTCAAGGTGAACAGTGCTTTCCTCTGAGGAGTTTTCCCTGCTGGTTGTTCTAGGTTATCGCTGGCCAATCACGGATCACCTCTGCTGCTTGAAACCGACGGATTGTTCAGAACCAGCTGGTAACATGGTTATTCACGAAATCAACTTCAAGAATCTTGAATTTGAAAAATGCCATGTGGAACTCGGGTTTTAATACACCACATGAGAATGAAACACCACATGATCTCATGAATATTGTGCTCAGATAATCTGCTCCCATCTGAGTTTTTGGTATCCACAACAATAAGCATCTTCCGCATGAGAGCAACACAAGAAAGCTTGACAACCTATGGCTTTACTCTGCTTTGAAGAAGGGACGCTTGACTCTGCAAGAACGCATCTGCTGATGCTCCGACGGTACTCCTGCTTCAGCTTGTGCTGTTACAGTGATCCAAACAATAGTCATACATGGTTGAAGCGTGGATAAGTGCATGCATCAGCACATACTATACCCAAAACTAGCCACTATCGAGCAGCGATAGCGCCTCAGTAAAAAGAAAAAACGTGTGGGAGGGGGCAGAAAGTAAGATTATGCTCTCCCTCTCGCCCTATCATGTTATTCCGTCCTAAGCATTAGCGTCCTATGTACTAGCACCCTCGCTATAGTGTCGTTTCCATAACGTCTCCATCACTGCACCCCGTTACAGTGTCATTGTCCCGCATAGAGTCACCTCTCGCAGCCGTACTGTAGCTGATAACCTCCTCCTCAGAAGGTATATACACCGGAGTTTGACTTGATAATCTCACAACAGAGCTAACAGCTAGTGACCCTTGTAACGATTTCAGCACCACGGCTTCGTACTGGCTGGTAACCAGTTTCGACCACCGCTCGGCAACGCTCGCTTTTCGGCTTTGGGTGTCGTGGGTGGTGGTGGTAACGGTGAAAACAACATCGTAGCTGAAACTTTGGGAGTTGTAACCAGAGGAGATGTGACCGCTGGAGGCGTGTTTTTCGGCTGCATTGACGATTTCTAAGTGCACAGCCGCGTCCTGATGGCGGGAAACGGAAGGGGAGATCAGACGGATGGCAGAGAAAGAAAATGGACAGAATGATAAGGATAGAAAATGGTAGGGCGGATTTCGAGAGAAGGTGGAAGGTAGTAGCGACATGTATTGTACAGACCAGCAGAGAAATGAACAGGAGAGGAAGATGGGAAGGGTGGTGAGGGAGGGAGCGAGGGAGGGAGGGAGGGGAGGAAGAAGGAACGGAGAGACAGGATGGAACATGTCTGCGACAGCAACCTATAAGAGTACGCTCCGACTCTACGCATCTAGCAACTCGGCTTGCTACAATGTTCGGAGGCAATCCTATCTGGGGAGGCTCACCATCTTGGCATTCATGTCCGCGACCACGAATTCTGCTATCTGTGCCACCTCAGCACTTCGTGGGTCCACAATGACGTAGCCTCCAGGCAGCAACACTCCTGTATGTTCCGGAAGCGATACTGTAGACGCTAGCGGCAGAGTAGTCTGCATTCGTGTTTGGTCTGGAAACGACACCGTGGATTGCGCCTCGGAGAGGCTACAGGTCAGTAACGTTGTCGTGGCTACGAGTAGAGAGAAGGCCCGAGGAAGTGCCATGGTGCGATGACGATCGGCAAGATACCGTAGTCTACAGACGATAGAGACGTCTTAGTTGTTAGCAAAAGCTCAGCCAGACAGGAATCTCAACGTAGGCTGACAGTTCAGGAATCAGCGACTTCAGAGCGTCAACGGAGCATGCAGGACAGTAGTCTCTGACTAGAACTACTTGCTTCAAGGTATACTATACGTCGTCTTGGCACAGACAATACTATCGTATGTGCAGTTCGCTGAACCTAGTAATGCGGCGGAGGGAGTGTCAACTGAGCGAGAAAAACGGAAAAAGTTCTGAGCCGAAATACACGGAGTAGGGCACAGGAACATGACGGGGCGTCGACGAATGACAAGCCACCACCACACCACTACGCTATGAAAGTGAGGAAAGGAATAAACCATGCGAATGAAAGTTGGAAGCGACAGACTAGACTACCATTCCAGCAAGCCTCAGCCCAGCTGGAGCTAGAAAATTATGCTTCAGCATCAAGTTTCTACCAGTTACCGTTCTTGACCGTTGGTAAAATCTTACAAACGTCTGGCACCTACTTAAATGACCGTATTTGAAGCATCTTTCAACAGCAGTATCCCTATCGTACCAATCCCATCCCATCCATCCATGTCTCGCTGGAGTCCTTTCCGGGCGGGCTGGAGGAATATTTTCCGGCGACCCGACTTCCAGAAGTGACCGAGTGCCAGGCTGATGCTGACGAGGCCCACGTCAGTAAACGCCCAACCACAACCGGTATGCCGGGCAGCGACAACTTTTCTTTCTCTAGGTGACGTTTGTCAGACACGGTGGTTATGGTGAGAAATACATCATGAGACTATGGCGCGCTACCTCCGGAGTTTTCGGTTGCCCCAATGCTACAGTAGTATCGAATAAAACATTTACACGTGCTGGCGGCGACGAGGCCGACTTATTGGTTCTGCTTCCGTATACGGGCCGCGAGTTGAGCAGTTTGGGCCGCTGATTTGGGATTCCACCATGCGGAATATGCGCACAAATTCGCTCGCTCGCCTGCGATGGTATAGGCGACGGCCTTGCGATTGCTGTCACAGTCGTTTCCAATCAATCGGCCTACAACACCAACCAGCCAATAAACGGATCGCAATGTCACTGAACGTATCCCCGTCATAACCTCGGCACATTGCTTTGTCACCTCACGATTTGCGACAAAGAATCACCACTGCCGACTGAATTCTCTCACTCGTTGGATTATTGGGATCAAGTTTCTGTTGATACTATGCTCCCCGTTGAGTCACAATCTTTTTCCAACATACGGTACTGCATATTTCTGAACAAAATCATGCAACGCTTAGGGGAACCATACAATCCACACCTATGCTTCTAACATAAATAGCAAAGTCACCGCAAGCACATACATTGTCACGCCCTTTGAGCCAGCAGAGCTTCTGCGGCTCTTCTACCTGAAGCCAACGCTCCATCGAATGTAGGGGAGCTCTTGTGATCCCCACACACATACACTCCCTCCCTTCCTCCCACTTCCACTTCCCCAGAAAAGTCAGTGGGAGGCCTTTGCCCCGGTTGAGCAAACGGAATTCTGTACACCCGAAGCAACTTCCAAGCCTCCACTTCCTCCTTCCCGAACCACCCCGACAGCTCCGTACGCACCCGAGCCTCGAGTTCAGCTTCGGTCCGGCCCTCATAGGCACCAACAAGGGACACCGAAACCAGTGTCTTGCCGGGGGGAGCATAAGAAGGAGACACTACACTGGGGAAGCAGAGATTGTTGACAATGCCGCTACCGGAGCCGTTTAAAAAGAGGATGGGCTCAGCGACAGGGGGAGGGGAGTCTGACGCAAAGTAGAGACACACGGTGCTCCGGGGCTCTTGAGTGGCCGTAGGAGAAGTGCTGCAGCTGGGAGCAGTGTTTTCAGAGCTATCGGCTGTGTCACTGCTGCTGCTGCTGCTGCTGCTGCTGCTGCTGGTGCCAGTACCTTCCTCCCCTAGAAGCAACCTCTGAGCCACTGGTTGCTCCACTGCCACTATGACCCCTCCCTTGGCCAAAATCCTCTTCCCATCCTGCATCGTCAGCAGGCTCGGCACGCCCGAACCAGCTCCCGAACACTTGCTATCGGCTTCGTCAGTGGGAGCAGCAGGGGAAGGAGACGGGGGAGTTGAGGCGGATGGAGTCGGAGGGGAGGCGAGAGGTGAGGTGAGAGGCGAGGGCTCCGATGCCGGATGAGGGGAGGGTGTTGGGTGCGAGGGCGAGCATGCGAAGCACAAACTCCATTAGCCTGCAGGGGAGGGAAGGGGGAAAGAGGGAGGGCGGAGAGTGAGGGAGAAGGGAGGGGGAAGACAGAGAGGGAACATGTCTGTGAGAAAACAGGTTGAAAAGAGGGGAGATGGAGAAGACATGGGAGTTGAGGCGAATGGAGTTGGAGGGGAGGCGAGAAGCGAGATGGTTAGTGGAGGAGTAGGTGTGGGGAAGGTGGGAGGCGTGTGGAGTGAAAAAGTCAGGTGAGGGTGTGAGGCAAGGGCTTGCGTGCTGGATGTGGGGAGGGCATTGGGTGCGCTGACAAATTGATGTGCAGACAAAGTGATTAAACTACTCATCTTCCTCAGAAGACAGATTTATCCTAGAAGAGCTGACATGGATGAAAGAACAAACCTAGACAAAGTGGTGGTGAGCTCGTTGTCAAAGAAGAGCCCTCCGAGAAGAAGGCCACGCGTGCGAATATGTTTTCGAAAAGAGCAGGAGGGAGGACTGATGAATCTTCACCCGTTGAAAGAGCATACCTAGATGAAGTGGTGAGGTCGTTGTCAAAGAAGATCCCTCCGAGGAAGGGCCGGAAGAAGCGGTCAATCATCTGGCATGGGATGGGCGAATGAGTGGGAGGGAAGAGGCAGAGGTCAAACAAGGGGGCAGAGGGATGGAGTATGCGCTGTGAAGAGTTGGTGTGTTGGTTTGAAATGCTGAGGTCGTTGTCGAAAAAGACTCCTCCGAGGAAGGGACGGAAGAAGCGGTCAACCATCTGGCATGGGAGAATGAGTGGGAGGGAAGAGGGAAACGGGAGAGAGGAGATATGAGGGCAGGGGCGCAAGGCACAGAGGTAGCGCTCGGAAGAGGGTGCGGGAGTGTCGGGTGAAAGTGGTGAGGTCGTTGTCAAAGGAGATCCCCGTTGAACGCTAAATCCTAAGATCCCCGAACAGCTTCACGAGGTGACTAGAGCCAAAGGAGATACCAGCCAAGTTGGCATGAGTTGGAAAAGAAGCACGTACCTCGTTGGAGAACCCTTGGCACTTCAGTGCTTCCTCGATGCTGCTCTCCAGTGCTGAGAGAATGCTGTCCACGGGCGTGGAGATGGTTTTAAGGCGCATGCCCACTCCCAGCTTTCATGTGGTGAGTGGAGAGTCAAGACAGCGCATTATAAGTCGAAAGAAGCACATACCTCATTGGAGAACCCTTGCTTCTTGAGTGCCTCCTCAATGCTGCTCTCTGGCGCTGAGAGGATTCCTTCCACCGGAGTGGACAGCGCATTCACGTAGTGAGTAATTAGAGTAAAGCTGAAAACGGCATACCTCAAGCCAAGTTGCTACACGGGCGTGGAGACGGCTTCTTGATGTGGGCAGTGTCAAGCCAAGTTGCTACGGGTCAATGGCAACATTTACCTCATTGGAGAACCCTTTCTTCTTCAAAGCCTCCTCGATGCTGCTCTCCGGCGCCGAGAGAATGCCCTCAACAGGTGTGGTCACAGTCTTCAGGCGCAGCAGTCCCACGCGCAGTTTGTCAAAAAAGGAACCGATGGGGTTGAAGAGGGAAGAGAGGCCATCGGAGGTGTGGCGGAAGGGGTCTGCCACCCTGGGAGGGGGAGACAAGGGGGGAGTGGAATGGGAGGGAGAACGGAGCAGGGAGAACAGCCTTGAGGCGCAGCAGCCCCACGCGCAGCTTATCAAAGACAGAACCGATGGGGTTGAAGAGAGAGGCCAGGCCGTCCGAGGTGTGACGGAAGGGGTCTGCCACCCTGGGAGGGGGAGACAAGCGGGGATGGGGGGAGTGGAATGGGGAGTGGAATGGGGAGTGGAATGGGGAGTGGAATGGGGAGTGGAATGGGGAGTGGAATGGGGAGTGGAATGGGGAATGGTAGTGAGAAGTGAGCAGGGAGCACAATTATGAGGCGCAGCAGCCCCACGTGCAGTTTGTCAAAGACAGAGCCGATGGGGTTGAAGAGCGAGGCAAGGCCGTCTGAGGTGTGGCAGAAGGGGTCTGCCACCCTGGGAGGATGGGAGGGAAGGAAGGGAGAAGGGATATCAAAGGTAACAGGGAGCAGGGACAGGCTGTGAGGAGTGGAGAGATGGTTTTGAGGCGCAGCAGCCCCACACGCAGTTTGTCAAAGACAGAGCCAATGGGGTTGAAGAGAGAGGCGAGGCCGTCAGAGGTGTGGCGGAAGGGGTCTGCCACCCTGGGATGAGGGGGAGTGCACGGAAAGAGAGAGTGGAATGGGAGGGAGAACGGAGCAGGGAGCACAGCTTTGAGGCGCAGCAGGCAGCCGCACACGCAGTTGATCAAAGACAGAGCTGATGGGGTTGAGGAGCTAGGAGAGGCTGTCTGAGGTGTGGTGGAAGGGGTCTGCCACCCTGGGAGAGAGAAAGGCAAGCCTGCCTGTTAGCCTCAACAAGCCTCACCTGTGGAAAGAGCCGCCAAACCACACGAGAGCGCCCGAGTAGAAAGGCCGCAGGTCCAGCGCCTCGTAGTCCATCACCTGCTGTGCCTCGGGGTAGGCTGGAAGAGGGGAGAGGGAGTGGGTGTGGAGGGGGGAGGATTGACGGTGTAAGTGATGGGAGGAGGAGCAGGAGCTGGGGTGGTTGAGTAGAAGGGCTTGAGGTCCAATGCCTCGTAGTCCATCACCTGCTGTGCCTCGGGGTAGGCTGGGAGGGAGGGAAGGGATGGAAGGGGACGAGGGGGAAGCAAGGGGGTGAAAAGGGGAACAGGGTGGGACAACAGGAGCGTCTGAGTAGAAGGGCCTTGCAGTCCATCACCTGCTGTGCCTCGGGGTAGGCTGGGAGGGGCGGGGGAGATGAAGGGGTTGGGAGATTCGAAAGAAGGATGGGAGAGGGAAAAGTGGTGAGGGGAGGAACGTGGTGGGAAAAACGGTTTGATATATAACGCACCCATGCTTGAGGAGGTAATCTCGCCCCGAGAAGAAGATCTGGAAGCCTCTGTTGAGCAGGAACCCGTCGACTTGGTCAGTGCGCACCCGGCCTCCCACACGCCAGAGAGGCTCACTCGAGCCCCTGCCCCTACCTGAGAGGAAGATCTGGAAGCCTCTATCTAGTAGGAACCCGTCCACTTGGTCAGTGCGCACGCGGCCCCCCACCCCGTCTGACGCCTCCTCCAGCACCACACACGCTAATTCTTGTGGTGCGGCTGTCACCCAGACCAAAGACCACAGAGAGTCTCACCTGAGCCCCACTCTTCTCCGTCGTACGTACCTGAGAGGAAGATCTGGAAGCCGCGGTCGAGCAGGAAGCCATCAACCTCATCAGTGCGCACGCGCCCCCCCACCCCGTCTGACGCCCCTCCTGCTACTGCCGCCCGAATCAGACCCTATAGAGCGCCTCACCTGAGCCCAGTGGCTCGTACCTGAGAGGAAGATCTGGAAGCCTCTGTCAAGCAGGAACCCATCAACTTGGTCAGTGCGCACACGCCCCCCCACTCCGTCGGACGCCTCCAGCACCACACACGCTGATGGTGCTGATGGTGGTGCTGCTGTTGCTGCTGTCACCCTGACCAGACACCAGAGAGCGTCTCACCTGAGAGGAAGATCTGGAAGCCTCTATCCAGCAAGAAGCCACCCACTTCATCGGTGTGCACGTGCTGCGCCCTCCCACCCCGTCTGAACTGAGGCTGCATGCGCGCCCGTCTCAGGTGTGCGTATGAAACCAAGTGCCCCTACCTGAGAGGAAGATCTGGAAGCCACGGTCGAGCAGGAACCCGTCCACTTGGTCGGTGCGCACGCGCCCTCCCACGCCGTCTGACGCCTCCAGCACCACACAGGGCACGCCCGCCTCCTGCAGAGCCACTGCTGCCCGCAGCCCCGCCAGCCCTGCTCCAATGATCACCACGTCCAGCTCCTCGGGGGGCTCTGTGAGGGAAAGAGAGAGAGTGAGGAGAGGGAGAGCAGCGAAGTGAGAGGGAGAGAGGAAGTGTAAGGGTCAACGCCTCCAGCACCACAAACGCCACCCCCCCCTCCTGCAGAGCCACTGCTGCTCGCAGCCCCGCCAGCCCTGCTCCAATGATCACCACGTCCAGCTCCTCGGGGGGCTCTGTGAGGGAAAGAGAGAGAGTGAGGAGAGGGAGAGCAGCGAAGTGAGAGGGAGAGAGGAAGTGTAAGGGTCAACGCCTCCAGCACCACAAACGCCACCCCCCCCTCCTGCAGAGCCACTGCTGCTCGCAGCCCCGCCAGCCCTGCTCCAATGATCACCACGTCCAGCTCCTCGGGGGGCTCTGGGAGGGAAAGAGTGAGAGTGAGAGGCAGAGAACAGGGTCAACGTTCCCAGCACCACACACGCCAACCCCACATCCTGCAGTGCCACTGCTGCTCGCAGCCCTGCTAGCCCTGCTCCAACGACCACCACATCCAGCTCCTCGGGGGGCTCTGTTGGTGTGGAATGGTAGGAGAAGGAAAGTGAGAAGAAGTCAATGAGTGCAAGGATTAACGCCCATCTGAAGCCTCCAGCACCACACATTTGAGGCGCCTCAAAAGTCACCACACACGGCACCCCCGCCTTCTGCAGAGCCACTGCTGCTCGCAACCCCGCCAGCCCTGCTCCAATCACCACCACATCCAGCTACTCGGGAGGCTCTGTGGGTGTGGAGTGCGGAGGGAACGGAGAGGAAAAGTGTGAGAAGGAATGAACGAGGGAGGGAAAAGTTGAGCGCCCGTCTGTTGCCTCCAGCAGCACCACACAGGGCACGCCCGCATCCTGTAGCGCTAGTGCTGCTGGCAGCCCTGCCAGCCCCGCTCCGACTATCACCACGTCCAGATCCTCGGGGGTCTCTGAGGGTGTGCAATGGAGAGGGAAAGTGAGAGGATTAACGCCCGCCCGTCTCCCGTTTCCTGCAGAGCCACTGCTGCTCACAGCCCCGCCAGCCCTGCTCCAATCACCACCACGTCCAGCTCCTCGGGGGGCTCTGTGCGTGTGGAACAGGGAAGGTGAAAGGATCAACGCCCGTCCCCCGCTTCCTGCAGAGCCACTGCTTCGCAGCCACGCCAGCCCTGCTCCAACTATCACCACATCCAGCTCCTCGGGGGGCTCTGTGGGTGTGGAACAGGGAAAGTGAAAGGATTAACGCCCGTCCCCCGCTTCCTGCAGCGCTAGTGCTGCTCGCAACCCTGCTAGCCCTGATACGATGATCACCACATCTAGCTCCTCAGGGGGCTCTGCAGGTGTGGAACAGGGAAAGTGAAAGGATTAACGCCCGTCCCCCGCTTCCTGCAGCGCTAGTGCTGCTCGCAACCCTGCTAGCCCTGATACGATGATCACCACATCTAGCTCCTCAGGGGGCTCTGCAGGTGTGGAACAGGGAAAGTGAAAGGATTAACGCCCGTCCCCCGCTTCCTGCAGTGCCACTGCTGCCCGCAGCCCCGCCAGTCCTGCTCCAATGATCACCACGTCCAACTCCTCGGGGGGCTCTGCGGGTGTGGAGAAAGATGGGAACGGAGAGCGTGAGTGCAATGATTACCGCCTGTGCGCCGCCTCCTGCATCACACACGCCACTCCCGCCTCCAGCATCACACACGCCACCCCCGCCTCCAGCAGCGGAACAGTTACCGAGCCAAGACCTGGCCTTTGTTGTACTTTGTGTCAGTCTCTCTGTGTGGATTCCATGACTTTTTTCCTCCTGTGGGCACCAACTGACCTTCCTTCACTACTTCTGGCTCCGCTTCCGAAGCGGAAATCGAGAGTGAGGGAGCTCCGCTTCCGTAACATTCTCTTCCGAAGCTCCCCCACGCTAAATCTCCGAACTCTTCACACCTTGCATAATTATGCCTGTTTTTTCCGGAAAGAACTGACCTTCCTTGACCACGTCGGGCTCCGGCTCTGTCACATTATCTTCCAAAGCTCCCTCGCTCACTTCCTTGGAACCTGTCTTAGATACTTTGAAGTTTTGGATTTCCTAACAAGCACACCAACTGACCTTCCTTCACCACTTCCGGCTCCGGTTCTGTCACATTCTCTTCCGCAGCTTCCTCATTCTCCACCTCCGAGCTCGTCTTCACCTCCGTTTCTCCCTTCTTTCCGAATAGTCCGTCCAGGGCTGGAAGTTTCAGCCATCCGAAAAATCCGGATCCTTCCGAGCTTGCATCATTCGTCGCGTTGTCGGAGCTTCCAGTGCTGCTCGCACGCACGACACGTATGCAACGCGGCTCGCGACGTGGCTGACGTGGCAGCTGCACGAAGGCGACTCTGTTGCGCAATGCCGGGGATCGAGCAGCGAGAGATGAATGGTGTACCGAGGCTCGTGCTGACGTGGCGGCGGCGCTAAGTGGCCTCGACACGTGGCGCTCTATCGCGTTGCCTGAGCTAATTGCTGCTGCTTGAGCGGCCGAGCAGGCAGCGCGAACGGCGGCCATGATTGCTTACAGGATTCCGAGAACCAGACTTGAAATCAGCAATTATGAAGCACCAAGACTGCCAGGCTGATATGATCTCCAATGAAGCAAGAACTAGATTGGTCCTCCTGTGCAGCTGCTGTGTCTGGAAGTGCCTTACCGATGTTACTGGTGCTGCTTTTTCTCGTCTGACCATTTCTGCTGAATTTCCGACGTTCACTTTCCAGCATCACTGCCGCAGCCTTCTGGTATCAGGGCTGGTTATGGGGTGGTGGAAAGCGGTCACGGAACGATTCTGAGTGGTGTATAGTAGCTTCGACTTTTCTTGATGTTGCCGTGTTTCATTGCCATCCACTCCTCCGTTCAAGTATCAGGGTCTCCTCGTGGTTCCACAAGAGACGCGTGTCGCACTCTGGCTGGCCTTGCCACGTAATCAAGATCTTCAACTTTCTTGTTCGTCGTTTTACTAGCATATTTGCAATACGTTGTAGTTACACGTAAAGGATCTAGTTATATCGGATCATCAGGTGGGCACAGTCAGGCACGAGCTCGCATGTGGCTTGCAATTCAGCGGTCTGCCACTTTGCCCTCCGCTATTGGTTGGGGAGTTTCCAAAATCCTCCAAAACAACTGGACTCGATTCCCATTTGCAGGAAAGGAGCCACACAAAATACACTGCGGCTCACTCACTACACGCAGCGGACACAAATTCCCAGGTCCAAATCGAGAACCGTAAGATTCCCGAAGCATGTCAATAACGAAGACCTCGCCACCGCCGTCTGCCCTCCGCCCGAGAAAGGTTTTCTCCGCCCTTCTCCCAAATATTTCCCCCCTCGTTTCCCCGTCTGATCAAGCTCCCCTTTTCCCCCCTTTCGTTAGCTCCGCCATCACGGCTCCCCCAACAGAATCTTCCCCCTCCTATCCCCCTCCGTACATGTCCCACACGTTTGCCCACATTTCTCTGCGTACGGTTTAATATGGTTCACGAGGGTATCAAGCGGTATGTTTAACTGAACGCCTTCAACCGCGATGTAATCCCAAAAACCAGGGAAAACGTGCTCTCCCACATCTCAGCTTCCCCTCGGACTTCAGCCCAACCCCCCATTTCTGCTTCTTGGTCAGGCCACTATTTTCCATTAGCTCTGCTACCTGTGTAGCTCTGCTGTAGAGCTACTAAGCTCCTGCTTCTAGAAGGCTAGACCTATCTTGAAGCTTGCACGGGCTTCTGGATCTTCTTGATCCAGTTCCTCCTTCTCCTGCGTGCACTTACACGCGCTCTAGGGCTTGCATTAAGCGTACCACTCCTTAGCACTTATTTCAACAGATAAATAGCCATGTGGAGGCAAGCCGGCGCTCGCCTGTCGCTGGTTGCGCGCCAGTCGCTTCAGCGCAGCCGCTCAGCCGCGCTCCCCGCATGGAATAGCCTCGTTGCGGAGAGTGCGCCGGCTGGTGCGGGCCGGAGCGTTACAGACAGGCTCGTTCACAGCGGCTGGCTCTCCCAGACCCCCTTCGCCCTCCGCGCAGCCTCCCCCGCAGGTTAGGGTTAGGATCGGAAAAAACGGCCAAGCTAGTTATCGAGTTATTTGCCCTTGTTCAGATCTCATAAGTTTTAAGTTCGGTGCTAGAAGGTTTTTATGAGCTACGTCTAGATTGATATAAAGATCTCGACCTAAAATTACTATATGATCGAATTTCTGAAATGCAGTGGCCACGAAGGACGTATCCGATGAGTTGGAGCATGCTACTGGACTTGAGAGGGAGGAGCTGGCTGCGGAGCTGGAGGTACGCCATTTTAGTAATAGTGAAAAGTTACGGTATACTCGATCCATTGTAGAAAGTATCAGATGCTGAGAGGGAGGACCTGGCTGCTGAGCCGGAGGTAGAATAAGGCGGATTAATATCTGGCATTTTTTTTCTCCTAGCCAGTGCGTTACATTTCCAAGTTACGTGCTGTATCAGCTCTACGTGAACCTCGTTCAGTTCGTCTTTCCTTTTCTTTTGTTTTGTTCGTGGGGAAGAAACAGATTCTTGATCCTAGATCGGGCCAGTTCAGTCTCGAACGCCTTGGTTATTCTTTCTCTGAGGCGGTCGTTGCGCGCGTTTTCTTAACCGTTTGCAAACCGCTTATGGTCTCCCTCCGCTGCAGGGGAAGGAGCGTTTTGAGCTGGAACCTCCTCGCGGACCCTTCGGAACAGAGGTACTGTGAAAAGTTTTCTGCTTCACCATTTCAATGATGCATTTATATAATAATAACGATCTATCAACATACTTGGTGGCCTGCTTATTCTTCCTTGCTACTTCTTCATTGCACCTGGGGGTGTGGTACACCCTCGATTATTTGATAGAATTTCTGCCTAGCAATATTTACCATCCTTGCGCTTTTCTTTTGCACGACATGTCGCGATGGTTTGTTTGTGCGTCGGAGTTGTTATATGACAAGTTTTCACCCATTTCCTGTTTTTTCTTTCTTTATTTCGTTCTTTCTTTATTATCGTTTCTATCCCCCGTTTTTGGTCCACCTTACAATGTGTTCAGGATGCTCCTGCGATTGTGGAGGCTCAGTTCGACGAGCGTCTCGTTGGCTGCTCTGGCGGGATTGGCGGTGAGTGATTCATGAGATGACGGCCTTCTTAGGGCCCCTGTTGACTCCGATCATCCCTCTTCATTCCTGCATCGTGCCACCTGATCTGAGCCGTATGGCTGCCCTCCTTAACCTTCCTTCCCTCCCCCCCTTCTCTACCTTATCTCCCGTCTTTTACCTTAAAAGGTAAGGAATCGTGTCTCAAACTAGATAGCTAAAATGCTATTGTTTTAATTCCACTCATCTAAGACCTTTGATGTTTTGGTACCGAATTTTGACCGCCCTTTCAACCCTTTCCACCCCTTATTCTTTGTTTGTTTCCTTCATCCGGGCAGAGGAGGAGCATGATGTGGTGTGGTTCAAGCTTGCAAAGGACTCCAACCACTCCTGCAGCGTCTGCGGCCAAGTTTTCAAGGTAACAATGGAGGCAGGGACTACTTTTTTTCGCATTATTTCTGCAGCGTCTTGAACTCGATTCTGCTCCCGCGTGTTTCCGCTGTATGCTTTGGTCTTACTGAGTTTTCAATTAATGGGATTTTCACCCTTCAGTTCTCTGTTTGACATTGCCGTTGCGAGAAGCACTAATGACCCTCTATTATCTCACTCGTTATGCTGCTGTTTCTGCCTGCAGCTGAAGGTCGTTGGCCCAGGAGGCATCCCAGGCCACCACCACTGAACAGCTCGCTGACTGGCTGGTTGGCCGGAAACAAGGTATCACCTTGTGTAACGAGATGACAACGAGTCGTCTCACAAGTCATCCTGTAGCAAGTGCTCTGGAAGATGGAGCGAAGGAAAGAAACCAGCCTTGGAACAAAGGCAGCTTGGGGCAGTGTTCCATCGATACTATGAACCCTCAATACTATAATCAGGAAAAGGACTGCTGTTAGAATAGAAATGTCACGCCTGCATATTTCTCTCATGTCGCCATGACCCATTTCCACCTGGACCATCATTCAACCTCAACGCCCCCTTCCATTCCATACCCATTTCCATCATCCTTTCTTTTCTCATTCCCACCCAATTCTTGTATGCCGATAGTAGTCTATAGCATTGCTTGTCAATAGAATATGTGCAACTTGTTGCAGGTGTAATGAAATGTGCAAATTGGGTTGAATGTTGTTCCATTGCACTGCACCCCTTTTGCCTGTCTCCTCGCCAGACCAAACCACTTCAGAATGCAACAAGGGGTGAAGCTGCTGCTATAGTGTATATGGCAATATGGCCCTTCTGTTGTTGGGATAGTCAGGAAATTTGGCTAGATAACGTTGATGGGTTTCCAAAGCTGATAGTGTCAGGTTGGAGACCTGCGCAGGACAGTAAAAGATAGAAATTTAAGAGGGTGTACCATGGCTGAATCTGAGATGCAGAGGATACAAACGAGATAAGGTGAAGCAGATGTTTTACTCAACCACACACACTACGGTATGCATGCGCTAAGAGTGTGTTGTGCATGCCCAACCCGTTACAAGATAAGCATGGGGCCAGCATAGAAGCATCCATCATCCCCAGCACCCAAACATACAGTCGCAGACCAAGCTTCACTCATGCAATCATGAGCACTAGGTCCAGCGTTTTCAAAACAACAAGCACCGGGGCAGCAGGGCACAATCTTCTATACCAATGAATAAATGGAGCTGTACTTACCGTACCCCTATGAACACATGGGCACCACCGTGGAGTGTGTAAAAGGGCAAAAAAGCAGGGACACTGTATAGCAAGCTCGTGTACACCAGGGCTCTCGTTGTCAGACCAAATTGGCCTGATTTTCTTCATTTCTTATTTCATCTGATTTGTAAGACAATGCTTTTTATTTCGTCTGATCCATAAGACGAAGAGTTATATATCGTCTGATTTTTTAGAGCACGCGTTATACTTCATCTGAAATTTCAGATAGCGAGGATCTTTTCGTCTGATACCGACAAACCTGGCCTCTGACTATAGGTCGTCAGATTCGGCAGATTCGTCGTCAGAATTCCGCTAGTCCAGAACCCCAGCCCAGCCCAGCCCCGTCTACCAGCCCAGCCCGAAGGCCCCGTCGCTTCTCCAGCCCAGCCCGAAGTCCCCTCCCTGTTAACAGCCCAGCCCAAAGCCCCCATCACCTCTTCCAACTACCTTGCGCCACATCCAGCCCAGCTCTTCTCTTCCAACTCCCACATACTCAACCGAGCCACTCCCACAACTCCAAGCCAATTCCCTCGTAACCCAACCCCTCCTAGTCCCTCACCTCTCTGCCTGGTAGTGTTTAGCTAACGCGCTGCTGCGTCATGAAGTTGCAAGTTGCCACATCAGATGTGGAAAAAAAATCCGTATGAAATTTCAGACATGCCATGAACTTTCATCTGGAAAAACAGACCAGCGAAATTTTCCCGTCTAAGCGTCAGACGAAACGATTTTTTTTGTTAGGGTTTCCAGACGGGCCTAAAACCTAGCGAGAGCCCTGGTGTACACCCAAGTACAATAAAAGAGCTGTACTTACCACCCAGGCAAACATGAGCAGTAGTGTTGAGTCAAGCGTTCTTGATCCGAGCGATACGAGTAAACCGAAGTAAATCATCTGATAGTGGGAGATAAAGTTACAAAAACAAGCTGAAATATTATGCCTGTGCGTCGTCTGTGCAAGAGAAGGCAACATCAGCGGAAAAATGATGAACACTTGCATATTTTGCTGCCTTTCGTAAGCACTTCATCTTCTTTAGCGGCATCAGAAACACTTACAATCTCTGCCAAATAGTGTGGGCATGAGACATGAGCGAACCAATCGCCTTGAGGTATGAAGTAGCCTTTCTTACCGCCTTGCCTCAAACTGGCCTGGGGCAATGTCGAGGGAGTGAAGAGGGAAAGTGGAGGACAAGTGAAGGGGGGAGAAGCCCGTAAATGAGTGTGAGCATGAGACATGTGCATGCCAGTCCCCTTGAGGGACGAAGTAAGGGATTGGCCTACCCAAATAGATACATGAATATTTCACTTTATCTAATAGGAATGTTAAGCACTTTATGATGCAGTGTACCAAGATGGTATGATACAGGGCTCACCAAAATCGACGTTTGAGATGTCTCCAAAGTGACCCACACACGACTTTTAAGCACTTTATGATGCAGTGTATCAAGATGTTATGATAAATTGCTCACCAAAATCGCATGGCAACTGTGCTGGTGGACATTGTCTCATGCGAGCGCTCACTGGAGTTTGACGCACTCGGTAGTGGTGCAGTGCGGAACACCAAGATGCAAAACGTACCAGTATAGCGTGGCATCGGTGCTGGTGAAGGTTGCCCCATGCGAATACTGCTGCTCCAGCAACCAGGCACGCTATACTCGTGACGTCAGCAGCAGCGGGTGAAGACAGGCCAGGTGGTAAGGCAGAGCGGCCAGTGAGAAAGAGTGAGAGTGGAGCAGCGATGTAGTAGCTGGCGGGGGTGGTGAAGGTGGAGAGAGGGGAGGAGAAGGAGGTTGAGGATGATGATAAGAGAGTTGGGGGTACGGCAGAGCGGCCGGCGAGAAAGAAGGAGAGCGTAGTGGCTATGTAGTAGCTGGAGGGAGAGGGGAGGGAGAGAGAGGGGAAAGAGGGTTGAGGATGATGATAAGAGGGGGATGGTGATAAGAGAATTAGGGGTGTGGGAAGACGAGCAGCAAGGAAGGAGGAGAGCGGGTTGCTGCTCCTCATACAATGATGCTGCAGGGTATTTTTGAGAATTCTCAAAAATACAATGACCAAACGGCAGGGGACAGACAGCAAACTCACCAGAGGCCGAGGAGGTGGGCTGAGATGTGCATGCGGGAGGAGGGTGGCGAGAAGGAGAGGGCAGTGGACTCCCATAGCCGCGTGGAGAGATGCAGATGGAATAGGAGCGAGTAGGCAGGCACTCGCTGTGGAGTGGCGGGACGTAGCAAAGTGCACCGAATGATGTGAGACGATGTTGGGGAGACAGAGAGGGCAGTGGACTCCCATAGCCTCCTTGAGAGATGCAGATGGAATAGGAGCGAGTGGGTAGGCACTCGCTGCAGAAGAAGCTGCAGTGGTTGAACGCTTCTGGTGGCTGTGGTGGTGTCGGGTGTGCTTGTGTGCGCAGGACAGCACTCACCAGAGGCCGAGCAGGTACGCTGAGACGTGCATGTGAGATGACGTTGGGGAGACAGAGAGGACAGTCGACTCCCATAGTCGCCTCGTAAGATGCAGATGGAATAGGAGCGACTGTGCAGGCACTCGGTGCAACAGACGCTGCAGTAGAAGCTGCAATGTTTGAACGCTGCTGGTGGCTGTGGTGGCGCCAGGTGTGCTTGCAACGGTGCTTTCGCTGCTGCTGCCATTGCTGCTGTTGTCGCTACTGCTGCTGTAGATAGCACTGAAGCTCATGGGGACTTCGGTGTTGAGGATTGCAGTGAGGTGGGAGGGCGCAGTGAGGGCGAGGGCGAGCAGTGCGAGGCTGACGGCGACTCCGACCATGTAAAAATGGGAGAACCAGCCATGGGGAACGGTCATATGCTGGCAGGGGGTGGGGGGTGGAGACAGAGAGAAGAAGAGGGAACTATGAGGGTGAGGGCGAGGAGTGCGGAGTTAAAGGCGAATCCGAGGATAAGGGAGTGGGAGAAGCAGCGATGGGGCACTGCCATTTGACGGGTTAGGAGGGAAGTGGGAGGGAATTAGAGGAGCACTGAGGGTGAGAGCGAGGAGTGCGGGGTTGAAAGAGAATTGGAGGAGAAGGAGAAGTGGGAGAAGCAGCGATGGGGAAGGAGATGGGGTTAGGAGATGGAGGTGGGTGGGAGATGGAGGTGGGAAGGGTACGATTTCAAGGGATTGGGTGATGGAAGAAAGAGGAAGAACGGGAATGGGAGATGAGGGGAAGGGTACGATACAAAGGGACATAATCAAAGGCTACAGGAGGGGTGATATGATGTTCGAAGACACGTTTTCCAGTTTAAGACTCACGCGTAGAGAGAAAAATCTCGAAGACGCGGGGGATTTCGCGGGTTTGCTGGTCGAGCCGCTTTGGGTGATTCCACGTCCGGCCAGAATTCGCATGAGATGGCGGAGGGGGGTAAGCGCGGGGAGAGGCAGGAGCGCGAGGATGACTGGTAGAGCGATTATAGCCCAGAAGTAGCGGAGGAGGGAGATAACTACGTCACGGACAGTCAGACTCGCCACGTCAGCAGCAACGTTGATTGGTGACATGGCTGTTGGGGCTTGCTTCGTCAGCTTCCTAGAAACGGAATTGATCAGACCAGAGATTGTTGTCAATGGACACGTGTAAAAAGGGTGGTTTAAAGACGTCTCAAAACCACTCTTCTTTCACGCCGATAGAGGTTGCTTCGCCAGCTCTTTAGCTCATCAGACCAAAGAGTGTTGTCAATGCGTTCGTGCTTTCTGGATCCGCGAAGAGAATGAAGCGATATTGCGCGAACCCAGAGCGATAATCTATGCGCTAAGCCGATTCGTTATGCGCGCGCTGCGCAGCGCGTGAGGCAGTGTGGATTGCAGATAAGTGGTGTGCTAACGGGTACGGTACCCCGAACAGGAAACGGCGTGAGAGAGAATGAAAGGGAGAGAAAACGATGTAAACGAAAGAAGATGTAAATGATTGTTCTCAGGCGACGACGTAGGGAGGAATGGAGTCTACAAGTGTAAATAGCCTAGTGAATAACCTCACTGACACATCTGGAGCAGAATTCCATCGGTAGATGCGTGGATTCAACAGATTCGAGCAGTGTGTGTTCGGCCAGTTCACATCCACTCACAGCCCACCCTACTAAACCTGCTTTATTATCCAGGTAAACTCTTTCAAACGAACATTAGCCTTCTAAACCGAGGACAACCTGCTGTTCTCACGAATCTAGGACAACCTGCTCGTTACAAGAGCACAAGTCAAAACGGCTATTCTGCAACCAGTTCATTCGAAATTGCAGGGTGGGAAGGGTGGAAATTCCTGGGAGTGGGAAATCCCTGAGAAGGGTAAACAAATGATAGAAACAATTTGAAGGGGGTGGAAGACCTTCCTATGTTCGACGAACACGGTCATTGAAATACCGCGTTAAAGCTTTGTTTTTTACAGTAGAGCCTTCGTATAACGGAGTCGTTTAAAAGATTACCCGTCCGTACTTCTACCCATTTAATTTAACATTGTTTGAAAGAATAGCCCACCGTCATTATGGGGCTGGCTATTGATTCCGTCGCAAGCACCACCGTGCCTGATCCGTTTGTAAAGTTTGTAAAACTTGTGAGATTCGTTTGTAAAGTTTTCCTCCATAACTGCGTCATGAAATCCCTGCGAGAGGTAATTTTTCAAGATAGAGACAATTTGAAGGGTGTGGGAAGTCTTCGGAGATCCACAAACATCGTCATCATAATACCTGCTTTGTTCTCGACAATATAACCTTTGTATAGCGGAATCGTCTAAAATCGTTTAGAACCTTTGTATAGCGGAATCCTTTAATTATACCCGTTAATTCCACCTTTTCTTAAAACATAGCCCACCGTCATTTTGGTTCTGGCTATCGATTCCGTTAGAAGCAACACCGTGCCTGATCCACGAACCTGACATTCGTAAAGTGCTCCTCCACAAATACGTCATTTTTTTTATTTTTTATTTTTGCAGGAGGTGAAATTGCATTAACGCTAAAAACACCATCATCATAATACCTTGTTATTGCTCTATTCTCGACAGTAGAACCTTGGTATAATGGAGTCATTTATTAGATTACCCGTCACGTGTTTGTACCCTTCAAATTACATCTCATTTTTAATCATATCCCACCGTCACTATGGCGTTCTTGGCTGTAATTCCATGCGTGATTCACGTACCTGTGAAATTAGTTCGTAAAGTGCTCCTCAGCAAACACGTCATCCCTGGGAGATGTAATTTTATAAAAGAAACAGTTTGAAGGGTGTGAAGAATCTTCGGATGTTCGACAAACGCCGTCATTGAAATACGTGTTATAGCTCTGTTTTCGACAGTAGAACCTTGGTATGACGGAGTCGTTTAGTAAATTACCCATCACGTGATCGTACCCTCTAAATTACACCTCTTTCTAAAGTATAGTACACGACAATATGATGCCTGACTATTGATTCCGCTGCATCGTAAGGGTTGGCTTCTGACCAGGCGACAGCCCTGTTTGGTATTCCCACTGAATCAAACTAGTCCGAAACTGTTCGTAGGGCAACCCCTGTGAACGCACGGCAGCAGGGTTCATACTTGGGACACAATCCTCGAATAATCCTTGGGACACAATCCTGTGAACTCTCCTCAAATAACCCTTGGGGGACACCATCCTCGAATTCATCGTTCTTCCTGTCACCTCTCACCCGTGGCTGCCGAAACTGGTAATCGTTCATTTCCGTGTTATGCTGTCCGCTCGAGATGCCAAACATCAAGTGCGTCGTATTCCCGTTTCGCAATCCCGGTGGTTCTAACGACGCGCAGCTTTCTTGAAATCAGCAAGATTATGTTCAGAGCATTCTGGGATGGATTCGACGTATTCTCGCGGCGTTTCCCATTAAAATTTACTCGAAAGAATCACGACTCGGAAACGACGTGGCCTATCGCCTTCTTACCGCTAGCCGGTGCCTTTGGAAAACGGATTTCACTGGCTCAGTCGTCATGTTCACCGGTTTCTTTATCCTCGGTTATCGAGCCTCGTCTTCATTCCGACGAGCGTCGCCTGATTTCTCGGAATGGCTCCTTCATTCTTAAGCTGCGCGGCATTTCTTCAAATTCCCCTGATCGTTCTTCCGTATGTTCTCACTCCGTCCTGTTGTTCGACAAAGAGCATTTAGAGGTTTCTCGTTGTGACTTATTTTTGTGGTTCAATCCTTTCTTCTCCACCTTCCTTGTCGTTTCGCAGTCTCTCTGTGACCGTGCATGCACGGAGCTTGTCATCACGTGATGCTCTTCGAGACCTCCAGCCAGATGCGAATATTCATGAGAGTGCTTCAACACCCCACTTTAAATCTTCTGCCGGAAAGCTGACTGCCACCAGCGTGAGTTTTCGTGTCGCACAACCTGACGCTGTCAGATACAGGCAGTCCGAGTGGGTGGTCGGACAATGGGTTGGGAAACTGATATCTACTTAAGTCCCTTATGTAGACGTATTCTGCGATTTCGCATTCTAACTGCTTGTTTCCTATTTGCAGACGCTTCAACAGCCTTCACAGCACTCTTGGAAGCGCCTGGCCACCTCATGGAAGTTGATGTTCAGAAACCAACGACCTCATGAGTCACAGCTTGAAATCAGTTATCGCAATGACAACGCAGACGCTGGTATCAGAAACACTGAAGCAGGAGATGGTATTGGTCTTGCGGTTACTTCGCTGAGCCATTTGTTTCCCTTGCGGACACTGGCCTCCAGGAAGCAGGTTCTTGGGGGGTCTGGAGCCACTTTCTTTGAGCAGGACGCCAATGCCGGGAGCATTAACAACCTAGGAGTTACCAACAGTCAAAGAAGCAGGGTGGGAGATGGCATGGGTTACGCTTCAAGCTTTCAGGGCAATACAATGGCCCAACAAAGTGCAACTAACCCTACTATCCCGACAGTGTATGCTGGGTCTAGTGTCTCTACTACAGCCGCAACAAATGGGGTAGGGTCATCGTTTCCTTTTGCAGGGCTGGGAACGACTGGCAATGTGTTTGTTGGCGTGGATGGTCAGTTGATTCCAACAGGTGCAAGCATTGGAGATTGATACATTGAGTTGAAACAATCTGTTTAATAGAGTTTAATATCTTCTCATCCATTACAGAGCCTGCCACCCCTGTAAACAAGATAGGCACATCTGAAATACCTCAAAGAGTATCTAACTAAGTCTTGGCCCCGCGAGACTACCATTTGTAACATTACTCTGAATGTGAATGCGACGTCTCTTCATTCCAACAGTAACATATAGTATACTATGCCTCCACCTTATTCTTCTAGTCACCTCGTAAACCCAGCTTTTCCTGCATCACAGCAACTGCATCGTTCTTGTCTATAAACGTTTCCGAAGCCAGAAAGGGGCGACAATTTATGTCACTAACTGGCCGCACGAGGCTCTCGTGAATGAAGCTCATCTCACAGCAATGCCAGCACTGCGGGTTGTACTCGATGCTGAACATGCGATACCCAAGCTTCTCCAACGTGTAAACGAGCGGCAGGGTGACCTGGGGCAGGTTCATTCTGGTGGGGGGACGAAGAGCATGTGAGACAGGGAGAGGGAGAGAGAAGCAACGAAGAGTGTGGGGAGCATGGGATGGAATGGCAAGGTGACCTGAAAACAGGTGCCTTCTGGTTGAGGGAACGAGAGAGACGATGAAAATTTTGCGTCCTTGCGCACCCAGCTTGTCCTTGTGAGATATGCTAGCCCTTTTGCAAATGAAAACTCTCTGTTGCGACTCGAACAAGGTATTTGCTTTGAGTCAAAACTCATTCAACATCTGTGTGTTGAGTCTGCTCACTTGTAGAACACATACGCATGAATACTCACTTGTGAAACTCGACCAAGATTTGTCCGAACGGCAAGGTCCCCCCGTGCACACTGAGCTGCGCTGCCGCATTCCCATTCGCTGCCCCGATCTCCGGAATTAGCGCCTCCTCACACCCCTCGCAGTCAATCTTGAAAATGTCCACATAGGTGTGATTTAGCAGCTCCATGATCCCTCCCAGAGTCATAAACTTCATAGCAGGGAACTTGGTGGTGTAGTTTTGGAGCTCGGAGTTTGCAGAGAGGCCGATGGGGTGGAAGTGGAGGCAGGAGACGTTCTGCATGCGGGCAGTGGTGGCGGGCACGAGGAACGGGTCGAACGTGTGGGGCTGCACGTGCAGAAGCTTGTAGATAGAGTCTTCAAACGAGTACTGCCCGAAGCTTCCAATGCTGAGGATGGATTGGGTAGGGCATGCACAGAAAATAGAAGGCATACGCTTTTTCAGATACACACACATACACTCTCACTTACACTCACCTACCCACTCACCTACAGACTTTGTCAAATTGCACCTACCCTCATACCCTCCTCAGTACTCACACCTCCTGAGAGCCCTCACTTCTCATGTATGACAACCCCCGTCCCCCCTCCCCCCTCACCTGTATACGACAGGGTCCTTCTGAATGGCTCCTGGCAGCACGCAAGTCCACTGCGGTTGGTGGTGAACGAGGAGGGGGGAGGGTGGGCAGAGGGGGATGGGTGGGGTCGAGAGGGTTAGGCGTGTGTTGAGAGAGATAGGCGTGGTTGAGAGGGAGACAGAGTGGCAGAAGGCAAGTCCATTGCGGTAGTTGGTGAGCGAGGGAGAGGGGACGGGGGGTGGGCAGAGGGATGCGGGTGGGGTTGAGTGGGTTAGGCGTGTGTTGAGAGAGATAGGCGTGGGTAGAGGGAGACAGGGTGGCAGCAGGCCCGTCCATTGCGGTATTTGGTGGTGAAGCGGGGGAAAAGGGAACGGGGAGTAGGATGGGAGGATGAAGATTGGGGTGTATAGAGGGAGATTGGGGTGGATATAAGGCGTTTGACACTTTCGCTGCAGCAAGCTACAGTGCTATGTCTTACCTTTCCGCCATCCACCCACTTTCGATGCATTCGTTCCCCAGGCACGGATACGTTAGACCATCTCCCGCGTTCGACTGACCTCTCCAATCCCTTACCCTTCTCCGAACCATCTTCCCCCTTCGACCCCTTGTTCACACTTGATCTCACCTTCCCGCCGTCCCCCCACTCCCCAATGCGCTCGTTCGCCGGGCACGGGTACGTGGGGATAAGCACGAGAAGTTTCATCATGACATCTGTCATCGACGCTGGTGGCGGGTACAGAGTTCCCTTGCACGCCTTCCTTCGCAGCACAAGGTTCTCCTGGGGGATGTGGGGGGGTTGCGGGAACGCCGAGGTAGTGGGGGGGAGATTAAAAAATGTCAAATCATCGATCTCGGTGGTAGGTACGATGTTCCCTGCATGCATGCCTTCCGTCTCAACGCAAGGTTCTCCTGTAGACGGTGAAGGGGGAGGAAGGGCCGTAATACAAAGAACTCGCTCTGATCACGACAGCTGTCATGGATGTGAGCAGTGGGTACAGCGTTCCCTTGCACGCCTTCCTTCTCAGCACAAAGATTCTCCTGTGCGTGGGGTTGCGTGGAGAACGCCGATTTAACAAGCATTATAACAGAGAAGGAAAGGGAAACTTGG
Source organism: Closterium sp. Yama58-4 (assembly GCA_947470075.1). NCBI lineage: Eukaryota > Viridiplantae > Streptophyta > Zygnematophyceae > Desmidiales > Closteriaceae > Closterium > Closterium sp. Yama58-4. Next base: position 274,860 of record CANIUD010000214.1, read on the forward strand.
TCGATTGCTGGTACGGTTCGCCAAAACAACAGTTCACCAAGAATGATAAGCTGCTGGTACAGAAAGAAGAAAAGGTAAGAAAGGCTCGGAAATGAGAACTCACCCAGTAATTCTCCTCTGCACGGCATACAGCCGCATCAATGCCGCTCATGCTCGGAAACAGAAATGCAGCCCATCCGAGGCTAGGTGGCTGGTACGGAAGCGACACTGCCGAGCCTCCGCCACTGCTCCAGCCGCTGGAGAGCAGACCGGGGTTCGACTGGAATGCCAGATTGATGGGGATGACTATAGCGAGAATGACAGCGAACGGGATGACATAAGGACGGATGGTGCTGCCGACTTGTTCGCTTATGGTGCGTAGTGATTGTAACGCGGGCTCGGCCATGGTACGAAGGGTTGCTGGCTCGACTCTGGTGGGTAAGTCTGACAGGACCTTTTCAGCCATTTTTCCAAGCTTTCAAGCTCTAGAAATATTGCTGAATATAATCAACGTGACTTTGCCGCTTGGCGAGAGCTGCTGGCGCTGAAGGCAAGAGCGGAAACGGCGAGCTATTCAATAACGACCGTAAGTTTGGGACACTTGAGTATTCAATACACAGGTAGGCTAATCAAATCTCAAATGTAGAAAAGCAGGAGTCTAGGCTACAGGAACAGTTTATGACTTCAGCAATTGAGATGTACAGGAAAGGCCTGAATACATTAGGATGAATTAGGATGAATCTGTTGTGCCAGAATCCGAAGCGGAAAACTCGGACAAAGAAGAACTTCAGAAAAAAACCTCGTGCATTAGGCGACGATACAAGAAACTTCGCCCCTGGATAATCACCGCGACTTATCCAAGACACTCACGCAGCCATGAAACGCGAGTTATCGAGCTGCGAACTGAAATGTAGGCAGCCATGGATTCATGGTTCATGGTTCAGTGAATGTGCAATGGTGAAGGTTGCCTTGCCATCCAATGAGCATCCACCGCCTTTTCTTGTCAGCGGATGCGCGGAAGGTTTTGTTTCAGCGGACGCGCGGAAGCAGGTAAATTTTGGCGGGCTTTTCTTGGTCAGCACCCACCGCCTTTTCTTGTCGCTCCCTACCCACGAGCCAAAGGCCAAACGGTCAGAAGGATGAAAAGCAGGGCTGTTGATTGGTCAGGGCCCAAAGCCCCGCTGCTTTCCAGGCCGACCGTCGGGCTTTCTCGGCAAAAGGCCTCAGAATTTCGATATTAGGGCGGAAGGGGTGAAGTTACGAGGAGTTGGTGGAACAAAAGCACCTTCTTCACTTGATTTTATGGCATAACGCTTCTCATACCTCTATCCACATAGGATGAAAAGCGTCAGATCAGAACAACTGAAAAGTCGGTTTGATGGTTGCTCTCATTGTCATTCATAGCTGCATTTAACCTGCTCATTGTCTTGCAAAGTGGTTGGAACCTTGCATATGAATGTATAGGTAGCATATGAATGTCTGCCAGGTACTATGCCGAGTGGGAATGTGCAGATTGGTAACGCATCACAAAATATGAGATCATAAAGCAGAACCATTTTATCGTTAAGACATGCAGTGTTAGCATATTCTACGGTCACGGATGGGGGTGCTAGTGTCAGATCTACCTACCCTACTCCGGAACCCAGCTTTTCCTGCATCACAGCATCTGCATTTTCCTTGTTCACAAACACTTCAGAGGACAGAAACGGATGGCAGTTCTTGTCACTACCTGGGCGCACGAGGCTCTCGTGGACGAAGCTCATCTCGCAGCAACGTGCACATTGCTGGTTGTACTCTATGCTGAACATGCGATACCCAAGCTTCTCCAATGTGTAGACGAGCGGCAGGGTGACCTGGGGCAGGTTCATTCTGGTGGAGGGAGAGAGCAAGAGAGCAAGAGAGCAAGAGAGAGCGGGAGAGGGGGAGAGAAGCACGGAAGAGAGTAGAGAGCATGGTATAAAAGTCACTGTCTTTAGAAGGCCGCACAGCCAGTGCAAGCGCCTTACCTTAGGCTTAAACATACCAACCAATCCCACTCGTCCTTGCTCGTTTCTCTTGAAAGTCAACTCACTTGTGGAACTCGACCAAAATCTGCCCAAAAGGCAGTGTGCCCCCGTGCACACTCAGCTGCGCCGCCGCATTCCCATTCGCCGCCCCAATCTCCGTAATCAGCGCCTCCTCACACCCCTCGCAGTCAATCTTGAACACATCCACATAGGAATGATTCAACATCTCCATGATGCCTCCAAGTGTCTTGAACTGCATTTGAGGGAACTTGGCGTGGTAGTTTTGAAGGGAGGAGTTCGCGGAGAGGCCAATGGGGTAGAAATGGAGGGAGGAGACGTTCTGCATGCGGGCGGCGGTGGCGGGAGCGAGGAACGGGTCGAACGTGTGTGAACGCACGTGCAGGAGCTTGTAAATAGAGTCTTCGAATGAGTACTGCCCATGACAGCCAATGCTGGAAACGGGATGAGCACAGAGAGTGGGTGAGTCAGCACATAGGAGGAAAAACTTCTTGACGGGAAGATGGGACGAAGGTGATAGGTTTGCAAAGAGGCTGACTGGGTGGAAGTGGAGGGACGTGAGGTTGCTTGGTATAAGGGGCCTCAGAAACAGAAAGAGTTGAAGAGAGGCTGATGGTGTGGAAGCAGAGAGGAAGGCCATTCCATCAATGATGCCGCTTACTTCCATTTTCCCCATTTATAGAACTACGTACACAACTTTGTCCTCACCTCCCTCACCTACCGCACCCCCACCCTCCACCACTTTTCCCCTCCTCACCTGTACACAACAGGGTCCTTCTGAATGGCACCTGGAAGAAGGCAAGTCCACTGCGGGGATCACGCAGATAAAGGGGGTAGCACGTGGAGCTGGGTGGGGTTGGTGGCGGAATGCAACAAGGGGTTGGAAGCCTATTCAGCAGCAAGCTGGAGTTCAGTCGAGGGTTTCACCTTTCCACCGCCCCCCCACTCCCCAATGAGCCCGTTTGCAGGCCACAAGTACGTGAGGATGAGCATCAGCCCGCAATTGTCCCCATCCCCCTCTGTCTTCCCATCCCCCTCTTCACCCTCCTCCACTACCGCCCTTCGTCTCACCTTTCCGCCATCCCCCCACTCCCCAATGCGCTCGTTCGCCGGGCACGGGTACGTGGGGATGAGAACAACCGTCTTCATCATGACAGGTGATATCCATTTGGGTGTCGGGTACAATGCTCCCTTACACGCCTTCCGCCTCAGCACAACGTTCTCCTGGGGGAGGAGGGGGCGGGCGAGCGGGGGGAAAGAAGCGGGTGGGGGCGGGGGTACCACAAACCAGGATGAGCACGAGCGTCTTCATCATGACAGGTGATATCCATTTGGGTGTCCGGTACAATGCACCCTTGCACGCCTTCCGCCTCAGCACGAGGTTCTCCTGCACGCGGGGTTGGGGGGAGGGAGAGGTGGAGTGCGGGGGGGAATTTTCATCATTCAACTCAAAACAACGTGGGGATGAGCACAAGGGATTTCATGGCGACAGCTGGGAACAGAAACGCGGAAGGATGGGAGAGACTCGAGAACGCCAGTTCACCAAGAAAGATTTGCTGGAAAGGAACTGATTTGCTTCCGCACGCAAAAAAAGTCGCTTCAATGACACGCATGCTGGAAAGATGAAGCAAACCAGAGTGTCGGAAGCGCCAGTTCTCCAAGCATGATATGCTGCTGGTTCAGAAGAAAGGAGAAAAGGCTCAGAGTCGAGAACTCACCCAGTAATTCTCCTCTGCACGGCATACAGCCGCGTCAATGCCGCTCATGCTGGGAAACAGAAATGCAGCCCATCCGAGGCTAGGCGGCTCGTACGGAAGCGACGCTGCCGAACCTCCGCCGCTGCGCCAGCCGCTGGAGAGCAGGCCGGGGTTGGACTGAAACGCAAGGTTAATGGGGATGACTATGACGAGGATGACGGCGAAGGGGATGACGTACGGACGAATGGTGCTACCGACCCGTTCGCTTATAGTGCGTAGTGATTGTAACGCGGGTTCGGCCATGATACGAAGCGTATTCAGAACCGGCTCGGTTCTGGTGTGTAGGTCTGAGAGGTCTTTCTCAGGCATTTTGTTTAGCTGTCAAGATCTTGAACCGTTTTTTTAATATTATCCTTGCGATTGATCGCTGGCGGGAGAGCTGATGGCGCTGAAGACAAGAGCGAAAACAGCGAGCTAATATCAGTTTGAGCAGATTCTGAGCAGATTGGATACGAGTAAGCTGTTCAAATATTCTGTTGCGAAATGCAGGAGTCGATGCTACAGGAACAGTTCACGGCTTCCCCAAGGATGCATCCAGAAAGAATGTATTATGGACCGCACGACACCAGGATCATGCATTCGTTGCGTCAGAGCTCGTTGTGCCTGAATCGGAAGCAGGCAAACTCGGAAAATGAAGCACTTTAGGAACGGAGAACCCAAAGCGCGCTCGTACATTAGGCGACTAGATAAAATAGTTAAAAGCTTGAATACCAGTGCGAGTTAGGCACAATGGAGCATTCTCAAAAAAGAAGCATTCTTGAAGCATTCTTGAATGTATCCTGAAAGAAGCATTCACCGCGAAGTAGCCATGGATTCGTGGTTCATCGTTCAGCGAATGTGGGTGGTGAATGTTGTCAGATGGAAAGCAGGATGTTTTGGCGGGAATGTCTCGGTCTTATCCACCGCCTTTTCTTGTCCCTCCCTCGACACGAAAAGATCATTGGGCCACGAGGCACCAAAAGCAGCGCCGAAAACACGCTGCTTCCGAAGGTCAGCTATTTCATGAATTCGGCTAAATCCCTCGATATAAGTTTGGCGTTGCTGAATCTACGAGAGGGTGGAACGAACGCATCTGCGTTACATGATTTCACGGTATATCAAAGTTTCACATACCTCACTATGTACGGTAGGTCAAACTGAATGAAACCACATGTTGTAAAACTTTGCCTTTCAGCATTTGCCACATGCTATGTTGAGCAAGAAATACAGCGAGATCAGTACATGGGCTCATTGCATTGATTGACTTCCGCGTTTCTACTTCATAAATTCTCAGTCTCCACCCACCTTCTCCTACATCACAGCATCTGCATCTTCCCTGTTTACAAGCATTTCCGAAGACTGAAACGGGCGACAATCTTTGTCACTACTTGGCCGCACGAGGCTCTCATGAATAAAGCTCATCTCGCAGCTTCAAGCACTGCTGGTTGTATTCAATGCTGAACATGCGATACCCAAGCCTCTCCAACGTGTAAACGATTGGTAGGATGACCTGAGGCTGGTGCATTCTGGAAGACAGAGAGAGAAATCAAGGGAACCAGTGAGAGAGGGAGGCAGGGGAGGAGTGAAGCAATGAAGGATGTATGGAGCACGAAATCGCACAGTAGATTAAAATGACCTGGGGCAAGTGAGTTCTTAACCCGACACCCAACCAACCAACCCCACGCCCTGTGTTATATCCCTTTTGCTCCTTTCCCTTGCCTCAACTCACTGGTGAAACTCCACCAAGATCTGTCCGAAAGCGGCAGGGTGGCAAGTGCCTTCCTTATCTTTAACATACCAACCACTCCCACTCGTCCTTGCTCCTTTCCCTTGCCTCAACTCGCTGGTGAAACTCCACCAAGATCTGCCTGAAAGGCAGCATCCCCCCATGCACACTCAGCTGCACCGCCGTATCGCCAGTGCAAGCTCCCTATTTTGAATACACTCGACTCAAACCCACCCACCAATACTCACTGGTGAAACTCCACCAAGATCTGCCCGAACGGCAGCGTCCCCCCGTGCACGCTCAGTTGTGCCGCCGCGTTCCCATTCGCCTCCCCAATCTCCGTAATCACCGCCTCCTCACACCCCTCGCAGTCAATCTTGAACACATCCACATAGGAATGATTCAACATTTCCATAATCCCGCCCAAAGTTAGGAACTTCATTTCCGGGAATTTCTTGTGGTAATTTTGGAGGGAGGAGGATGCGGAGAGGCCGATGGAGTGGAAGTGGAGGGAGGAGAGTTTATGCATGGAGGCGGAGGTCTCGAGAGTAAGGAAGGGGTCGAACGTGTGCGGCTGCACGTGCAGGAGCTTGTGAATGGAGTCTTCGAATGAGTACCTCCCGTGACTGCCAATGCTGGTGTTTGGGCGGGCATGTGAAGGGGAAGAGCGCTCAAGGGGAAGAGCGCATAAGGGGAAGAGTGCATAAGGGGAAGAGCGCAGGGGAAGGATTGGACATGCAGTGCAGACGCTTGTACATGGAGTCTAGGGTTGAGTGCTGCCCGTTCTCTTGCAGATGCACAAGGATGACTCATCCTTGTGGGTAGACTATGGACACTCCTATGCTGAGAACGTGGGAAGGCTATGGACAGAGAGAGGGAGAGTACGCACATGGGAGGGGGAACTTTTGTTAGGGATGATGTGCCCGGAGTGAGGACAGATACACGCACAGGCACACTCATGCTGCACAGACGGACGCATGCACTCACCTGCAAACTGCACAATTGCCGAATTGCACCCCTGCCACCTCCTCATGACTCCCACCCCCTCACTACTTTCATCTCCCGACAGCCCCCCCTCCCCCCACCTCACCTGTACACAACAGGGTCCTGGAAGAAGACAAGTCCACTGATGCCGCTTATTCCATCATTCCAACAGATGGGTCTGATGCTGCTGCTATCCATCTGTTTTCCCCTTGGACTGCCCCATCACTAGCCCCTCCCCTTTCCCCCTCCCTCCTTCCTCTCACCTGTGCACAACAGGTTCCTTCTGAATGGTGCCTGGAAGAAGACAAGTCCACTATTACTTCTGCTACCCATCTGTTTTCCCCTTAGTCTGCCCCGTCACTAGCCCATGACTTGCCACTCCCCATAACACTCCCTCCCCACCCTCCCCCGCTCACCTGTACACGACAGGGTCCTTCTGAATGGCGCCTGGCAGCAGGCAAGTCCACTGTGTTGATCATAGTGAGGGAGTGAGTAGGGGGAAGGGTGGGTGGAGAGAGATTGGGATGGATAGAGGGAGATTTGGGTGGATAGAGGGAGATTTGGGTGGATAGAGGGAGATTTGGGTGGATAGAGGGAGATTTGGGTGGGTAAAAGGAGATTTGGGTGGGTAGACGGAGATTTGGGTGGGTAGAGGGAGTTGAAGGATTTTCTGCAGCAGGAGTTTCAAACCTAAGGCATCACAGGGTACAGGAGTATCTCAGACGCTTCTTCGCCTCACCTTCCCGCCATCTCCCCACTGCCCAATGCGCTCGTTTGCCGGGCACGGGTACGTGGGGATGAGCACAACGGTCTTCATCATGACAGGTGTGTACTGCGCAGGTGGCGGGTACAGCGTTCCATTGCACGCCTTCCGCCTCAGCACAAGGTTCTCCTGTGAAAGGTTGGGGGGGGGGGGGGGGGAGGGAGAGGAGGGAGGGGGGTGGATGAGAGGATGTGGGGTACAGCGTTCCGTTGCACGCCTTCCGCCTCAGCACACGGTTCTCCTGTGGGAGGTGTGGGGGAGGGAGGTGGGTGAGGGGGGGATGATCACAACGGTCTTCATCAGGACAGGTGTGTACTGCGCAGGTGGCGGATACAGCGTTCCATTGCATGCCTTCCGCCTCAACACAAGGTTATCCTGTGGGAGGTGGGAGCGGCGGGAGGGGGAGAGGAGGGAGGGGGGTGGCGTGAGGAAGCGGGGTACAGCGTTCCATTGCACGCCTTGCGTCTCAGCACAAGGTTATCCTGTGGGACGGGCGTTGGAGGGCGGAGGATTAGGAGGGGGGGAGGATTAGGAGGGGGGGTGGAGAGGAACCATGAGGTACCAGCATTACGTGACACGCCCTTCCCAGCACAAGGTTCTCCTGTGGGAGCTTGAGGGGTGTTGGTTGATTGGGGAGGATAGAAGAGACCCGAAACACCGATTCACCAAGCACGATATGCTGTTGACACGGATGAAAGACAATAAGAATCCAAGTTGGAACCTTGCCCAGTTATTCGCCTCTGCGGCAGATGTATTTTGAGTCGACTCAAAATGGACCTGGCCAATCAGTCGTCAATATCCCAATGGAAACGTAAGCAAATGACTGGCCTTCTATAATCCTGGGAAGTGAAGTGACTCCGCGTCTGCACGGAAAATTGCCGCATCAGTGCAACTCATGCGGGAAAACAAAACGCGGAACGTCACAAAGGCTAGGAAGGCCGACTAAGCTAAGCAAGAATGATTGCTGATGTATACAGAAGAAAAAGAAAGGAAAATACTGGTATCCATTTTTTTTATCGACTGACTAGGGAAAAAGGAATTACGATCAGTGAAACTCACCCAGTAATTCTCCTCAGCACGGCAGATGGCCGCGTCAATGCCGCTCATGCTGGGAAACAGAATTGCAGCCCATCCGAGGCTAGGCGGCTGGTACGGAAGCGACGCTGCCGAGCCTCCGCCGCTGCTCCAGCCGCTGGAGAGCAGGCCAGGAGTCGATTGAAACACCAGGTTAATGGGGATGACTATAGCGAGGATGACGATGAAGGGGATGACGTACGGACGAATGGTGCTACCGACCTGTTCGTTTATAATGCGTACTGAATGTGACACGGGCTCGGTCATACTTCGAAAGGTGTTCAGAGCTGGCTCGCTTCTGACTTGTAAGTCTGACAGGATTTTCTCAGACATTTTAGAAGACACGGACATCTTAAAACGGCTATTAAAAGTAGTTCACGCGACTCGACACTTGCTTAAGAAGTGTCTCGGCCCTGATGACTGCATGATCACTTCCTTGAGAAGTGCAGGGACGGCGAGCTCATGTATGTGGATTCATGAACATGAATCGGATTCATGAACATGAATCCACCCTCAGGTTGGCGTACTGGATTCATAGCAAGTTGTAAGAAAGGCATTCACAGATTCAGGAATAGAGACCACGGAAACTGTTCAGGGCTTCAGATGAAAAGAGATGCATTGGGAAGGCCTGAACGCAGATTGGTCCCATGACACTAGATTTGACGGTTCAGATAAGATCGTAATCAGAGTACAAGGTTCCATGACACAAGAATGATCTCTGATGTTCAGCTGAACGGGAAGCAGGGAAGCACCTGGACAATGACGCATTTCAGGAGCCCGAAATCCAGCGTCGTTCGTCCGTTAGGCATGCAGATAAGAAGCCGTGCAGCTCAGATTCCAGCTTGACTTTTGCTTGCACCATCGAAAAAAGGGCATTCGGCACCACTGATGCAGCCATCGAAAAAAGGGCATTCGGCAGCTGCCACTCGAAAAAAGGGCATTCGGCAGCTGCCACTCGAAAAAAGGGCATTCGGCAGCTGCCACTCGAAAAAAGGGCATTCGGCAGCTGCCACTCGAAAAAAGGGCATTCGGCACCACTGATGCAGCCATGGAAAAAAGGGCATTCGGCACCACTGATGCAGCCATGGAAAGCTGTTACTCGGAGCTAAAAGAAACAAACAAAAATGTGCAGTTACAGCCTGTATCCATGAATCATCGGTCAGCAGCGTCAGTGAGGGAAGCTAGAAGAGGTTGGATTGGATGGATGCACAGCACAACCCTCATCGCATCCTCTCACGCCCTAAATGCCTAACCTGACATAACCTGACGTAACCTGAAATAAGAAGTGAACTGCTTTCAGATGGTCAGGTTAGCTTTTGGCACAAACCTTACCATCTCGGAGCGCGTGGACGTTGGAGGTTTGCTCGGGAAGTTAGGGGGCGGAGCGCATAGACGAAAGGGACAGGCTTATTTTCCTCGCTATAGTAACAGTAGGTTATGCCTGAATTGCAGACTGACCGGTTTCACATGATAAATATGCTATAAATTCTGCAAAAAAGAACATAAAAAACATTGATTTGTTGAATGCAAACACTACTGTAAATCATTGCTCCAATTAACCTCATCCAGATTTACATTTAGCCCAGTTATTGGGTTGTACCAAGCTTTCGTGAATGAAGCTACCTGTGATGCATAGGTCACATAAAGGATTGTCCTCAATGTGGAACATCCGATATCCAAGTGTTTCCAAAGAATACACCAAGGAAAGAAGCTCTTGAGGCTCATCGGCCCTGCATCCAAAGAACAGGGGTGCACACAGAACATCGTAAACCATGCAAAGCAGATAATAATGAAGGAAGAGGGGGGGGGGACCAGGGACACAGGAATTGAGTAGCTGATGGAGCATCGAAACTCACTCATGAAAGTCGACGACGAGTTGACCGAAAGGAAGCTTCCCTCCATCGATGGCCAGTCTAGCACCCACAGATGGGTCCTCTGCATCTTCCCTCCCCTCCTCATAGTTCCTCACTCCTCCACCACCACTATTACTAGCGCCTGCTAGTTCGGCAACCGGACCTGCTGGTTCAGCAACCACACCTGCAGGTTCGGCAACCGCACCTACCACCTCACCTGCACCAGTACCTGCAGCTGTTGCTTCTGCTGCAGGTACATCTGTTGGAGCAGCTGGTTCTGCTGCGTCTGCTGCTGCTGGTTCTGCTGCTTCTGCTAGTGACCGGAAGTGACCTAACTTTTCCAGCATGCCCCTTCCCACCCCCTCTGCTGCTGTCCCATTCACATTGCCCTCAAACACATCGAATATCACCTCCTCCTCGCACCCCCCACAGCTGAGCTTCAGAATATCGATGTACGTGTGGTTGAGATCCTGTAATAATGGTATAGGAGGAAGGGGGCGTTACAATATTAGCATGAGAGCGCATTGAATATCACTACCTCCTCACACCCCCCACAGCTGAGCTTCAGAATATCGATGTACGTGTGGTTGAGATCCTGCGACAAGGGTAGATGAGGAAGGGGGCGTTGGGATGTCAAAAAGAGAGCACATCGAACATCGCACTCCTCCTCTCACGCACTCCTCTCAGCTGAGAGGAGCTGAGGAGCTGAGAGCACATCGAACATCGCCCTCCTCCTCGAACGCACCACCTGTATCAGTTCAGGTAGCGTGCGGAAAGTGACATTCGGGATCCACTTCTGTTAGTCGTTCAAGGGAGCCCTCCCCCCACCCACCCTCCCTCCATCCCCTCCCCACTCTACCTGCATAAGCTCAGGCAGAGTGCGGAAAGTCACATTGGGGTTCCACTTCTGGTAATCGCCCAATGATGCCTTTCCAGCCAGCCCCACGGAGTGGAAGTGCAGGAAGCGCAGCAGCTGCATGCGCGCCTGGGCTTGCGGGGAAAGGAAGGGGTCGAGCGTGTATGGCTGCGAGCGGTAGTGGCGGAACATGGCCTCTTCAAAAGAGTACTCCTCGTCACTGCCCACACTGTGAGGTGAGTGGGGGACAGACACGGGGAGAGCAAAGGGTCGAGTGTGTAGGGCTGCGAGCGGCAGTGGCGGAACATTGACTCTTCGAAAGAGTACTCCTCGTCACTGCCCACACAGGGAGGTGAGTGGTCAAAGTGGGGGACAAACAGTTGGTAGGGTAAGGAAGGGGTGGAGCGTGTAGGGCTGCGAGTGGTAGTGGCGGAACATGGACTCTTTAAAAGAGTACTCTTCGTCACTGCTCACCGCGAGAGAGAAGGGAGACATGAGGAGTTGGGGACAGGGAGAGGGAGAAGAGTGAGAAAAAGAGGAGGGACGGAGGCTTGAGGCTTGCAGGGAGAGGAAGGGGTCGAGCGTGTAGGGCTGGGAGTGGTAGTGGCGGAACATGGACCCTTCGAATGAATACTCCTCGTCACTGCCCACACTGGGGAGAGATGGGGTGGGGGGTGAAGTGGGGAGAAGGGGGGAGGGGAGGGAGGGGATGGAGGCGGGTTGCATAGGAAAACAACATGGACTCTCCAAATGCATACTCCTTGCCACTGCCCCACACTGGGGAAAGAGGAAGGAGAGGGGGCAGGAGAGAGAGTGCGGGAATAGGAGAGGAAGGAGGGTGTGGAAGGGAGAAAGAAAGGGATCGAGTGTGCATGAACGATAGTGGTGGCCACATCAAAGGAGTATGTGTGGAAATAGCGAGCAAGGGTTCAGAGACTGAGCGAGGGGTTAGAGGCTGAGAGAGGGTTCAGAGGTGTTGAGAGGGGTTAGAGGCTGAGAGAGGGTTCAGAGGTTGAAAGAAATGTTCAGGGATGTCTTGTTGAAACGCTTTAATATGCAAGACTTCACCGTTAAAATGCCTGTGTTTGCACGTGAAAGGCTAAACTCACAGGCAAACATGCGCACTCGGTAAAAAAAAACGGGGCAGCTTGAAAAAGTCTCCCTTGATTGGACTCACCTGTAGACAATGGGTTTGGCTTGAATGGCTGTTGGAATTAAACACACCCACTGGGGTAAGGAAGGGGCAAGGGAGGGCGTAGATGGGGAGACGAAGAAAAGGAAGGGAGGGGAGTAAGGAGGTGACATTCTTGAATCGACTCAAAAAAAGGAGGTGCCATCTGGCAGACGAAATGCCCTTTCTGTAATCAAACACTTCAGGTGCAATCACAGCCCAGGTGCAATCACAGCCCAGGTGCAATCACAGCCCAGGTGCAATCACAGCCCAGGTGCAATCACAGCCCAGGTGCGATCACAGCCCGTTACAATGATCTTACGCACACCCACTGGGAGAAGAGGTGGAAGGCAGGGCAGGGTGGGAGGGTGGGAGGGAGAAAGGAAAGGAGAGAATTGTGAGTGAGAGGGAGGAGGCATTGAGGAGTCAGATGAGTATAGTGGCATAGAAAGGTGGGTGAAGACAGGCAAATTTACTACGCCAGGCAGTGATGGAGCAAGTTTTACTTCCATTTCTGGAAGGTGAGTTCTTCCATTTCTTCATTTCTGTGTGATGGAGCAAGTTTTTGTGTGTGTGTGGGTGTGTGTGATTTTCTTTTCTTTTCTTTTTCTTTTCCCTCGCACCCTAGGGCCCCCCACGCACCTTTTTTCCCCACGCCTCACGCCCCCACCCTCTCCTCATAGGGGCACGGGTAAGTGGGAATGAGCACGCGCATGCGCACGTGATAACATCTCCTTAGCGTTCACCCAGATACCTCTGTCCTCATACCCTAGGCTCCCCCAGGCATCTTCCTTCCCCCACACACCTTTCCTCCCACGCCCCACGCCCCCACCCTCTCCTCATAGGGACAGGGGTACGTGGGAATGAGCACGCGCATGCGCATGTGGTGGAAATCCTTCAGCATAGGTTGTAGATGGCCCCCTAGGGACGCCTTTCTGTTGGCCATGTTGGCCTGAAGGGAGAGAGGGAGGGGGAAAGGGAGAGCGGCGATGTGGGAAGAGGAGGGGGGAGGCACATCTCAGCATGGGTATAGGTGGCCCCCTAGGGACGCCTTTCTGTTGGCCATGTCGGCCTAATGACAATTACAACCCTTCGACTTACCCAGTATGCTGCCTCCGCATGCAATAAAACAGCATCCACCCAGTCGGGATCTTATTCGCTCTATTCCCACATTGAAATTAACTAATTATTGACTAAAAAGACACTAATTGACACACCCGGCATACTGCCTCTGTGTTCCATTCCCCGCGAATAATCCATCCAAGTTGATTTTCTAGTCAACATGGCGTTACCTAAATGGCTCACCCGGTAAACCGCCTCTGCATGGCATAAGACAGCATCCAGGCCATCCCGTCCAGCCTTGGTGTTCCATTCCCCTCGCAAATCTCCATCCGCTCCCGCATTTTCCGAAAGATATACACTCGATCCTGATATGCTAGAGACTAGCCATAGCGGTGTGATAATAACAAGGATGATCAGAAGCGCGGCGAGATATGGCTTCGCTCTGGGAAACCAGTCTTCGCTATTCGCGAATGCAGATGCGATGAACTCGCGAGGGTTGTTACGCAAATGCCGAGAAACGGACTCCCACCAACGCCGGTCTAGTAGCTGGCGGAAAAATACAGCCCATTCTCGCCTTCGGATTGGAGAGATCGAGAATGAGGTGGAGAGCGAGGACAATGGCAGGGAGAAAAACGAGTCTCGAGAATCCGGAGAGGAGGATCGGTGGACAGGCGGAGCGTGAAGTGGCGGATGAGAGGAGGCTGCTCGCGAGTGGATGTTCATGAACGGAGAGCTCTCCTCAGTGATTGCTTCGTCTGGTCCAGCCATTGATGATAAGAGTGCGGTACTTCCGTCGCAGGATCGGACTCGCGCCGCAGGGGCCCTGCAGAATGTGGATGTAGCTCAGCTATCGCGACAGGTCTATCATCTAAAAAGCCAAGAGCAGCATGCACCATACGGGTGATCCGCTATGGAAATCCGCTATGCATCATCTCTCGGCTTGCTCAAGCCAAAGCTGGAAATTTACTGTAGTGTCGCCCATATTAAGAATTAGTACATAAACTCCAACAGATTGTTACCTTCTGCCACAACTATCAAAGAAAGAAAGAAAGAAAAAAATATGAGCTACATCAAGAAAAACGCCAATGTCTTATTGCTAACTCCTAGAATAATCATGCAAGAAACTGGCGGTTTTGGTCTTCATATCTCCTCGGTTCACGTCGCTGCAGTTGTCTGTGCCATTGACCGTCGGATAGCCTCAGCATATGTGCTGTACTGGTATGTCAAGGTCACATCCAACAACTCCTCCAAGGAAGTCTCTGGCTCCCAACCTGCAACACAGTCCCAACTTGTTAAGACACACCAATAATCACAACACAACAATAATCACCATAGCACACAAATATGAGAAGACTCACCCAGCTGCTGCTGAATAAGCGTCATGTCTGGAATCCGCCGGTCACTATCATCATAGCCCTTTCCGTAGAAATCACTTGATGTAACGTCGATTGTGGGTGTTGCAGGCTCTGCTTGCTTGCTCACTTTGCAGTAGATCTGCACGGCATCAGATGAGCAACCATTAGAGACGAGATACCCACTTACTTCATAGACTACTTGGAGCCATCTGACATACCCTCGTCATCATTGTTGCCAGTTCACGAACAGAAGCCTCGTTCTTGGGGTTCCCGACATTGAATATGTGCCCATTTGCTCGCTCTGGGTTCTCCTGCAATACGTAAACTTCGTCAGGCTACAGAGCAATTAAGCATACATACATGCGGGAAATCTATCGAATGGACTTACAATCATAAGCATCACGGCGCGGATTGCATCCTTGATGTACACAAAGGTGCGTTGTGACTTGCCACCGTCAACCAGCTTCAGTGGTTCTCCGCGCAAAAGTTGCTGCAGGGACAACGCGAGCAAGCTTAGATATGACAAAGTGGAACACATGGACCACCATATACTAAACCTTCAGTACCTACATTGCTGAAGCAAGCAAGAACTCGAGGCACGCCATCCTTGGGACCATCGATTCCAGGGATAAAATCCATACGGGGACCAATCCAGTTGAACGGGCGGACGATGGTGAATTTGAGATCATTTTCAGCCCCCTCAGCTGTGACACAGCACAAAAGATATTCCACTTAGTCCCAGCGAGCCAACCAAATGAACCAACGGAAGTGGTGTGCACTTCTCACCATAGATGACCCTTTCAATGAGCTGCTTTGCACAAGCGTATGACCACCGTTGCTTTTGCACGGGCCCGAAAATGCAAGGCGTTTCGTCTTCTTTCAGCACATAATATTGGGGATCCTGTTATGTTTAGAGCAAAGACGGAAATCGTCAGACACTCGTTAGCGCTTAATCACGATGAACTTGACGATACAGACCTCAAAAGGGAGGCTCTTACATTGCGCATATTGCTGTCAGGAGGCAAAAAGGCTCCAACCGTCTTGCCGTAGACCTCACAGGTGGAGAAATGAATCAGTCTTCTTTTGAAATCTGAGCAGAACTTGGCCTGGAAAAGACAGTCCATTATGTTACATCCCGCTAGAGAAAACAGTTTCACATACATTGTGATTGGAAGGCGAACTAACCACGGGGAGAGCATCGACGAAGTTGCTGTAGATAGTATCCAGCGGCCTGGTGTTGTAATCCGCTGGAGTACAGATGGCAGCCAAATTAATCGTCTGCGCGAAGAATTATCGCTGTTAGTAAGTGCTGAAGTTTCCTAAGACGCATTTGGGGTGGAAGCATTGAGCATTTATTGCGATTAGAATAGCTAGACCCACCAAGTCACATGACTTGATTATGCCTTCAAGACGCGGATCATTGCTGATGTTAAACTGGTGAAACTCCATCCGACCGCTCCATGGATGAGAATCACCCAGCAGGTGCTCGATCTTGTCATTGTACATGTCAACGTAGCGCCACCACTACATGGTTGGTCTCCCACATCAAAGCCTCGCATAGGTGCGATCCAATGAAACCTGCTGCTCCTATAATACACATCCTAATAGGTGCGATCTCCTTGCCATCTAGGTCAAACCGTTTGGCCATGACTACCCTATGTCGGACGTTCAAATTCAGCCTGCTTACTAAACCCAGAAAGGGAAAAGAGCTCGAAAGACGTGATACCAATAAATAAGTACTACTTCGTTTCAGAACTTCTGGCCAGCACCTTCAAGGCCGGCAATGGCTGGTTTAGGATGCTGAGGTGACGGAACGGAGATCACGGAGCATGGAGAATTCCACTGACAGGTGAATTCGGCAAGAGAGCACGGATCGAATTGGTGAAGTAGTGAATGAATGGGATGGGAGGGAAGGGGGGAGGAGAAGCGGGAAAGCCGTTTGCCTGATGACGACATCTTTCACTTTCGCAAGTTCACACGCCAATAGCGTCGTCTCGCCCATGCGAGCAGCGGCGAGTGTCGTTCTTCATGCCCGCGGTCTGCGATTCTCTGACGACACCCTCCTCGCCAGGCAAACCGCTCGTTTTTGTGGACTATCCATTCCAAGGGCTTCTACACGGTTCTCCGTTACTGGCAAATTCTTTCGCTGCTTACACAGTTACGATTCAAACATTAAGTTACATCTGGTAAATCGATAACTGCTTCCCAATATCAATGATTTAATTGCTAGTTTCATTGTTGAAGAATTGAATTCGCTTTAATCTTTTCGTGCTTTCCAAACTTTTGAACCGATACTTATGAGGAGGGCCTTTTTTAGGATTAAAGTGAGCCCAGTCCAAGTGTGCAAAAGTACAGGCTAGTTTATGGGCCCTGTGCCCAGGCCATTGCCTGAAAAGTCTCGGTATAGATGATAAATGGCGCAATATCGAATGCAACAATGTATAAGAAGAACAATATATACACTACCATGACGAGATTCCCTTCTTAGGGCAAATAACCCTCGGGCCTAACATCCCCCTCCAACCCCATCTTTTTTGTGTCACAGCAGCATCAGGGCTATTCTGACAAGCAGCCACACGCCGTTCCGCTCCGCCTTTCACGCAGCCACACCGCCAGCAGCAGAGCTATTCGCTCCGCGTAGTCACCGTCCATCCGTTCCGTATATCCCTCCGTCGCTCGCCTACCACCATGTCTCAGGCTCTGACTCGCTCTGTCCTGCGGCGCGCGGAGATGCTGCGCAACGTGTCCGTGAGGCAAATGTCGTCGTCGTCGTCGCACGCGCATGACGTTGGTGAGACGTGATTTCACCTGCGAATAACATATATAGTGGATCTCGATCTTTGCGTGAGGTGACTATTGAGTGGAGTCAGCAGTTACATCGTTGGTGAGGGGCACTTCTTGTGGATCTCGACGTTAGCAGAGAGTCGTTACAGTTTTGTTGCGTGAACAGAGACGTCAGACTTTTGTCCCGTTCTTCGAGCCGAGGATCTTTAGGAGCGGGCAACACCACCGAGTATTTATTCTTACTCGCTTAGTTGATGTTTTAGTCGACTCGGGTCCCCTCGTCACAATGCCACACGGCACGTCATTTTGAAGTAGATGGACGGCTTTTTTTCTCGTGTAGGTTATCCTTGATGTGTTCTTTTTGATCGTCGTCGGGATTCCTAAGGTAATTTTGTCACACCCAATGTGTGCGTGTTGTCATTGGCGTCTCCTAGGTCGCAAGAACTTGGTGTATTCTTTTTCTATCGTTGCTCTTAGCCGGAGAATCTTAGGTCGCTAATGCGTTTGTGTTCGATGCTTTTAGTTTAGTCCCGGTGCATTGCGTTTCGCTGCTGTGCTTTGCGGTGCGTTGCGGTGTTTCATGGTGCGTATGAACAGAGGAGACCATCAAGTGGCGCAACATCACGGCTGTCGCCATGGTCGGCTGCTTGGCCTTGGGCGTCTACAACTTCGCGGGAACTCCTCACCACGAGAAGCATGAGCGACCGGTGAGTTACCCTTCGCACTCATTTTGTTTGATTCTCTAAAGTCTTTTAAAACAACCCATTACGGGTGCTTTCTGATAGACGATCTTGCATAATCATGAGCTGCCAGCAGGCTTTAATGCCAGATGATATCGTTCTCTTGCCAAGTAAGGATATTTTTTATGTACTACAACGTGCCCAGCTCTACATTGTGTACAAGGCTCGAGTTGTGCATGCGAGTTAAACAGCGTGCTGAAATACTTCCAGGGGATAATATCCGATTCTATTATTGTGGTCTTCTGTTTCTCCCTTGTGGGTGTGTTCACCAATCATTACGCCATTGCAGGCATACCCCTACCTTCACATTCGCAACAAGGAGTTCCCTTGGGGTAAGAGAAACCAGGGCCCCTACCCTGTTCGTTTCAGTCCTTTCACTCCACAACCCATCCTCCCTAAATACCCCGACTTTTTTTATCTCTGCAATGCATGTCTACAGCTGTCAGATGTAGAATCTGAATGGCCGTCCAACTTGGTTTTGATCACTTGTCTGCTCCGAAAAAACTTCACGTAATGTTGCCTTTATTTCTCAAGTCACCTCGTGTGCATTTTGCATGCCTGCAGGACCCTGCGGGCTGTTCGAGTGGGATTGCAAGACTGCTGCCGATGCCAAGTGAAGCAGAGTGTAGTGCAGGCTCAAGCGCAACACCAGATATGCCGTATGGCAGAAGTACCAAACCGTATTATAGTCTATGTTGAAGCGTATTCCAAG
Source organism: Closterium sp. Yama58-4 (assembly GCA_947470075.1). NCBI lineage: Eukaryota > Viridiplantae > Streptophyta > Zygnematophyceae > Desmidiales > Closteriaceae > Closterium > Closterium sp. Yama58-4. The sequence continues at coordinate 293,679 of CANIUD010000214.1, forward strand.
CGTATTATAGTCCCTGTTGTCTGGAAAAGAAAGCGGACAATGGCTGTTGGTACTGTGTATAGCAAGGATCATGGTTCTTACAGCACACAGAAGCTGTGATGCGATGCGTTACCTTGCAGGCGTTTCCATGTATACTTACTGAAGCTATTACAAGCGTAGTACAGGTAATACTACAGTTTGCCTTATTCTGGACCTACAGGTACTATGCTGCGCGTCTGAGCCCCGCGCCCCTGAGTAAAGCTCCGTTCTAGGTGCCTTACCATGCAAAAAGTGTACAGTAATGAATTACATTGCTAGTCCTGTACACAGCGCTCTGTAACAAGCACATCACCCCTTGAGTCTCGTGAAATACGAATTTCCTCATCAATGTAGGTGTTGTCAAACCTGTTGGAGTGGTGCAGTAGATTGGGATGTACATATTCCAACATGGAGTGGCATCAACAGGGACAGAAATAGGATGAGATACAAATCTCCTCGTCAATGTACTGCTGTAGGTTTTGTCAAACCTGTTTAGGGTTTTAACCTTAAAAAAAGCAGCAGCAACTGGGACAAAGATTGGACGGACGCGCAGAGTGTGCTTCAGACAATCTTTGAGTCAACTCAAAAATTGCCCCATCACACAAAGATTGGACGGTCATGAGAACAGTCGTTGTGTGCTTTTGAATCAAAGTCTCACAATCATTGGAAGGGAACACCTTGACTCACCATCCTTGGAACGAAAAGCAGAACAGGTAGGTAGGGGTCCACGAAGCAGTGATCAGTCCAGAAATTGGAAGACCCCTAAGTTACCTTGTTACCCTACAATGCCACATGGAATTGATGAAACAGCACATTCCCACTCACCATCCCTGGCCGAACGGTGGAACAGGTAGGGTCCAGGAAGCAGTGACTAGCCGAGCACCTGTGAACCTGTTTGACGTGGGAAAGGGAAAGCAAGAGGCTGTTTGAGTCGACTTTAAAAAAAGTGGGAGTTGGGAGTGGTAGGGTCCAGGAAGCAGTGATGAGACGAGCTCCAGTGAACCTGATTGACGTGTGGAAGGGGAAGCAGGAGGCGATTTGAGTCGACTCAAAGGGTGGGAGTTGGGACTGGTAGGGTTCATGAAGCAGTGACAACACGAGCACCTGTGAACCTGGTGTGGGGAAGGGGAAGCAGGAGGCGATTTGAGTCGACTAGAAAAAGTGGGAGTTGGGACTGGTAGGGTTCATGAAGCAGTGCGAGACGAGCACTTGTGAACCTGATTGACGTGGGGAAGGGGAAGCAGGAGGCTCTTCAAGTCGACTTAAAAAAAAGTGGGAGTTGGGACTGGTAGGGTTCATGAAGCAGTGACGAGACGAGCACCTGTAAACCTGGTGTGGGGAAGGAGAAACGAAAGCAGAGGCAGGTTCACCTGGAAAGCTTCTAAGGTGAACCTTGATGGATGTAACTATGGCAAGCAGAGGCATGGCTTAGCAGACCTAAGGGGGCATGCGACAAGCAGGGGGAAAGGGAGGGATACTGAGGGGACAGTCATGCTGGGTGAAGTCATCGAACTGAGGGACATATAAAAACCACGTGAAATGATGCAATTTTGTAGGCGCTTCAAATCGTCCAAGGGGAAGGTCGTTATAGTGGCAGTGGTAGAGACATTGAACAGAGGGGCATGCGTGAGAGAGATGGAAGGGGGGGACTGGCAGGTGGTGCGTGAGAGGGGACTGACTGGAAGGTGACGCGTTGTGCGGAGGCGATTTGAATGGAGGCAGAGACAGGAGCGAAGAGAGAGGGCGAGTGGTGGGAGGGAGGGAGAAGGCATGCAGAGTCGGTGCACAGGCTGACAGGGAGAAGGGATGGCAGGGATGGCAGGGGCGATACTGACTGGAAGGTGACGCGTTGTGCGGAGGCGATTTGAATGGAGGCAGAGACATCAAACATGCCCGCAGGAGAGAAAGGGGGGATTGGCAAGTGGTGTATGTTGGAAGGGAGAGGGCGGATGTGGAGGGATGGATGGTACTGACTGGAAGGTGACTTGTTGGGCGGAGGCGATTTGAATGGAGGCAGAGACATCAAACATGCCCGATGGGGGGAAGGTGATGGTGTTGCTCAGAGTGCCCTTCCCCACGTCTATGGTCTGCATGGGGTGACAGGGAAGGGGAAAGCGAGTGAGTAAAGGAGGGGACAAGGGGGGAAGGTGATGGTGTTGCTTAGAGTGCCCTTCGCACGTCTATGGTTTGCAAGGCAGGGGGGAGAAAGGGGGGGTACAGAAAAGGAAGGGGAAAGGTGATAATGCTGCTTAGTGTCCCCTTCGCCACGACTAGGGTCTGCATGGGGTGGTGGGAGTAAGTGAGTGGGTAAGTGGGAGAGGAAAGGAAGGGGAAAGAGGGGAAAGGTGATGATGTTGCTCACCTATAGTTTGCATGGTCTGGTAAAAGACCATGCAAAGCAAAGAAGCTGCTTACTTGAAACGTGTCTCCGGCGGTGGTGCCGAAAAACGGAGCCTGCTTGAAAATGAACAGCGTCTCTTTCTCTGTCGTCCATAGAAGCTTCCACGTGGCGCTCAATGATTCGTTAGAGGTTGTCACAGGAGCTTCTTTCCCCCCATCCGCGCTTCCCCCTCCTCCTAACCTTTCCAGCGATTCAATAGCGGCCAGAATTTCGCGAGTAATCGCCGAGTCTGTTACCACTCCGCGCTCCGACTTCGCAATTACGGCGCGGAGCCTGGCTTTAACCGCTGCTGCGTCATTCGCGGTAGAAGGTGATTCGGATACGTTAGAAGCAGGATTCGTACCACCCGTCCCGTCGTCGGATTCGCCCTGCAATTGTAACCGTCGCGAAAAAAATGTTACCAAATTCGGCAATCTTTCGTCATTAGAGCAGCTCACAGGACCGGTAAGACGACTGGTGCGACAAACACGAGCAATACGATTGCTGGCGACGCGCGTAGTAACGAAGGGAGCAAGTGTGCGACGTGGCGGCGACAGCACAGATGCTGTCGTGGGCTTGTAAATGACGGCCATGGACTCCATGCGACCGTGGCTGGCAGACGGAAAAGTCCGACGGAATCCGTCTTTCCACGGACTGCGGCTCGCGCAGACGAACTGTCAGAATCTGTTTGGACTAGAACTCCAAGTTGAACTGGGCACTGAACTGAACTAGGCGCCTGTGCTGGGGGCTAGAATTCTAAGTTCCATTGTTCGCGGTATACAATGGTTAGATGGGAGTCAAGAAAGTATATTCGGGTTTCCAGTGCGGTTACGAGTAGCTCCTTGGGCTTCGCATCCAAAAATTTGCTGAACCTCCCCCACGCCCAAGCCTGCTTTTGTTTTGGTCCTGATGCAAGGGTGCCATTGGGGTTTCACTTACTACTGCTCGGTGCTGAACATTTTGAAGCGGTACAGATTGCTCACCGCTCTGAACCGCCCTATGTTCCGCTTTCGGAACATGGCACGGACTGGACACTTCTTTACAGCATTTCTTCTTTCCGCTGTCTTCCACGCTTCTCAGTAATGTACAGTCACGGGAATCTTGCAAGCCATTAGCTGAAAGAGCGCTGGCTTCCTTCACAACATTCACGTGGTCCTGCTGAAATTCTCGTTCTCACAGCAAAAACCTCGCGAATATTCTTTCTGCTGAAGATTTTCCAGCAAGGTTGTCGTTCCGAGCACGCACTCGTATATTCTTCTTCCTCAAGTTCGTGAACCCAAATCCGAACGAGTTTTGTCTGGCGTCTCAGAAACGACCTTTTGGTGTCACGTGATCTCGCTGTACTTCCCTGTTGTGCGTAGCGTGCTAGCCTCAGTTAGCGTCAGCTGAGTCTCAGATAACCTCAGTTTCCGTCAGTTAATCTCAGTCAGGAAACAGTGGAGATTGGGTCGCGGGGCCGCGAATCGTCTCGTTTGGGTTGCAATTGTCCGAATAATAGGAACGGTTACACCGAGTGGTAACTGTAAGGGGTCGTGTAAAAGGCTCGGAGCGCCTCAGAAAAGATTAGGAACAATCACCCAGACAGGTGATTATAACGGGTCGAGAATCGCTTGTGAGTGTGGAAGCTAGTCCATTAAGCCAGCGTTAGCCACGTCACCTGCCACGTCAGCACGATGCTGAAGAACATGTTCGGCCCGAAGCTGACTCCGCAGCAGCAGCTGCGGGAGTGGCAGCGCAAGCTACGGCAGGAGCAACGCAACATTGAGCGGAACATCCGAGGTAGGTTGTTGGGGCGAGCGGTGGGATGGGATGGTACGGAGCTGAATGAGATTGATTTAGATGGGTTGATTTGGGAGAGAGTGGCAGCGCAATTTGCGGGAGGAGCAGTGCAACATTGAGCGGAGCATTTGAGGTGGGTTGGGGATAGGTTGGGATGGGATCTGATTGGGTGTGCTAAATTGGGGGGGAGTGGCAGGGCAAGCTACGGCAGGAGCAGCGCAACATAGAGCGGAACATCTGAGGTGGGTTACAATAAGACGGGATGAAATTTGATGGGGTAGGATGGAGCGTTGTGGGATGGGATGTGGTAGGGTGGAGCGGGGTGGGGTGAGGGATGGAATTGAGTGGGATGGGATGGGTGGTATCACGTAAATGCTGTAATTCTGGAGAGTTGTCTTTGAGTCGCTTTAAAAGAAAATCAGCCAACAGCGGAGCATCCGAGGTTGATTAAATTGTCACGGTTCTAGGACGGTATGCAGACACTATATTTTCATGAACGAGTTTAAAGTGGTGAATGTGGAGATGGACTTTTAGAAGGCGATGAAGATTCATTCAAATAGGTCAGTACTTTTCTATCAACCATGTCCATCACTGTATCTTACCGTTTTGTCCCTTTCATCCCTCCTCCCTCCGTCCTCCCCCAGCTGTCTCCCCCCTCGTGCGTCCTTCCTCCTCCTTCATTCCCCCCTACCCCTGTCCTCCCTCCACCCTCCTTTCTCTGCAGAGATTCAGCGGGAGGAGGTGAATGTGAAGAAGGGAATCAAGGAGGCGGTTGAGAATCAACAAAGTGCTCTCACCAGCGTGCTCTCTCAATCTTGCCACTTTGCCGCATGCCTTCCTCTCTCCCCTTTCTCCGCAGAGATTCAGCGGGAGGAGGTGAATGTGAAGAAGGGAATCAAGGAGGCGGTTGAGAATCAACAAAGTGCTCTCACCAGCGTGCTCTCTCAATCTTGCCACTTTGCCGCATGCCTTCCTCTCTCCCCTTTCTCCGCAGAGATTCAGCGGGAGGAGGTGAATGTGAAGAAGGGAATCAAGGAGGCGGTTGAGAATCAACAAAGTGCTCTCACCAGCGTGCTCTCTCAATCTTGCCACTTTGCCGCATGCCTTCCTCTCTCCCCTTTCTCCGCAGAGATTCAGCGGGAGGAGGTGAATGTGAAGAAGGGAATCAAGGAGGCGGTTGAGAATCAACAAAGTGCTCTCACCAGCGTGCTCTCTCAATCTTGCCACTTTGCCGCATGCCTTCCTCTCTCCCCTTTCTCCGCAGAGATTCAGCGGGAGGAGGTGAATGTGAAGAAGGGAATCAAGGAGGCGGTTGAGAATCAACAAAGTGCTCTCACCAGCGTGCTCTCTCAATCTTGCCACTTTGCCGCATGCCTTCCTCTCTCCCCTTTCTCCGCAGAGATTCAGCGGGAGGAGGTGAATGTGAAGAAGGGAATCAAGGAGGCGGTTGAGAATCAACAAAGTGCTCTCACCAGCGTGCTCTCTCAATCTTGCCACTTTGCCGCATGCCTTCCTCTCTCCCCTTTCTCCGCAGAGATTCAGCGGGAGGAGGTGAATGTGAAGAAGGGAATCAAGGAGGCGGTTGAGAATCAACAAAGTGCTCTCACCAGCGTGCTCTCTCAATCTTGCCACTTTGCCGCATGCCTTCCTCTCTCCCCTTTCTCCGCAGAGATTCAGCGGGAGGAGGTGAATGTGAAGAAGGGAATCAAGGAGGCGGTTGAGAATCAACAAAGTGCTCTCACCAGCGTGCTCTCTCAATCTTGCCACTTTGCCGCATGCCTTCCTCTCTCCCCTTTCTCCGCAGAGATTCAGCGGGAGGAGGTGAATGTGAAGAAGGGAATCAAGGAGGCGGTTGAGAATCAACAAAGTGCTCTCACCAGCGTGCTCTCTCAATCTTGCCACTTTGCCGCATGCCTTCCTCTCTCCCCTTTCTCCGCAGAGATTCAGCGGGAGGAGGTGAATGTGAAGAAGGGAATCAAGGAGGCGGTTGAGAATCAACAAAGTGCTCTCACCAGCGTGCTCTCTCAATCTTGCCACTTTGCCGCATGCCTTCCTCTCTCCCCTTTCTCCGCAGAGATTCAGCGGGAGGAGGTGAATGTGAAGAAGGGAATCAAGGAGGCGGTTGAGAATCAACAAAGTGCTCTCACCAGCGTGCTCTCTCAATCTTGCCACTTTGCCGCATGCCTTCCTCTCTCCCCTTTCTCCGCAGAGATTCAGCGGGAGGAGGTGAATGTGAAGAAGGGAATCAAGGAGGCGGTTGAGAATCAACAAAGTGCTCTCACCAGCGTGCTCTCTCAATCTTGCCACTTTGCCGCATGCCTTCCTCTCTCCCCTTTCTCCGCAGAGATTCAGCGGGAGGAGGTGAATGTGAAGAAGGGAATCAAGGAGGCGGTTGAGAATCAACAAAGTGCTCTCACCAGCGTGCTCTCTCAATCTTGCCACTTTGCCGCATGCCTTCCTCTCTCCCCTTTCTCCGCAGAGATTCAGCGGGAGGAGGTGAATGTGAAGAAGGGAATCAAGGAGGCGGTTGAGAATCAACAAAGTGCTCTCACCAGCGTGCTCTCTCAATCTTGCCACTTTGCCGCATGCCTTCCTCTCTCCCCTTTCTCCGCAGAGATTCAGCGGGAGGAGGTGAATGTGAAGAAGGGAATCAAGGAGGCGGTTGAGAATCAACAAAGTGCTCTCACCAGCGTGCTCTCTCAATCTTGCCACTTTGCCGCATGCCTTCCTCTCTCCCCTTTCTCCGCAGAGATTCAGCGGGAGGAGGTGAATGTGAAGAAGGGAATCAAGGAGGCGGTTGAGAATCAACAAAGTGCTCTCACCAGCGTGCTCTCTCAATCTTGCCACTTTGCCGCATGCCTTCCTCTCTCCCCTTTCTCCGCAGAGATTCAGCGGGAGGAGGTGAATGTGAAGAAGGGAATCAAGGAGGCGGTTGAGAATCAACAAAGTGCTCTCACCAGCGTGCTCTCTCAATCTTGCCACTTTGCCGCATGCCTTCCTCTCTCCCCTTTCTCCGCAGAGATTCAGCGGGAGGAGGTGAATGTGAAGAAGGGAATCAAGGAGGCGGTTGAGAATCAACAAAGTGCTCTCACCAGCGTGCTCTCTCAATCTTGCCACTTTGCCGCATGCCTTCCTCTCTCCCCTTTCTCCGCAGAGATTCAGCGGGAGGAGGTGAATGTGAAGAAGGGAATCAAGGAGGCGGTTGAGAATCAACAAAGTGCTCTCACCAGCGTGCTCTCTCAATCTTGCCACTTTGCCGCATGCCTTCCTCTCTCCCCTTTCTCCGCAGAGATTCAGCGGGAGGAGGTGAATGTGAAGAAGGGAATCAAGGAGGCGGTTGAGAATCAACAAAGTGCTCTCACCAGCGTGCTCTCTCAATCTTGCCACTTTGCCGCATGCCTTCCTCTCTCCCCTTTCTCCGCAGAGATTCAGCGGGAGGAGGTGAATGTGAAGAAGGGAATCAAGGAGGCGGTTGAGAATCAACAAAGTGCTCTCACCAGCGTGCTCTCTCAATCTTGCCACTTTGCCGCATGCCTTCCTCTCTCCCCTTTCTCCGCAGAGATTCAGCGGGAGGAGGTGAATGTGAAGAAGGGAATCAAGGAGGCGGTTGAGAATCAACAAAGTGCTCTCACCAGCGTGCTCTCTCAATCTTGCCACTTTGCCGCATGCCTTCCTCTCTCCCCTTTCTCCGCAGAGATTCAGCGGGAGGAGGTGAATGTGAAGAAGGGAATCAAGGAGGCGGTTGAGAATCAACAAAGTGCTCTCACCAGCGTGCTCTCTCAATCTTGCCACTTTGCCGCATGCCTTCCTCTCTCCCCTTTCTCCGCAGAGATTCAGCGGGAGGAGGTGAATGTGAAGAAGGGAATCAAGGAGGCGGTTGAGAATCAACAAAGTGCTCTCACCAGCGTGCTCTCTCAATCTTGCCACTTTGCCGCATGCCTTCCTCTCTCCCCTTTCTCCGCAGAGATTCAGCGGGAGGAGGTGAATGTGAAGAAGGGAATCAAGGAGGCGGTTGAGAATCAACAAAGTGCTCTCACCAGCGTGCTCTCTCAATCTTGCCACTTTGCCGCATGCCTTCCTCTCTCCCCTTTCTCCGCAGAGATTCAGCGGGAGGAGGTGAATGTGAAGAAGGGAATCAAGGAGGCGGTTGAGAATCAACAAAGTGCTCTCACCAGCGTGCTCTCTCAATCTTGCCACTTTGCCGCATGCCTTCCTCTCTCCCCTTTCTCCGCAGAGATTCAGCGGGAGGAGGTGAATGTGAAGAAGGGAATCAAGGAGGCGGTTGAGAATCAACAAAGTGCTCTCACCAGCGTGCTCTCTCAATCTTGCCACTTTGCCGCATGCCTTCCTCTCTCCCCTTTCTCCGCAGAGATTCAGCGGGAGGAGGTGAATGTGAAGAAGGGAATCAAGGAGGCGGTTGAGAATCAACAAAGTGCTCTCACCAGCGTGCTCTCTCAATCTTGCCACTTTGCCGCATGCCTTCCTCTCTCCCCTTTCTCCGCAGAGATTCAGCGGGAGGAGGTGAATGTGAAGAAGGGAATCAAGGAGGCGGTTGAGAATCAACAAAGTGCTCTCACCAGCGTGCTCTCTCAATCTTGCCACTTTGCCGCATGCCTTCCTCTCTCCCCTTTCTCCGCAGAGATTCAGCGGGAGGAGGTGAATGTGAAGAAGGGAATCAAGGAGGCGGTTGAGAATCAACAAAGTGCTCTCACCAGCGTGCTCTCTCAATCTTGCCACTTTGCCGCATGCCTTCCTCTCTCCCCTTTCTCCGCAGAGATTCAGCGGGAGGAGGTGAATGTGAAGAAGGGAATCAAGGAGGCGGTTGAGAATCAACAAAGTGCTCTCACCAGCGTGCTCTCTCAATCTTGCCACTTTGCCGCATGCCTTCCTCTCTCCCCTTTCTCCGCAGAGATTCAGCGGGAGGAGGTGAATGTGAAGAAGGGAATCAAGGAGGCGGTTGAGAATCAACAAAGTGCTCTCACCAGCGTGCTCTCTCAATCTTGCCACTTTGCCGCATGCCTTCCTCTCTCCCCTTTCTCCGCAGAGATTCAGCGGGAGGAGGTGAATGTGAAGAAGGGAATCAAGGAGGCGGTTGAGAATCAACAAAGTGCTCTCACCAGCGTGCTCTCTCAATCTTGCCACTTTGCCGCATGCCTTCCTCTCTCCCCTTTCTCCGCAGAGATTCAGCGGGAGGAGGTGAATGTGAAGAAGGGAATCAAGGAGGCGGTTGAGAATCAACAAAGTGCTCTCACCAGCGTGCTCTCTCAATCTTGCCACTTTGCCGCATGCCTTCCTCTCTCCCCTTTCTCCGCAGAGATTCAGCGGGAGGAGGTGAATGTGAAGAAGGGAATCAAGGAGGCGGTTGAGAATCAACAAAGTGCTCTCACCAGCGTGCTCTCTCAATCTTGCCACTTTGCCGCATGCCTTCCTCTCTCCCCTTTCTCCGCAGAGATTCAGCGGGAGGAGGTGAATGTGAAGAAGGGAATCAAGGAGGCGGTTGAGAATCAACAAAGTGCTCTCACCAGCGTGCTCTCTCAATCTTGCCACTTTGCCGCATGCCTTCCTCTCTCCCCTTTCTCCGCAGAGATTCAGCGGGAGGAGGTGAATGTGAAGAAGGGAATCAAGGAGGCGGTTGAGAATCAACAAAGTGCTCTCACCAGCGTGCTCTCTCAATCTTGCCACTTTGCCGCATGCCTTCCTCTCTCCCCTTTCTCCGCAGAGATTCAGCGGGAGGAGGTGAATGTGAAGAAGGGAATCAAGGAGGCGGTTGAGAATCAACAAAGTGCTCTCACCAGCGTGCTCTCTCAATCTTGCCACTTTGCCGCATGCCTTCCTCTCTCCCCTTTCTCCGCAGAGATTCAGCGGGAGGAGGTGAATGTGAAGAAGGGAATCAAGGAGGCGGTTGAGAATCAACAAAGTGCTCTCACCAGCGTGCTCTCTCAATCTTGCCACTTTGCCGCATGCCTTCCTCTCTCCCCTTTCTCCGCAGAGATTCAGCGGGAGGAGGTGAATGTGAAGAAGGGAATCAAGGAGGCGGTTGAGAATCAACAAAGTGCTCTCACCAGCGTGCTCTCTCAATCTTGCCACTTTGCCGCATGCCTTCCTCTCTCCCCTTTCTCCGCAGAGATTCAGCGGGAGGAGGTGAATGTGAAGAAGGGAATCAAGGAGGCGGTTGAGAATCAACAAAGTGCTCTCACCAGCGTGCTCTCTCAATCTTGCCACTTTGCCGCATGCCTTCCTCTCTCCCCTTTCTCCGCAGAGATTCAGCGGGAGGAGGTGAATGTGAAGAAGGGAATCAAGGAGGCGGTTGAGAATCAACAAAGTGCTCTCACCAGCGTGCTCTCTCAATCTTGCCACTTTGCCGCATGCCTTCCTCTCTCCCCTTTCTCCGCAGAGATTCAGCGGGAGGAGGTGAATGTGAAGAAGGGAATCAAGGAGGCAGCAAAAAGGGGCGATCTGGGATCAGCCAAGGTGCGTGGGTTGTGCGTGGTGTGGTGTGGTGGGATGGGATGGGATGGGATGGGATGGGATGGGATGGGATGGGATGGGATGGGATGGGATGGGATGGAATGGGATGGGATGGGATGGGATGGGATGGAATGGGATGGGATGGGGTGGTGGGTGGGATGGTGGAGCGAGGTCAATGGGAAGAAGGGAATCAAGGAGGCAGCGAAGCGAGGCGATCTGGGATCAGCCAAGGTGTGTGGGAGACGTGTGCATGCGATAGGTGTGGTGCGGTGTGGTGCAGTGTGGTGGGATGCGATTGTAGTGGTGTTGTGTAGTCTGGAGCGGTGTTCTGTGCTGTGATGTGGTGCTGTGTGGTGTGACGTGGTGTGGCGTGGTAAGGTGTGGTGTGGCATGGTGGAGGGTCTCCAATAGAGGATTTGGTATGTTGTGTGTGTGTAGCGTTCGTGCGTCATAACTCATTCAAGGCTGCATAACTCATCTCCCATCCCGCCTCCTCTTGCCCCTCCCACTCCTCTCGCCTTTCATTTCTCCCCTCTCCCCTGTTCTGTCTCCCCTATCCCGTCACCCCTTCCCACTTCCTCCTTACCCCTTCCATCTCCTAGCATCTAGCCAAGGAGCTGGTGCGATCACGGAAATCCATAGGTCGAATGCACATGGCTCCAGTTAATCCTCACAATCCCTCTCTCCCCCCTCCTTCCCCCCACCCTAATCTCCCCCTTCCCGTCCCCCAGCATCTAGCCAAGGAGCTGGTGCGATCTCGCAAGGCAATTGGCCGCATGCATGAGCAGAAGGTTCAGATGAACTCCATCTCCTCTTTGCACTCTCCCTCTCCACTCCGTGCTGCCTTCCCTCCACTCCACACTAACTGTTCCCTCCACACACATTACGCATGCAGCATCTGGCCAAGGAGTTGGTGCGATCCCGCAAGGCCATCATTTGAACGCACGCTTGCTCATGCTAACTCCCTACTTCAACGCTCTGTGCGTGCAGCATCTAGCCAAGGAGCTGGTGCGATCTCGCAAGGCAATTGGCCGCATGCACGAGCAGAAGGCTCAAATGAACTCCATTTCGCTGCATCTGGGGGAGAACATTGGTGAGTGGGGGGGTGCTAGACATGTGAGGGTTGGAGAGGGATGAATGGTTGGGGAATAGGGGAGCACGAGCACAAGTCTCAGATGAATTCCATCTCGCTGCACATGGGGGAGAACATTGGTGAGCGGGGGGGAGAGGGGAACTTGCTGAGGTTGGGAGCGGTAGAGAAGTGTGACGGTTGGAGAGAGAATATGGGAGGTGTGAGCAGCACGAGCAGAAGGCTCAAATGAACTCCATCTCGCTGCACCTGGGGGAGAACATTGGTGAGTGGGGGGTAGGGTTAGGCATCTGTGTAGGGATTGGAGAGATAGGGTTGGAGAGTGTGAGTGCTGGGTGATAAGGGGAGGTGTGAGCACGAGCAGAAGACTCAAATGAACTCCATTTCGCTGCACCTGGGGGAGAAAATCGGTAAGGGGGGGGAAGAGGGGAAGTTGGTGAGGTTGGGAGCGGCAGGGAGCTGTGTTTGTTGGAGAGAAAATGATTGTTGAGGATCAGTTGTTGGGAAAGCGAGCAGAAAACGAGGAGAAAAGGAGCAGAAAACGAGGAGAAAAGGAGCAGAAAACGAGGAGAAAGCGAGCAGAAAACGAGGAGAAAAGGAGCAGAAAACGAGGAGAAAAGGAGCAGAAAACGAGGAGAAAGCGAGCAGAAAACGAGGAGAAAAGGAGCAGAAAACGAGGAGAAAAGGAGCAGAAAACGAGGAGAAAAGGAGCAGAAAACGAGGAGAAAAGGACATTATTCCAAATGATCTTTATCTCATTGCGTTTGGGGGAGACCATTTGTGGGCGCAAGGATAGGGGAGGGAGTGGCGAAGATGGCGGGGCACATGGCAAAGAGCACAGAGGTGATGAAACTAATCAACGGGCTCATTCAAGTGTTCCCCACTCCCCCTTCGCTCTTCTCCCCGTCCCCCACTCTCCCAATTCCCTCTTCTCCCCTTCCTCCCCTGTTTAACCCCTCCCAATCCCTTCCCACTCCCACCAGCCATGGCGAAGGTGGCAGGGCACATGGCGAAGAGCACAGAGGTGATGAAACTAATCAACGACTTAAAGTGCCACATGTGCTGGTGCTGCTTTGTTTTGTTGACCCCCCTTCTTACCAACTCCCCCTTTTCCTGACTCGATCTCTCCCAACCCCTCCCTCCCTTCCAGCCTTGGCGAAGGTGGCGGGGCACATGGCGAAGAGCACAGAGGTGATGAAGCTAGTCAGCGGGCTCATTCAAGTGCCTGTGCTTACATGTTGATCCCTCCCCCACTCCCAATCCCTCGTAATCCCTCCCAATCCCTCCCAATCCTTCCCAATTCCTCCCTATCCCTCCCAATCACCCTCAATCCCTCCCCCCCCCCCGCCCTCACACCAGCCATGGCGAAGGTGGCGGGGCACATGGCGAAGAGCACCGAGGTCATGAAACTCGTCAGCGGGCTGAGCCATGTGCCTGTACTCACATGCTGATCCCTCCCCCAACTCCCCCCTCCCAATCCCTCCCAATCCCTCCCAATCTCTCTCCGCTCCCTCCAGCCATGGCCAAGGTGGCGGGGCACATGGCGAAGAGCGCAGAGGTGAGGAAGCTCGTCAGCGGGCTCATCAAAGTGTTCCCCACTCCCCAAATTTCCTCTTTTCCCCATCCTTCCCTGTCCAACCCCTCCCAATCCCTTCCCATCCCCTCCCGTCCCAGCCATGGCGAAGGTGGCGGGGCACATGGCGAAGAGTACAGAGTGATGAAGCTCGTCAGTGAGTTGATCAAAGTGCCCTCCACTCCCCCAACTCCCTCTTCTCCCCGTCCTCCCCTGTACAATCCCTCCCGAGCCCTCCCAATCCCTCCCAATCACTCCCAATCCCTCCCAATCCCTCCCCAACTCCACCAGCCATGGCAAAGGTGGCGGGGCACATGGCGAAGAGCACAGAGGTGATGAAGCTAGTCAGTGGGCTGATCAAAGTGCCTCAGGTGGCGGGCACCATGCAAGAGCTTTCCAAAGAGATGATGAAGGTGAGGGGGAGGGAGAGAGGGAGCATCTAAGGGCTTCTAAGAGCATGTGAAGCCGATCTTCAGTTGGGCTCATCAAAGTGCCCCAGGTGGCGGGCACGATGCAAGAGCTGTCCAAGGGATGATGAAGGTGAGAGGGCGGTGGGGACGGTGAGAGGGGAGACAGTTTGAGGGAGGGAGTGGGGGAAGTGCACCTCATGAATAGGCCGTAGTTGCCCATTAACGCGGTGGCGGGCACGATGCAAGTGATTTTAAATAAAATGATGAAGGTGTGATGGAGAGGGAGGGGGAGGGGGGGAGAGGAGAGCACTTGAGGGAGTGGGAATGGGGGAAAGAGATTCTCATCGATAGGCTATCGTTGCTCATCACCTGGCTGATCAAAGTGCCTCAGATGGGTGGCACGATTCAAGGTGCGAGGGGGGGAGTGGGGGGGGGGGGGGGGGGTGAGGATGGAAAGGGAAGAGCACCTCATCGATAGGCTATTGTTGCTCATCACCGCGCTTCAAAGTGCCTCAGATTGCTGGCAGTGGACGATGCATTAGACACTGATCGAAGAGCACAGAGGTGATGAAACTCCTCAGGGTGTTTTTGAGAATTCTCAGGCTGTATTGGAACTCATCAGGGTGTTGCATTACCGCAACACCCTGCGTGCGACACTGACCGAAGAGCACAGCAGTGATGAAACTCATCAACGGTCAGAGTGAGAGGGCACTAGCAGTGGACATATGCACTGCAACTCACATTTTTCCTGCCTTCTCCTCTCTGTTTCCCCCCTCTTCCCTTCTCAGGCTGGTCTGATTGGCGAGATGCTGGAAGAGGCAGTGAAAATTGCTTTAGACACGGGGGAGATGGAGGAGGGGACGGAAGAGGAAGTCAACAACCCTAAACTATCCAGTTTTTCTGTTTTTCCCTATCTTTTCCCTTCCATTCCCGGTTTCTAGGCTGGTCTGATTGGTGAAGATGAGATGGAAGAGGGGGGAATCACACACCAATCCACCCACCATCCCTAATGATTCCTGCTCTCTTCCCCCCGTTCCAGGCTGGGTTGATAAGCGAGATGCTGGAAGTGGCCGTAAGACGATGCTTTAGATTCCGAGGAGATGGAGGAGGGGGTGAACAAGGTTCCATCCTCCCACCTTCCTTGTCTTTCCTGCACCCTTTCACCCTGTTCAGGCTGGTCTTATCAGTGAGATGCTGGAAGAGGCAATGGACGATGCTTTGGATTCCGAGGAGATGGAGGAGGAGATGGAAGAGGAGGTGAACAAGGTCTCATCTCCCCACCTCCCTTGTCTTTCCTGCTCCCTTTCACCCTATCCAGGCTGGATTAATAAGTGAGATGCTTGAAGAGGCAGTGGACGATGCTTTGGACACGGAGGAGATGGAGGATGAGATGGAAGAGGAGGTGAACAAGGTTCTTGATGAGCTGGCGACGGAAACTACCACGCAGCTTCCCACGGCGGTGCGGCAAAAGCAGAGGGCGGCAGAGGCAGCAGGGGTGGAGGAGGAGGATGAGAGGGTGCCTCAGATGGAGATGGGGTTGGGAGCAGAGGACGAGGCGGAATTGGCTCGGCTTAAAGCCAAGTACAAGTGAAGCGGTGCTGGTGGTTACGGTATGGCAGTGATGGTTGGTGGCTTGAGCTAGTCATTGGGTCGGCGCAGGGACGACGGAGAGGAAACTATACTGGTTGGAACAGCACCAGCAGCAGCAGTAGCAGCAGCAGCAGCAGCAGCAGCCACAGTAACGGCATGAGGAGACGAGAAGGAGAGGATTTTATGAGTTGGTCAATGGTCACTGGAAGTTGCTAGAGAAGCTGTGGTAGCTGCAGTGATTGCAAAATTGTTTGTTTGTTGGTAATTTACAGGATTTAAGCTTCTGCAGCCGTTGTGAACTGGCAGGCCATTGTAGAAGCAAGTGTTGGGAGGGGGTAGAACGTCATCAGAGTGTCTTGTAAATGTCAATTACAACATCATAGGTCAAGAAATTTATTCCAGTGTTGGTGGTCTTTAACGTACGTCTCAGGCGTGTATAGTTTCCAAAGTCTCCACAAAATGATGTTTGGCCTTCATTTAATCCTGTACAGCAATAGCGGATCTTTCTCGAACCGCTGGCGCGAAAAACTAAAATGAAAAAGTCAGGACGAGATCGCGCGCATCGGCGGAAATCGTGTTTGTCTCAAAAGAATCGACCCAAATTGCTCCCCGCTCGCCACGTGGGCGTTTTTCTCAATTGATTCGACCCCCTTTACCCCCGCCCCCCCACCCCGTTTTTCCCGCCCTTGCCCTCCGAAATTCGGGCACCCGCTAGAATCTCGTGAAATCACAAAACGTCACGAATACATGTTTTTTCGTAACGCTAAGGCTTCAACATGCGAGCGACATCTGATTGGACAGAACACCTATGACTTCTTATGACAAATTTAGCCGTAATATGGATTTTATTAGAAATGCCACTGCAGTAACATATTTTTTTAATCTTTGTAATACGAGTAAATATTTTTTTTCTAAATAATATCAAGAAGTACAATCAAACAAAATATCTACCTATTTCAAAAGAGATTTATTTTTATTTGCCGTGGAGCTATTATTATTATAAATTTATGAAATTTAACTCTTATTTTTTAAGTTTTCTGGAAGAAGCTTCATGTAGATATATAGAAAACATAAAGAAACTATAGGTTGATTTGTCATGTGTTTTTTTTTGCGCCCTTATCTACATTACTGGCATGGGCTAATCCAAAAAATACGATACAATCAACGTGCATATGAGCCTCCTGAGATTGAGAAGCAACCGCCGAAATTATCGATTGCGAAAGCTGATGTGGCATGCCACAACTACATGGTGGATTTGGCATGATGTAAAAAGCATGTATTCGTGACTTTTTGTGATTTCACGAAATTCCAGCGGGTGCCCGAATTTCGGAGGGCAAGGGCGGGAAAAACGGGGTGGGGGGGCGGGGGGAAAGGGGGTCGAATCAATTGAGAAAAACGCCCACGTGGCGAGCGGGGAGCAATTTGGGTCGATTCTTTTGAGACAAACACGATTTCCGCCGATGCGCGCGATTTCGCCAAAAGTCAGCGACATTCAGAACGAAGATATTTCCAGGTGTCCCCAATGATCGGTGCAGTCGCGTACCAATCGTTTGAGAACGGTTTCTGTCTATTTGTGTAACTTATCTTTTTTTGCTGTCATGACGGTATGGCATGGAGGGCTTGGTCTTCTTGGAAGAACCGCGTCGTACCTAGCCGCCCCAAGACCGAGGCTCTCTGACAGCCTTCCCACCAAACCGCCACCAGCCAGACCTCTCCTTTCATTTTCAGACACACCAAACCTGACACCCAGCTGCCAAGGCGGCTTGGTACCAATTGGCGTGAAGTGCTCTTGAATTAAAGTCGGTCTCATACGGTCGGGTCGGTTCCATCACAGTTTACCGCGGTTTGGATACCTCGAACACGCAAGGCGCTGCCCTACAACTTGGTTCGGGAAACAAAATCACCGTGATGAATGACGTGGTACCTCACCAAGCCGTACCGAAACGAGTCACTGTGCTGGCTGGAATCTAGCGGGAACACTGATTTTCTCCCGAACAGTGCGTTCTACCGATTGTGTATCTGTGATGGAATGGAAAGGGCTATGGCCGCTTTCCAGAACAGCTACTCACCAGTTTGCGGTTCTTTGAAAGGTACAGATCGTGTAGTAGCAGCAAGAAGAAAATCCAGATCGTTCCATCGAAAGTCTGCAGGACGAAATGACGACCCTCGAAGAGAAACTCAAGACGCCGAAATCCTCCCTCCAGCGTGTTCCATCGCTCAATACCCTGACATCGCTATCCGTACTCAAATCCATCTTACCCCACGCGGTTATTATTGCGGTTATCACGGCGATTATCATTCCCATTTACCGGGCGTTCGCGAATTCCGAGTCATTGTCCCTGTCCTGGAGCAATGCCGGAGGGTCATTCCAGACGCCTGCTCTCGAATGGACTGGGAGGATGTTCTCCAGTATGAGCGGCTTCGACGCTGCGTTATGCCGAGCAGATGCAGTCTATTGGGTGCGTGCTCATTCCTTCTTTTGTCTTCTATTTCGCTTAGGTATTTGCATTTCTTTTACTCAGCTTTCCTGTGCTCGATTTTGTATTTTTCTTACATATGGTAACTGATATCTGACATCGTCGTTGCCATGTACCATATTCGGAATTGAGGCTGCACTGCTGTGCAATTTGGTATTTCGTCTCGGCGAAACCAGCAGTGGCAGTACCCGAGCTTTGAGCTGTGAAGCGAAGTGCTAAAACATCATGGCTTTTGAGACGAACCAAGGGTCACCATCCCAAATTTGTTCGGCTCAGATACTAAGATCTTAAATGTAGCGTGAAGGGCTCAAACATCGGGGATGTGAAAACAAGAAGCGAGATTCTGCGACTCATGAGTTCGATTCTAAGTCAAAACAATGATTCGGTGTGAATAAATCCCTGCATCACTGGTCTCAAGTGTGACTTTCCTGTGCAGAAAATTGCAGGCCAAGATGTGGAATCCCTTGATTGAGTGGTTACCCTGTAACATTCCTTTCGTTCATTTCGTGCAGAAGAACATTGCTCGCCGGAAGGAGGCCTTGAACGGCGCGCTACAACCCAAGATATGGAACCCCGTGCGCATGAAGGAGCTGGTGCTCATCCCCACGTACCCGTGCGCTATCAACGAGCGCATTGGGAAATGGGGTGACGGAGGCAAGGTGAGACGGGAGTTTGGAAAGGTGAAGAGGAAGAGAAAGAGAGAGGGCTGCAGTACGGTTCTCAACCCCGTGCGAATGAAGGAGCTGGTGCTCATCCCCACGTACCCGTGCGCTATCAACGAGCACATTGGCAAATGGGGCGGCGGCGGGAAGATGAGACGGAGTTTGGAAGGTGAGAGACACATGAGAAGCGGAAAAGCGAGGATGAGGAGGGAATGGTGGGGAGAAGGAAGATGGCGAAAGGGTACAATACAACCATGCGATCCCCCACGTGGCTTGTGACTTGTCCTCCCACAGTCACCTTTATGAATCCTTCGTGAGACCATGGCCTCTTGACCCCTCATGACCCCATCACCTGTTAACCTTTCATGACCTCTTGTTTTCGCTCCCGCCTTCCTCCCCATCCCCATGTGCCCTCTTCTTTTGCTCTTCCTGGGCGGAGGGGACGTGCCTTGTGCCCAACACCATCTAAAGACTAATGAACCCTCGTGAACCTTTCATCACCCCTCTACACCCCTCACGACCTCCACCCCCCATGCCCTTCCTTTCTGTGCGCAGTGGACGTGCCTTCTGCCCAACGCCATCCAAAAGACCAACCCCGTTGTGTACAGGTGAGGGTGAGGGGAGTGTGATGGAGTGAGGGAGAGTGTGGCGCGGTGAGGGCAGTGTGGGTTGAGGGGAGTGTGAAGGTGAAGGGAGTGTGGTGAAGTGAGGGGAGTGTGATAGCATGAGTGTGAGGGTGTGGACCCCGTATTTCCGTCGTCTTGTGTCCTTCCTGGAAGCCTTATGACTTTCAAAGCGGCATGCACGTTTTTTGTCAAGTCATGCACAAAATACTCACTTATGATTCCATATCCCTCATTTGTTCCCCCATTCAACTCCCCTCCTACTCTTCTGTCTCCCTTGTCCACTGTTGGCATGTCCATATATAAGATGCTAGGTGCCTAACCTCTCACTCCCCTCCCCTCACTCCTCTCCCGTCTACCCTCTCCCTGCAGCATTGGGAGCTTCGGCATGTACTCGTTTGAGGAGTCCATGCACAACATACTAGGCGTGAAGCCCTACACCTTCGACCCGTTCCTCAATCCGACCAATTTGGAAATTATGAAAAATCTCACGTGCCTTCACTTCCACGAAATCGGCATGTCTGGGGCAGCATCTCTCGCCGGCTACAAGAAAAACTCCCCCGACAAAAAGTTTTTGACGCTGCCCGAAATTATGAAGCAGATGGGGCATACTTATGTGGATGTGTTCAAGATTGACTGTGAGGGGTGCGAGGTGAATATGGTGAAGGACTTGGGAGCCGCTTATTTGAACACGGGGAACAAGCTTGCGCTGCACGGAGGGAATTTGCCGTTCGGACAGATCCTCATCGAGTTGCACAAGTGAGTTGCTCTATATGGGGTATCTTCGTGACTGGGTGGGTACCCAGTTTGTGATTGAGCGTGGTCAGCCTTGCTCCTTATGATCAACAGGTATTGGTTCTTTTTTACTCTTGAATCCGCCTACATGTTGGAATGGCTTGAATGTCGCATGTCCCATAACACTCTCGAGTGGTTCGGGTATCGCAGCCTCAGCTAAAACCCCTAGTCTGCTCTTCCCTTTACCATATGACTGCCCCTTCTTTCCCCCACCCCTCCCTCTCCTCCCAAATCCCCATCCCTAAACAACCCTCCTTCCCATTACCAGCATGAACAGTGCTCCTATTTCCCTCGAGACCTTCTACACTCTTGAGAAGCTGGGCTATCGCATGTTTAGCATCGAGTACAATCCGTACTGCCCCATGTGTGTTGAAATGAGTCTCATTCATGAGAGCTTAGTGAAGCCGTCAAGCGAGACTGACTGCCGGCCGTTTTTAACTCCCGAATATAAGAATGCAGGTGAGGAGAAGGGGAAGGTCGCGGGTGCAGGTGAGGAGGCGGTGTGAATAGGAGTTTTTTGGTGGAGGAATTAATAGTTGGTGCAAGATTTGCCAATAGATATAATTAGAGGTACACTTAAGATTATGTATTGACGAGCGCTAGTGCTGCTTTTTAATTTCCTGCCTATGTTGACGACCAGCAGCAATATGGTAGTAATTTGTCAAGTTTGAAGGCAATACTGGTAGATGAATGTCCTCATGTTATGAATGAACTTGTCAGAGTGCGCAGATATCGAATAACGAGAATGTTGAACTACCGAATGCCTGAACAATGAAGTAGCGAGGTCCAAATAGGGGAAAACCTAGCTAGGCGGGGATGGTGTGGTAGAGTTGGCTCGCGAAGTGTCGCGATTGGTGCGGAGGCGGCTCGGTGAGGTTGGGATGCGAAATTGTAGGCCGAACCAGTTGGTCGCGTGGCCCTCGGGATGGCCTCGCTATCGAGCGCCTCAGTAAGGATTTGTAAATCCTTACACTCTCCCACCTCCTAAATAAGGCAGCCCTGTACTGAAAAGGGTCACCCAGTAGCGAGGATGCCGTTGATCTTCACTTCAGCTGAATCCGACGGCTGAAATGCCCCAGACAATATTGTTGAAAAGGTTGGAATGTCGGCCGTTGATGTTGTCAGATTTCGATCTGACGGTCGAAGATGAAGTGACCTCAATTGTAATGAAAGTTGGATTGTGAGCCGTAGATGCATATG
Organism: Closterium sp. Yama58-4; assembly: GCA_947470075.1. Classification (NCBI taxonomy): domain Eukaryota; kingdom Viridiplantae; phylum Streptophyta; class Zygnematophyceae; order Desmidiales; family Closteriaceae; genus Closterium; species Closterium sp. Yama58-4. The sequence goes on from CANIUD010000214.1 coordinate 314,744, forward strand.
CTGTAGATCCGACGGTCGAAGCAGATGCGAAAAGGGAGGGAACCTGCTGACGCGAATTCAAACGCAATTGAGCAGGAACCGTAGATCGTGTCGGTGTGATCGCGGTCGTCCGTCGTGCTGTCGCAACCTGACAAAGTCAGAAAAGGACCAAGAAAACGCCAAGGAAAGAACAGTGCGAAGCACTTTCTCCCCCACTCCAAGAAAACACACCATAAAAGTTCCAGCAGCTGCGCCGAGATGAAAACAAACAAAACCGGGTGTTAAGTCCCACGAAGGAAGCCGTTGATGGAAGGAACCCAAGTGAAAATGCGTCGGTGTGGAAATGTCGATGTCGAAACCAGGAATTACGTGCCCAAAAGTCGTCAAGGGCGAACCAGCGAAAGTAGACCAGAAACCGAAACCGAAATTGCCGAGTACTCGAACTGAAGCTTTTTGTCTTCACATCGCCAGAATCATGCAGCATCCGCAGCAGTTGCAGCTGGCAGCACCTGACGTGGCTGAAATTAAATATGTTTGTCGTGGGCGGGTCGATGGCGAGTTGTTGGAAGCAGAGTTGGGATGGATTCTCCAAGAATTTTGTGGAGAGTTCGTGGGCAGGGATGAAAATTTGCAGCTGTCTCTCCCCCCCCGTCACTGTTGCCGCCGCCTTCTCCAGTTCGTCGTAAGTCGTTCGTACCCCTTGAAAAGTCCGTGTAGTTCCCGCGCCGTGTCAGAAGTAGTAGGAGAAAGTTTAGAAGCAGAAAGAGGGTTTGGACTAGCAGCAGTTGAGATACAAATAGCAAACCCTAGATTGGGCTGTACTCGCTATAGAGTACCCCACTGCAGGCTAGACAAATACAACATTCTGACACACCCCCATAGCCAAAGTGGGGTGTAATCAGCACAACAAGCAGTCATAATAGTAGTTCACATTTTATGAGCAAAGCTAGAGGCAGTCACAGAGGGCAAGTGAGGAGGAGGAGGGCTGGCGAGAGGAGAGAAGAGTGGAGGCGACGACTGAAGCTGCAGACACACGGGCAACAGACGGCTCTGGTGCAGCTCTAGTGGCTACCGGGAGCAAGGGCCCCGGAATACAGGAGTAACAGGCTCTGCGTCTGATCAGCAGCGACAGGAGCAACGGACCCACGGGCGACAGGTGCAACCGGCTCTCTGAGCTACCGGTGGCTATCAGAACCCCGGAATACAGGCGCTGCAGACGACACGACGGCGGCCTCCGCTCAACCTCCCCCAACAGTCCCACACCCCTCGACACACACCCCCTGCTTCGCCCCTAGCTCCACTCCCCTTTCACCCCCCTAGTACCACTCCGTCGGCTCCCCACACACCCACCCCCCTGAGCGGCAGCTGCAGCAGCGGGAGACGGAGGAGGAGGAGAAGGAGGGGACGGGGCACACAACCGGCACCCCCACACCCGCCACCCCCAAACCCTAACACAGGAACGCGGGCAGTAGCGGGGGTGGGGCGCCGACAGAAGCTTGGGGGACGGACGAGGCGCGCGCACGGGTCTGCCGCAGGCGGGACGAGGCGCGCGCGGGCTGCCCGGGCCGCGCGCGGGCCTGGCGCAGCCCGTACGGGCCGCGCGCGGGCCTGGCGCAGCCCGTACGGGCCGCGCGCGGGCCTGGCGCAGCCCGTACGGGCCGCGCGCGGGCCTGGCGCAGCCCGTACGGGCCGCGCGCGGGTCCCAGGGGCGCTTCGACGGGCGACGGGGACGTTTCGACGGGCGACGGGGGGCGCTCCGACGGGCGACGGGGGCGCTTCGACGGGCGACGGGGGGGAGCGCTTCGACGGGCGACGGGGGGCGCTTCGACGGTGGGAAACCGCCGCGCGCCTCGGGGCGCACGGTAGGCAGAAAACCGCCGCACGCCCCGAGCGTACGGCGGGATGAAAACCTTAAAAAAATTCCGCCGAAGGAGGCGTCGCGCGACCGAGGCGCGCGACAAGTAGAACAGCAGCGGAAGCATTAGGTGGTGGGCCCACCCACAGGATCGACCCAAGGGGGTCGACCTGCTCTGATAGCATATCAAAATAGGAGCTAGAATCATGAGCCATAGCTAGGAAAACCCTAGCTAGGCAAGAGAGAAACGAGCAAAGGAGGGTTTGCACTAGCAAGAATGGGGATACAAATAGCAAACCCTAGAAGGGTTGTACTCGCTATAGAGCACCCCACTACAGGCTAGAACATAATATTCTGACACACCCCCATAGCCAAAGTGGGGTGTAATCAGCAGAGCAAGCAAAGCAGTACAAGCTCAGGGTGGATCACAATGTCACCACACATTCTGAGCACAAGTTCAAGAAGCAATAGTTTAAAGTTCACAATTATGAGCAAAGCTAGAGGTAGTCACAGAGGGCAAGTGAGGAGGAGGAGGGCTGGCGAGGGGAGAGAGGAGTGGAGGCGACGACTGAAGCTGCAGACACACGGGCAACAGACGGCTCTGGTGCAGCTCTAGTGGCTACCGGGAGCAAGGGCCCCGGAATACAGGAGTAACAGGCTCTGCGTCTGATCAGCAGCGACAGGAGCAACGGACCCACGGGCGACAGGTGCAACCGGCTCTCTGAGCTACCGGTGGCTATCAGAACCCCGGAATACAGGCGCTGCAGACGACACGACGGCTGCCTCCACCCAACCTCCTCCAACTGTCCCACACCCCCCAACACACACCCCCTGCTGCAACCCCTAACTCCACTCCCACGTCACCCCCCTAGCACCACTCCTTCGGCTCCCCACACACCCACCCCCCTCAGCGGCAGCTGCAGCAGTGGGAGACGGAGGAGGAGGAGGAGCAGGGGACGGCTCACACTCACGGCACCCCCATACCCTCCACCCCCAAACCCTAACACAGGAACGCGGGCAGTAGCGGGGGTGGGGCGCCGGCAGAAGCTCGGGGGACGGACGAGGCGCGCGCGGGCTGCCCGGGCCGCGCGCGGGCCTGGCGCAGCCCGTACGGGCCGCGCGCGGGCCTGGCGCAGGCCGTACGGGCCGCGCGCGGGCTGTACGGGCCGCGCGCGGGCCTGGCGCAGCCCGTACGGGCCGCGCGCGGGTCCCAGGGGCGCTTCGACGGGCGACGGGGGCGTTTCGACGGGCGACGGGGGGCGCTCCGACGGGCGACGGGGGCGCTTCGACGGGCGACGGGGGGGAGCGCTTCGACGGGCGACGGGGGGCACTTCGACGGTGGGAAACCGCCGCGCGCCCCGAGCGCGCGGCGGGAAGAAAAAAAAACGAACATCGCGCGCCACGGGACGCGCGACACACAGGAAGGCAGCGGAAGCAGGCGGGCCCACAGGCCAGGAGCGTAACCGCTCTGATAGCATGTCAGAAGTAGTAGGAGAAAGTTTAGAAGCAGAAAGAGGGTTTGGACTAGCAGCAGTTGAGATACAAATAGCAAACCCTAGATTGGGCTGTACTCGCTATAGAGTACCCCACTGCAGGCTAGACAAATACAACATTCTGACACCCGCGCCGTTGCCCTGCGTAAATTTCGCGCGCGTGTAACCAAACTTCGAAAGTACTGCCACAAAATTGCCGCGCTTTCGCCGTAAAACCGTGAAGTCCTTCGTCAAACTCCGAAATCGTCGCTCGAGAAGTAGCCCCGTAAATCCACAGGTCTAGGTGCAGTTCTCCTCCGAAAATCTCAGACGTGCTATAGCCGCCCACCCGGTCACCATCAGTTTCCTTCGGTTACCCGACCCCAGCATGTGGGTTAAATCGAGAACCGGGGACTGCCCTGGGTCTTCCGAGACCGAATTTCACGGAACCTAGAGGCATCAACGCCGTTGACCCCGTCGTCGAAACTGCTCCCGTCGATGTCGCTTAACTGAAAACCACGCAAACTCCCACTGGCGCTTTGCGATGTTTCACCTCATCGCGCGTCACCGGCAGGTAAATCCCGAAGCCTCGGCTGCTCCCACGCTCCCTGAAGAATTTCCCGCGGTGTACGTTTAAACACCCGTGGGTCCTAGGTATCAACCGCACTCCAAGAAACGAAGAAAACACCCTCAGCTTCAACTCCTTTTTTTTTTTTTTTTCGTAGGAAGATAACCCCGAAAATCGTGGTTGAGGCTGCAGTCCCGAAGGTTATCTCCGCCGTATAGCCCCGACGTTTCCGCCGTTTTTTCCCTGGTTTCCGATGTTCACCCATCTTCGTACCCGCCGGACTACTTAGCGAATCCCAGGTATCCTTGGCAATGTACCGCTCGCCGCGCCTCCATGTAACGATATCAAACCCTTTCGGGGGTCTACCGAATAGACTCCGAAATTCGCGGTAGATTGGTGCACGGGCTCAACCTATCACTCAAGTGATCTGCTGGATCACCCACAACTTTCCCTTCCGTCATCAATTTTTTCGTATTCACCCCCCGACAATTCCGCTTCCCGCCGTTCACCCAGCGTCCGCTTTTGTCGGATGGGGTATCTGTCAGAATCCCAGCCACTAACCACTGGGATAAAAGGGCTTGTTTGTGTAGCGGGTGAGTGCGCCCATAACCCCCCAGGCCAACATGCCTGTAACCCTTCCCTAGGATCATCGGGGATCTCCAGTGGACCTCTGACACCCCCCCGCACTGGGATGCCCGAAGTGCACACACCGGGAATCGAACCCGAGACCTTCGCTCTGATACCATGTCAGAATCCCAGCCACTAACCACTGGGATAAAAGGGCTTGTTTATATAGCGGGTGAGTGCGCCCATAACCCCCCAGGCCGACGTGCCTGTAACCCTTCCCTAGGATCATCGAGGATCCCCAGTGGACCTCTGACACCCCCCCGCACTGGGATGCCCGAAGTGCACACACCGGGAATCGAACCCGAGACCTTCGCTCTGATACCATGTCAGAATCCCAGCCACTAACCACTGGGATAAAAGGGCTTGTTTGTGTAGCGGGTGAGTGCGCCCATAACCCCCCAGGCCAACATGCCTGTAACCCTTCCCTAGGATCATCGGGGATCTCCAGTGGACCTCTGACAGTATCGTCGTTGTTGCCCACGCGAACTCGGCCACGGTGGAGAGGCAAAAACTATCGGAGTCGGGGCAGCCTTAGTTAAAAGGAAACTGTCGCCCAACCGTTTTGCAGCCCGCCGTGCCTATCACGTCACGTAAAATCCACAGCTTCCCGGTCTCAGCTTCGCCGCCGCGCCGTCGATTCGTGTAGACGCCCGGGTCAGGAGAAACCTGTAGACTGCACCATTTCTTCTTCGCAGCTCCCCGACTTTTTCGCGTGCCGTTCACCCAGCCCGCTTTTGTCGGAGTAGAACAGTGCCGCGAGCTCCACTTTTTTTTTGTATTTTTTCTGTACAGCTGTCGAACGGGCACCAAACCCGGTACCTTTAACCAGCGCAGGGTAGGCCACGTGTTCACCCCCGTTATTCGGCCAAGTAGGTTGACTGCATGAGTCAGAACCAGGACTTGGTGGGGATGGTGAGGTTCGGGCGAAGTAGGGCCGCAGAGCGATTCCACCGGCTTTTAATCTGCCCCCGCAACGTTCTTCAACCCCCGCTTAGCCGTTGGGCCGTTTCTTCTCGCGTGTCCCGGCAGCCTGTACCGACCCCTCCGAAATTATCGGGCGGTACCTTGGACACCGTTTAACCGTGGGTTGTCAGCAGCTGTCCCCGAAAACAACATCCTTGGTCAGGGGAAACTGTTCTCGATACTGCCGGCCAGCTTGCAACAACACCAGGCACGCAGCGTCGCACGAGTTCTTTCGAGGTGTACCTGCCCCGATTTCCCTCGTCGCCTGCGTCCCACTCCTCGTAAGTGCGGTTTAGCCATCGCGTTTTCCGTTGCAGCCCGTAAGCGTCAGCAGGTATGAAGTCCCGTCTGTCCACGAGCACTCCTGCCGAATTTGTTGATGACGCGCCCGCCAATGCAGTAAAAGCTGCCGCACTTAACTCCCGCGAAGTCGGGCAGTCTTGTGTCGTCTCTCCTCGCCACCGACATTTTCGGACGCAAACTCCTTTTGCGCCTGGCGAGTTCCCCAGCCGACGTTTTCTTCAACAGAAGCTCCGAAATTTTCGCCACAGTGACGCACGTTCCTTGTCGCCAGCTGCCGAGCCACACTCCGTGAGTCGCGCGCGCATGATGACGACGAGCCACCGTTGTCACTTGCCGCATGGGACGGACTCCGAAGTTGTCGCAGCAGTTGTTGACTCGGGTCCGACGGCGTCAACTGCCACACATCGTGACGACTTCCGAAATCTTCGTGCAGGTGCCGACGCAGATCCGCTGACGCCAGCTGCCTCACAGTTTCGAAATCGTCGTTAAAACCGCAGCGGAAATAGTAACTCACGTTCAGAGTCGCGACAGCTCCAGCTGTCCGTTGCCCGGGGGGAGGGAGGCCACGGTCGATCGCGACCGTTCGAGCTAAGGATCTGGCGGTGCCGAAGGAGTGCCCCGTAAAACCATGGCCGCGAAGAGCAACTAACGAGTTCTCTTGGCCGGCCTACGCAACTCCTGGACCCCAAGGCATCCTTACTCGTCCCCCCCCCCGAGGGGTAATACACTCTAAAAAACGGGGTAGGCTAGGAAAGTAGCTCTGATACCAGGTGTTATGAATGAACTTGTCAGAGTGCGCAGATATCGAATAACGAGAATGTTGAACTACCAAAATGCCTGAACAATGAAGTAGCGAGGCCTAAATAGGGGAAAACCTAGCTAGGCGGGGATGGTGTGGTAGAGTTGGCTCGCGAAGTGTCGCGATTGGTGCGGAGGCGGCTCGGTGAGGTTGGGATGCGAAATTGTAGGCCGAACCAGTTGGTCGCGTGGCCCTCGGGATGGCCTCGCTATCGAGCGCCTCAGTAAGGATTTGTAAATCCTTACACCTCATATGAACGTCAAGATTGTGTTTTCTAGCTTCAAGATGTGTTGATGAATCTGGGACTACCAACCGATAACGTGAAAAAACGCTTGTTGCGGATGACGGTGGTATGTTCCAGTTTGATTGGTCGGGCTGGATTCCCGCCAAGCTCGCTGCGCCAAAACCCTGTCAGCCTGGTTCGGGCACCACCTGACAAGGATGTTTGCTTTGACTGCGCATCCTTACCAGCCCTGACCTTCGAACTGGTGCCCTGCCCAGCCCAGTCGCTTGTCAGTCGCCTTGAACCACATCCAAAAACTCTTCGAACCAATCATATGCTCTCCCGCCTGTGCTATGGCTGGCTAACCAACACATCAAAGCGGAAAACAGTGTCAGAAGGTGGCGAAAGATATCATTTGCTGGACATCAGTACGGTGTCGCAGCGTTTAAACTCGGTGTCGTGGTTTCAAGAAAGGTTGGTACCAGATGTAGCTCCACGGTCGCTTCTCATTCTCTGGATTTCTGGGAATGGAGGTGGAAAGGCAAAAGCTAGCATAAGCATAACCTTGGCTTCCATATGCACCAGTCTCAGACGTAGCCTGACTCAGTGAAAAGCGTCTTCTTGAAGGATCTGGTTTCGCTCCCAGAGCCTTTTGAGCTCGGTTGCGTCGACGACTGGTTGCTAGTTATAATATCGGGATTCCTTTTCACCAAGTATTCCTAGCTTCCCTATCGTCGCTGCGATCCGCATTCTCACACAGAAAGAAAGGCAAGGAAGCATACAGATTGATCTAAGATGGGATCTGATGATTTCAAGAAGAACCACTCGCCTCCTAACTCCAAATCATGCATCAAATGCATGACACCCTACGTCATCGCATTGGGCGTGCTCGTCGCCCTGATGACCTTCTTCCACGTGTCACCATCGCAGCCGTCGCCTGGAATAAGCTCCTTCGGTCCGTCTTACCTTCCGCCGAATCTCGGCTGGGTCGCGTTTCTGTTTCCCAGCACGAGCAAGATCGACGCGACCATCTGCCGCGCGGAGGCGAGTCATTGGGTAAGAATGTGACAAAAAGCATACACAGTGGCATTCGTATGAGGTTTTTGGCTTTCTCGAGTCGTTTCAAAGAGCATTTTTGGTCTCAGCGTCCACATTGGAGTTAACATGGATGTCGAATCAAACACACACAATTGAATGCCTTATTCTCGTCCTTTCATGCAGGAGATTTAGGAGAATTCTAAAGAATCTCCTCACATTGCAAGAGAACGTTAAGCACAGGGAGGGGAGCTTCGTCTTAGAAGCACATTCTCTGTCTAAAAGTCCTCATTTAAGTACCGTGTCTGCTTTCTGGATCGCAGGAGAACAGTGAGCGCAGGCGCAAGGAGTTCAATGGCGCGCTACAGCCGATGTTGTGCAACCCCCATTTAGTCAGCATTTTCCGTCTGAGCATTTACATTTCTTCTCCACGTATTGTTTGTTTGTTTGTTTGTTTGTTTGTTTGTTTGTTTGTTGGTTTGTTTGTTTGTTTTTCGGGTGCATTTACAATGCAGGAGAACGTTGAGCGCCGGCGCAAGGAGTTCAACGGCGCGCTGCAGCCGATGCTGGGCAACCCCGTGCGCATGAAGGAGCTGATCCTCGTGCCCACGTACACGTGTCCGCTCAACGAGCGCATCGGGAAATGGGGCGACGGCGGGAAGGTGAGAATGGGAATCTGTGGGAGGATAGAAAGGTTGACAGGAAGAGAGAGGGGTGCAGTACGGTTCTCAACCCCGTGCGCAAGGAGCTGATCCTCGTGCCCACGTACACGTGTCCGCTCAACGAGCGCATCAGGAAATGGGGCAACGGCGGGAAGGTGAGACAAGGAGCTGATCCTCGTGCCCACGTACACGTGTCCGCTCAACGAGCGCATCGGGAAATGGGGCGACGGCGGGAAGGTGAGAATGGGAATCTGTGGGAGGATAGAAAGGTTGACAGGAAGAGAGAGGGGTGCAGTACGGTTCTCAACCCCGTGCGCAAGGAGCTGATCCTCGTGCCCACGTACACGTGTCCGCTCAACGAGCGCATCAGGAAATGGGGCAACGGCGGGAAGGTGAGACAGGAATGTAGGGTGCAGAACGGTTCTTTACCCCGTGCGAATGAAGGAGATGATTCTCGTGCTTACTTACACGTGTCCTCTCGACAAGCGCATCGGGGATGGGGCGACGGAGGGAAGGTGAGACAGGAATTCGTGAGAGGATGAAAGAGTACACGCATTTCGAGCCTCTCGCCTTCCCTCACGCCTTCCCCCCCCTCCTTCCCTCCCCTCTTCCTTTTGAACAAAAAGAAAAGGAGAAGGAGAAATGGTATTCTTAGTAACTTTTGCATGTCCCGCAGTGCAACCGTTCTCGTGCCTCTCTTCTCATCCCCCTCTTCTCATCCCTCCCTTCTCTTGCCTCCTCCCGTATACAGTGGGCCTGCATGATGCCGTCTGTCATACAGAAGAAAGACCCGGTCGTGTACAGGTGAGTGCGGTACGGCTGAAGGCAGTGAGAGGCAGTACGGTTGAGGCCGTTGAGAGGGCAGTAGAGGTGAGGACGGTGAGATTGTTATAATGGACGGGTGAAGAGTCTGCATGGTTTTTAAATACATCCGATCGCATCGAATTCATTTGTTTTTCTCTTGTTTCTTATTCTCTCTCGTCATCCCCAACTTGTTATTCCATTCCCATCGTACGAAGAGCATTTTCATTGCAGTCATAAAACTGCTTCGCATTCCTCCCTCCCCTTACGTCTCTCCTCTGCAGCATCGGCAGCTTTGGCATGTGCTCTTTCGAGAAGGAAATGCACCAAATGCTGCCCTATACATCCGACCCCTTAAACTAACGTTCCTTCCTTCCATTCTCCCTTTTCTTCTGCAGCATCGGCAGCTTTGGCATGTATTCTTTCGAGAAGGAGATGCACCAAATGCTGCGCACCATGCCCTACACATTCGACCCATTCCTGCCCCCTGCAAAGCGCAACATCATGGCCTCCCTCCCCTTCCTCCACTTCATCGAAATCGGCCTCTCTGGATCCGCCTCCCTCCCCGCCTACCGCTCAAAATTCCCCGAGAAAAAGTTTGCGACGCTGCCCGAAATTATGGGGCAGTTCGGACATAATTACGTGGACGTATTCAAGATTGACTGCGAGGGGTGTGAGGTTGAGTGGATTAAGGACCTCGGCAAGCTGTATAACAACACTGGGAAGAGGCTAGCTCTGCATGGGGGGAAGCTTCCTTTCGGACAAATCCTCATCGAATTCCACAAGTAAGGGGTATTTCTCTTTAGATTTCATATTTTCCATTGCGGCACCCAATTTTCTTGTTCAGCACCCGTTGCAGCACCTGTAGCTCTCTAGACCAGTTTGCATGCTTGGATGCTTTCTCCTTCAATGCAGATATTCTATCATCTTACCCATGTTTACAAGAAACCCAACCTATCTCGCAGTAACCCTAACCGCAACTCCTACCTTCTATGTCCCCTGATCCCCCATCCTCGTACTTCTCGTTTACAGCATGGACAAGAGCGTCAAGACCCTCACCATGTTCTACACGTTGGAGCAGCTTGGGTATCGCATGTTCAGCATCGAGTACAACCACCGCTGCGCCGTGTGCTGTGAGATGAGCTTCATCCACGAGAGCCTTGTAAGGCCAGATAGCGCCACGGATTGCCGTCCGTTCCTGGCGCCCCCGCTAGAGGACAAGCTGGAAGTGGAGGTGGTGACTGACGGAGGTGGTACTGGTGATGGTGCTGATGCTGCTGATGCTGCTGCTGCTGCTGCTGCTGCAGAAGACTCTGGTGATGTGGAGATAACGGTTGGTGAGGTGGGTGGTGGTGCCGATGGGGCCGCTGATGCTGATGGTGCTGATAGTAACAATGGTTCTGCTGCTGCTGACTCTAGTTATGTTGAAACCAAGGGTGGTGAAGTGGATATTGCTGATGGTGCCGCTGTTGCCACTGATGGTTCTGTTGCCGCTACTGATGGTGGTAAGGAGGTTGAGCCCACTGCTGGTTTGCCTGTGGAACCGGGGAAGCTGGTGGGATTTGATAAGCCATCTGAGGGTAAGGAGGCTGACTCTACTGCTGGTTTGCCTGTTGAACCGGGGAAGTTGGTGGGTTTTGATAAGCCAGGGAAGCAGACGAACGAGGTAGAGGATACCGAGGGGGCGGGGGAAGAGGAGGTGAGTGAGAAGGTGGGTGGAAACAGGAAGGTGAAGGTTGGAGTGGAGAGCAAGGAGGAGGGGAGCAGCAAGAAGAGTAGCAAGATGACCAGCAAGCGGAGTGTGAAGGGGAGCGCCAAGGAAAGCACTAAGGCGGGGAAGAAGATCATCAAGGAGAAGAGCAGCAAAAGGAGCAAGAAGGAAATCAAGGAGGAAGAAGAGGAAGGCTAATTAGTGATGATTGGAATGAAGTGAGTGGACCATGGAAGAAGGGTTGGTAGGGTTGGGTGGAGAGCTTTTTAGGTCAACTTATTAGAGGTTTACCAGTTGGGTATTGATACAAGGACATGGGTTGAGCATATGAGAGAATAGAGTGTATGCACATTCATGTTGTTGCAAAACAATCTGAACTTGCTCGCAAGGCAAAGCATGTACGCAGTAGTCACCTCCTTCGATGTACATTCATCCGACCGTAAAGCACTGTAGGTTCGGCAAGCATAGTGCGTTCTAGGGTGGCCGCCTATTATGAATCTACGTTCACCATACCCAACACCCACCACAAACGTGCGTACGAAGTCCCCACTCCATAGTTTGGTACCCCAACCCCCCGACCAAATGTTTTGGGATGCGGCGACTTCTAAGCGATCATGACGCGAGCAATCTACTACGTAAGGCGTGACGTTTGAGACGAGAGGAAAACGGATACGCGGGTCTGGAATAAGAGTTTTTCGTGTTATTCATCATTTCGACTTCTTCTTCTTCTTCTTGCTTGCCGACTCATCGTAGCCGCGCCCCATGGTCATTATCGCGAAGCAAGTTCAGTGAATCTTCGAAATCTAGCTTACCTCAGCTCCCGATTCCTTCCCCGATTCCTTCCCCGATTCCTTCCCCGATTCCTTCCCCGATTCCTTCCCCAATTCCTTAACCGATTCCTTCCCCAATTCCTTCCCCGATTCCTCTTCGATTCCCTCCTTCGCTCCTCGATTCCCTCCCCGATTCCCCCTTACAACCGGAATCGTACACCAATCTTCGTTCGGGCGGTCAGTTCCCGCGCTTGACTCCGGCGCAAACTGCAGCTGCCTGTAGAAGAGCAGCAGGCGGCGGCGGAAGTACAGCAGCCGCCGGCAGAAGTGGTGCAGCCGGCTCCATCGGAGCAGCAGCCGGCGCCGGTGGTGCAGCAGCCGGCGGACGGGCAGCAGACGGCGGAACCAGCGCCGGTGGTGCAGCAGCCGGCACCGAAGCTGCCGCAGAAGACACTGGAGGAGAGAATGGATGCATTTCTCCGGCCAGGGAGGACGTAGGATCATACTGGGAGGGAGAGAAGGTGAAAGTCTCCCCATGGTTTGGTTGATCTACAGGGAAGGATGGATGGGCAGAAGGGTCGGAATGGGTAGAGGTAAAAGCTGGAGCGTAAGCATCATAGGAAATATGGAGAGACGTCATATGAGGTAGTGTGGTTTTTGTTAGATTGCTAGGTGCGTTTACTTTTCTTATAAGCAGCTCATTGTGCAATGCACTTCTTTCGCTTATAAACAGCTCGTGTCTAACTCGAAAAACTGGCATTGTGGAGGGATAAAATGAGTGTTTAACACCAGCTGCGGCAGAAAAGAGAAGGTCCATCCCTAAGGAGCTTGCTTTACAGACGCTAGAATGATAGGCATTCCAACTAGGCCAAAGTTGTGAATGCTCTGGTTTCATACAACAATGAAAATGATTATGCAATTTCTCAAAAAGCTTGGGACCTTTGAGCTCAAAAACGCTGCCAACAAAGGAATCAGGGTCATAGGGGTAATGTCGTGTGCCTTTATGAAAGGACCAGCACTAATTACATTCAGGTGTCAGGGGAAATTTGTTCCCAGGTGGTTGCACAACGAGAAACATGTAGGCTCTGGAAACGTGAATGAAGAGTGGTTGTAGAGCACTTTCTAAGTAATTGCAATGTTGAATGGTGTATTGGAGGAGGTGAGCGGTATGTGAAGTTAAATTAAAGATATCTTGTCCCAGGAGGTGAACACCGAAATACAGAAAAATGAATGGTGGTATGAAGGGGATATGAAGGTCAGCGATGTAACCAGGCCACAAACGTGTTGAGTAACATGATCGCGAGGCGAAACCAGCTTACTGTGCGATCGGTTGAAAACGTTGGCGAACTTCAGGTCAAGCACTTCGCACCGAGGCTTCCATAATTCAGTCCGCCGCGTCGCAGGCCCTGTGATTGGTGGCTAAGAAACGAATTATTGAATTTGGGGAGAACGCGGGAAAACTTCACAGTACAACGCTAAATTTACTTACAGAAATTCCCTTTCATCAGCGAGTCACTTACACCTACATTTCTTACATTTGCAGCTACTCACGCATAGCAGCAGCAAGTTCCCTGAGAAGTTGCGATAAAATTGAGAACGCGTTTCAATGCCAACACGGCTCCTTGGAATCAGAAAATCCTGTGTGTACCGTTCGATAAATAAGAGATAAAATGGACTGGCAGATCGGACGGTTCAGATGTGAGAAAACCTGTGAAGAAACAAGTTTCTGAGGCTTTCAACATACCCAGCTTCTAAGGGTTTCTTGCGTAACGAACTACATAAAAGACGCTTCAAACGCGGCTTGCTATTGGATAAAGGGAAAGGACGGAGACCTGCAAGAGAAAGAAAGAAAGCCCAGCATTTTTCGCAAAAATGCCATACGTGTACGTTCAGTAACAAATATCTCATGAATTATTGGGCCTCCCATAATTCACGAAGCGCGATTCAGCTCAATCCGAGCTGAATGGAATTTGAGCGCACATGCAGCGGTCCAGGGCTTCCGCCCCCCAAACTCCTCGTAACTCTACTGCAGCATATATTTCGAGGTTTTGACTGGAAATCTATCAGTCAGCAACCCTTACTGCTTTTGAACAAACCGATCTCGCTTCTGAGTCATTCCGAGCTAGTGCCCACCGAATCTTGTCAGAATGTTGCTGGGATTCCTCCTCGTTTTGGTCTTCTCTTGCGGACCGCTGGGCAGCGAAGGAGCTCAGGCGCGGCGACTTTTAAGCGACCTGAGCGATCGACGTAAGTCTAATACGGCCTGAAAATTTGGGTACCTGTTCTTTTCTCGACGACGCATCATAGCAGCGTCCTAATCATTGCGTATTCCATCTCTTCACCAAGACCCAGGTGATACTTGCTCCCGTACTACGTGAGCAAGTAGCTTGGCACTTCGAATTTCCCCTATTTCAGCTCCTCCCAAATCTCTCCCCAATCTCCCCTTGCAGCCGGAATCGCACATCAGTCTTCGTTCGGGCAGTCTGTTCCCACGCCTGGCTACTCGGACGACTCGAACATTCCCTTGATCTTCTCGGATACCCTACTCCAACGCAAACTGAAGGAGCAGAGGGTGCCAAAATGGAAGCCGGTGCCGGCGCAGAGGAAGTGGCAGAGGCCGGCGGCGCCGGCACAGAGGAAGAAGCCGGTGCCGACGCAGAGGCAAAAGCCGGCGGACGTGCAGAAGCCTGTGGTGGATCAGCCGGAGGTGCAGCAGCCGGCGGCGGAGCAGCAGCCGGTGGCGGAGAAGCAGCCGGCGGCGGAGCAGCAGCCGGCGGCGGAGCAGCAGCCGGCGGCGGAGAAGCAGCCGGCGGCGGAGCAGCAGCCGGGGGCGGAGCAGCAGCCGGCGGCGGAGAAGCAGCCCGCGGCGGAGAAGCAGCCGGCGGCGGAGCAGCAGCCCGCGGCGGAGCAGCAGCCGGCGGCGGAGAAGCAGCCCGCGGCGGAGCAGCAGCAGCCCGCGGCGGAGCAGCAGCAGCCGGCGGCGCAGCAGCAGCCGGCGGCGGAGCAGCAGCAGCCGGCGGCGAAGCAACAGCAGCCGGAGGTGCAGCAGCCGGAGGTGCAGCAGCCGGAGGTGCAGAAACCGGAAGTGCAGCAGCCGGAGGTGCAGAAACCGGAAGTGCAGCAGCCGGAGGTGCAGAAACCAGAAGTGCAGCAGCCGGAGGTGCAGCAGCCGGAGGTGCAGAAACCGGAAGTGCAGCAGCCGGAGGTGCAGCAGCCGGAGGTGCAGCAGCCGGAGGTGCAGCAGCCGGAGGTGCAGCAGCCGGAGGTGCAGCAGCCGGAGGTGCAGCAGCCGGAGGTGCAGAAGCCGGAGGTGCAGAAACCGGAGGTGCAGAAGCCTGAAGTGAGGCAGCCGGAGGTGCAGCAGCCGGAAGTGCAGCAGCCGGAGGTGCAGCAGCCGGAGGTGCAGAAGCCGGAGGTGCAGAAACCGGAAGTGCAGCAGCCGGAAGTGCAGCAGCCGGAGGTGCAGAAGCCGGAAGTGCAGCAGCCGGAAGTGCAGCAGCCGGAGGTGCAGAAGCCGGAAGTGCAGCAGCCGGAAGTGCAGCAGCCGGAAGTGCAGCAGCCGGAAGTGCAGCAGCCGGAAGTGCAGCAGCCGGAAGTGCAGCAGCCGGAAGTGCAGCAGCCGGAGGTGCAGAAGCCTGAAGTGCAGCAGCCGGAGGTGCAGAAGCCGGAAGTGCAGCAGCCGGAGGTGCAGAAGCCGGAAGTGCAGCAGCCGGAAGTGCACCAGCCGGAGGTGCAGCAGCAGCCGGCGGCGGAGCAGCAGCAGCTAAACTAGTGAAGCAGGATGGGATGCATGGTAGGAGGGTTTAGCAGGAGGAGGAGAGGCCGGAGAAGATGTTCAGGAAGGCGCATGATGTAGCGTGGCTTCGTTTTCCCTTTGAGGCGCCTGAAAAACAGCGGAATATTGAGGCGGAGGTGGAGTGGCAGTGTTGGTTGCACTGTGTGATTTCATAGAAGGAGAGGCCGGAGGGGACGTTCAGAGAAATGCATGAGGTAGCGTTGCTTTGTTTGTTTGTACTATGCAGTTTGCTTGTTTGTATCAGGAATGAATAAGTAGTAAACCCTAACTAGGTTGTACCCCATATGGGCTACCCCACTACAGCCTAGACAATATATGCAGCACATATAGTTTGACACACCCCCATAGGCAAAGTGGGGGAGAGCAAGGGGTCACACGACCAGTCAAGAGAAGCAAAACAAGCTCAGGGTGGATCACAACGTCACCACGCATTCTGAGCACAAGCAAAGGGCCATTGGGCCAGTTCACATGCACATATATATATGCAGCAATAACAGTACAGTGATGGCTACCTAGCAAGAGCCAGCATGCATATATATATATGTACAGATCACAGTACAAGCAGAGACTACAGCAAGTGTGGAAACGTAGGCACAAGGCCTAACAGAGTACAAAAGCGCTGATGATCACCAGACGGAAGTGCCTTGGTGAATATGTCAGCAGTGTTGGCCCGAGTGGCCACGTGGCGAAGACGAAGCTGGCCTCGCTGCTGCAACTCTCGAGCCAGGAAGTACCGCAGAGCAATGTGCTTCGTTCTGTGCTCCAGTCTGTGCTCCTCACACAAGGCAATGGCGGCCTTGTTGTCAACGTACAGCACTGGAGGAGAACGAGGCTGCTCTCCCAAGTCAGTCAGCAGGTAGGTGAGCCAGCGTAACTCCTGTGCAGCCATGGCGGTGGCGTAGATCTCAGCCTCACAACTGGAGCCGAGAACTGAAGTCGAGCGTGTAGAACGCCACGAAACTGAACCAGAGCCAAGGCTGAAGGTGTAACCCTGTGACGACCGCTGAGTAGCCAGGTCGTCAACCCAAGAAGCGTCTGAGTGCCTAGTGAGGACAACTGGGCTCGTCCCTCCAAGCACTAGCCCCATGCCTGATGTGCTGCACAAGTAACGCAGTACCCTCTTAGCAGCAGCCATGTGCTCAGGTCGGTGCCGACCAGGAGCCACGTAGCGAGCCAGGAGACCAAGAGGGTACGCGAGGTCAGGTCGAGTGCAAGTCATCAGGTACATGAGGCAGCCGACTAGCTCTGGGTAAGGACCACTCGGCTCTACGGACTCGTCCGAAGGTGGAGCTGAGAGCGTGTGACCTGTAGCCAGAGGAGTGGCCTGTGCTGAAGACCAGGTGAAGCCGAAGCGCTGAAGGACCTGCTGCACCATGTGTGACTGAGTCAAGGTGATGGTGCGACGTGCTCTGTCTCGGGTGATCTGCAAGCCAAGGTAGCTGCGCAGCTCACCCAAGTCTGTGCACGTGTGTCTCTTCTGCAGCTCCGACTTCACGTGGGCGAGAGCCTCAGTGTCAGCAGTGGCAAAAACCAAGTCGTCGACATACACGAGGATGTAGAACGGCGGCAGGGAAGTGTCGGTGCGCAGAAACAGCGACGGGTCAGCAGTAGAAGGCGCAAACCCAAGAGCCGCAAGCGTAGTCCTCAGTGTATCGTGCCACTCACGTGGCGCCTGGCGGAGACCGTAGACCGGCCGCCGGAGGCTCCACTGGGTACCAGGAGGGAACGACCCAGTGAAGCCCGGGGGGCGGCGCAGCCAGATCTCCTCGTGCAGGCTGCCCTGCAGGAAAGCTGTGCTGAAGTCAAGAGAGTGAAGCTCGTAGTCACGGTGAGCAGCAACGTGCAGCAGCACCCGAAGAGTGGTCACCTTCGGGGTGGGGGAGAAGGTCTGGAAGAAGTCAACTCCCTCTCGCTGACTGAAGCCTCGAGCCACGTAACGCGCCTTGAAGACAGGCGGAGAACTCGGCGGCCGCTTCACCCTGAAAATCCACATGCCACTGACGATGTTCGCCCCAGGTGGGGGAACCTCGTCAACGTAGGTGCCTGTGGACTTCCAGGAAGCCATCTCTGCGTCCATGGCTGCCTGCCACTGAGAGGAGTAGGGACCCTCTATCGCCTCTGCGTAAGAGCGCGGAGTCGGGATGTCTGGTGCATCCGGGTCTCCCTCAGGGGCAAGTAGCGAGGACACAAGATGAGGTAAAGCAGCAGCAAGACACTGGAACTCCTCCTGCCTGTCCTCAAGGACGTCCGTGCTAAGAGCCAGCAGCTCCAGTACCTCCAGCAGCTCCAGTACCTCCAGCAGCTCCAGAAGCTCCAGGCCCAGAGCCGACACCTCGAGTCCCAGGGTCTCCAACCTCTGTGTCTCCAGCAGCAGCACCCCCAGAACCAGCACCTCCAGTCCCAGGGTCTCCAACCGCAGGGTCTCCAGCAGTAGCACCCCCAGAACCAGCACCTCCAGCTCCAGGGTCTCCAACCTCAGTGTCTCCAGCAGCAGCACCCCCAGAGCCAGCACCTCCAGTCCTAGGGTCTCCAGCCTCAGTGTCTCCAGCACGAGCCCCTCCAGAACCAGCAACTCCAGCACCTCCAGTAGACAAAGGACCAGCACGACTCCGAGCTCCAGCAGCGCGACGCTGACGGCGACCGTACCAGTCCTGCAGCTGCTGTGGGGTGAGAGGCACACGGGGACGAAGGCGGCCACTCCAAGGAGACCGCGCAACAGCAGACTCAGAACCCTCAGCGCCCGCACCCCCAACGGCTCCAGAACCTCCGGTGTCAGTACCCTCAGCACCAGTACCTCCAGCGACTCCAGAACCTCCAGCGCGAGCACCCTCAACAGCTCCAGGACCTCCAGCTCCAGCGCCACCAGGACTAGGCCCTCCAGCAGCTCCTGAACCTCCAGCGCCAGCACCCTCAGTAGCTCCAGAACCTCCAGCGTCAGTACCGCCAAGCTCAGCACCCCCAGACCCCTCACACGCAGGCTCAGCACCACCAGGCTCTACACCCTCAAGCTCCGCACCCTCAGGCTCAGTACCCCCAGACTCAGCACCCCCAGGCTCCGCACCCCCAGGCTCAGCACCCCGAGCAGGACCACTCGCAGGAGGACCTGAGTCACCAGTGACCTCAACCGGCGCAGTCAAGGGAGGAGGGTCTACCTGAGAAACACCTGAAGGAGCAGGACCGGGAGCGGGGAGGGGGTCTACCTGGGGAGCACCTGGAGCAAGGAAGAGCGGCGGGGGGGGGAGCGAGGCAGTGCGGTAGGGGAAGAGACGGTAAAAGGGAACCGACTCGTCGAACGTGACGTCCTGAGACGCAAAGACACGGCGCGAGGTGGGGTGGTAAAACTGCCAACCAGGCGCGTCAGGGACAAAACCAAGGAAGACACAGGGAACAGCGCGGGCGGAGAGCTTGTCCGCGGTGGTATCGCGGACAAAGGCACGAGCACCCCAGACCCGGAAACGCGACGCATCGCCAACCTTCCCCGTCCACAGCAGTGTGGGCGAGGTCTCCGGCAAGGAGACACGGGGCCAGAGGTTGAGCTGATGCGCGGCGTACCGGACCGCAAACGGCCACAGAAAATGGGGGGCAGCCGCATGGATCATGGAGGTACGAGCGACCTCCATGACTAAGCCAATGCGGCGCTCAGCAACCCCATTCTGCTGCGGAGAGGCCGGAAGCGTGAACGACTGGGTGATGCCGTGCTCCGCACAGTAGGCTGCCAAGAGGTCGGAGGAGAACTCACCACCTCTGTCAGAGTGCAGACGCAGGACAGGAAAGTCCGACCGGAACCGCTCGCGGAGCTGGAGACGAACAGCGCGGATCCAGGGGATCAAAACAGCAGGGACGTCCCCCTTGCTCTGCAAGGGGAAGACCGTGGTGTAACGCGTGTAGTCGTCGACGACCAGCAGGAAGTACCGCTCGCGGCCCTGTCCCTGGACGCGGGCTGGGCCCCACACGTCCAGGTGGAGCGTCTGCAGTGGAGCCTCTGTGGGAGGAAACGAGGAGGAGTGAGGAGCGGCGCGCTGCCGCCCCTCGACGCAAGGAATGCAGGGCGGCGCAGGCGAGGGAGGGAGGGCAGGCAGGGACCTGGGAAGACCAGAGACCAGGGAGCGAGAGTGCATGCTACGCAGGCGAGGCAAGGAGGGGTGACCAAGGCGGTGGTGCCACAGGAGAGTGTCGTGCGACAAAGCGCGACACTCGCAGGGGGCCGCCAGCTGACCAGACACAGACGCAGACGCAGACGCAGCTACCTGAGGGGACTCAGTGGTCAGTGTGTACAGACTCGAGCCAGGTGCACGGGTGAACGTGGCCAAGTGCCGGCCCGTCCTAGCACACGTACAGTGAGTCACTCGCTGACTCGCAGGAGTGAACTGGTGAACCCCCCCATCCTGGAGGTCAGCTCCACTCACCAAGTTCGTAGAGAACGAGGGGAGGTAAAGACCTGACAGTGAGCCAGACGGGACCGCCGGACACGGTAGAACCGTGGAATAGTGGGCAAGGACTGGACCCCCAGAGGGGTCCGCCAGGGAGACCGGGACTGGCCGACGGAGCGGCGTGAGTGCGGTGCAGTCGCGAAAGAAGGAGCGGGAAGCTCCTGAGTCAAGGGTGAAGGTGTGCGAGACCGCAGTGGGCGCAGTACCAGAGAGAGCAGACACAGCAGCACCTGAAGCCACGGCCTCACCAGTACCTAGAGCAACAGACGTACTAGCACCGAGAGCAGCAGCCGCACCAGCACCTAGAGCAGGAGACGCACTAGCACCTAGAGCAGTAGCCTCACCAGGGTCAGGCGGTACGCACAGGCAACAGGCACGGTCAGCACTAGTAGACAATGCATACATGGCAGTGAGAATAGCATCATAGTCAAGCGCAAAGATATCTACCCTCTGTCTATGCAGCTCCAGCCAGGTGGGGAGCTCAGCCTCGTCGCCAAACACTGTGCGCCAGTCGTCGCTCAGACGGGCGAAGCAGCGGGACTGTGTGTGACCAAGCGTCCCACAAGGCTGACCAGTCCTAGCACCTGTGCGAATGACGTACGGGCAGCGGACTGTACGCGTAGACCTGCTACACTGAGCGTACCACTCCTGGAGCTGCCGGGGCGTAAGTGTCTCACGTGGACGTCCCTGCAGCTGCAGCTGGCCACTGCCAGACGCTCCCAACTGACCAGCTCCAGGGCGACAGCTACGACGGCTACCGCGACAACCCCAGCTAGTATACCACTCACTAAGCTGCTGGGGCGTCAGAGGCTCGCGTGAATGTCGCTGGAGCTGCATCTGGCCACCTGCCAGTAGCAGTAGCGCAGGCAAGGCAGGCGCGGCAGGCAGGCAAGCAAGCAGGCAGGCAGGCAGGCAGCCAGGCAGGCAGGCAGGCAGGCAGACAGGCAGGCAGGTAGGCAGGCAGGCAGGCAGGCAAGTAGACACGCAGGCCGGCAGGCAGGCAGGCAGGCAGGCCGGCAGGCAGGCAGGCAGCCAGGCCGGCAGGCAGGCAGGCAGACAGGCAGGCCGTCAGGCAGGCAGGCAGGCGCTCACCAAAGGCTGGGAGAGCAGGGCCGGCGCTCGAGTATGCGCACGACAGCGGCGACGTCGGGGCCGCAAAACCGGCTGCAGAGCAGGGCCGAAACAGCTGTAGAGCGGGGCTGCGTCAGCGGCAGTAGCAGGGTGGGGCCGCGTCAGCGGCAGGTCGGGGCCGTGGCAGCTGCAGGGCGGGGCCGCATCAGCGGCAGGTCGGGGCCATGGCAGCTGCTGGGCGGGGCCGCATCAGCGGCAGGTCGGGGCCGAGGCAAAGGGCCGCGCGCGGCCGCGCTAGGGAGTAGCGGGCCGCGCGCGGCTCGGCGCGGGCTGTTGCGGGCCGCGCGCGGGCCGTGCGAGGCAGGAGCAGGCCTCGCGCGGCTCGGCACGAGCTGCTGCGGGCCGCGCGCGGGCCTCGCGAGGCCGTAGCAGGCCGCGCGCGGCTCGACGCGGGCTGCGCGGGCTCGGCGCGGGCTGCGCGCGGCAGCTGCGAGCTGCGCGCGGCTCGGTGCGGGCTGCGCGCGGTTGCAGCGGGCTGTGCGCGGCTCGGTGCAGGCTGCGCGCGGCTGCAGCGGGCTGCGCGCGGCTCGGTGCGGGCTGCGCGTGGCTGCAGCGGGCTGCGCGCGACTCGGTGCGGGCTGCGCGGTCTCGGTGCGGGCAGCGCGCGGTAGCAGCGTGTGTGCGGGTCTTACGGGCCTGACAGGCGTGTAGAGGCGGCGCGCGGGCCTTACGGGCCTCTAGGGGCAGCGCGCAGGCAAGGCAAGGCAAGGCAAGGCATACAAGGCAAGGCAAGGCTACGTGGGGTAGCGCGGTAACCGCAGCGGTAGGTGGGCCCGAAAAAAAACGGTCCTACGGACCTTAGTGCTCTGAAACCATGTCAAAATCTAGCAGCAGGAATGAATGAACTAACAGGATGCAGGAGTACAAGTAGTAAACCCTAACTAGGTTGTACCCCATATGGGCTACCCCACTACAGCCTAGACAATATGCAGCACATATAGTTTGACAGCTTGACTCCGGCGCAAACTGCAGCTGCCTGTAGAAGAGCAGCAGGCGGCGGCGGAAGTACAGCAGCCGCCGGCAGAAGTGGTGCAGCCGGCTCCATCGGAGCAGCAGCCGGCGCCGGTGGTGCAGCAGCCGGCGGACGGGCAGCAGACGGCGGAACCAGCGCCGGTGGTGCAGCAGCCGGCACCGAAGCTGCCGCAGAAGACACTGGAGGAGAGAATGGATGCATTTCTCCGGCCAGGGAGGACGTAGGATCGTACTGGGAGGGAGAGAAGGTGAAAGTCTCCCCATGGTTTGGTTGATCTACAGGGAAGGATGGATGGGCAGAAGGGTCGGAATGGGTAGAGGTAAAAGCTGGAGCGTAAGCATCATAGGAAATATGGAGAGACGTCATATGAGGTAGTGTGGTTTTTGTTAGATTGCTAGGTGCGTTTACTTTTCTTATAAGCAGCTCATTGTGCAATGCACTTCTTTCGCTTATAAACAGCTCGTGTCTAACTCGAAAAACTGGCATTGTGGAGGGATAAAATGAGTGTTTAACACCAGCTGCGGCAGAAAAGAGAAGGTCCATCCCTAAGGAGCTTGCTTTACAGACGCTAGAATGATAGGCATTCCAACTAGGCCAAAGTTGTGAATGCTCTGGTTTCATACAACAATGAAAATGATTATGCAATTTCTCAAAAAGCTTGGGACCTTTGAGCTCAAAAACGCTGCCAACAAAGGAATCAGGGTCATAGGGGTAATGTCGTGTGCCTTTATGAAAGGACCAGCACTAATTACATTCAGGTGTCAGGGGAAATTTGTTCCCAGGTGGTTGCACAACGAGAAACATGTAGGCTCTGGAAACGTGAATGAAGAGTGGTTGTAGAGCACTTTCTAAGTAATTGCAATGTTGAATGGTGTATTGGAGGAGGTGAGCGGTATGTGAAGTTAAATTAAAGATATCTTGTCCCAGGAGGTGAACACCGAAATACAGAAAAATGAATGGTGGTATGAAGGGGATATGAAGGTCAGCGATGTAACCAGGCCACAAACGTGTTGAGTAACATGATCGCGAGGCGAAACCAGCTTACTGTGCGATCGGTTGAAAACGTTGGCGAACTTCAGGTCAAGCACTTCGCACCGAGGCTTCCATAATTCAGTCCGCCGCGTCGCAGGCCCTGTGATTGGTGGCTAAGAAACGAATTATTGAATTTGGGGAGAACGCGGGAAAACTTCACAGTACAACGCTAAATTTACTTACAGCAATTCCCTTTCATCAGCGAGTCACTTACACCTACATTTCTTACATTTGCAGCTACTCACGCATAGCAGCAGCAAGTTCCCTGAGAAGTTGCGATAAAATTGAGAACGCGTTTCAATGCCAACACGGCTCCTTGGAATGAGAAAATCCTGTGTGTACCGTTCGATAAATAAGAGATAAAATGGACTGGCAGATCGGACGGTTCAGATGTGAGAAAACCTGTGAAGAAACAAGTTTCTGAGGCTTTCAACATACCCAGCTTCTAAGGGTTTCTTGCGTAACGAACTACATAAAAGACGCTTCAAACGCGGCTTGCTATTGGATAAAGGGAAAGGACGGAGACCTGCAAGAGAAAGAAAGAAAGCCCAGCATTTTTCGCAAAAATGCCATACGTGTACGTTCAGTAACAAATATCTCATGAATTATTGGGCCTCCCATAATTCACGAAGCGCGATTCAGCTCAATCCGAGCTGAATGGAATTTGAGCGCACATGCAGCGGTCCAGGGCTTCCGCCCCCCAAACTCCTCGTAACTCTACTGCAGCATATATTTCGAGGTTTTGACTGGAAATCTATCAGTCAGCAACCCTTACTGCTTTTGAACAAACCGATCTCGCTTCTGAGTCATTCCGAGCTAGTGCCCACCGAATCTTGTCAGAATGTTGATGGGATTCCTCCTCGTTTTGGTCTTCTCTTGCGGACCGCTGGGCAGCGAAGGAGCTCAGGCGCGGCGACTTTTAAGCGACCTGAGCGATCGACGTAAGTCTAATACGGCCTGAAAATTTGGGTACCTGTTCTTTTCTCGACGACGCATCATAGCAGCGTCCTAATCATTGCGTATTCCATCTCTTCACCAAGACCCAGGTGATACTTGCTCCCGTACTACGTGAGCAAGTAGCTTGGCACTTCGAATTTCCCCTATTTCAGCTCCTCCCAAATCTCTCCCCAATCTCCCCTTGCAGCCGGAATCGCACATCAGTCTTCGTTCGGGCAGTCTGTTCCCACGCCTGGCTACTCGGACTTGATCTTCTCGGATACCCTACTCCAACGCAAACTGAAGGAGCAGAGGGTGCCAAAATGGAAGCCGGTGCTGGCGCAGAGGAAGTGGCAGAGGCCGGCGGCGCCGGCACAGAGGAAGAAGCCGGTGCCGACGCAGAGGCAAAAGCCGGCGGACGTGCAGAAGCCTGTGGTGGATCAGCCGGAGGTGCAGCAGCCGGCGGCGGAGCAGCAGCCGGTGGCGGAGAAGCAGCCGGCGGCGGAGCAGCAGCCGGCGGCGGAGCAGCAGCCGGCGGCGGAGAAGCAGCCGGCGGCGGAGAAGCAGCCGGTGGCGGAGCAGCAGCCGGCGGCGGAGCAGCAGCCGGCGGCGGAGAAGCAGCCCGCGGCGGAGAAGCAGCCGGCGGCGGAGCAGCAGCCCGCGGCGGAGCAGCAGCCGGCGGCGGAGAAGCAGCCCGCGGCGGAGCAGCAGCAGCCCGCGGCGGAGCAGCAGCAGCCGGCGGCGCAGCAGCAGCCGGCGGCGGAGCAGCAGCAGCCGGCGGCGAAGCAACAGCAGCCGGAGGTGCAGCAGCCGGAGGTGCAGCAGCCGGAGGTGCAGCAGCCGGAGGTGCAGAAACCGGAAGTGCAGCAGCCGGAGGTGCAGAAACCGGAAGTGCAGCAGCCGGAGGTGCAGAAACCGGAAGTGCAGCAGCCGGAGGTGCAGAAACCAGAAGTGCAGCAGCCGGAGGTGCAGCAGCCGGAGGTGCAGAAACCGGAAGTGCAGCAGCCGGAGGTGCAGCAGCCGGAGGTGCAGCAGCCGGAGGTGCAGCAGCCGGAGGTGCAGCAGCCGGAGGTGCAGCAGCCGGAGGTGCAGCAGCCGGAGGTGCAGAAGCCGGAGGTGCAGAAACCGGAGGTGCAGAAGCCTGAAGTGAGGCAGCCGGAGGTGCAGCAGCCGGAAGTGCAGCAGCCGGAGGTGCAGCAGCCGGAGGTGCAGAAGCCGGAGGTGCAGAAACCGGAAGTGCAGCAGCCGGAAGTGCAGCAGCCGGAGGTGCAGAAGCTGGAAGTGCAGCAGCCGGAAGTGCAGCAGCCGGAGGTGCAGAAGCCGGAAGTGCAGAAGCCGGAAGTGCAGCAGCCGGAAGTGCAGCAGCCGGAAGTGCAGCAGCCGGAAGTGCAGCAGCCGGAAGTGCAGCAGCCGGAAGTGCAGCAGCCGGAGGTGCAGAAGCCTGAAGTGCAGCAGCCGGAGGTGCAGAAGCCGGAAGTGCAGCAGCCGGAGGTGCAGAAGCCGGAAGTGCAGCAGCCGGAAGTGCACCAGCCGGAGGTGCAGCAGCAGCCGGCGGCGGAGCAGCAGCAGCCTGCTGCGGAGCAGCAGCAGCTAAACTAGTGAAGCAGGATGGGATGCATGGTAGGAGGGTTTAGCAGGATAGGGAGGAGGAGAGGCCGGAGAAGATGTTCAGGAAGGCGCATGATGTAGCGTGGCTTCGTTTTCCCTTTGAGGCGCCTGAAAAACAGCGGAATATTGAGGCGGAGGTGGAGTGGCAGTGTTGGTTGCACTGTGTGATTTCGTAGAAGGAGAGGCCGGAGGGGACGTTCAGAGAAATGCATGAGGTAGCGTTGCTTTGTTTGTTTGTACTATGCAGTTTGCTTGTTTGTATTATTCGCTTCCTTAGCTAGCAAGTGTTGACACGGTGTCATAAGGGACTGCACAGGCGACTCTACCGGGCTCAGCAAAGCTTTCATTTCCCAGCTAGTCGAACTACAATGGTCTGCTTAGTCTGAGGAAAGAATCCACTCGTTTTGTGCTCTATGAGTTGCTACAGCACTAGTCCTAAAACCATCTCTTTAACTCGGGTATTAGGGACGAAGTTCATTCGTGGGAAAGTGTTGTAGAGGGCTCTGCTCTACTTTGTAGGAACTTTGAGTTACTTTAACCACTAGAGCTCTGTCTTAGCTTTCCAACGAGCCGTCAATCGCTTCGTTCGCCTAAGAAACGAGCGAGCTATACCTGGAAACGTGAGACTATGCTCTTGGAGAAAGATTAGGAGCTCTCTGGAATTTTTAGTTCAATGTACCACGTTCAAAGAACTCTGGTTTTCACTATCATTCCATGCAATACGAAGCAAACAAATTTATAAGAACTGCAAACATCGAGTCGCACATGTAACCTCGAATCACTACACTCGCGAGTAACATTTCGAAGGGGTGAAATTCGACACTCGAATTTCACCGAACCGAATTCTCCTTTAGTCTTGATTTTTGCGGCGGTGCAGCAGCCGGCGGCGGTGCAGCAGCTTGCGGCGTTGCAGTAGTCGGCGGCGGTGCAGCAGCCGGCCGCGCTGCAGCAGCCTGCGGCGGTGGCGCAGCCTGCGGAGGGGGACTAGCAGGCGCAGGGGCAGCAGCAGGGGACGGAGGAGCAGCAGGCTGCGATGGAGAAGTCGGAAGAGCAGAAAATAGCCGAGGATAAGGCGGCCCTCAAAGCGTGCATCCAGGCGGACAAGAAGGCGCTAGATGAACAGTATAATCAGGATAGGTATAATCAGTACCAGCAGGATATGGAGGCGGAGCTGGAAAGGCAGGATAATTTGCACAGCAGGATTCTGTAGAAGGAGAGGAGGAGAGGCCTGGAGCAGATTTTCAGAGAGGAACATGATGTAGCATGGCTTCGTTTGCTTTTGAGCCGCCTCAAAAGTAGTAGGCTATAGTGGTGGAGCTGCAGAGGCAGGATCGGCTGCACGGTGTGTTGCTTGAGGTAGCGTTGCTTTGTTTGTTTGTACGGTGCAGTTTGCTTGTCTGTATTATTCGATTCCTGGCTAACGATAGTTGACGTGGTGAAAAAGAAGCAATTTCAGGCCAAAATGTCGTGTGCGCCAGGTGTAGATGCTATGCATTCTAACCGTGAGGGAAGAGAGAATTCATGCACACGATATGTTACGATATGGTTTTTACGGAAGTTTTCATTGTACTGCACTGTTCCAAGTTCGGAAGCAAAGCTCGCCATAGCGAGGGTTTTGACCCTGGTGGCGAGTCAACGGGGCGCAACCGAGCACAGCGGTTGCGACCCGCGTGGCAGTTCAAGAGTCGAGAATCTGCAGGAGGCAGCATCTACAGTACGTGAAATAGCCCTGCTGGGCGCGACAAAATACTGGGCCCTTGCCGAAGCTGAACAGTCGCGCCAGCGCGACTGTAACAGTGCAACCGAAACTTTACAGCGCAACTTTAATACAGTTGCGCCTTGGTAACTGCCTGCCTGCTATGTTTCCTATATAACTGAATGTATTGCATTGCTCACATTACACAATTCTCACACTTGTGTCCGGCCTGTCCAGTTCGCTAACCAACTCGGTGTTTTACTTGGTGGGTCAGCGCACCCATACCCTCCCAGGACGACACCTGTAGCCCTTGGGAAGACCACTTTGGGCCATTCCAGTGTCCATTTCCAACACTCCCCCACACTGGTAGGGCCCACCACTAGGGCATAGGAAATCTGTCGACAGCAGGAATCGAACCCGGGTCTACCCCACTTCTCCACCATGTTTAGTTCATTAACCAACTGGGCTAAAAGGGCATGTTTACTTGGTGGGTCAGCGCACCCATACCCTCCCAGGACGACACCTGTAGCCCTTGGGAAGACCACTTTGGGCCATTCCAGTGTCCATTTCCAACACGACCTACCCTCGGCCGCTGCTCTGACACCAAGTTACAAGCCAGGAGAGCTACATCTGAATGACCATTGCCCCGCCGTAGGGACGTCGTTATCTTCCTAGAGCTTCCGCTGCGCTCTAGCGACTTACTATTTCCAACAATATAGAACGACCAAACATGCACGAACGACTCTACCAGGCCTAGTATGGAGAGGGACCTCACTTGACTGGGTGAAACAAAGGGGCTTATGCACTACTGGGTGTGCTGAAAGTGAAGAGAGGTGTTATGAGTTTTACTAGACAGAGTGCGCGGAAGACTTTATAAAGAGACTTTGATTATAGAATGCTGAAACAATGAAAGTAACGAGCAAATATAGCGCGAATACGTGCTAGGCGAGAACCTCGTGACGTGCGAGGGTTGGGATTGTCGCGATTGGTGCGGGGCGACTCGGAATTGGCTGCCGAGCCACACTGACGCGAACTGCTCGGGGCTGTCCTCGCTAGGAGCAGCCTCTACAGTAATGAATGTATATTCATTACACTCTCCCACCTTCTAAATAAGGTGCACTTATACGAAGCCGAGTCTTGCAGTAGCGTGAAAACTGCAGATCTCGGTTGAAACTGATCCGACAGTGTAGAAGGCCGTTGAGTTTCGTGCTGATGGAAGGCTGACTAGTTGACCAGGCGAAATTGAATGAAGTTGGAATGTCAACCATTGAATTTCCCAGATGTCGATCTGGCGGTTAAAAGCGAATGTCGATTTGAAATCTGTCGATGAATGAAAGCCGTTGATGTAGCGGATGCATTTCGAACGGCAGAGATGAACGCGATATTTGTCGGCGGCTCTGACGCATGTCAGGGAACGAAGAACTTGAAGCCGTCGATGTCGTTGAAGCCATCGCGAGCGTCCGTCGTGCAGAAGCTGTCAGACGAGATGCCAGAAAAATCTCACAAGTAACAGTGCGAGAGCACTTTTTCTCCCCCTTTCTCCCGGGCAGAGGCGAAAAACAGTTGCTGCTCTTCCCCCTGACCTCGTAAAATTTTTCGAAGTTTAACTCGAACTGCCGGCAGCTGCATTGTCGGTGTTGTCGTGACTCGCCGAAAACTTCGGGACAGAGGCGAAAAAGCTGTCCTTCCTCCCCCCACCTGTTGCGATACATTTCACCAGTGTTGCGGCTGGTACCCCCGAACGGAGTCGGAATTAGCTGCCAATCTTGTTCCCGTCGGTTTTGCGTGCTTAACCCAGGGCCTCTTCATCCCCGCCGTTCGCACGGAACCGTTGCCCGTTTCTGCCGAACTCAGTTTAGACCCAGCTCCCAGTACTGCTGCTGAAAGTGTCGGTGCCGAAAATTCTCGTACGTCTTGGTCAGCTGCAGGTTGTCCTCTTGAAGAACCGGTGTATCTAGCGTGCCCACCCGTCGCCACTCTCAACGCTTGTGGTTAACCATACTAGCAACCCACCAAAAGGGAGGCGCCTTTCCGTGTGGAACCCAGAACTGTGGGTCTACCGGGACCGAATTTCACGGAACCTAGCCCGCATCAACGCCGCAGATCTCGCTGTAGGACTTCCCCAGATGGCCTCGAAATACCCCGTAAATTGCTTAAACAGCTGGCGAGCAGACGTTCACCCGTCTCCCACCGTCGAAATTGCACCCGAAAATCATGGTTGCGGAATCAAGCCCCGAAGTATTTTCTGCCTTGTAGCCCCGACGTTTCCACCGTTAACCCTGGTACTCCGACGTTCACCCATCTTCGTACCCGTCGAGATTACTTAGCAAATCCCAGGCATCCTTGGCAATACACCCCTCGCCGTGCCTCCATGTAACAATATCAAACCCTTTCGGGTGTCTACCGAATAGACTCCGAAATTCGCGGTGGAGTGGTGTACGGGCTCAGCCTATCACTCAAGTAGCTTGAAGCGGCACCCACAACTTTCCCTCCTTTTTTTGTTTTTACCCACAACTTACGAATTGCCTTCGAGGCCTTTCTAGTGTGAGGTACGTGAAACGTCGGTAGACTTTGGCCGGTAGGAAGCTCATTCTGCTACCGCCGCCTAGCCACAAAACTCGACCTCAGCAAAAAGTCGTCGCAGTAGGTCGTTTTCTCCCCCTTGAAGCTCGAAATCCGTTTCTCTCGCAAGACCCGTATTTGTCGCAACTCCGTTTATTGTAGCCGGTAGACCAGGCGAAATTCGCGGGTCTAAACTCTGCGCCAAAACGTTGTCCCGTCGGTGTACTGCCCTGTCTGCGGCACAACTTCCCGTGCTCAGGGGGAACCTCTGTCGCCTGAAGTACAGTATCGGTTGCTGCTGTTGCGCCGAAAATTTCGGCCGACATCGATGCAGACACAGAAGTGACCCTAACGCGAAAAGTCTAGTCGTAGGCGGCCTTTTCCGATCTTTTCGGCGGTTTGAAAATAACTTCCGTCCCACACTGTGCCGCTCCTGCCGAAAAACGCCCACGACGCACCCTCCTGCAGCAACACCTGCCGCACCCGGGCGGGACGACGGTAGACCCCCGCTTTCTTCGGGCAGTCGCCACGCCGCCTCTCCTCGCCGTCGGTTTTTCTAACGCGAATCACACATTGCGCCTGGCTGCTCGCACAACAGTCGTTTTCCACGTGTTGCTATCCGAAATCTTCGCGCACAGTGACGACGCGCCATTTGCCGAAGACATCCAAGGATTCATGTGCAACGTGACAAAGAAGCTTGGCGCCAATTGCTGCATGTAGTCCGCTCCGAAGATTTCGTGCGCAGTTGTCGACCACTTGCCGACGTAACTCGCGCCACGGACGTTTCTCGCGCCACGGAACAGAAATGATGAAAGGAGGGCTTGCACTAGCAGCAGTTGGCATACATATAGGAAACCCTGATTGGGTTGTACTCGCTATAGAGTACCCCACTGCAGGCTAGACAATAATAACATTCTGACACACCCCCATAGCCAAAGTGGGGTGTAATCAGCACAATGAGCAGGCATAGCAATAGTTCACAATTATAAGCAAAGCTAGATGTAATCACAGAGGGCAAGTGAGGAGGAGGAGGGACTGTGAGGGGAGAGAAGATTGGAGACGACGACTGAAGCTGCAGACACACGGGCAACAGGAGCGCGCACACAGTGGCTACCGGGACAGCGCCCCGGACTACTGGAGTAACTGGCTCGGCGGCTACGAGGAGCGGCAAGAGCAACGGACCCACGGGCGACAGGCGCAGCAGGCTCTCTGGGCTACCGAGAGCACGACGGCTCCGGACTACAGGCGCTGCAGACGACACGACGGCTGCCTCCACCCAACCTCCTCCGACCGTCCCACGCCCCTCTCACACACCCCCTGCTGAAACCCTAGCTCCACTCCCACGGCACCCCCCTTAAACCCTAAACCCTCGGCTCCCACACACCCACCCCCCTCAGCGGCAGCTGCAGCAGTGGGAGACGGAGGAGGAGGAGGAGCTGCAGGTTACCCACACCGGTCACCCCCATGCCCGCCACCCCCAAACCCTAACGCAGGCAGGAGCGCGGGAAACAGCAGGGGCGGTTCACGGAGGGAAAGGGAGGCGGCGGGGGAGTCTCCAGGGCGCCACGAAGGAGCAGGGCACGGGCCCCCCGAGGGCGCCACGGCGGGTGACGGGAGGGGGGCCGCGCACGGGCCCCCGAGGGCGGCTCGACGGGCGACGGGAGGGGCCGCGCGCGGGCCCCCAAGGCGCCGCGACGAGGCGACGGGAGGGGGCGGCGCGCGGGCCCCCAAGGCGCCGCGACGAGGCGACGGGAGGGGGCGGCGCGCGGGCCCCCAAGGTGCCGCGACGAGGCGACGGGAGGGGGGGAAGCGCGGGTCCCCAAGGCGCCGCGACGAGGCGACGGGAGGGGGCGGCGCGCGGGCCCCCAGGGCGCCGCGACGAGGCGACGGGAGGAGGACGACGCGCGGGCCCCCAGGGCGCCGCGACGGGCGACGGGGGGCAGCGCGCAGGTCCCCGGGGGCGCCACGACGGGGAGAAAACCGCCGTGCGAAGCAAGAAACCGCCGCACGCCTCGGGGCGCACGGCGGGCAGAAAACCGCCGCACGCTCCGAGCGCGCGGCGGGATGAAAAACGCCGCGCGCTCCGAGTGCGCGGTAGGAAGAAAGGGTCGCGCGCCCGGAGCGCGCGACAGCAGTAGAGCAGCGGAAGCATCGGGTGGGGCCCACCCACAGGATCGACCCAGGAGGGTCGACCTGCTCTGATAGCATGTCCGAATTAGTAGGCAGGAACAGAAATGATGAAAGGAGGGTTTGCACTAGCAGCAGTTGGCATACATATAGGAAACCCTGATTGGGTTGTACTCGCTATAGAGTACCCCACTGCAGGCTAGACAATAATAACATTCTGACAGTTTCCGACAAATTCGGACGTGCAGCCACGGCGATCCTGCCGACGTCAGCCGCTACACATCATTTACTCCGAAAATGACGAAAACGACCAGAGCTAACTCACACATTAAATGCAACTACAGCAAAAGTTGTCCGCCACCAGGGGGGAGGGAGGCCACAGTCCATCTCGACCGTCGAGGGCAAGGATCCGTCGGTCCAGCTCGAGCGCCCGTAAAAACATGGCCGCTAGGAGCAACTATCCGTTCTCCTGGCCGGCTACTGCGCTGCTCCTGTCACCACGGCATCCTTCCCTGTCCCCCCCCCTCCCGAGGGGTAATATACTCTAAAAAATGGGGAAGCTAGGAAAGTAGCTCTGATACCAAGTGTTATGAGTTTTACTAGACAGAGTGCGCGGACGAATTCCTTCTATAAAGAGACTGTGATTACAGAATGTTGGAACAATGAATGAAAAGAGCAAATATAGGGCGAAAACGTGCTAGGCGAGAATCTCGTGACGTGCGAGGGTTGGGATTGTCGCAATTGGTGTGGGGCGACTCGGAATTGGCTCGATGCAAAAATGTAGGCCGAGCCGCACTGACGCGAACTGCGTCCTCGCTAGGAGCAGCCTCTACAGTAATGAATGTATATTCATTACAAGAGGACTAGAATGGTTTTGAGTTAGACAGCGGATGTAAAGGAGTTTTTGTTCATTTTTGTAACTCGTACAGTGACGACGCGAAGAGAGAACTGCTCTTTTTGGGTGGCGGAGAGGTTCACCAAGTTACAGCATCCGTTTTTTATCGCATTGAAAATCCACCTCAATGCTCACTCAAGCCGGGCGACGGCGACGTCGGTACGACACCAGTCTAATTTCGCGAGAAATCGTTTTGCTGGCGAAAAAGTTCGCAAGTCTAGCAATTCGCGGCGCGTGTTGCATTATTCATTTCGCCGCGTTCCGAGTGCTGTGATTGGCTTGTGGGCACTGCTCATTGGAAGAAGAATCTGATTGGAGGATTGCCCTCCAAAATTTGCATTATGCGCCCCCATATAATTCAGCGCGATTCGCTGGGATGGGCGCTTGGTGGTGAGGTGAGGCGAGCGCACATCAGCTCACAACCGCACTTCCAGAGTTTCCCTGAAGTCTAGCTCGCATAAAATGAGACTCACAGTTCCTCATCACCTTATTTCTACAAGCCTCAACTCTAGAACCACACAGTGTGCAATTGACTTCGTTAGTACCCTTGCACTTGACTTAGCCTCGATTCAGTAGCTCTCGTCAGTATGATTCTTGGATTTCTCCTCGTGCTGGTCTTGTCTTACGGACCGCGTGACAGCGAAGGAGCAGCAATTCGGGGGCGACTCCTAACCGATCATAGCGATCACGATCTACGTAAGTCTCCTCGCAACCTTTCACCACGTTCCCCTACAGATTTAAATCTCGTCGTTTTGAGTTCCGAGATTGAAAGATTATCTCCCATATTTCATAATCTCTTCGTTCGTCCTATTCACTTTTCGATCGCCTCGGACAGGCGGAGTCGCACACCAATCGTCGCTCGAGCAGTCGATCCCCACACCTGGCGACTCGGGCGACTCGGAAATTCCCTTTCTCGTTGGAGATGCTCCGCTGCAGCGCAAACTGCAGCAGCAGGGGCGGGAGTTCCCAACGCTGAGGCAGATTACTCGACAGATGCTGACAACCGTGAAGCAGCAGCAACAGCGGAAGAAGCAGAATCCGCCGAAGAATCAGAAGACCGCCTCCGCTACCAGGTAAATTTTGTTTCTTGACCTTTTTCCCGGTAATTGTTCCTTGATTTTTTCACCCATATATGTTCTTTCCTTCCATAAAAATCCTTCTGGTGAGACGCTTTCTCATTCATGCCATTTTTTCTTAATCCGCTGCTTGCTCCGCACCGCCTCTCCCGTCATCCCGTCATCTCGCCGGCAAGAATTCATGGTCCGAGGTGGTGGCGACGACGGGAGAGTAGCCACGCGAGCACATGCCGGGCCAGGCCTCGCGCACCAGCAGCGGTTGGCATCGTTTTGAGTGCAGATCATTACATAATTTTTTATGCCTTCTTTTGTGTATCGCTGTTGTCGTCCTTGCGTCGCAGCAAAACCTCCTGGCCCGAGGTGGTGGGGCTGAAGGGAGAGGAGGCTCTCAAGCAAATCAAGGCCTCCGTGCCGCCTACGTGGACCGTTGGCATCATTCCGAGTGGGTTTATGATGACCGCGGATTTCCGATCCGATCGAGTCAACATCTTTGTGGACAAAGCTGGGATCGTTCAGAGACCTCCCACGGTAGGGTAGAATTTCTGCATGAGACAGCGGTGCGGGTGGACTGTAACATAGAGCATGCGGCGTGTGATCGTGGGGCATGTGGGAATGAGTGCTCCGGGTAGAGCTTAGTAAATTATTAGTTCCTGTATGATTAAACTGAGTGAATAGTGCACGCTTCCCTAAGCTGCGCGTGAACACTCGTAGAAAGAGCAGCAGCCCGTGTGAAAGTAGCAGCAGCACCAGGCGAGTGAGTAGATAAAAGCACTAGACGTGCAGCGAAACCAAGCAAGGAAGAACAGGAAATGTGTAAGATGTAGACGCAGGACCAACGCAACGCACCTAAAGAAATCAGAGTAAGTGGGAAGGAACGAGATTCCTTGTGTAATTCCGTTTGATTCCAGGTGCTGCGGGTATGTTCTCGCTAATGCTGGCTGTGCTTGTAAGATGCTGGAAGTGTGTAAGATGATGTGACGATAGATAGGGGACGAGTTGCAGGAGCAGAACAGCAGGGCAACGGGCGCAGCAGGAGTATGCTGGGGCTGGAAACGGTGCAAAGAGTTGGGGCAGCAGGGTTTAGGAGGGCACTGAGGTTGGTGTGCCTGTGAAAATGCATTGCAAAGGAGTACCTGATTGTAGGATGTCTCTATGTAGCCATTCGCAAATTTCATAATATGGTTAAAATAATGACATCTGATCATATTCTAATCAGGTCTGGTAGTTGAGAAGAGAATTGTTATGAATGAACTTGTCAGAGTGCGCAGATATCGAATAACGAGAATGTTGAACTACAGAATGCCTGAACAATGAAGTAGCGAGGCCTAAATAGGGGAAAACCTAGCTAGGCGGGGATGGTGTGGTAGGGTTGGCTCGCGAAGTGTCGCGATTGGTGCGGAGGCGGCTCGGTGAGGTTGGGATGCGAAATTGTAGGCCGAACCAGTTGGTCGCGTGGCCCTCGGGATGGCCTCGCTATCGAGCGCCTCAGTAAGGATTTGTAAATCCTTACACTCTCCCACCTCCTAAATAAGGCAGCCCTGTACTGAAAAGGGTCACCCAGTAGCGAGGATGCCGTTGATCTTCACTTCAGCTGAATCCGACGGCTGAAATGCCCCAGACAATATTGTTGAAAAGGTTGGAATGTCGGCCGTTGATGTTGTCAGATTTCGATCTGACGGTCGAAGATGAAGTGGCCCAAATGTAATGAAAGTTGGATTGTGGGCCGTAGATGCAGTCAGATGTCGATCTGACGGATGAGGATGAGCTGGCCCAAAATGAAGTGGAAGTTGGAATGTGGGCCGTTGATCGAGCAGCAGCGAATCTGACGGTCGAGGCAGATGCGATTTTGGAGGGAACCTGCTGACGCGAATTCAAACGCGATTGAGTAGGGATCGTTGATCGTGAAGCAGCAATCGTAGTCGTTCGTCGTGCTGACGCAACCTGACAAAGTCAGAAATGGACCAGAAAACGCCAAGGAAAGAACAGTGCGAAGCACTTTCTCCCCTCTCCAAGAAAACACACCATAAAAGTTCCAGCAGCTGCGCCGAGATGAAAACAAACAAAACCGGGTGTTAAGTCCCACTGAGAAAAGCGTTGCGCGTAGAAGTCGAGGTGAAAACTGCGTCGGTGTGGAAACTCGATGAGGAAACCAGGTGTTAAGTGCCCCAAAAATTTCAAGGGCGAACCAGCGAAAGTAGACCAGAAACTCCGTTGAAAATTCGTCGTTGCTCGAACTGAACCTGTGCTGTCGTCATGTGCCAGAATCCTGCAGTATCTTCGGCAGTTGCAGCTGGCAGCACCTGACGTGGCTGAAATTAAATCGTTTGTCGTGGGCGGGTCGAGTTGGGCGAAGTGTCGTTAGCAGAGTTGGGGTGACTATATCCCGAAATTCTCTGGCTGTAAAGTCGGGAGTGTTACGGAATTCGATCGTAAAAGCGATTGGTCGCGAAGTTGGAGACGAGAGTTGGCGATTGTTGTCGAAACAGTAACCAATTTGAATGTCGCTCCGTGGAGAATTGTCGAACACTTAATCAGGGTCAGATGACGTCAGCTACTCCCGGCAGTTTGTCCAGACTCGCCGAGGAGTTTGTCGCGTTGCGCCGAGGGGTCCTGGGCAGAGATGAAAAAATTACAGCTGTCTCTCCCCCCTTCCACTGTTGCTGCTGCCACCTCCAGTTCGTCGTAAGTCCTTCGTACCCCTTGAAAACTCCGTGTAGATCTCGCAGTGTTCCCCACACAAATGCGCGCGCGTTTAATCAAACGCCGAATACTCCTCCGATGTTGTCGCCGCTTCCCGCCGTAAAACCTGCAAGTCCCCGATGAAATCTCCGAAAATGTCGTTGGAACATAACCCCGAAACTCCGCAGTTGCAGGTGCAGTTCGCCTCCGAAAATCTCAGACGTGCTATAGCCGCCCACCCGGTCACCATCAGTTTCCTTCGGTTACCCGACCCCAGCATGTGGGTTAAATCGAGAACCGGGGACTGCCCTGGGTCTTCCGAGACCGAATTTCACGGAACCTAGAGGCATCAACGCCGTTGACCCCGTCGTCGAAACTGCTCCCGTCGATGTCGCTTAACTGAAAACCACGCAAACTCCCACTGGCGCTTTGCGATGTTTCACCTCATCGCGCGTCACCGGCAGGTAAATCCCGAAGCCTCGGCTGCTCCCACGCTCCCTGAAGAATTTCCCGCGGTGTACGTTTAAACACCCGTGGGTCCTAGGTATCAACCGCACTCCAAGAAACGAAGAAAACACCCTCAGCTTCAACTCCTTTTTTTTTTCGTAGGAAGATAACCCCGAAAATCGTGGTTGAGGCTGCAGTCCCGAAGTTATTCTCCGCCGTATAGCCCCGACGTTTCCGCCGTTTTTTCCCTGGTACTCCGATGTTCACCCATCTTCGTACCCGCCGGAACTACTTAGCGAATCCCAGGTATCCTTGGCAATGTACCGCTCGCCGCGCCTCCATGTAACGATATCAAACCCTTTCGGGGGTCTACCGAATAGACTCCGAAATTCGCGGTAGATTGGTGCACGGGCTCAACCTATCACTCAAGTGATCTGCTGGATCACCCACAACTTTCCCTCCGTCGTCATATTTTTCGTATTCACCCCCCGACAATTCCGCTTCCCGCCGTTCACCCAGCGTCCGCTTTTGTCGGATGGGGTATCGTCGTTGTTGCCCACGCGAACTCGGCCACGGTGGAGAGGCAAAAACTATCGGAGTCGGGGCAGCCTTAGTTAAAAGGAAACTGTCGCCCAACCGTTTTGCAGCCCGCCGTGCCTATCACGCCACGAAAATTCCACAGCTTCCCGATCTTAGCTTCGCCGCTGCGCCGTCAATTCGTGTAGACGCCCGGGTCAGGAGAAACCTGTAGACTGCACCATTTCTTCTTCGCAGCTCCCCGACTTTTTCGCGTGCCGTTCACCCAGCCCGCTTTTGT
Organism: Closterium sp. Yama58-4; assembly: GCA_947470075.1. Classification (NCBI taxonomy): domain Eukaryota; kingdom Viridiplantae; phylum Streptophyta; class Zygnematophyceae; order Desmidiales; family Closteriaceae; genus Closterium; species Closterium sp. Yama58-4. The sequence goes on from CANIUD010000214.1 coordinate 352,717, forward strand.
CGGAGTAAAACAGTGCCGCGAGCTCCACTTTTTTTTTTGTCCTTTTCTTGTACAGCTATTGAACGGGCACCAATCCCGGTACCTTTAACCAGCGCAGGGTAGGCCACGTGTTCACCCCCGTTATTCGGCCAAGTAGGTTGACTGCATGAGTCAGAACCAGGACTTGGTGGGGATGGTGAGGTTCGGGCGAAGTAGGGCCGCAGATCGATTCCACCGGCTTTTAATCTGCCCCCGCAACGTTCTTCAACCCCCGCTTAGCCGTTGGGCCGTTTCTTCTCGCGTGTCCCGGCAGCCTGTACCGACCCTTCCGAGGTACCTTGGACACCGTTTAACCGTGGGTTGTCAGCAGCTGTCCCCGAAAACAACATCCTTGGTCAGGGGAAACTGTTCTCGATACTGCCGGCCAGCTTGCAACAACACCAGGCACGCAGCGTCGCACGAGTTCTTTCGAGGTGTACCTGCCCCGATTTCCTTCGTCGCCTGCGTCCCACTCCTCGTAAGTGCGGTTTAGCCACCGCGTTTTCCGTTGCAGCCCGTAAGCGTCAGCAGGTATGAAGCCCCGTCTGTCCACGAGCACTCCTGCCGAAAATAGTTGATGACGCGCCCGCCAATGCGGTAAAAGCCGCTGCACTTAACAGGTCGGGCGGGACGGCAGTTAACTCCCGTTAAGTCGGGCAGTCTTGTGTCGTCTCTCCTCGCCACCGACTTTTTCGGACGCAAACTCCTTTTGCGCCTGGCGAGTTCCCCAACCGACTTTTCTTCAAGAGTAGCTCCGAAATTTTCGCCACAGTGACGCACATCCACTGTCGCCAGCTGCCGAAACACCTCCCGCGAGCCATGCCCGCAAAGTGACGACGAGCCACCGTCGTAACTTGCCGCATCAGACGAGCTCCGAGATTGTCGCGCAGCTGTTGACCCAAATCCGACGGCGTCAACTGCCACACCCGTTGACGACTCCGAAATCTTCGTGCAGGCGCCGACGCAGGTCCGCTGACGCCAGCTGCCTCACAAAATCCGAAATCGTCGGTAAATAACGCAGCGGAATAGTACTCACGTTCAGAGTCGCGACAGCTCCAGCTGTCCGTTGCCCGGGGGGAGGGAGGTCACGGTCGATCGCGACCGTTCGAGCTAAGGATCTGGCGGTGCCGAAGGAGTGCCCCGTAAAACTATGGCCGCGAAGAGCAACTAACTAGTTCTCTTGGCCGGCCTACGCAACTCCTGGACCCCAAGGCATCCTTACTCGTCCCCCCCCCCGAGGGGTAATACACTCTAAAAAACGGGGAAGCTAGGAAAGTAGCTCTGATACCAGGTGTTATGAATGAACTTGTCAGAGTGCGCAGATATCGAATAACGAGAATGTTGAACTACAGAATGCCTGAACAATGAAGTAGCGAGGCCTAAATAGGGGAAAACCTAGCTAGGGGGGGAAGGTGTGGTAGGGTTGGCTCGCGAAGTGTCGCGATTGGTGCGGAGGCGGCTCGGTGAGGTTGGGATGCGAAATTGTAGGCCGAACCAGTTGGTCGCGTGGCCCTCGGGATGGCCTCGCTATCGAGCGCCTCAGTAAGGATTTGTAAATCCTTACAAGAATAAGACATCTGATGGTATTTTTGTAAATGTGACAGATAAGCATTTTCAATCAGGTGTAACCATCTTCCTGTCACCAAGCCTGTCAAAATCTTTCGCGGGAGCTCTTTCTTTTAGCTTGGCGGTTTCAGCGCTTTCGCGCATTCAGCGGTTTGCGTGTCGCCAGCAATCGCGCAAGCTGTAACGAACCTCGTCTAGTCGCTCAATAACTTCGTCGAGTCGCGGGTGCTGCAGTTGATTGGGCTGGGAGATTGGGTTGCTCGCCCCTCTCTCCTCATTCTACATCCTCTCAGTCCATATTTCAATTTCGGGGCTTCTTAATCCTCCAGTGAGCTAACTTTCCTGACTGAAATATTCATTCGTATTAGTGACCCCAACAGATATATTCATTCGTCATCATGTTGCTGAGGTTCCTGTCAAACATTATATGTGTTGGTTGTTGTTAGGCTACAGTGGGTTAGACCATATGGGGTACAGATCTCTAGGGTTTACTATTTGTACTGCCTTCCTTGTTAGTTCAGCCCATTCCAGTCTGTTATTTCGACATGGTATCAGAGCAGGTCCTTCTCTAGGACCGTTCCTAAGGGCCCACCGTTCGCTACCTAACTACCTACCTACTACCGGAGCGCGTTCTTAGCGCCTCCCCCGTAGCGCCCTCGAGCGCTTCATTATTTTTTATTCGGCCCCGCTGGCCCCGTCGATCGAGCCCCGTCTAGAGGCCCCGCGGCCCCGTCGCATTTGACCTAGAGGCCCCTCACGGCCCCGTCGCGCCGCCCCTTAGCGCCTCGAACGACCCCGCCGCTCGCCCCTTAGCGGCCCCGTCGGCCTTGCGATCGCCCCTAACGGCCCGCGCACCGCCCGCTACCGGCCCGCGCACCGCGCACGCAGCCCGCATTTTACCCCCGCGGCCTGCGTGCTGCCCGCTGCCGGCCCCGTCGCACTGCCCGCGCACTGCTCGCACGCCTTTGCGTCGCTAGCGCCGGCCCGCCGCGGCCCCGCCGGCCCGCGATTTGCACCGCTGCAGCTGCCGCCCGCCGGTCCCCCGCTGCTGCTGCCGCTGCTGCCCGCGAGTCGCCCGCTGCCGCTCCCGCGTTTCTGCCGTGCCCGCAGCCGCTGCCGCCGCTACTACCGCCCGTGCACTGCTGCTGCTGCTGCTGCTGCCGTGCTCGCTGCCGCCGCCGCAGCCACTGCCGTGCGCCGCTACTGCCCGTCGCCTGCTCGCGCACGCCCCGCAGGCCCGCAGCCCGCCGTCGCAGCGGCCGCACGCCCCGCAGCCGCCCGTCGCCTGCTCGCGCACGCCCTGCTGCCCGCAGCCGCTTGCACGCCGCTGCTTCCGCTGCTGCTTGCGCACCGCTGCCCCTACGCTGCCGCTGCCCGTGCGCCGCCATTGCCCGTGCGCCACCGTTCCCCGTGCGCCGCTGCCGCCCGTGCGCTTCTGCAGCCGCCGCCCGCGAGGCACTCGCTCTCACTGCTGCTTATTTACTACCTACCGCGCACACTGCTACCACTGCAGCTACCACCAGTGCGCCGTTGCAGCTCCTGCTGCCACGCTACCTACTATTGCCGCTCGTGTGCCACTACGGACAGTCGACCCCGCCCGCGCCTTACCTAGCGGCCCCGCCGGCCCCGTTGACCCTCCGCACACCTTTCCAGCGGCCTGATTCCTACTACTACTGCTACTGCTACTGCTACTGTCGCTATGGCTAGTCCTCCCGTTCTAGCTTTCGATGCCGAGGGCCGTCCGGTGAAGTTCGAAACCTGGCTAGATGACCTGCACCTGTTCCTACAGCTCACTGCCAAGGAAGATATCTCACTGTACGACCACGCCCTAGGCCATGCCACTGCCCCTGACTCGACTGCTGACAGCACTCTGCGTTCCCAGTGGCAGACCCGTGATGCGCACGCTCGCTTTGCTATTCGCAACTCCCTGCCGCTAGACGAGCGCGAGCACTTCGGCCAGTGCAAGACTGCTAAGGACCTCTACACCGCTGTAGTTGCCCGCTACTCCTCACCCGCTTCTGCCACGCTAGGCCGCCTCACTCTCCCCTACCTGTTCCCCGACCTAGCCTCCTTTCACACTGTCGCAGACCTCATCACCCACCTTAAGACTAGTGAGGCCCGCTTTCGCGCTGCTATGCCTGCCGAGTTTCTCACTAGCAACCCCCCCCCACTCTGGATCACTCTCTACCACATCGTCACCCGCCTCCCTGACTCTCTGCGCGCAGTCAGGGACCACTTCCTCTCTCGCTCCCCCACTGAGCTCACTGTTGCCCTCCTCGAGAAGGAACTGCTTGCAGCTGAGGCGAGCATCGTCGCTGTAGGCACCTCTCGTGGCGACCCCCGCACCCCGTTCTTTGAGGGGTGTTCCCCTTCCCCCCTCCTCCCCTCTGTCGCCTCTGCTGCTGCTGTCGACCTTCTTGGTGCTGAGAAGGTCGGGACCGCGTCTGCTTCGAGTGGGCGCCGCAGGAACAAGGGGGGCAGGGGTGGGGGTGGCGGCGGAGGAGGTGGGGGTGGAGGCGGTGGGAGTGGAGGCGCGGCTGGGGAGACTAGTGGCGGCAGTGGGGGAGGAGACAGCAGCGGTGGGAGTGGTGGTGGAGGCGGCAGCGGAGGCGGAGGTGGTCGTGGCGGCGGCAGGGGTGGAGGTGGCCGGGGCGGCGGCGGTGGGGGTGGTGGTCGTGGAGGCACTGGCGGAGGGCAGAGTCAGCAGCCCGCCCCGACGCTTCAGGCCGCCCGTGAGTGGTATGCGCAGCGTAGCTTTACCTGCACGTACGTCATTCGCACAGGTGACCGCAGCGGCCAGCAGTGTGGGAGGCCGCACCCCACGCAGCGCTGCTTCGCGCGCCTTAACGACGCGTGGCGCACTCAGTTTCCTGCTGCCACTGAGCTGCCGCGCTGGGCTGATCTGGAAAAGAGGGGTGTTGATATTTGGGCTTTAGACTTTGATGCTATTCTCACTGCCATGTATGCGATGTCTATTAGTGGAGAGGGTGCTCAGTACTTGCGTGTTCCGCCCGACCCGGGCATTCAGGCCAGTCCGGCTGCCGCTCTAGGTGCTAGTGCGTCTCCTCCCACAGGTCCTGGTGAGGCTGCAGCCCTAGGTGCTTGTCCGTCCGTGCCCTCTGGTACTGAGTCGACTGCAGCACTACACACCTTCACCCTGGACTCAGGTGCTTCTCGCTCTTTCTTTCGTGACCGCACTGTCCTTGAGCCACTCGCTCGGCCAGTTGCTGTCTCCCTTGCTGACCCCTCTGGGGGTCCGGTCATTGCGACCTCCTCCACTGTCCTTCCTTGTCCGGCGGTCCCGTCCGGCACGCTGTCAGGTCTCTACCTCCCTTCGTTCTCTACGAACTTGGTGGCAGGTAGTGCGCTCCAGGACGGGGGTGTTCACCAGTTCACCCCTGCCTACGAGCGCGTGACACACTGCACGTGTGCTCGGACGGGTCGCCACCTGGCTACCTTCACTCGGGAGCCGGGGTCGGACCTTTACACACTGACCACTAAGTCCCCTCAGGTAGCTGCGTCCGCGTCTGCGTCTGCGTCAGGTCAGCTGTCCGCCCCCTGCTCGTGTCGCTCTCTGGCGCATGAGACTGTCCTTTGGCACCACCGCCTTGGTCACCCGTCTGTGCAGCGCCTTCGGGCCATGCACAAACGGGACCTTGTTGCTGGTCTTCCCAGGGTGCTCCCTCCCCTTCCAGCCTCGCCTGCTCCTCCCTGTCTTCCCTGTGTCGAGGGGCGGCAGCGCGCCGCTCCTCACTCCTCCTCCTTTCCCCCGACGACTGCTCCTTTGCAGACGCTCCACATGGACGTGTGGGGCCCAGCCCGCGTCCGTGGCCAGGGTCAGGAGAGGTACTTCCTGATTGTTGTTGACGACTTCTCGCGCTACACCACGGTCTTCCCCTTGCGCACCAAGGGTGACGTCCCTGATGTCTTGATCCCTTGGATCCGCAGATCTCGTCTCCAGCTCAGTGAGCGTTTCCACTCCGACTTCCCTGTCCTGCGTCTGCACTCTGACAGAGGTGGAGAGTTTTCCTCTGGCCTCTTGGAGGCCTTCTGTCAGCAGGAGGGCATTGAGCAGTCGTTCACGCTTCCGGCCTCTCCACAGCAGAATGGGGTTGCTGAGCGCCGCATTGGCTTGGTCATGGAGGTCGCTCGTACCTCCTTGGTTCATGCGGCTGCCCCCCACTTTCTGTGGCCGTTTGCAGTCCGATACGCTGCGCATCAGCTCAACCTCTGGCCCCGTGTCTCCTTGCCCGAGACTTCTCCGACACTGCGTTGGACGGGAGAGGCTGGCGATGCGTCGCGTTTTCGGGTCTGGGGATCCCGAGCTTTTGTCCGCGACACGTCCGCGGACAAGCTCTCCCGTCGCGCTGTCCCCTGCGTCTTCCTTGGCTTTGTCCCGGACGCCCTTGGTTGGCAGTTCTACCACCCCACCTCGCGGCGTGTCCTGGCCTCTCAGGACGTCACTTTTGACGAGTCCGTCCCCTACTACTGCCTCTTCCCCTACCGCACTGCCCCACTCCCCCCCCCGCCTCTCTTCCTCGCTCCAGGTGCTGAGGTACCAGACCCCCTCCCCCCTCAGGGTGCCGCTCCCTCAGGTGTGTCCCAGGTAGACCCGGGTGAGCCTGTCGAGGTAGCTGTTGACTCTCGTCCTGCTAGGGGTGCTGAGCCTAGGGGTGCTGCGTCTGGGGGTGCTGAGCCTGGGGGTGCTGAGTCTGGGGGTGCGGAGCCTGGGGGTGCTGAGCCAGGAGGTGCGGAGCCTGGAGGTGCGGAGCGTGGAAGTGCTGAGCCTGGGGGTGCTGGGTCTGGGGGTGCTGTGTCTGGGGGTGCTGAGCCTGAGCGTGCTACACCTGGAGGAGCCCTCTCCTCCCAGCAGCTGCAGGAGAGGTACCTCGAGTACTGCCGCCTCCGGAGAGGTGCTGCTGGAGCTCGTCCCGGTACTTCCCCTCCTACCCAGGAGCTCCCCCCCATTCAGCAGATCCGCGAGTGGTACACACGGCGCTGCAGTCTTTGGAGTGGTGCTCCTGGTGCTGCGGACCCTGGAGGTGGAGCTGCTGCTGGTGTTGAGGACCCGGACGTGGGAGCTGCTGCTGGTGCTGCGGACCCGCCTGGTGGAGCTACTGCTGGTGCTGAGGACTCGGACGTTGGAGCTGCTGCTGGAGCTGAGGACCCGGGCGGTGGCGCTGCTGCTGGAGCTGAGGACCCGGGCGTTGGAGCTACTACTGGTGCTGAGGACCCGGCCGGTGGAGCTGCTGCTGGTGCTGTGGACCCGGCCGCTGGAGTCTCCTCTGCTTCTGGAGACGCTGCGCGGCCGCGACCGTACTTCGTACCGCTCCTTCAGCAGGTTCTTGGGCAGGCTCCTCCTCCTTGTCCTCCTCCCTCCGTAGAGTGTCCTCCGCCTGTCCAGCCGCAGTCACAGTTACCGCCTACCTCGCCTCTCCCTGCTCCCTCTCCTTACACTGGTCCCACAGGAGGTCTTACAGAGCGTCGTGAGCCTGAGTCTCGTCCTGCGTCGCCTGTTCGTCCTGCTCGCACTGGTAGTCGTGTCCGTCGTGAGCGTCCTCCTCCTGTCCCAGGCACTCACTACATGACTCTGCGTCCCTCTACTGCTCCTCAGCGTGTCCCTCTACCGTCTCCTCCTGCGTCCTCTTTGCCTCACGTTCCGGACCCTGAGTCTGACCGGTACCGTGCTGAGCACCCTACTGTCACGCGTCTCCTCGCTACTGTTGTCACTGACCCTACCTTTGAGTCCTCGACTGCGTCTGCTCTGGTCGCTGAGTTGGTTGACTTTGCTGCTGCCTGTCGTCTAGACTACGCTGCTAGCCTTGTTGCTGAGTCTGAGTCTGAGTCTGTCTGTCCTCCGTCCGTCGGGGGTGAGTGTGCTCTTGGCACGGACGTCCTTGAGGACAGACAGGAGGAGTTCTAGTGTCTTGCTGCTGCTTTGCCCCGTCTCGTGTCCTTGCTAGTTGCCCCTGAGGGAGACCCGGATGCACCAGACATCCCGACCCCGCGCACTTACGCTGAGGCGATGGCGGGTCCCTACTCCTCTCAGTGGCAGACAGCCATGGACGCCGAGATGGCTTCCTGGAAGTCCACACGCACCTACGTCGACGAGGTTCCCCCTCCTGGGGCGAACATCGTCAGTGGCATGTGGATTTTCAGGGTGAAGCGGCCGCCGGGTTCTCCGCCTGTCTTCAAGGCACGTTACGTGGCTCGAGGCTTCAGTCAGCGAGAGGGAGTTGACTTCTTCCAGACCTTCTCCCCCACCCCGAAGATGACCACTCTTCGGGTGCTGCTGCACATAGCCGCTCAGCGCGACTACGAGCTTCACTCACTTGACTTCAGCACTGCTTTCTTGCAGGGCAGCCTGCACAAGGAGATCTGGCTGCGCCGCCCACCTGGCTTCACTGGGTCGTTTCCTCCTGGTACCCAGTGGAGGCTTCAGCGGCCGGTCTACGGTCTCCGCCAGGCTCCGCGTGAGTGGCACGACACACTGAGGACTACACTTGCGGCTCTTGGGTTCGCGCCTTCTACAGCTGACCCGTCGCTGTTCCTGCGCACCGACACTTCGCTGCCGCCGTTCTACATCCTCGTGTACGTCGACGACTTGGTCTTTGCCACTGCTGACACTGCAGGACTCGCCTACGTGAAGTCGGAGCTGCAGAGGAGACACACGTGCACAGACCTGGGTGAGCTGACAAGCTATCTTGGCTTGCGGATCACCCGGGACAGAGCACGGCGCACCATCACCCTGACTCAGTCACACATGGTGCAGCAGGTTCTCCAGCGCTTCCGCTTCACGTACTCCTCGCCTCAGTCCACTCCTCTGCCTACCGGTCACTCGCTCTCAGCTCTGCCTTCGGATGAGTCCGTAGAGCCGAGTGGCCCGTATCCAGAGCTTGTGGGCTGCCTCATGTACCTGATGACCTGCACTCGACCTGACCTTGCATACCCTCTTAGCATCCTTGCACGCTATGTCGCTCCTGGCCGTCACAGGAAGGAGCACATGGATGCTGCTAAGAGGGTGTTGCGCTACTTGTGCAGTACGTCGGGCATGGGGCTTGTGCTTGGAGGGCGAGACCGAGTTGTTCTCACAGGGCACTCAGACGCTTCTTGGGCAGACGACCAGGCCACTCAGCGGTCGTCTCAGGGTTACACCTTCAGCCTTGGCTCTGGCTCAGTTTCTTGGCGCTCTACACGCTCTTCTTCTGTTCTCGGCTCCAGTTGCGAGGCTGAGATCTACACTACAGCCATGGCTGCCCAGGAGCTACGCTGGCTGACCTACCTGCTGACCGACCTCGGAGAGCGGCCTCGTTCTCCTCCAGTACTGTACGTCGACAACAAGGCTGCCATTGCCTTGTGTGAGGAGCACAGACTGGAGCACAGAACGAAGCACATCGCCCTGAGGTACTTCCTTGCTCGTGAGCTGCAGCAGCACGGTCAGCTTTGTATTCGCTACGTGGCCACTAAGGCCAACACTGCTGATGTGTTCACCAAGGCGCTTCAGCCTCGTGACCATCAGCGCTTCTGCACTCTACTAGGCCTTGTGCCTACTGGACCTCACTTGCTTACCTCTTGACTTTGCTTGTACTGTGATCACTATATATATATATATACCTGCATGTTTACTCTTGCTAGGTTGTGATCACTGTATCTCTTGCTCTGTTATAAACCTGCATGTGAACTGGTCTTGTGACCACTAGCTTGTGCTCGGAATTTGTGTGGAATCCTTGAGATCCACCCTGAGCTTGTTTGCCCTGCTTTGCCTTGACTGGTCTTGTGACCCCTAGGTCTTCCCCACTTTGCCTATGGGGGTGTGTCAAACATTATATGTGTTGGTTGTTGTTAGGCTACAGTGGGTTAGACCATATGGGGTACAGATCTCTAGGGTTTACTATTTGTACTGCCTTCCTTGTTAGTTCAGCCCATTCCAGTCTGTTATTTCGACAGTTCCTTCTCGTGCTGGCCTTATCGTACGGGCTGCGGGGCAGCGAAGGAGCTCGAGGAGAAGGACTTACGCCCAATCCTGAGCAATCGATGTGAGAGAAATTCTCGCTCCCGAGGCGGCAAACAGTGCGAGGAAATGATGAGCGAAAAAAGGGATCGGCGACGGAGTTTCTGTACATTTACCTTTTTTCTCGCCGACGTATAATGCCCGAATCTTGTGTAACTTCATGTGCTCCTTTCTACGCCGTTTGCATTCTTAACACCTGCTAGCTTTTCTCCGGTGATTTTTACCTCGAGTTTGAGAAGCTCTCTAGACTAGTTGTGCTCTTGAGACTTTCCCTGGCATTGCTCCGTAACAACATTCGTGATTTCCTCTGCAAAAAACGTGCCGCAATTTCCAAAATGTCATCACTAGCTGTACAAAACCACCTGTTTCGCACTCCTTCCCATCCCCTGTTGGCTCTCAATCCCCCCAAACCGTCCCCTTTACAGTCGGATTCGTAAACGAAGCCTCGTTCGAAAACCCTGGCAAATCGCGCAGTCTCTTGCTCGCCCAAGATGCCTCATCGCAGAGCAAACTGCAGTCGTAGGGGGAGCAGCAGAGGCAGAAGCAGCTGGAGATGAGCCGGCTTCAACAGTCGGCGTCATACAAGGCTGTGCTTGCATACCAGGAGAATGAGCGGCCGAAGGAGCTACAGAAGCAGCAGCAGGAACAGGAACGGCTTGAGAAGGAGCGACCTCAGTTGAAGCAGCAGCGGCTGGAAAGGGAGAAGGACTCCTTCTCGGAGATGAGCCGCCTTCAAGCGGAGGCGTCAAGGAAGGCCTATTTGGAATACCAGGAAAGGAAGCGACAGGAGGAGTTGTACAAACAGCAGGAGCGGCAGAGGCAGCGGGGACGGAGCATGGCGGCCTGCGTCCGGCAGAAAAAAACTTGCACCGCGGGCATGTGTAAAGATGGCGAGACGTGCAAACATTTGGACACGTGCAGGTGGTATTTATGCCTGGCGGACAGATCTAATCTGCAGACTAAGACGCCCAGGACAAAGGTGGATAAGATTAGTAAGAGTCCCGATCAAGAGTCTTTGGCTCCAGAGGAGAGAAGAGGTCGATTGGAAAGCCCGTGGAGGAGAGTGATTAGGGAAAGAGGAGCAATGTGAAGGTACTATAGCAGTCAAGCCCATAGATAGAGACGCCTCGTGGGGAGGGAGAAAATAAGTGTTAGGGGCAAGGGAAGAGGGAGTGTGAGGGGAGTGTTTGTGAGGGCGGGGGGTTGTTGGTTCACGGTGGTTTTTGTTTATTTGTGAGGTGTATTGATGTGCATCTCAATGTCTGCTGATTGCGAGTTGTATTGTGCCACTTTTATAAGAAATTATTTTTCACCATCTTGCAAACGTAACGAAGATTTACCTTCAGGGAAAATGGCTACCTTTTTATCTTTTTTTTAACCTCTTCAATCAAACTAGCATTTACGACCAAGCGAACCACGAAGTTACGTAGCCTGGCGAAGAAAACGAAACACGCCGAACCCCCAAAAGAAAGGCGCGCGATTTCTCCACTTCACACACTGGATTTCGTGAAACACATCGCAACACAAAGGCCGCGTTCTGCGGGCGCATCAGCTCTGATGCGCCCTAGGCTCGGCCTGATCCGCACATTGACAAATTGAGGTTCGGAAATCAGGAATTTGAAAACGAAAATTTGAGGTTCGGGAAATAGAAATTGAGGTACGGGAAATCGGAAATTGGAGATTTGAAAATTTCGACATTGCAGATGTCGATTTCAAAGGCCTTGTTCTGTTGGCGCACAGGCCATTCGCCTCTGCCGCACAGGTACTGCGGGCCGGGTTTTCCGCGAAAGTAGAAACGGCCTGCAGCATCGTCGAAGAGTTCACTACTCGACAAAACAAAAAAAACAGTTTATTCCTGCGTGCCCGAGAAATTGTAGTTTCGCACTGCCCAGGCACCCTTCTTGAGTGCAAAATCTGCAAACTGATGGTCTGGATGTGGCTCCCTTACTGGTCAGCCGTCATATTATTTTTGGGGTGAGTATTCCACCGAAAAAATACCCCAAAACGGGCGTTAAACCTGCCCGTTATTGGTTGTGCGCCTCTTCAATTCCCCGTCGACGAGCGCACAGAGCTCGCACAGACCATGCGGGAAATTTGCCCGTAGAACCAAGCTCGTGGAATCTTCTCAGCGCACAGTGAGCTCAGCGTTCTTGCGCACGCATGAATAATGCGCGTACAACTCCCGCACCAGAGGTTCGGGGGACAATAACGATTTGGGAGGCTCGACAAGGGCTTTAATCCTTACATTGCGTGTTCCGAGAATGTTCATGGTCTGGGCTCAGCACCCCTCGTGCGCCAACAGAACAAGGCCAAATTTCCTCAAATTCGGCATTGCAGAGGGATCGGGGAAGTCAGAAAGCACGTGCCTGAGGCCTTCGCATGATGCATGTACATCCTGCCCGACGCTGCCCACACACGAGCCGGGTAGCTGCCAAAAAATCTGAAGGGGAAACTCGAACACCCCTTGTGATCGAAACCCCTCTGCATCGATTTAGAAACAATTTTCTTGTCGGGCAGCAGAGGGCAATCAATGTCGCGGCCGTTTTTGTTTTATGGCGTTGTTCAGTTGCCCCATTCGAGCTGATGCGCGCATCATGCGCGTTCCCTGCGTTGCATCATGCGCGCATCAAGGATGCGTCAGATTGCTAGGACGATAAATTTCGCGGAAAGCGGCGACATGTAAATTTGTGCTTGCCAAAAAGGCCGTTCTGCAGGCATTCGGTCTTGGTTTGCCTCGGCAGCCAAGCGCTTATCGCGAGCCTTGATAACCCGTCGGCTGGTTATAGAGGAAGGCTCCTGGAAAGTTTGGAAAATGTTGCAAATACATTGATGCGGGCTAATGCGCCCGCAGAACGCGGCCGAAGTTAAAATTCCCCTTTCCCGCCCAATTCCAATCCAGTTACGAATAGGTTTCTATGCTGTGTGTGCTCTCTCGTCGTTTTTTCTAGGTTTCTATCCATTGCGCTCCTCTCGCCATTCGGACGGAAACTATCGCTTGCCGTTCGCAGGACGGTTCAAGAGCCGCAAACCATGTCCGCGAAGCTGCTGCCAGTGGGCGAGGTGGTAACCCGACTGAACCTACAGCCGCACCCGGAGGGAGGGTTTTACGCGGAGACGTTTCGCGACACGCGCGTGCAGCTATCTCTGGAGAACCTGCCTCCGGGCGAAGGATGTAAGAGTCATCGCATTGTAACACAAATGCGTGGTAACACTGTAACATCGCTAGATTAAGGGAGTCACGCGGAGGCGTTTCGCGACACGCGCGTGCAGCTATCCCTGGAGAACCTGCCTCCGAGCGAAGGATGTAAGAAATAAAGAGGGGGTTTACTCGGAGATTCGCGACGCGCGTGCAGCCATCCATGATGGACATCCTGCCTCTGGGCGCGTGGTAACACTGTAACATAGGTATAGGAATTACTCTACTGGGACGTTCAGAGAGACGCGGGTGTTTTTATCCCTTCAGAACCTGCTTCCTAGCATTGTAACACTGTAGATTGGTTGACGTTGTAGGTGGGTAAATTGACAAAGGCCATTTCAAAGTTTACGAAATTTGTGACATTGTGGTAACCTATTCGCTCTAGCCTCCCCCCTCCTTTTCCTCCTTTGTTTCGACTCTACTCCCCTGTTTACCATTTTCCCCCCTCTTCTTACTCCATTTGGTTCATTGGGCAGTCAAGGTGGGCAGGCCGGTCAGCACCTGCATTTATTTTCTTCTGCCCACGGGCAGCGTGTCTCACCTCCATCGCATGCCCTCTTCCGAAATCTTTCACCACTACGCCGGGGACCCTCTCACGGTTAGTCCTTCTCCCCTCTCCCTGTACCCCCGTCCTGCCCCCCTCACTTCGTATCATCAGCTCTTTCACCTCTACTCCTTTCCTCCCCTCTGCTCATCCCCCCCTCAATTCTCCTCATCCAGTCTTTCACCACTATGCTGGCGACCCTCTCACGATTAGTCCTTCTCCCCTTCCTACCCCCCCTACCCCTTCCTTTCCTGCTCAAATTTGTGTCATCTAGTCTTTCCTCCTCTTCCCCTCTACCCCTCTTTTATCCCCCTCGATTCGTATAAAAGTATTAAGGTATTCAAAAAATCATCTACCTCTCCTCCTACCCCTGCCCCGTGCTCCTCCCCTCCAGATCATAGAGATTGAAGATGATGAGACGATACGCAAGACCGGCTTTGGGCAGGATCTAGCAACCAGCCAATCAATCCTTCCACCACATCATTTAACCCAATGTCTGCCTCCTCCCCCACACAGCACCTTGCACCTCTCCCTCCCTTTCCCCTGCAGATTGTTGAGATAGAAGTCGATGGGTTGATTCGCAAGACCACCATCGGCCCAGACCTAGCAGCAGGCCAATCCTTCCACCACATCATCAAACCCAACGTCTGGTCCCCTCCCTTTTCTTGTCCCACTCTACCTCTCCCCCTTACACCAGATAGTTGAGGTTGAAGACGATGGGACGATCCGTAAGACTGCCCTTGGCCCAGACCTAGCAGCCGGCCAGTGCTTTCATCACATCATCAAACCCAACGTCTGGTTCGGGGCGTTCCCCACCCTTGATTTCGACGCTGAGCTGAAACGGACGGCTCGAGATGCGGGTTCAGCAGATACGCAGTACAGTTTGGTCGGTTGCACTGTAGCTCCTGCTTTTGAGTTTGCGGATTTCGAGTTGGCCAATAGGGCGGATCTGGTGGCCAGATTCCCCCATTTAGCTGATATTATTAATATCTTGACCAGTCCATAGAGTGTACAATATCATGTTGCAACGATATCAACATCACTTTGTATAGTATATAAGCGTGTGTATTATAGAAATATTCACTGCTGTACAGAGTAAAAAATGTCAGCAGATTGTGCTTCCCTGAGGCCCTAACAGTTGCTGCTCCACAAGATGCCTGCAAGAAAATGGTGCAAGGGTGGGGTCAAGGGGATGAATGGAGGGAAGGCGAGAATGCGGTTGAGATGGCTCAGGATTAAACGACTGCAAAAGATTTTATGCTTGTGCTACAATGGTGAAGGGTGGGAGCTAACTTTCGAAGCAACTCAAAAATCATCTCGGGTCCAAATGGTTGTTTGCTTGTGAGACAATGGTGAAGGGTGGGTGAAACGGTAAGGGCATGGGAGTGGAATGCAGAGGACGCAGAAAGGAGAGAGGGGAGAGAGGGGAGAGTGGCTGCACACCTTCATACCGCATCCCACCCACAACGTGAGCTCACCTGTCTGTAATTCTCCGCCCCACCACCATCCTTTTGCCACTCAGAAACGCCAGCCTGTGTTCGCCTGACTGTGGTTCACCACACCACAACCCATAGTGATGCCGGACCTTACTGCACACCTTCATACAGCATCTCACCCATGCCATGCTGGCCTGCTCGGTGCTCACCTGTCCGATATGCTCGTTCCCACCACCATCTCCTTGCCACTCATGCCACCTTGATACCGCATTGCACCCATGCCAAGTGCATCAGCTCACCTGTCTGCGATTCTCTTCCCCACCACCATCCCTTTCGCGCTCAGAAACGCCAGCCTGTGTGCGCCTAAATGTAAGTATGGCGCCCGCACCACCACCCTCTGTTGACTGTTCCCCACACTCGCTGTTGATACCGTGATCTTGCACTCTTCTTCGAGCATCACGTTTTGTCGCTCGCTGTCCTGCTGTTGCTTGCTCTCCTTTTGCTTGCTCTCTGTTAGCTTGCTCTCCGTTAGCTTGCTCTCTGTTAGCTTGCTCTCCGTTAGCTTGCTCTCCGTTAGCTTGCTCTCCGTTAGCTTGCTCTCCGTTAGCTTGCTCTCCGTTTGCTTGCTCTCCGTTTGCTTGCTCTCCGCACTTTCCCCCGTTTCCAGCAACAGCAGCAATTCCAGCCCCTCTATCCCCCCGTTCCCTTCCTTGTCTGCTTGCTTCCCCAACCCTTGAGCATTTTCAACACGAGCAGCACCAGCAGGAGCAGCACCGGCAGAATCAGCAGCCGCAGGAGCGGAGGAGAGCGAGCAAACGTGTAGGTTGAGAATGGAGTGTGCAAGGCTGTGCCATGCACTCAGGAGCACACGCCGATCCACATCCCTGCAGGTGAAGGAAGGGGGAGAGGAGTGAGGATGGGGCGTGGGTATGTGCGTGTGAGTGGGGGTGTAGACGACTTGCGAGAATGGAGTGTGCGAGGCTGTGCCATGCACTCAGCAGCACACGACGACCCACATCCCTGTGTGTGGAAGGAGGGGTTGTGAGAGTGATCAATCAAGGTGAGAGTGAAGAAGGTGAAGGGGAGAGGACAGGCGTGCATGCTGAGAATGGAGTGTGCGAGGCTGTGCCATGCAGTCAGCAGCACACGACAATCCACGTCCCTAAGTGTGGAGGAAGGGGGGGTGGGGTTGTGAATAAAGTGAGAGTGTATGTGCAGCAGGAGCTGGTAAAGGGGGGTATCGGCTCAAGGGGGAGAGGACAGACGTGCATGCTGAGAATGGAGTGTGTGAGGCTGTGCCATGCAGTCAGCAACACACGACAACCCACATCCCTGCGTGGCAAGGGAAGAGAGTCAACGGAGCGTGGGTGTGTACAGGGAGTGGTGTGTGGAGTGGATGTGTGTATCGTTTGTGTCTACTGAGAATGGAGTGTGTGAGGCTGTGCCATGCACTCAGCAGCACACGAAGCTCCACATCCCTGTGCGTACATGAAGGGGGTGAGGAGAGAGTGGTTGGGCCGTGGGTGTGAGTGGTATAGGTGACTCGTGTTGACTCGTGTTGCCTCGTTTTGACTCGTGTTGCCTCGTTTTGACTCGTGTTGACTCGTGTTGACTCACCACAGGGCAACAGGTCCGCCATGGGAGCAGCCCAGCACCCATCCGGGTCGGTGGGGCACAGCAGCCAGGGCGATGACTCGAGGAAAGGGTGGGCTTCATTGCATTGACTCGTGTTGACTCGTGTTGACTCACCAGAGGGCAACAGAGCCACCGTGAGAACACCCCAGCACCCATCCAGGCCGGTGCGGTACCGCAGCCAGGGCGATGACTGGAAAGGGGCATTGACTGCATTGACTCGTATTGACTAGCGTTGACTTGAGTTGAATATGTTGACTTTCCAAACAGCTCGACTCACCAGAGAGCAATTGACCCGCCATGCGAGCACCCCAGCACCCATCCGGGTCGCTGCGGCACAGCAGCCAGGGAGAGTTTGACTCCTGTTGACCCGTATTGACTAGTGTTGACTCGTGTTGACTCACCAGAGGGCAACAGAGCCGCCATGCGAGCACCCCAGCACCCACCCAGGCCGGTGCGGCACAGCAGCCAGGGAGATGACTCGGTGGAAGGGGTGGCTTCTGTAGGTGGCTGGGGGGAGGTGGTACCTGGACAAGGGCGACCTGAGACAGGTGGTACACGGGGGGGGAGGGGGGAGAGGGGGGGCGTGTGTGTGAGGAACACAGCACAGCAGCCAGGGAGATGACTCGGTGGAAGGGGTGGCATTTGTAACAGGCTGGGGGGAGGTGGTATCTGGCGGGGGGTGGCCTGTGAAAGGTGGTACACACAGGCAGGGTGTGGAGAATGAGTGTGTGCGGGGGGCACAGCAGCCTGGGAGATGACTCGGTGGAAGGGGTGGCCACTGTAGCAGGCCGGGGGGAGGTAATATCTGGTGAGGGGTAATCTGTGACATGGGTTGAGGGGCGTGAAAAGCACAAAGCGTAACGTATGGTGCATCAAGTTTTGAGTGTGCTGGGGAAAATGCAGTTGGTGGGAGGAAGGGATGGGCTCTGTAGCAGGCCGGGGGGAGGTGGCATCTGGCGAAGGGTGACCTGTGACAGGTGATACACAGGCAGGGTGTTGGGAATGAGTGTGGTGCTGGGGAGAATGCAGCCAGGGAGATAACTCGGCGGAAGGGGTGGGCTCTGCAGCAGGCCAGCGGGAGGTGGAGAAGTGAACAGGGGCGACCTGTGACAGGTGATACACAGGCGAAGTGTGGGAAGGAGTGAGTGTGGGGGGGCACAGCAGCCAGTCGTCTCGGGGTGGAATTGAATCTGGGGTGAGTGAGAAGGTGGCACGTGTCGCAGGGAGAAGGGAGGTACACGTGAAAAGGTACCCAACTAATATCATCCCTAGTGGCGACTAACAAGGGTGAGTCGTCCTGTAACAGTGGCACTTCCCTTCATTCCCTCTCATCTCGTCTCACCGCCCCTCACAGTCCCTCACCGTCCCTCACCTCCTCTCCCCACCTCCCCTCACCTCCTCTCACCTCCTCTCACCTTCCATCTCCTACCACCCATCCTGTCCATCTCCTAGCAGCACGCAGCACCACCATCCCCTGCTGCCATCACCACCCACTCTCCTACCCCAACTTCAACCCATTCTCCCCCCCTGTAAGTGCCCATCTCACCGCCCCTCTCAACTCCCATGTCTGTCCATCACCCAGCAGAACGCAGCCCCGGAATCCCCTGCTGCCACCACCACCCACTCTCCTACCCCAACTTCAACCCATACACCCTGTAAGTGCCCATTTCACAGCCCCTCTCACCTTCCGTGCCTGTCCATCTCCCAGCAGCACGCAGCACCACCATCCCCTGCTGCCATCACCACCCACTCTCCTACCCCGTCTTGACCCCATACACCCTGTAAGTGCCCATTTCACAGCCCCTCTCACCTTCCATGCCTGTCCATCTCCCAGCAGCACGCAGCACCACCATCCCCTGCTGCCATCACCACCCACTCTCCTACCCCGTCTTGACCCCATACACCCTGTAAGTGCCCATTTCACAGCCCCTCTCACCTTCCATGCCTGTCCATCTCCCAGCAGCACGCAGCACCACCATCCCCTGCTGCCATCACCACCCACTCTCCTACCCCGACTTGACCCCATACACCCTGTAAGTGCCCATTTCACAGCCCCTCTCACCTTCCATGCCTGTCCATCTCCCAGCAGCACGCAGCACCACCATCCCCTGCTGCCATCACCACCCACCCTCCTACCCCGACTTGACCCCATACACCCTGTAAGTGCCCATTTCACAGCCCCTCTCACCTTCCATGCCTGTCCATCTCCCAGCAGCACGCAGCACCACCATCCCCTGCTGCCATCACCACCCACCCTCCTACCCCGACTTGACCCCATACACCCTGTAAGTGCCCATTTCACAGCCCCTCTCACCTTCCGTGCCTGTCCATCTCCCAGCAGCACGCAGCACCACCATCCCCTGCTGCCATCACCACCCACTCTCCTACCCCGACTTGACCCCATACACCCTGTAAGTGCCCATTTCACAGCCCCTCTCACCTTCCATGCCTGTCCATCTCCCAGCAGCACGCAGCACCACCATCCCCTGCTGCCATCACCACCCACTCTCCTACCCCGACTTGACCCCATACACCCTGTAAGTGCCCATTTCACAGCCCCTCTCACCTTCCATGCCTGTCCATCTCCCAGCAGCACGCAGCACCACCATCCCCTGCTGCCATCACCACCCACTCTCCTACCCCGACTTGACCCCATACACCCTGTAAGTGCCCATTTCACAGCCCCTCTCACCTTCCATGCCTGTCCATCTCCCAGCAGCACGCAGCACCACCATCCCCTGCTGCCATCACCACCCACTCTCCTACCCCGACTTGACCCCATACACCCTGTAAGTGCCCATTTCACAGCCCCTCTCACCTTCCATGCCTGTCCATCTCCCAGCAGCACGCAGCACCACCATCCCCTGCTGCCACCACCACCCACTCTCCTCCTCCCTCCATGCCTCCTCCCTCCGTTCCTCCTCCCTCCCTGCCCTCCTCTTCCTCCCCCTTCCCCATCTCCTTCCCTCCTCTTATCCTCTTCCACGGCCGCCCGCCTGCATTCCTCCGCCTCCTCACGACCACCACAGCCCACATCTGTGCGACCTTCAGAGCAGGACTTGAGAGGCTTGAGAGGGAGGGGAACGGTGGGACGCAGGCAGAGAGATCAGGGGAGGAACGGAGGGAAGCGGAAGAGGCAGAGGCACTGGTGGGTGCTTCTGGGAATTCGAGAAGACAGGATTGAAGCCCAGTCCCCTTTTTGCTTGATTTTTCCATCTCTAAGTCCAACTCGACCACTGTCACCCCACCAGAAGCACTTCCCCTCCTGCCACTGCTGCGGCTGCTGCTGCGGCTGCTGCTGCTGCTGTTGCTGCTGCTGCTGCTGTTGCTGTTGGCATCGCATGCAGCTGCGTCAGTAGGCTTCGTTATAAGCTCAAACGGCGGGAAGAGAGTAGTGAAGCAGTTAGCGAGGTAGAGGCGGGTGCCGCAAGGAGAGAAAGCCATAGCGTGTCGCTCAGGGAACACCTGAATGTATGGTGGGAAAGGGGCGGGGAGAGGGGGGCGGAGGGAAGGGGTGGTTAGCGAGGTATAGGCTGGTGCCGCAGGGAGAGAAGGCCAAGGATTGGGGCTCAAAGAACACCTGATAGAGGGTGTGGTGAAGGGGGGGGGGGGGAGTGGGGTGAAGAGGGGGGGAGGGGTTGTGAAGACTGCAATGCAGTGGTGGTTACTGAGGGAAGAGGAGAGAGAGTGGAAGATGTAACCATGGTTGATATAATACAAAAGGACGTTTGAGTGGAAGATGGATCCGCAAGGAGCAAGAGGGCGCCCTCACCTCCGTCCGTGCTTCTGCTTGGTCGACCTTTACACCCAAGCTGCCCACCAGCCTGAACCAAAGGAGCAGAGGAGCCGAGGAGTGGACTCAAGTGTTACCTTTTTCCCTCACCTCCGTCCGTGCTTCTGCTTGGTCGACCTTTACACCCAAGCTGCCCACCAGCCTGAACCACGGAGCCCCATGCCCTGCTGCTTCTTGAGACGTCCCTAGCTCTTCCCTCCCTGCCGCGTTTTCTCCCGCATTTCCTCCTGCTGTCTCTTCTGGCCTTATCCCTCCAACACCACTCCCTGCCACACCACTCCCTGCCACACCACTCCCTGCCATGGCACTCCACTCGCTACACATCACTTCATACACCACAATCAGCCGCTCTCCCTCTCCCTCCTTCCCCATACACACAGCGATGCGCGCTCCTCGATCCACATGCGCCTTTTGAAACGCCTCGAGGCTCGAATGGAGCGCACAACCACCGGCACGTGCCTCTGAATGCACCTTCTCTGAGTGACCATTGGCAAAATAAGGGCAACGGGAGTTGTTTCTCGTCCCCTCCCACACGTGCACAGCCAGCACTGGCAGTGGATGGTGCACCTCTATAAACACACCATCCCCCCCTCCCCTACAGTTTGAGTGACTGTTATCCTCCAGCACTGGCAGTGGACGCTGCACCTCTATACACACAGCATCCCCCCCTCCCACACTCACACCATTGTTATCTTTCCCATCTACCCCACCTTCTCCATCTTTCCTATCATCCACATTCTTCCCAACTTCCCCATCCTTTTTGTCGGCCACATCTCTCCCACCCTTCACATGCATACGCCTTCCTCCCCCCTCTCTTCCCCGCATATCACCCCCCTCTTTTAGAATTTCAGCACCTTCCTGACCCATCGGCTCCTCTTTCTTTTCTCTCACCTCCTCTCCCCTCTCCTCGTTCCCCTCCTCTCCCCTTTCCTCTCTCCTCTCCTCTCTTCCCACTTCTTTCCCCTCCTCTCCATTCTCTCTCACATCCTCTCTCCCACGCTCTCTTCCCTCCTCCACTCCCTCCGCTCCCCCCTTTCCTCCTCCCGCCTCCCTCTCTCCCTGTCTCACATCCTCTCTCCTATCCTCTCCCTCCCCCTCGCCACAGGGTTGTGACAATAACAGTGGATTGCGTGCAGAGTCAGAAGGAACAGTCGGGTGTGACAATGACGGAGGTGACAGCAAAGGTGGCACCCCTTCCCCTTCGTTAAAGATTGTAGGCAGTGACAACATCTTGTGTGATAATAATGGGGGCTTGTGAGTGGAGTCTGAACGAGCAGCCGGGAGTGACAGTGGCAGGGGTGACTGAAACGAAGGCGTGGAATGAGGGCTGTTTTTGACTAGCGCCAGAGGGGAGTATCCTTTAGGCGTTATGCCTTTTTGCGAACTGCCTTTCAGTGTACTGCCTTTAGGTGTTCTGTCTTTTGGCAAGCTGCCTTGAACCGTGCTTTCTGCTGCTGATGATGGTTCTGCTGCCGCTGCTTCTGCTGCTGCCGCTGCTGCTCCTGCAACACCTGTTGCTTGGGGTGACCATGACCCTGCAACCTCTGCACCAGCTGCCCCAAAAGCACTTACGCTCACGCCCTTATGTCGCTTCGGCTGAGGACTTTCCCTGAGTGCGTTTCTGCTTCCCACTGCTTCTGATACAGCACGAGGTGAATTTTGAGTTGACTCAAAAGTCACCTCGCTCACGCCCTTACGTCGCTTCGGCTGAGGACTTTCTCTGAGCGCATTTCTGCTTCCCACTGCTTCTGATACCGCTGCTGCTCCTGCAACACCTGTTGCTTGGGGTGACAATGACTCTGCAACCTCTGCACCAGCTGCACCAGAAGCACTTACGCCCACGCCCTTACGTCGCTTGGACTGAGGACTTTCTCTGAGTGCGTTTCTGCTTCCCATTGCTTCTGATACACCACGTGTGCTCTCCTCTGTCCCTTCCATCTCCCCCCTCCTGCTCGTACCCTTCCCAGAATTGCTCCTCTGCTTCTTTCTAGATTTCATCAGGCGGGTATCAGTACGTCGAGAGTTGCTGGGAGCATTAGCAGCAGGAGTTACTGGTTGGGACACGTCAGTTGTTGGAGGTCCGTCAGTTGCTGGAGGTCCGTCAGTTGTTGGAGGTCCGTCAGTTGCTGGAGGTTCGTCAGTCGCTGGAGGAGGTCCGTCAATTGACTTTTTTGCCTCTGTTTTCGCTGGGCTGCTTTCCAATTGCCACGCTGATACTGATTCGCCGCTCAGATTGAACCCGTCCAAAAATGTCCTCATATCCGCACCTTCCTTAATGTCACAACTCTCGCCTCTACCCTCCCCTTCACCACTATCACAGCCATCGGACTGGCTCTCATCTCCTCCCTTTCCACCACGAAAAGAACCGCCAGTACCGTTGCAAACCGAATCACCTCGTTCTCCACCACCGATATCCTCGCTAATAGCATCTTCGTCACTGTCTGGAACAACCTCGTTGCTGCGGCCACTGCCTGAGTGCGGATTTACTAGACTCGCAGAAGCCACATTTGAATATTCATTCACAGCAGCAGTTGACGCCTGAGACCACAGTCCAAGTGAAACCCTTGATGTCGGTCTTGATGCTTTTTGAGACGTCTCAAAAAGCGGAGGCTCATCCACAGCAGCGGTTGACGCCTGAGACAACAGTCCAAGTGAAACCCTAGCTGCTGGTCTTGATGCTTTTTGAGACGTCTCAAAAAGCGGGGGCTCATTCACAGCAGCGGTTGACGTCTGAGACAACAGTCCAAGTAAAACCCTAGCGGTTGGTCTTGCTGCTCTGACGGGCCCTCCTGGGGTTCTTTTGGCCTCCGGCGTGCGAGCTGCTGTTGCTGCTGCTGTCGCTGCTGCTGTCGCTGCTGCTGCAGTTGCTGCTGGTGAAGAAGATTCTGAAGGCAATAACGGGGATAAAGACAGCTGTCGCATCCGTCTCAGATCACCCACGGTGCGCGGTCTCCTTCGCAGAGTCTTGTCACCTTGCGGTACAGGAACACTGCCTGATTTTGATGACGAAGGAACAGGAGAATTAAGAGTTTCAATTAATTGACTGTTCGCACTACCGCCCTGGTCCCTCCTCATAATGGCAGGATCATGAGAAGTCACATCGCGGAGTGGCGATCCCTCCTCGGCGAAATTCGCTTCGCGTTTCGACAAGTTTAACTTCGCGGCGCCGTTTGCTGACGGAGTTAGCGAGGCGTCCAAACGGCCGTCAGGAGAAACAGGCGTTAGCGGGGACGAGGCATTCCCTTGAGGACCACAACTCTTCTTCGCGCGCTTTTGCCTCGGCTTACGCGTTTTCCACTCCATGGAGGTCGTCGTGCTAGCGGTTCGAGCGACAGTCCGGGCCATGGCGGACTAAAGGCAATGCTAGCTGGCTCTCCCGTGTTGGCCGTTCTCACTGGAGAAATAACCAAGTAACTTGCGAAGGACTACGCAGAGGATCTCGAGAAGAAGAAGCGAGGCGAAACCATGACGCAGCTGATGCTATGAAAGACAGTAATGAACGTAGTACTACTCCATATAAACTCAATCGCTCTACAATCCAAATCACTGGAACCGCGATCGAACCTACGCTGGGTCTATTCGCACGCTTACCGAGGAGGTTCTGGAAAACTGGCTGAGCTAGCAGGGAGAAATTGTGAATGTACCGCGAGGGATAATATGTATGAGCAGGGTCGGAAAGAGTGAAGGTGACGCGACAATATCAAGGAATGAAGCTGAAGTTTCAAACTTTACGCTAGGTTCAGAATGGTTTGGTGTGCTTCGGCTATATACTACCGTGGTACAGTTTGGTTGCAGGTCGAGGAGGGGCTGTTCAAGCCTGGTGCACACCGCAATTGCCATGTCCCGTTGGTGTTGCTGGGGTGAGAACGCGGGAGTTATCGAGTTTGAATTGTTGGTGAACGCGATAATGCGTGCTCCGAGGTTGGCAATAACGCGATTCTTGTGCTGGATAACGCGATTTCTTGTGCTGCATAGCGAGCGTTATCGATATATGGTGCTAACCACTCAAATACCTTTCAAGATTAACGCGGCCTTGCTAATACCCGTGAGTAATCAGCAATCAGTTGCATGGCCTTCGCTCTTTCAGTGTCCCCACCAGGGAAGTGAAGTCACGCACACAGCGGACAGTCATGGACACTCCAGGTGTGACTAACACCTTCAGAAATAATATTCATGCTCCTAGCACAATTGGAGCATTGAAAGGTGTGACTGAAAAAAGGACACATCTTCGAGCAAACCAAACCGCGGGGAGTCCAATGTAGTAGGCTCATTCACGGTACACCAACATTAATGCACCAGCAAGAAAAAAGCAAGAAAACTTAAGTTCATGAGATCAGATCAGAACCAATAGAAGGATGCCATGCCAAGCATCAAACGTTTCCAAGACAGGTGCATTAATGCAGAAACAATGTTGCCTCGAAATCACACAACAGATGGCCAAAGCCCTATAACCATTTACAGCTAATCACCGGTAGAAAGGAAACGACCAGCCGCTACCGTGGATCAGTGCGACACGACGCCAAGCATTCCGTGAAATCCGCTTCTTCAGTTCTTGAGAGCATTCTGCCTGGAGATGGGATTCATGACGACCGGAGGACCAGCCTCCCGTGGCCACGCGTCAAGAAGCTTGTCGCTGGCTTGGATCCACTCCCGCGTCATGGTCCGCGGGGTCTCTCCGCCGAACGGCTGCGCGCGAGCGGCAAGCCAGAGGCCGTAGGACAGCGCGAGAGCCGAGAGGATCGGCGGGCCGACCTTGCTAAAGGGCGCGACCGTCATGGTGAGGTGCTCGGGACGCGAGAAGCGCTATAAAGCGTGATTCTGGAAGCTAGGAAATCTAGCAGGAACTTAGGGTTACAGGCTCTCGAATAGGATCTCTGGCAAGGAATGGTCTCCAGCAAAGAAACGTAGCTAGCGGAACAAAACTACATGGGCGGAGGAGACTGGGTGGAAGGGGGGAAAGTTGGGAGAACAACGGGGAAGGGGGGAGCTGGCTGGGGGGGCACGAGGGGGGGAAAGCTTGAGGGGAAGATGGAAAGGGGAAGAAAGTGTTGGGAGCAAGGGGGAAGGCGGTGGCGGAGATTTGGTGGTCCGGGTTGGATGGCGGTATGGGCGTAGAAGAGCAATTGGCCCGCGAGCCCCGCGAAACAAGCTTGAGAACCAATCGGCAGCGCCGAAATGTTCTCTGACCCTCTGGAAAGTTGTTACCAGATTTTCGATTTCGGTTCGGTTAGAGACGATTCTGCCAAAAGTTGGCTATTTTGGAAGGGATGTTTCGCGTCCCTGGGTCGGTGCGAATTCGTGCGAAATTTGGCATTTCGTGTAAGCCAAGGAACCAAGAGTGCCACAACTTGAATCATTTTCCAATTCGCCTCGCAGGCTAATCACCCCATCAACTCATTATAACTCGTATCTCATTTTCCGCCGTCACGAGCCCGCTCTCCGCAAATTACGCTCTCTGCGGCATTAGCAGCGTCCTTAAAGCCCTTAGGAACCCCGAAGCTGCCTCGGCGACGTGGCCGCATGGCGTCCAGCGCGAGCGGAAGGCGACTGTCGACAGTCGTCCTTCCGAACCTTCACCTCCGCCTGCGCTGCTCCTGCGCGATCCGCGCGAACGCTTCGGCCCCTTCAATTTCCGCGACGCGGCAAGGCTCGCCAGTGGCGTCCCTGGATCGGCAGTTCTCCGCAGGACCGGCGGGACTGGGGGAATCCGCGCGACCTCCGCGCCCGTCGTCGGACTATCCGTCGCGCCCGCCGCCGCCTGAAGCCAGTAAGCTCGGAACATTCCGTCCTCCAGAACTCGCTCTGTGTGATCTCAAAATACACGCCCGCAGGCCCTGAATGACGCGAGGCGGGGTTGTTACACGGCGGTCGCCGCCTGAAGCCAGTACGCTCGGAACACTCTTCCTCCAAAACTCGCTCTGTGCGATCTCAGAATACGCTCCCGCATGCCCTGAATGACGCTAGGCGGGTTGTGAGTCGACTCAACACGGGGTTGTTGCAAGGCTGTCGCCGCCTGAACGTCAGGCGGTCGCCGCCTCAACTTCCCAAATTTGTCGAACGGCGGGGGTGATTTGGACAGGGGGTGTCAGAACATTGTACTTCGGGATGCACTGCGGCGCCAGAACGTTGAACGTCAGGTGGTCGGCCCCTGAAGCCAGTACGCTCGGATCGAAACATTCTTCCTCCGGAACACGCGCCTGCACGTTCTGTGCGATCTCAGAACACGCGCCCGCATGCCCTGAGTGGCGCGAGGCCGGGTTGTTATAAGGCGGTCGCCGCCTGAAGCCAGCGCGCTCGGATCTGTACGCTCGGATATGTACGCTCGGATCTGTACGCTCTGATCTGTACGCTCGGATTTGTACGCTCGGATCTGTACGCTCGGATCTGTACGCTCGGATCTGTACGCTCGGATTTGTACGCTCGGATCGGAACACTCTTCCTCCAGAACACGTGCCCGCGCGTAGCATTTCCAACCAAGTAGCACACGCCGCGCTTTCTCTCCCCCTCATCTGTCTGCTCCTCTTCTCTGCCCCACCGCACCACCCCCCCGCTCTCAGTCTCTCTAATTCCCCTTCGCCCAGTTCCCGTAATCCAGCTCTGAGCCCTGAGGTCTTCCCCTTCCCCTTCCCCCCTTCCCCTTCCCCCCTTCCCCTTCCCCCCTTCCCCTTCCCCCTTCCTCTCCCCCGTTTCCCTTCCGCGCTTCCCGCTTTCCCCCTGCCCCTTCACCATTCCTTTCCCCCCTCTCCCAGTGTCCATTATTGAGCGAGGACAGCTGGTATCGGGAGAGGGGGGAAGGCTGCAGGAGAGCAAGAGACGTCTCAACGCTCCGTCCCCCCGCCCGCCCTTTCTTTCCCCTTCCCCTCCCTTCTTCCCCCTCCCCTCCCCCCCAGTGCCCATCATCGAGCCAGGCCAGCCGGTACCAGGACAGGGGGGGGGGAGGGAGGAGAGCAGCAGGTGACTAATGCGATGTCCCACCTCTCTGTTTCCCCCCCCTTCTCCCCCCCCTTCTCCCCCCCTTCTCCCCCCCCTTCTCCCCCCCTTCTCCCCCCCCTTCTCCCCCCCCTTCTCCCCCCCCTTCTCTACCCCTCCCCCTTTTCCCATCCCAGTGCCCATCATTGAGCCAGGCCAGCCGGTACCAGGGCAGCAGGGGAGGGCAACAGGGCAGGGCGGAAACAGGGAGGGGAATGAGGGGGGAATATTGCGGGAGAGATGTCCGTCCCTGTTTCTCACCCACCCCTCCTCCCCCTGTCCTTCCCGGCCCCCCAGTGCCCATCATTGAGCCAGGCCAGCCGGTACCAGGGCAGGGGGGGAGGGCGGAGGCTAGCGGGAGCAGGGAGGGAAATATGGGTGCATGGCCGCTGCGTGCTAAACTTTGTCTCTCCTCTCCCCACCTTCCCTCTCCTCTTCCCCTTCCCCCCAGTGCCCATCATTGAGCCAGGCCAGCCGGTACCAGGGCAGGGGGGGAGGGCGGAGGAGAGTGGCAGCAGGGAGGGGGATGAGGGCGGGATTTTGCAGGACCCAGCGCGAATGCAGGAGGTGTTTGGAGCGATAAGGGAGCACCGAATAGACACAGTGGGGAGAGAGAAGGTGGGTGTATGTGGGTGCAGAGGGGTGCAGAGGGGTGTTGTTGAGTGCTGGTGGGTGCAATTAAGTTGAGGGGATTATTGCGGGATCCAGGGCGAATGCAGGAGGTGTTTGCGGTGATAAGGGAGCATTGAATTGACACCGTGGGGAGAGGAAAGGTGGGTTGGTTTGACAGACAAGGCAAATGATGCAGATGGGTGCAGGCAGGTTGAGGGGCATAGGACCCAGGGCGAATGCAGGAGGTGTTTGCGGCGATAAGGGAGCATCGAATTGACACTGTGGGGAGAGAGCAGGTGGGTTGGGATTCATTCTGAGGCAGGTGGGTGGAGGTAGTTGCAGATGGATGCAAGTGGGTTGAGGGGGCATGGGTGTGGGTGTGGGCATGGGTGTGGGTGTGGGCATGGGTGTTTGGGGCCATTTGGGAGCACCGAGTCGACACCGTGGGGAGAGGGCAGGTGGGTTGTATCGCGTTGGGAGTATATGTGTGAAGAATGTGTGGGGCTTAGGGCGAATGCAAAGGTGTTTGGAGCGATATGGGAGCACCGAGTCGACACCGTGGGGAGAGGGCAGGTGGGTTGGGATGAATGATGAGGAAGGTAGGTGCAGATGGGTGCAGGTGGGTTGAGTTGAGGGGGATGAGGATGGGACCTAGGGCGAACGCAGGAGGAAGCACCAGCAGCTTATGCTACCCGGCTGCTTGTGCAGATTCACAGAGTCACTGATTATGCTGATACTGCTGCTTCCCACTTTTTGAGGCGCCCAAATTATCGTCTCAGTTTTGAGGCACCCCGAAAATAGCACAAGCAGGTGATGCTGAATCACAGAGTCACCGATTCTTGATGCTCGTACTGCTTCTTCCCTCTTCTCAGGGAAGCTATTATTTCTATTCGTACTTCTCTCTTCCTCGCTCTCCTCCGTCCAACTACCGGCCTGCAGACGATGCAAGAAACTCAAAACGACAAGACTTTGTCAGGGAAAATTTCACACACTCCCTTCTCTCACACTCCTCTTCTCTACACTCTCGTCTATCTCTCTCCCGTCCTGCAGACTAGGTGGGAGTCTCAAGGCGACAAGACTTTGTCAGGGCGAATCACCCTGGCTCAGCTGAAGGAGCTGCTCGCTCTCCCTTCCCTCACACTCCATTCTTCCACACTCCTCTCCGCCCCTCCCCCCACCTGCAGGCAAGGCAGGACCTTTGAGACGGCAAGTCCCCATCAGGGCGAATCACCCTGGCTCAGCTGAAGGAATTGCTCGCTCTCCCTTCCCTCACACTCCATCCCTCCACACTCCTCTCTGCCCCTCTCCCCCCCTTCAGACGAGGCAGGACGCTCAAGGCGACAAGACTTTGTCAGGGCGAATCACTCTGGCTCAGCTGAAGGAGCTGCTCGCTCTACATGCACAGGGCAGTGGGGACAGGAGCAGCAGGGGCAGTGGGGACAGCAGCAGCAGCAGCAGCAGCAGCAGCGGCCCTGTGGTTACCGGAGTTGACTGCTTAGCTCTCCGGTTCTCCATTGATGCTTCTCTATTGGCCAAGGTTCTCGCACATGTGCGCATGCCCATTCCTGAAACATGATGGGACCAATAGCGTGTGGTTAGGCAGCTATTGTTGAGCGCTGATGGTTCTCTGTTGGCCAAGGTTCTCGCACATGTGCGCATGCCCAATCCTGAAGCATTATCGGATTGATAGTGTGTGGCATTGGCAATCATTCTTGGCAATTGATGCTATGTTCAAGATGCTTGTGCAGTGCACATTCCCTGTTTTTTCTTAAGTGCTTGATTGATTGGCAGCAATGTGCGCATATCGGTTCCTCATGTGTGATTTTACTTGTAGCGTGGACATAAGCATGCCACGACACAGGCAACTAGCATGTGAAGCAGGCGAGTGTTCATGCACGACGCCTGTTTTCTTGCTGGAACATACGTCGTACCAGCCCCGATGACACTTTCTTACTAGGCACTACGTTACGCGTGCTAATGCACAAGTACCAGGTTGTATGCATGTTTTTTCCAATATGACTAGTTCCTACTTGACTGCGGACTATATTGACTTGGCGTTAGGGACGCGGGATTTGGTGCACTTCCTTTCTATGTGTTATTACTTGTAATACGTCTAGATTGTTGTACACTACCTAACTGGTTAGTACGTCTAATGTGGCGATTGGTGTATTCCACGCAGCGCCATTGGAGCTTGCCTCACAACCACATCCCTCCCCACCCAAATTGCAATTGGTCGAGCACCACCACGGGGCTTCTCGATGGATTAGATTCTGAGAAGAATCCAGCTGGCTCTCATTCATCCAGAAAAGGCCAGCTGTCGGTTGAGGGGGTGTCCGAAGTGAAACGTCGACATCCGTTTGCGGATGTCGGCGAATCCTGACGGTCGAAATCTTCGATCCGGCGACATCCAACGACACATGTCACTTCGGAGACGCCCTGAGACAGCGTCAACTCAACTGCTGCTGCTGCTCCTCAGTCGAATCGAAGGATCTCCCACCCAACCCAATGGCAATTGCCGGCGAACTACGTGTAGACAATTGCAGTTTTGTTTTTCCCTTCTCAGCACAGTTCCGTGGTGGGTGGGAGACAATGCGATCCATTTCACAAGCACAAACATGGGAAGGTGAGTTTCCCGAAATGCGGGGTACTGTAGAAAGGAAGCAGCGCGCGAAAGAAAAGAAAGTGGGGGGAGTGGGAAAAGGGAGAGGGGGAGCGGGGTTTACAAGTCTTTTCTTGCATGTTTTTATTTTTAGCCTCACCTTTCGACCGACCCCAGCAACGCCCACCTGCCCGAAATGAGTTTCCAACTTGCCAGGAGCCAACACGCCCTGATCATGATTTTATTCTACACTGTAACCCTAACAGACTCCCGTCTCGTGCGCTCCCGTCGAAAATCACCAGCTGGTGATGGTAAACTGAGTGGCGGTAGAATTTCGACAGACGATGATATGCTACTCATCGACCTAAGGCTGATTGGGAATATAGAACCATTGGGAGCTTCCTCTGTTGTGTATGAGAGACTCTAGTCAAGAAGATTTTGGTGGCCTCTTCTTTTCAAGTTGAAAGCCTGTGGGCGCTCGAGGTAAGCTTGAGAGTGTGTGGACGAGCAAGAATGAGATCTTAAGATGTGAGAGCGACGTCAAAAAGCCGTCTTTTAAGGCCAAATCCCGAAGCTTTCATTTCCGAAAGACGTTCGTAGCACCGGCGATATGTCTTGCGCTGATCATCGCCGATGGCCGTCGACGGGCCGGTCAGTCATCGCGTAAGGACTTGCTGTCAGGTCGCACTTTTAAGATACCTTCCTCCCGCAACATTCGAGTCCAGTGCGTGCCGTGCCGTGCACAGCAGTGTTTTGAACTTCAACCTAAGGAACTTTGCACAAACCATCGCTGAAATTTATCTTTTCACTGAAACACTGGCAGTGTTTCGCTCCTTAGCACTCATGACGGCAGCGGTACCGGTGTGAGTCGACTGAACGCTAGTAGTGCGGAAACTGTGAGCCTGGCGTAGCTTTTGCACGTGCGATCCATATTTATCCAAATTCTATGGTTGTGTATAACTACGAACAACTGTGCTCAACGTCACAAGCTCCCTCGAGCACCGCTTTCAAACTTTGAAGCTAGTAGCCCCGGACCTTGAAGGCATAGTATTTCAGGAGCAAAGGAAGTCTTTGAGTTACAGCTTTGACGTTCCTTTCTCTTTGGTTTGTACCACTTGTAGAAGTACCTTCTAATACCATAGAGTTCCTCCGGTTTCCGCTGCTGTCACAGAACGGATTCTGTCATCCTGCGCTCTCGGAAATCTTAGCCTACTCTGGCAGTACCAGAGACCTCCTTCATTGAGGGATTGAGAGCTATGGGATTTCCCATTTGTAGTCCATTGAGTTGATATTTTTTTTTTTCTCCTTTCTTCGAAAGTTAATACTCGTTTTGTCCAGGGGATCGACCATGCATCATCCTGAATTCAGGATTTCGGTTGCTGGCTCGGTAAATCACGAGAAATCCCGGTTCTCCAACGTGAATCGCCAGCTGGAGGCGTGGAACCGTGCGACAGGCTCGCTGAATCCCACCTCTCAGCCATCGTCACACCGAGCGTCGCCGCTGCAAGTTGCACCAAAGATGCGCGACATTAAAGAGTTGTCCAATCTCAAGAATCACCCGAAAATATCGGGTATTACAGGCTGGGTTCCCACAGCGCCAAGCAGCACCGACAATCGCCCTCACTACTTCCCCCGCAGAAGCTCACTACCAGACTTCACAGCTGTTGGTGGGGATCCTTGGCCCCCCTCTTCCTCACTGGACCAAGCATGTGCTACCCCACATCCCTCTTCAGAACCCTCTCCTGTCGCTGATCCTACTCATGCTCTCAGAATGCTTGAATTGGCTCAGTCACGGCCGATGAATCAAGAGCAGGAGCCGAATTTCTGCTTGGCTGAGAGAAATACGGCCTCATGTGGGATTGCCACGTGTGACGCGCCGAAAATTGCAGCTGACGAGCCGGGAGCGAGGACTGGTCAATCATTGTGTGGTTGTGGGGTTCATGGTGATGCGGAGGGAGTAACCACAAGCAAGCAGAGCGAGGGCCTGCAAATGCAGAGGAACATTGCGCACAGACGGGGTTTTTCTGTTACGTCCCTCGAGAGCTCAGCAGAAACAAGACGGGAAGACAAGGAACCTGTCAGCGGCAGCAGTTGTGACCTTGGGCATTGGATGAGAAGGGATGAGAGCAGCTGCTTCCTCAGCAGAGGATGTGGGTGTGTGGCAAGTGGCAGCAGTGCTAGAAACACCACTGTTGTGTCTCCAGTGTGTAAAATCTTGTCCACAGCCCCGCCTGTGTTTGTGTGGGCTGCTAGAAGGAGGATGGAGAGGAAACTCTTGCAGAGTGAGACGACACTTGTGTCGGTAACACCTATGTAATATCGTGCTAGTTTACATGGCACGCAAATTTCCAATCTTTTACATAACTACAACGGCTTGCGTGCAAATGGCAGATACCAGAGCGTCCCCATAAAATGAAGACCATTAATGTCACAAAAACATGTACGTATGCCTGGTTATATCCACGCGAAGATGAAAAGTGAATACATATACACGGTGTTAGTCTGAGGTACTTTCACACCGATTATCTTTACGTCTTAGGTTGTCAAATAAGTTAGTTACACTTGGGTGTTACGTTTGGAAGCCCAGGGTTGGCTATTTGTAACCAACGTTCCTCATTCAGTCCACATCCTGTTTCCGACATTGTATCAGTTAGGTTACGTCTGCACTTTCGTGCACCGTCACCTAGCCTAGCCCGTCGCCTACCTCGTTCCTTAACCGCCCGCCAGCCCGCCAGCCTTAGCGCTGCCACCAAGCCTTTCTGCCGCCGGCCAGCCTCATTCAGTCAACGACCAGGGAGACAGCAGGGAGGGGAGGGATGATGGGTGATGGGCGCTCCCTCCTTTTATCCTCCCCATGGCCCCCTTCCCCGTCCTCCCCCGCCTTTCCCCCAGGCCCCAGCCATCCCCCCTCGCCCCCGCCTTGAGCGCGAAGACATGAGGTCTTCGCGGCGACAAAAGAGCACCGAATCGACACTTTGGGAAGAGAGCAGGTGGGTTGGGAATGAAGGTGAGGCAGATGGGTGCAGGTGGATTGAGAGCGGTTGGGGGGGAGACCCAGGGTGAATGCAGGAGGTGTTTGGGGTGGTAAGGGCGATAAGGGAGAACCGAATCGACACTCTGGGAAGAGAGCGGGAGTACATGTGTGTGAACCTGTGTGTGAACTTGTATGGGACCCGGGAAGAATGCAGGAGGTGTTTGGGCCGATAAGGGAGCACTGGATTGACACTCTGGGGAGAGATCAGGTGGGTTGGGAATAAACACGAGGCAGATGGGTGCAGGTTGGTTGAGAGCGGTTGAGGGGGAGACTCAGGGGCGATTGCAGGAGGTGTTTGGGGCGATAAGGGTGATAAGGGAGCACTGAATCGACACTATGGGAGAGAGAAAAGGTGGGTCGAATGTCTGGGAACAGTGCACGAGGCCTGGATGGAAAGGTGACTCTTGAGTTTACTCAAAAGTCACTCTGGGAGAGAGAAAAGGCGGGTCAAATGTCTGGGAACAGTGCACGGGGTTGGATGGACAGATGACTTTTAAGTCAGCTCAAAGGTCACTGTGAGGAGAGAAATGGTGGGTCGGGATGTCTGGGAATAGTGCACAAGGGTTGGATGGAACGGTGAGGCAGGGTGGGTACAGGTGTGTGCAAGTGGGTGCAGGTATGTGCAGGTGGGTGCAGGCGGGTGCAGGTGGGTCCAAGTGTGTGCAGGTGGATGTAGGTGGATACAAATGGGTGCAAGTGGGTGCAGATGGGTGCAGGTGGGTGCAGGTGGGTGCACATGGGTGCAGGTGGGTGCAGGTGGGTGTAGGTGGATGCAAGTGGGTGCACATGGGTGCAGGTGGGTACAGGTGGGTGCATGTGGGTTGAAACTCCTTGTCCGCTGCACTTCCCTCCTGCAGACTAGGCTGGGCTCTCAAAACGACAGACAAGTCAAATGTTTTGACCTTTAAGACGTCTCAAATCTTTTGACGTTTGAGGCGTCTCAAAGTCCCTCCTCCTGTCTAGGCCGGGCTCTCTAGTCGACAGACAAGTCCTCATGGGGGCAAGTCACTCTACTTTAGCTGAAGCACCTGCTCTCTTTGCATGCACAAAGCAGTGCTGGGTAACAGTTGCTGCTCCTCACACTCTTCTCCTCCACACTTCCCTCCTCGCACTCGCTCCTGCAGGCTAGAGGGGGTTCTCAAGGTGGCGAGTCCCCATCAGAGCGAGTCACGCTGCTTCAGCTGAAGCGCCTACCCTCTTTGCATGCACAAAGCAGTGCTGGCAACAGCAGGCATGCTGCTCCTCACACTCCTCTCCTCTCCTCCACGTTTCCCTCCCCCGCACTCCCCTCCTGCAGGCTAGAGGGGGCTCTCAAGCCGGCAATTCCCCATCAGGGGGAGTCACGCTGCTTCAGCAGAAGAAATTGTTTTCTCTGCATGCTCAAAGCACTGCTTCTGGCCTCCCCTCCTGCTTCTTCTTCTGCTTCTTCTCCTGCTTCTTCTGCTGAGACTGCTGCTGCGACTGCTGGTGCTGCTGCTGCTGCTGCTGCCGCCGCTCGCGAGTGGCAGCAGCACATCTATCCCTGCAATTGCACATGTGCGCTTGCCCGTACCTGAAGCATGATGGAATGGGACTGAGACCTTATGTTGTTACAAGACTTTCATAAAAAATCATGAAATTTGGATGTGAGTGGTTTCTATTGTAGCATTGTTGCTGCTTTTGTTTCCACTGTGCATGCATGTCCATTTCTCCTGAGGTACGATGTGATGTGACAGATAGCATGTGACAATACAGCATGCCAGTTCTAGCATTGTTAAGGGTTCATGCATGTGTCTGTTCTATGGGCTTGTGTCATCGTGCGTGTGTGTGCGTGCGTGCGTGCGTGCGTGTGTGCATGCATGCGTGTGTGTGTGTGTGTGCGTGCGTGCGTGCGTGCGTGTGTGTGTGTGTGTGTGCGTGCGTGCGTGCGTGCGTGTGTGTGTGTGCGCGCGTGCGTGCGTGCTCATGCCTGTGTGTGCAACCCCATGCCTATGTGTCCCCATATTATGTGTTGATGCCCATGCACTGCGTGTGCATGCCGATTCTAGTGTGTGCATGCCCATGTATGTGTGTGCGTGCCCATACTCGTGTGTGCATGCCCATGCCCATGTATGCCCATGCTGTGTGTCCACGCCCATTTCAGCGTGCCATTGTTATCGCCAATGAGTATGTGTGCAAGTGCGGAACAGCAAAGTTGACATTGCATAATGGTTTTCTTTTCTTATTGTCGCTATGATGCGACATCTATTGAAGTCTTATTTTCAAGTGCGGTATACACATACCGGTACGAACTAGCTGTGAAGTTTTGGGCTGGCAACTTTTTCTCACATCCTGTCTGTACAGAATATATTGGGGACGGCATATCTATGCACACATCTGGCTCAAACCTGAACTGGTCTGCTCCTCTATGGAATCACCACCAAACCAACACCACCACACCAACATCCTTCCTGCTCATACAAAACTATTGTGCATTAGAGCGTGTTACACCTGCCCTAATCTCAAGGATCACGTAGCTAGGATCATCAACACCCCAACTGTAGGATTACGAGTAGTAAAACAACATTGTTTTGGGGCACATCACGATCCTTGTTGGTGTACCATCTGCAAATTTGCAATGGTGATCCTCTGCGACCAGGCGACGTCGCCTGAAACGACGCGACAGTCGCGATCGTCGGGTATTTTGTTGACCACGTTGACTGCGTTACTGATCCGAAATCAACAGCCTTATTGGTTCGAACTTCATCAAAAGAATGCTCTGATTAGTCGCGATGCTGTTACAGAAGTTTGCGACAACAAAATTTCCGTCTTCAAGGATCACCCTCCCTTTGGTACAAAGGTGCAAGGATCATCGAGAGATAGGCAGTCACCACGATCTCCCAGAAAACACCAAGATCGTGTAGTCACGATCTTTCGTGATTTAGATCCTTCCTCTGTTGGTACATCACCTGACACAGTGATTACTGTAGAGGGCTAGGTATGACACTGTTCCGTAAGGATCGCATACGTGATCCTCCAAATGCAGCAATCTTTGCTTCGGTGTAACACGCTCTTACGTGGTTCCAACTGGAATCAGGGGAAACCAGCTGTCTACCCATACGGGAGAAGTTTTGTGGTGCGGGGGGCGATTGTGATCAATTCAAGTTCACACAAATCTGCGTGGTTGAGATGAGCAGAACGGGTTATCCGCTACTTGCGGACCAGAAATTTTTTCGGCTCAGCAGCACCACAGAAATTCGGGGGTTGGGGCTATGGGTGGGACAAGGGCCTAAGTTATCAGGGCAATTACCCTGTTTTGACTGAAATTATAGGGTGTTTTTTCTAGGAGCCCTGATTTTCACAAGGTTTTTTCCGGACCAGCCCGTAAAACTGAAGGGTGATTTTTGAGTCAGCTCGGATCTCTCCGGGGAGTTCTCAAGGGGACCCGTATAATTTTAGCAGACATGTTCTCCCCGACCTGCCTTGCATTCCTCTCGGTCTCCCTCTAAACACACGTTGGGCCAATTTTAGTGAATTTCCTAACCACTCTCTCCTTGTTGGCCTCCATGTGTCTGATTGCCCCGTTCTACGTCGACATGGCTTAGAAGGCCAATAAGGAGAGAGTGTCTGATTGCCCTGTTCTCCCGATGTACTCTTCCTCATCGTATTTTTTTCTAAGTCTACAAAAAGTATCTCGCTCACCCCTCCAGAGCCACTCCATCTCCAATCTCCCCAGCCCTCGCGCAACCCACTGTGAGTTTCCCGCGAAATTCTGGTAATGCATGTTTTCAGGCCTTTTCTGGCTCGAACCCGGATTCGTCAAGGTTTTTTTCCCGCTGGCTCGGATTTTACAGGGTCTTTTTCACAGGGGCCCGGATCGTCCGAGCTAGCAAAAATCCTAGCAATAGCCCTGGGTGGGACCGGTTCCAATTCTTCACAGCGTTTGCAACTGGGATGGGATCGTTGCATGTGTGCAGCATTTCTGACATAATCTTCGTTAGAGGCCAAGCCTGGCGAGTGGAGCAGGCGATTCACACTGGATTCTGTAAGCTTCGCTTGCCTTTCTCACACCAGCTTTCCCAACCCCACACACCCCACCCAACCCAACACATCCCTCTCTCCTCTCACGCAGAAAGGTTCCCTACTGAAAACTGTCGTGTATCTGTGTCATATTGCGCGTTCGGGGCTCGTGTCAGAGACATCAGGTCGTCGTTCTGCCTCCACACCAGGATTTATACAATCCTCCGAACCCACCTCGGTTTTCCAATCCCTACGCTTCACGTCTTTCGAGCCGAAATTTGCGGGAAGTTCCCCGCAAATACGCCCTCAATCGTCCATAGGGACCAGTTTTTGCTGCTTCAAACCTAGCTTTGCGAAAGCCTGCGTAGACACCCTCTTTCTCGTTGCACTAGTTGGATCTTTCCGAAAGTCTTACGTTAGCAACTCGGATGTTCCCATCCCTCTCCTTCCAGCTTGGCTCCTCCATTAGCGCGAGGCCATGATGCTTTCGCGAGGCAGCTTAGTCCCGATCGCGATTGCCATCCTAATCTGCGTGTCGGTACTCTAAGCCGTACACGTGTGCTTCAACCATCGGCATTCGTATCGAATCCGTTCTCTCCTCAAGCCACAACATAGTGCACTGTACATGTTATTCCGCACAAGGCGGAATCAGGACAGACGATATACAATTGATGCTCACCCCATGCACGCGAATTTGCCTTGCGCCAGATGGATACGCTGCACCCGAGGTTGTTTCCCCAGCCTTATGCACCTACATTACAAGCGCGTCAAGCAGAAGAGACCGAAGTCAAGCAGAAGAGACTGAAGTCAAACTAGGTAACTAGGTAGCAGAGTCTTGTTTATAAGCACATGCGAATTCTTTTTAGCTAGCTGCGAATTGACGAAACTTATGCGAACTGCTCGTGACAGCTTATACGCCCCCTTCATAAGGCAACCGGGAGGGGCTCAAACAGGCATCAATTGTACGTGGATCAAGGAAAGGTTAGTGGGAATTTGGAATCATCAGGGAGGGGAAGCTTCACTCTCTCCTCGCAGCATACGTTCCAGCGGTGTATATGCGAGGGGAGTTTGTGAGCCCTCTGTCGCTGGGTGCGAGGACGCAGGCGCCGCCTTTTGGGGACTCGAAATCCATGGATTTTATTTTTGCAAGAGGGCTGTTTTGGTTCATAGCTCCGAGCTGCGAGGCATACAGCTGTGTACAACTGCGCGTAAATTTCCAGCCTGGAATAGGCTATCATTGGCGAAACTTATCTTCCCAGCTTTTCTCCTATTCGCGGCGGTAAGCTGAGTCACTGTAGCACGCCACTTGAGCTACGCAGCTTCGCACGTATCATCCATAAATCATGTATGGATCACCACGAGCTCCCAACGCAGCTCCCGTCGCTCGCACCTTTTAATATCTGTTTCTGGAGCAAGAGAGTCTCAGTAATCTGAGTAACAGTTGGCAATTTCACCTCACAGCTCATCTCACACCTCACAGCTGTTTGAAGGTTACTTCGGTGCGGTTCCATTGTCGACGCTCTCGAATTTAGTCCGCGGGAGTATTTTCTAGACCTTGAAAGGCAACGGGAGGAAAGCCTTACCTGTCATCAGCAACTTGCTAAGTTATATTGATTTGGTGATTGACACACCCGGAGTTATCATGGATCCAGCAACCGCGAATGCTGAGAAATCCCGTTTCTCCAACGTGAATCGCCGTCTTGAGGCGTGGAACCGTGCAACGAGCTCTCTCAATCCCGCCGCTCAGCCGTCAATCCGCGTGTCGCCCCGGCTCGACTTTCCAAAAACGAAGTGCGAAGCCGTCTACAATGCCAATCACCCAAGAAATTTGGGTAGATCACGGCAAGTTTCCACAGCGCCGCCGCCAAGCAGCACAGACTCCAATCGACCTCCCTTCCTCCCCCGCAGAAAGTCACTTCCTGACTTCGCAGCTGCGCAGCAGGCTGGTATAAGGGATCCGTGGTCTCCCTGCTCCCCTCTGGACCAATGTGCTACCCCAAACCCCTCTTCGGAGTGCTCTCCTGTCGCTGCTCCTGCTCCTGCTCCCATGTCTGATTTGGCTAAAGTGCAACACAGCCGTCAGGAGGAGGAGCCAAGCTGTTGCTTGGCGGAGGGAGATGCGTCTGGCTGTGGGGTTGACGCGCGTGACACAACTGATGGTGCATCTAACGAGGGGGGTGAGAGGTGTTCCGAAGCAGCTTCTCAGAGCAGAGTCGATGGTGATGCGGAAGGGGAATCCGCAAGCAAACAGATTCAAACGCTGAGAAAGCAGGGGAATATTGCCCACAGACGTGGATTTTCTGTTACGAGCCTAGAGAACTCCACAGAAACACGAGGCGCGGAGACGAAAGTGTCGAGGAGAGGCGGAAGTGGTGGTGACATTGAGAGCATGATGAGAAGAGGCAGCAGCTGTTTTTCCAGTGGATCATGCGGCTGTGTGGAAGGAGGGAGTGGTGGGAGCAGCCCTGTGGTTTCTCCATGGTGTAAAATTATGTCCACTGCTCCTCCTGTGTTTGTGTGGGCTGCTAGAAGGCGGATGGAGAGAAGGTTCTCACAAAGTGATGCTGTGATTGCATGCACAACTTGCTTGTAATGTAATGGTCATTTCATAGCCCTTTTAGATATTATAAATTGTTGAACAATTGGTGAAACTGGAATGAACTATATTTAGGGGCATTTTGTGTTGAAGTGTGATAGGCAAAATCAGCATGCATCAATACAGAATTGATTTCATGTTACAATACGAGCTTTACCGTCGCAACGCTTCCTTGCTTTTATTCGTCATCCTGTGCATGTACCTTTCGTCAGTGTCACGTCAGTCAGATTCCCCCGCTGCCACGTCGTCAGTAATGGAACTCGCGCCACTTCCCATCCAAGAATCAGAACCTCACATCGCGAAACAAGAACTTCTTACGGTTGAGCTCGGTTCATGGAGGTTGGACAGGGGTTTGTCAGGCGAACCATTCTGAAATGCTCAGAACCATGGTGAATAGCTATGGAAACTCGCTCACATACTTCCGTGGATCGTGTGCGGAGCGGAATCTGGGATTCTTTCAACTTACGAGGCAGACATGTAAGTTGCTGAAGCATTTTTCACGATCGAACTGTGAGCTCTAGCGGCCGTTTGCGTTACCTGCGTGACTGATACTGTAAGAGCTGACCGTTGTTTTGTCTGGTGGTGCAGTTTTTACACAGGCCGTCGAATGAGGCGACTTTAAGATCCTTTGTTCGACTCGTGCTTCCGTAAGCGGAATCCTTTATCGGTGGTTCGTAAGTAAATTCTTTGAAAGCAGATACGTACACGAAATTCTCGGTTGCAGATTTGTACGCGGAGTTTCCGATAGGAGATTTGCGCACGGAGTTTTCGACATAGCCATGACCCGATCTACTATCGCCACAGCGGCAGCGAGGCTCGCGCGGCGAGGCGCATCTGCTATAACAAGCTCTTTGCAGCAGCCCTCGTTACAATCACATCTTGCTTCACATCCGCCTCGATACAGTCACACTCCAGCAAGCACCGCACCGCTGGCGCCGTTGCTCTCTCTGCGATCACGATTCTTTTCCGCTGATGCGCAAAACGCTTCGCCGCAAAGTGCTGAAATCGAGCGTGCTTCTAACGAAAGTGCTGCAGCTAAGACTGCTTTCGCGCAGAAGGCACCTTCCCCGGAAGCGGACGAGCCGATCACGCTGGATGTGAAGGGAGTGGAGATGAGGGGTCGGCCGCTGTACCTCGATATGCAGGTGCGTATAGTGGGAGTACGTGTAGCGGAGGTGCTTTTAACGAGGTATTGAGATGTGCATACATGAGGATGCGTGTGGTGAAGTGACCTTTACGCTGGATGTGAAGGGAGTGGAGATGAAGGAACGGCCGCTGTACCTCGTTTTGCAGGTGCGTATAACGGGAGGGACGTATAACGAGGTATTATAGTGATCACGCTGGATGAAAGGGAGTGGAGATGAAGGTTGTGTAAGTTGATATTCAGGTGCGTGTAACGGGGTGGGATCTGAGGTATTCTTGGATGCGTGTGAGATGAAGCAGAGTCATTGCTGGTACTCGGGACGAGTGGAGCTTCACGGCCCGTATTTCTGGGCGGGGATAGCTTGGTTGAATGAATGGGTAAGGGGGTGTCCAGCGCGTACGCTTACAGGTACTATACAGTTCATTTGTGGTGGTTTGAAAAGATATAAAGCGGTGCACAGCGGTTTTAAAATTCCACCGTTTTGAACCGTGACGCATTACAGATTACCGCACTCGATGAACTGTACTGTACGGAAAATGTACGCGCTGGACACCCCCTAAGTAAAGTAGAGTGGTGTGGAACCCCTGTGAGCGATTCAAGAGACCTCTCAACAGTTGGCCTGGGATTGCGGGTTTTGGTACGAGTGGGGCTTCACGACCCGTAGAAGCCAGCGGGGATAGCTCAGTTGGGAGAGCGTCAGACTGAAGATCTGAAGGTCGCGTGTTCGATCCACGCTCACCGCACTTTTCTTGCGTCCCATGGTCCCCTCACAGTTCTCCCCCGCGTGTTTGCGCTTGCCTTTTTTTCCCCTATTTCCTCGCCTTCCTGCTTCTGCTCTCTCTCCCCATTTTTCCTCTCCACCATCCCCCCCACCCCTCCCTTCTCCATCCCCACCCCAGGCCACGTCCCTGGTAGACTCCATGCTGCCGGTTTTCACAGAGCAGTTTGGGAACCCGCACTCGTTCACACATCCCTGCTCGCCTCGGTGCTTCTCCTTACCCCTGTGTGCATTTCCCCCATCTCCTTTCCCCCATTCCCCCCTCCCAAAGGCCACCTCCCCGGAAGTCCCACGAGTGTTAGACGCCATGCTACCGTTTTTCACGGAGCAGTATGGCAACCCGCACTCGCACACACGCACCTGTAGGGGTAGGAGAGGGAATGAGAGCCACTCCTTCTTACACCACCTTACCTGTCTCTCCCTTGCTCCCCCCCTGCTCCCCCCCTGTTCCCCCCCTGTTCCCCCCCTGTTCCCCCCCTGTTCCCCCCCTGTTCCCCCCCTGTTCCCCCCCTGTTCCCCCCCTGTTCCTCCCCATTTCTCCCCTCCCCCCCGCATCCGCACTCCCTCAGGCCACCTCCCCGGTAGACCCGCGGGTCCTAGACGCCATGCTTCCCTTTTTTAGAGCAGTACGGCAACCCGCACTCGCGCACACACCTGTACTTGCTTCCCTTCCTCCCTTTCCCCCTTCCCCCAGGCCACCTCCCCTGTGGATCCGCGCGTTCTAGACGCCATGCTTCCCTTTTTCACAGAGCAGTACGGCAATCCACACTCGCGCACACACGGGGGCTTACCTCTCGCTCTCCTGCTTCTCCCCCTCGCCTCCCCCTTCCCCCAGGCCACCTCCCCTGTAGACCCACGGGTCCTAGACGCCATGCTACCCTTTCTCACGGAGCAGTACAGCAACCCGCACTCGCGCACACACCTGTATGGGTGAGAGAGCTGTTTTTCCCTACAGCGCACCTTACACATTTTTCCCTGCTTCGCCCCTTCCCTTCCCCCAGGCTACCTCCCCGGTTGACCCAAGAGTTTTGGACGCCATGCTCCCGTTTTTCACGGAGCAGTACGGCAACCCGCACTCGCGCACACACCCCCACATCTTGTCTCTCCCCCCCTCCCCTCTTCCCCCAGGCCACCTCCCCTGTGGATCCGAGGGTCCTAGACGCCATGCTACCATTCTTCACGGAGCAGTACGGCAACCCGCACTCGCGCACGCATCTGTACGGGTGGGAGAGCGAGGGGGCGGTGGAGGCAGCACGGCACCAGGTGGCATCTCTGATTGGTGCCAGCCCTAAAGAAATTATTTTCACTTCTGGAGCTACGGAGTCGAACAACATTGCCATCAAGGGCGTGGCTCACTTCTACAAGTGAGTGGTGGTGATGGGTGGTGTGCGGTTGGCTTAGTGCATGTTGGCTGCTCTCATCGGCACCATCCCCAAGGAGATCATCTTTACTTCAGGGGCAACGGAGTCAAACAACATTGCGATCAAGGGCATGGCGCACTTCTACAAGTGAGTACCCGGGCGCATGTGCTGTATGTTTCACTTCAAGTGAGTTTCAGCTGTATGTGCTGCATATGGCGACCTTGTTGCACTGGCAGGAGGCTTCTCTCATGGGCGCCAGCCCCAAGGAGCTCATTTTTACGTCGGGGGCAACCGAGTCCAACAATATTGCCATCAAGGGCATGGCGCACTTTTCCCCGTTCTCTCATCCCTCGCCCGTCAACCATGCAGGGCTAAGAAGCGGCATGTCATCACCACACAGACAGAGCACAAGTGTGTGTTGGACTCGTGCCGGCACCTGCAGCAGGAGGGGTTCGATGTCACTTACCTGTCTTTTCCATCCATTCACCCACTCTCAACCCCCCAGGGACAAGAAGCGCCATGTGATCACCACTCAAACCGAGCACAAGTGTGTGTTGGACTCGTGCCGGCACCTGCAGCAGGAGGGACTCGACGTGAATCAACTGCTCTTGCCATCCATACAACCCCCCCATTTCACCATGCAGAGACAAGAAGCGGCACGTGATCACCACTCAGACGGAGCACAAGTGCGTGCTTGATTCATGCCGGCACCTGCAGCAGGAGGGACTCGACGTGAATCACTTGCTCTTGCCATCCATACAACCCCCCCATTTCACCATGCAGAGACAAGAAGCGGCACGTGATCACCACTCAGACGGAGCACAAGTGCGTGCTTGATTCATGCCGGCACCTGCAGCAGGAGGGCTTCGACGTGAATCACCTGCTCTTGCCATCCATACAACCCCCCCATTTCACCATGCAGAGACAAGAAGCGGCACGTGATCACCACTCAGACGGAGCACAAGTGCGTGCTTGATTCATGCTGGCACCTGCAGCAGGAGGGCTTCGACGTGAATCACCTGCTCTTGCCATCCATACAACCCCCCCATTTCACCATGCAGAGACAAGAAGCGGCACGTGATCACCACTCAGACGGAGCACAAGTGCGTGCTTGATTCATGCCGGCACCTGCAGCAGGAGGGCTTCGACGTGAATCACCTGCTCTTGCCATCCATACAACCCCCCCATTTCACCATGCAGAGACAAGAAGCGGCACGTCATCACCACT
Source organism: Closterium sp. Yama58-4 (assembly GCA_947470075.1). Lineage (NCBI taxonomy): Eukaryota > Viridiplantae > Streptophyta > Zygnematophyceae > Desmidiales > Closteriaceae > Closterium > Closterium sp. Yama58-4. The sequence goes on from CANIUD010000214.1 coordinate 397,215, forward strand.
CAGACGGAGCACAAGTGCGTGCTTGATTCATGCCGGCACCTGCAGCAGGAGGGCTTCGACGTGAATCACCTGCTCTTGCCATCCATACAACACCCCCATTTCACCATGCAGAGACAAGAAGCGGCACGTCATCACCACTCAGACGGAGCACAAGTGCGTGCTTGATTCATGCCGGCACCTGCAGCAGGAGGGCTTCGACGTGAATCACCTGCTCTTGCCATCCATACAACCCCCCCATTTCACCATGCAGAGACAAGAAGCGGCACGTGATCACCACTCAGACGGAGCACAAGTGCGTGCTTGATTCATGCCGGCACCTGCAGCAGGAGGGCTTCGATGTCACTTACCTCCCCGTCGGCTTCGACGGTCTAGTTGATCACGAAACCCTTAAAGCCGCAATCAGCTTGATTCCACTCTCGTTTCACTTCTGATCCCCCTCTTTCCCTCCGTCCGTTCCCCTCTCCCCATACCCCTCCCTTTCCACATCAACCGTGCAGAGACAAGAAGCGGCACATGATCACCACGCATACCGAGCACAAGTGTGTGTTGGACTCGTGCAGACACCTGCAGCAGGAGGGCTTCGACGTGACTTACCTTCCCGTCGGCTCCGACGGTCTCGTCGACATTGAAACCCTTAAAGCCGCGATCCGCCCGGACACGGTTCTCGTTTCGATCATGACCGTTAATAACGAGATCGGCGTGATCCAGCCGCTCAAGGAGATCGGGCAGCTCTGCCGGGCAAACAAAATCTTTTTCCACACCGATGCGGCTCAGGCGGCGGGAAAAATCCCGCTAAGTGTCGACGATTTAAACATCGATCTCCTCTCGCTTAGCAGCCATAAGATCTACGGCCCGAAGGGGGTTGGCGCTTTGTACGTGCGGCGCCGACCCAGAGTGAGGCTCGAGCCTCAAATGAGTGGCGGAGGTCAGGAACGGGGCCTCAGGTCCGGTACCGTACCTACCCCGCTGGTGGTCGGGCTAGGTGCGGCGTGCGCGGTCGCCGAAGCTGAGCTCGAACGCGATTACCGCCACGCGGAGCAGTTAAAGGAGCGGCTTCTAAAGGGGATAACGTCGCAGCTGGAAGGGGTGGTGATCAACGGCTCGTACGAGCCCGGGAAGCGGTACCCGGGCAATCTGAACCTCTCGTTCGCGTATGTGGAGGGGGAGAGCCTGCTGATGGGGTTGAAAGAAATCGCGGTGTCAAGTGGCAGTGCGTGCACGAGCGCGAGTCTGGAACCGAGCTATGTGCTGCGGGCGCTGGGGGTTGAAGAGGAGATGGCGCATACTTCTATCCGGTTTGGATTTGGCCGTTTCACGACAGAAGAGGAGGTGGACAGGTGAGGTTTAAGTGCGGGTAGCAGCAGGTGAGCAGCGGGGAAGAAGCAGGTGAGAAGCAGGTAAGCAGGAGGGGAGAAACACAACAGGTATGTATTTTGGGTATTGGAGTGGAGGGGGAGGCCCTGCTGATGGGGTTGAAGGAGATTGCGGTGTCGAATGGCAGTGCGTGCACGAGCGCGAGTTTGGAACCAAGTTAAGTGCTGCGGGCGCTGGGGGTGGAGGAGGAAATGGCGCATACTTCCATTCGGTTCGGGTTCGGGCGATTTACCACTGAAGAGGAGGTGGACAGGTGAGCACTGAGCAGCAGGACAGGACATGACAGGTATGCGCGCCTGCGGTGATATGTGCTGCGGGCGCTGGGAGTGGAGGAGGAAATGGCTCATACTTCCATTCGGTTCGGGTTCGGGCGATTCACGACTGAAGAGGAGGTGGACAGGTGAGAGTGGACCAGGGGCGGGTGGTTAACAGTGGGAGAGATGTGCTGCGGGCGCTGGGGGTGGAGGAGGAGATGGCGCATACTTCTATTTGGTTCGGATTCGGGCGTTTCACGACAGAAGAGGAAGTGGACGGGTGAGGTTCAGGGCTGGCGGTGGTGTGGGTAGCAGCAGGTGAGAAGCAGGGGAGAAGCAAGGCAGGTATTGGGGTGAAGGGGGAGAGCCTGTTGATTGCCTCGATGGTAGTGCGTTCACGAGTGCGAGCCTCGAGCCGAGCTATGTTCGATTTAGCTTTGGCTGTTGAACCACTGAAGAGGACGCAGACAGGTGGCATTGGGCTGAGTTTGGACTGGTTAGTTGTGCAGTGGACATGGGTGTTTGAATTCTGTGTATATGAGCATAGAGAGGAGCACTGGATGTTCGTATATGAACTGAAGAACTGCGTCGTCTTGTGTTGTTTTCTTTGTTCTGTTCCCATGCAGGGCTGTGGCGCTGACAGTGCATCAGGTGCAGAGGCTGAGGGACATGAGCCCACTGTGGGAGATGGTGCAAGAAGGGATTGACATCAAAACCATCCAGTGGTCGCAGCACTGAGGAAATTACTTCTGAGGCGCCTTAGAAGGAGTCAGTGCAGCGGCTGAGGGACATGAGTCCACTGTGGGAGATGGTGTAGGAAGGGATTGACACCAAGACCATTCAGTGGTCGCAGCACTGAGCAAATGACTTTTGAGGTGCCTCAGAATAAATCAGGTGCAGTGGCTGAGGGACATGAGTCCGCTGTGGGAGTTGGTGCAGGAGGGGATTGACGTCAAAACCATTTAGTGGTCGCAGCACTGAGCAAATGCTTTTGTGAGCGAGCGACAGTGTTAGGCTCCTTGAAGGGGCTGGTCTTTTCCATCAAGCCTTGCGATTGTAGTCATCAATTGTGTACTGTTACAGTTTCTCTGCATGAAAGAATTTAGTCACCTGATTTTGGTCACCTACTTACCCTAGCTTGGGTTGCTTGTTGGTTCAGTCAGAGGGTTTTCTTGATGTTGTTATCAGCTGCAATTAGAATAGAATAACGAGTATGCTTCCCACGCGTATGCTTGGGAGCTGCAGTGATGCGCGGTAATTCCGATGTGTCGCCGTTGCTTGGCAACTTCTTGTCTTCGCCACGTCGTCGCAAGCCTCGTCAGCCGCAGCCACGTGCTCTCCGGCAGCTGGGCCTCCGCTGCTTCTGGCCATGCCAAGCCTCCACGCTCACCCCCCGGGCCGAATCGAAAACCACTGATCTTTTCTGGTTCGCGGACAAACCGCCGCCAAGCCTAGGAAGCTCAGGCAGAAGTGGTCCAGCGCCAGTGACACGTTGCGCGCTTGGGTTGGAGATTCTTTCCAGAAGCTGGGGTGGAATCTTGGCTGGCCTGTGCTGTGTGCTTCAGCACACAATCCCGAGGGCCAGCATCATCATTCAGCATGTCAATCTCACCGCACCGAACCACTTTACAGCTCATTTCCGTGCATTCCCAAAATCTCATGTCGATCAGCACGGTTCAATTACTAATTAGAATGGTACCTGCTTGGTTCTTCGCGGTGCCATGACCTAGGTTTGAACCAATCTCCCCAAACTCACGGCTCGGTTTTTGGAGATTTTCCCCTAAAACTTGTATCCTCCTACAGAGACTTCCCCTAGGCCTAGGTAGGTTGGGGGAGGAGCCGCAGGCTCAGCTTTCGTTTCGCCGTGCTTCACGGCACCGAATCTGCTTCGGGATAGTTCCTAGGCTCTTTATCCCGTTCCCTCTTACGCTTATCGTGTCCGTCATCTTCCACGCATCCAACGAAACCGTTCACGCAACCAACCCCTCCGTCCCTCCAACCAGCACCGCCTTCCGCTCAGCCATACAATAAATTCCATAGTCTCAGGTTTACACATTGTTTTCCTTTTTAACCACGCGAGTACAACGGGTGTCGGACCGTCTAGTCAATACCCCTCATCTGGGGACAATCCAAGGGTGATTCACCAGGCAGTGGATTTCAGGGTTGTTAGTGCGCGCACAGGATGTGGAAGGCAGCAGCGAGTCGCCTGATCCCCGCCGCTCTTCGCGCGCAGCGGGGAGCGTCGTCGGACGCTAATGGCATTCGCAGCGCGCCGATTCTCGGGCGACTGATGTCGTCGCAGGTGTGTGCGTTCCCTTTGTCGCCTGCATCTTTATCGCCTAGTCTGCGTTCTTAGGGTTTCCATTCGGACCTGGATCGGAGCCTTGATATTGATGCCGGATCTTGACGTCCGGTCTGACCTGGATCTCGCACAAACGGGCGTCGCGACGTTTGAGTTTGATTCAGTCCCTGGATGTTGCACGGAACATCAAGAAGTGCGATCCGGTCCTTTGTGTCGCCTGGATATCCCGTCACTCGATCGACTTCAGGCTACTGGCACCGGCTCGACGCTTCTGTCTCGCGTCAGAAGGTTCCGGCACGCCGAATACTTCCCCAGCACGTCTGAATTTTCCCTCTTCAGGCTCTCGTTTCAGCCTTTAGCTTCTCCACCTCCCATCTCGTTTTTCACTTAGCGTCCTCCATTCGTCGCCCGCGATCATCACGCTTGTGTCGCCGTGATGCTGGATGCCAGGGTGCCAGTGGCGGGTAGTAGACTGCTCCATATAGGATCTTGAAACGTCCATGTTAGAATCTGAATTTCCAGACATTTGTCTCATTTATTTTTCTTTCTTTTCTTTTCTTTTGTCTTGATCGACCACACGTACGACGCGGTGGTGGTGGGGGCGAGCATTGCTGCAATCACCTCGGATCCCTCTGTACCACTCTGTCATCTCTTCCCTTCCAGGCGTACCCAGTGATCGACCACACGTACGACGCGGTGGTGGTGGGGGCGAGCATTGCTGCAATCACCTCGCATCCCTTTGTACCACTCTGTCATCTCTTCCCTTCCAGGCGTACCCAGTGATCGACCACACGTACGACGCAGTGGTGGTGGGGGCGGGCGGGGCGGGGCTGCGGGCGGCCATTGGGCTGTCAGAGAGCGGATTCAACACGGCCTGCATCACCAAGCTCTTCCCAACGCGCTCGCACACCGTCGCCGCGCAGGTGTGTCGGTTAGCTGGTCGCACGCAGTCGCCAGGGGTCGCACATTGTCGCCAGGTTCGCACATAGTCGCCAGGGTCGCACTCACTCGCGGGGCTGCGGGCGGCCATTGGGCTGTATGAGAGCAGCTTTAACACGGCCTGCATCACCAAGCTATTCCCCACGCGCTCGCACACCGTCGCCGCACAGGTGGGTCGCTCACAGTCGCCGGGTCGCTCACAGTCGCCAGGGTCGCTCACAGTCGTCAGGATCTCCATGGCTTTAACACGGTCTGCATCACCAAGCTCTTCCCAACGCGCTCGCACACCGTCGCCGCGCAGGTGTGTCGGTTAGCTGGTCGCACGCGGTCGCCAGAGGTCGCACATTGTCGCCAGGTTCGCACACAGTCGACAGGGGTCGCACACAGTCGACAGGGATCGCACACAGTCGACAGGGGTCGCACACAGTCGCGGGGTCGCACTCACTCGCGGGGCTGCGGGCGGCGATCGGGCTGTCGGAGAGCGGCTTCAACACGGCCTGCATCACCAAGCTCTTCCCCACGCGCTCGCACACCGTCGCCGCGCAGGTGGGTTGCACACACACAGTGTCGCCAGGGTCGTACACAGTCGTCAGGGTCGCTCGCGGGCTGTGGGCTGCCTTCGGGCTGTCAGAGAGCGGCTTCAACACGGCCCTTTCTTGTCTCCCCCCTTTTCTCTCCCTCCCCACCCTTCGCCTGTCGCGCATAAGTGCTTTCCCCCTTTTCTTTCCCTCTTTCATCTCTCGCCACTGTCCTGGCCCTGTCCTCCCACCCACCACCCTGTCCTGTCTGTCCACCAGGGCGGCATTAACGCGGCGCTGGGCAACATGACAGAGGACGACTGGCGCTGGCACATGTACGACACCGTCAAGGGCAGCGACTGGCTGGGTGAGTGGTGGTGCAGTGCTGTGGGAAACGGTGAGTGGGCGTGGTGAATGATGCTGTGCGGTGGGGAGGTGTGCAAAGGTGTGGGCGGTGGGAGCATTAACGCAGCGCTGGGCAACATGACAGAGGATGACTGGCGCTGGCACATGTACGACACTGTCAAGGGCAGTGACTGGCTGGGTGAGTGGTGGTGCAGTGCGGTGGGCGGCGGTGTGTGGGTGTGGTGTGCAGTGGAGTGGGGTGAGTGGGGATGGTTGAACCAATGGGCGTGATGTAGTACATGTGCGAGAAAGGCTCCAAGCGGTGATAGAACTGGAGCACTACGGGCGGCCATTCTCCCCTCCACCTCTTTTGCCCATCTGTCGCCCTTCCCTCTCCCCTCCCTCCTCCACCCTCTCTCCCTTTCCCCCCGGTTCCGACCCCCCACACGCACCCGCACAGGCGACCAGGATGCCATTCAGTACATGTGCGAGCAGGCGCCCAAGGCGGTGATAGAGCTGGAGCACTACGGGCTGCGCTTCTCCTCCCCACCCCTTTGCTCTTTATGTTGCCCTTCTCTCTTTCTCCCTCCCTCCTCCCTTCAGGCGATCAGGACGCGATTCAGTACATGTGCGAGCAGGCGCCCAAGGCGGTGATCGAATTGGAGCACTACGGGCTGCCCTTCTCCTCTCCACCTCTTCTCCCTCGTGTTGCGCTCCCCCTTCCCTGCACACATAAATGCACTGTGCACACACCTGTCCAGGCGACCAGGATGCCATTCAGTACATGTGCGAGCAGGCGCCCAAGGCGGTGATAGAGCTGCCCTTCTCCTCCCCACCTCTTCACTATTTATGCTGTTACTCACTTTCCCCCCCCCCCTCTTCCCCCCCATGTGCAGGCGACCAGGACGCGATTCAGTACATGTGCGAGCAAGCACCCAAGGCGGTGATTGAATTGGAGCACTACGGGCTGCCCTTCTCGCGCACTGATGACGGCCGCATTTACCAGCGCGCGTTTGGGGGGCAGAGCCTGGACTATGGCAAGGGCGGGCAGGCGTACAGGTGGGCAGGCGTGCAGGTGGGTATTTGACGTTCCGAGGGGTGGGGAGGGTTGGTAGAGCTGGAACACTACGGGCTGCCCTTCTCTCGCACGGACGGCGGCCGCATTTACCAGCGCGCGTTCGGAGGGCAGAGCCTGGACTATGGCAAGGGCGGGCAGGCGTACAGGTGGGTGGGGAGGGGCGAGCAGGCGTATGATTGGGTGGGGAGGGGCGAGCAGGCGTATGATTGGGTGGGGAGGGGAGAGCAGGCGTATGATTGGGTGGGAAGGGGCGAGCAGGCGTATGATTGGGTGGGGAGGGGCGAGCAGGCGTATGATTGGGTGGGGAGGGGCGAGCAGGCGTATGATTGGGTGGGAAGGGGCGAACAGGCGTATGGTTGGGTGGGGAGGGGCGAACAGGCGTACAGGTCGGTGGGTGGAGGTGGGAGAGGTGATATATGTGTAGCAGATCGCACAGGGCATGCACTGCTGCACACACCTGCGTGCCTGCCTGCCTGGCTACCTGCCTGCCTGCTTACCTGCCTGCATGCCTGCCTGCTTACCTACCTGCCCTCCCTCCCTGCAGGTGCGCGTGTGCGGCTGATCACACGGGGCATGCGCTGCTGCACACCCTATACGGGCAGGCCATAAAGCACAACACTCTAAACCACTGTCTGTGCCTATATGCTTGGCTTGTGTGCCTCCCTGCAGGTGTGCGTGTGCAGCGGATCGCACGGGGCATGCGTTGCTGCACACACTGTACGGGCAGGCCATGAAGCACAACACGCAGTTCTTCGTAGAATACTTCGCTCTCGACCTCATAATGGACAAGGAGGGTGAGTTGGGGTCTGGGGCAATGAGTGTTGAGACGTGTCAGAAGCATAGCACATGCAAGTGGGGCAGGCCATGAGCGAAGCACAGCACTCAGTTCTTTGTGGAGTACTTCGCTCTTGATCTGATCATGGACAAGGAGGGTGAGTGGAGAGAGGGGGAGTGAGCCGTCTAAAATGCTGGGCAGGAGAGACAAGCCATGAAGCACAACACGCAGTTCTTTGTGGAGTGCTTTGCTCTCGACCTGATCATGGACAAGGAGGGTGAGTTAATGTCGGGACGTCTAGTTTCGAGATGTCTTAGGTAAGAAACGTACAGGTAGGCGCACATGACACCTTGCACAACTCAAAAGTGTGAGGCGTAACTCTTGCACACCTTGTGAGGCGCCTCAAAAGTGTTTTGAGACGTCTCAAAACACCCTTGTGAGGGTCCTCAAAAGTTGTCTCAGTTCTTGAGCGCTGGTATGCTCACAGGTGTGCGTGATGCATGCAACTAAGATTAGAACTAGGACTGTATCCTGAATGTGACTGTATTGTGCGCATCACTGTACCAGGAGCCTGTCGGGGAGTGATCGCACTGAACATGGAGGATGGCACACTGCACCGCTTCCGATCCAACTCCACCATTCTGGCTACCGGGGTGAGTCCTTCTTGCTTGACTTGAGTCCTTGTAAGCATGGCTCGTCCGTTCTCCTCCTCCTTCTTCCTCCTGCGCTGAACATGGAGGATGGCACGCTCCACCGCTTCCGATCCAACTCCACCATTCTGGCCACTGGGGTGAGTACTTAACTTCTAGGCGAGTGAGGTGAGTCCTTGCCATTCCGCCATTCTCGCCACCGGGATGAGTGCTGGTGCTCTTTTGCTCTGGTGCTGCTGATTAAGCACGGCTTGTCCCTGATGCTTCTCATACCCCCTTTCCCCACCTTGCCACCCCCTTCTCCCCTCCTTCCCCCTTCACCTTCTAACTCCTCTCTCTCCTACGCCTCCCCCGTTTCAGGGCTACGGCCGTGCCTATTTCTCTGCCACGTCAGCGCACACGTGCACGGGCGATGGTAACGTCATGGTGGCCCGTGTAGGGCTGCCTCTGCAGGACTGCTGCTGCTGCGCTCTCTCCTCTCTCTAACCCACCTTGCTGTGATATGAACCCATGGACTTACTCTCTCACTCACTCACGTTGTCCCTTCCCATTCCACCCCTCTCCCCTCCCCTCCCTCTCCCCTTTCTCCCCCCTCCTCCTCCGTCTGCCCTCCGCTTCAGGGCTACGGGCGTGCGTATTTCTCTGCCACGTCAGCGCACACGTGCACGGGCGATGGTAACGCCATGGTGGCCCGTGCAGGGCTGCCCCTGCAGGGCTTCCCCTGCGCTCTCTCTGCTCTCTCTAGCCCACCTTGCTATGATGTGAACACATGGTCTTACTCTCTCACTCACGTTGCCCCTTCCCCATTCCCCCATTCTCCCCTCCCCTCCCTCTCCCCTTTCTCCCCCCTCCTCCTCCGTCTGCCCTCCGCTTCAGGGCTACGGGCGTGCGTATTTCTCTGCCACGTCAGCGCACACGTGCACGGGCGACGGTAACGCCATGGTGGCGCGTGCAGGACTCCCCCTGCAGGACCTGGAGTTCGTGCAGTTCCACCCCACCGGCATTTATGGCGCTGGCTGTTTGATTACTGAAGGTATGACTGAGGGCGACAGCAACGCCATGGTGGCGCGTGCAGGGCTGCCCCTGCAGGATTTGGAGTTTGTGCAGTTCCACCCCACCGGCATTTATGGGGCTGGATGCCTTATCACCGAAGGTCAGTGTGGTCAGTGTGTGGGGGGGGGGGGAGGTGGGGCACGCGGGTGCGCCATGGTGGCGCGTGCAGGGCTGCCCCTGCAGGACCTGGAGTTCGTGCAGTTCCACCCGACTGGCATTTATGGGGCGGGTTGCCTTATCACTGAAGGTGTGCCGCTTACAGGTGTAGATATGTGTATGTGTCCAAGGCAGGCACCATGGTGGCGCGTGCAGGGCTGCCTCTCTGCAGGACCTGGAGTTCGCTCAGTTCCACCCGACTGGCATTTATGGGGCGGGTTGCCTTATCACTGAAGGTGTGTTTGCCGCTTACAGGTGTAGATATGTGTATGTGTCCAAGGCAGGCACCATGGTGGCGCGTGCAGGGCTGCCTCTCTGCAGGACCTGGAGTTCGCTCAGTTCCACCCGACTGGCATTTATGGGGCGGGTTGCCTTATCACTGAAGGTGTGTTTGCCGCTTACAGGTGTAGATATGTGTATGTGTCCAAGGCAGGCACCATGGTGGCGCGTGCAGGGCTGCCTCTCTGCAGGACCTGGAGTTCGCTCAGTTCCACCCCACTGGCATTTATGGGGCGGGTTGCCTTATCACTGAAGGTGTGTTTGCCGCTTACAGGTGTAGATATGTGTATGTGTCCAAGGCAGGCACCATGGTGGCGCGTGCAGGGCTGCCTCTCTGCAGGACCTGGAGTTCGTGCAGTTCCACCCCACTGGCATTTATGGGGCTGGATGCCTTATCACCGAAGGTAAATAAGCCTTATCGCTCTAGGTGTAGATTCAGGCATTGTGGTGCGGGGCTGCCACTGCAGGACCTGGAGTTCGTGCAGTTCCACCCCACTGAGATCGACGGCGCGGGTTGCCTTATTACTGAAGGTACATTCTACTTATCACTCAACGTATGAATACTTTGTCTTCTGAAGCATGACCATGGAGATCCGCCAGGGGCGCGGGTGCGGTGCGGTGCGGTGTGGTGCGGCGGACCCCTTCTCTTGGTACCGCTGTTGACCACGTTACTTCCTCACTGTCGTGTTTGCTTCCTGCCTTCCCTGCTGCCTGTTCTGCCCTGCCCTCTTCCATTCTCCCAGGGTCGCGTGGGGAGGGAGGTATTCTGTGCAACAGCGAGGGGGAGCGATTCATGGAGCGATACGCGCCCACAGCCAAGGACCTGGCGTGACTGTCACCTGTTTGTCATGTGATTCCCGTTCCCTGTTCCCCCGTCCACTCTCAGGATCACGTGGAGAAGGAGGCATTCTGCGCAACAGCGAGGGGGAGCGGTTCATGGAACGCTATGCTCCCACAGCCGAGGACTTAGCCTCCCATGACCGTTAAGTGTTGCTGTTCCCTGCCCCCCCGTCCAACCTTCAGGGTCACGCGGAGAGGGAGGCATCCTTCGAAACAGCGAGGGCGAGAGGTTTATGGAACGATACGCCCCAACAGCCAAGGACTTAGCCTCCCGGGACGTGGTCTCCCGCAGCATGACCATGGAGATCCGCGAGGGGCGCGGGTGCGGCCCTTTGAGGGTCCACATCTACCTTCATGTGGACCACCTGCCGCCTGAGAACCTGAGGGTCCTGTGCCCACCCCATTCCCTCCCCTGACTAAAACCTGCTTCCCTGCTTCCCTGCTTCCCTGCTTCCCTGCTTCCCTGCTTCCCTGCTTCCCTGCTTCCCTGCTTCCCTGCTTCCCTGCTTCCCTGCTGCCTCTTTTGCCCGCTTCCACTCCTTAGGGTCACGCGGAGAGGGTGGCATTCTGCGCAACAGCGAGGGAGAGCGTTTTATGGAGCGCTATGCTCCGACGGCCAAGGACTTAGCCTCCCGGGATGTGGTGTCTCGCAGCATGACCATGGAGATTCGCGAGGGGCGCGGGTGCGGGCCACTCAAAGACCACATCTACCTGCATCTGGACCACCTGCCGCCTGAAGTGCTGAAGGAGCGTCTGCCTGGCATCAGCGAGACTGCGGCGATTTTTGCGGGAGTGGATGTGACGAAGGAGCCAATTCCAGTGCTGCCGACGGTTCACTACAATATGGGAGGCATTCCGACCAACTACCATGGGGAGGTGAGCCGGAAAGAGCGAGAATGGGAGCAGAGAGAGGGAGCGGAGCGAGGGGGAGAGTGTGAGGCAGAGGGTGAGGGTGCGAGCCGTTGAGGGACCACATGTACCTGCATCTGGACCACCTGCCCCCTGAAGTGCTCAAGGAGCGTCTGCCTGGCATCAGCGAGACTGCGGCGATTTTTGCTGGCGTTGATGTGACCAAAGAGCCGATTCCCGTGCTGCCCACCGTGCATTACAATATGGGCGGCATCCCCACCAACTACCACGGCGAGGTGAGTGAGGAGGGAGAGAGACTGCTGCGATCTTTGCTGGCGTTGATGTGACCAAGGAGCCGATTCCCATGCTGCCGACCGTGCACTATAACATGGGGGGTATCCCCACCAACTACCATGGCGAGGTGAGTGAAGAGAGAGAAGGGTTTTCTTCCCAGGTGTTGATGTGACGAAAGAGCCGATTCCGGTGCTGCCCACGGTGCACTATAACATGGGCGGTATCCCCACCAACTACCATGGCGAGGTGAGTGAAGAGAGAGAAGGGTTTTCTTCCCAGGTGTTGATGTGACGAAAGAGCCGATTCCGGTGCTGCCCACGGTGCACTATAACATGGGCGGTATCCCCACCAACTACCACGGCGAGGTGAGCTGGAGTGAGAGGGAGAGGGAGCAGGGAGAGATGAGCTCAAGGAGCATCTTTGCGGGCCTACCCATCCTTACCCATCCTTACCCATCCTGACCCATCCTTACCCATCCTTACCCCTCCTTTCCCCTCCTTTCGCCCTCCTTTCCCTATCACTCTCCCTGTATTCGGTTCTTCTGCATCAGGTCGTGGCACCCAAGGACGGTAACCCTGATGCAGTTGTTCCCGGCCTCATGGCAGCAGGAGAGGCAGCATGTGCGTCGGTGCATGGGGCCAACCGTCTGGGCGCCAACAGCCCCTCACTTCCTCCTTTTCCCGTCCTTTGCTTTCCATGTCTCTTTTCCTGTGTATCAGGTCGTGGCACCCAAGGAAGGTAACCCCGATGCAGTCGTGCCAGGCCTCATGGCAGCAGGCGAGGCGGCGTGTGCATCGGTGCATGGAGCCAACCGTCTGGGCGCCAACAGCCTGCTGGACATCGTGGTGTTTGGTCGGGCGTGTGCTAACAGGGTCGCGGAGATTCACAAGCCAGGTGAGTGTGAGTGTGTGGGTGTGCGTGTGTCCATCTGTGTGCCTGTCCTTGGCGTGTGCGTCGGTCCACGGGGCCAACCGTCTGGGCGCCAACAGCCTGCTGGATATCGTGGTGTTTGGTCGGGCGTGTGCTAACAGAGTGGCTGAAATCCACAAGCCAGGTTGGTCTCCATGTCCCTGTGTCTGTGAGTGCCCCTGTGTCCCGGTCCCAATGTGCCCCTGTGTCCCGGTGCACGGGGCCAACCGTCTGGGCGCCAGCAGCCTGCTGGACATCGTGGTGTTTGGCCGGGCGTGCGCTAATCGGGTGGCTGAGATTCACAAGCCGGGTGGGTGTGACTGTCCCTGTGCATGTGTCTTTGAGTGTTTGTTCTCCTGCTGCTCCCCTTTCCTCACCCTGATTTTTCTCCCCATTCTCCCTTCCTCCCCCACGCATGCTTCCAGGAGCACCGCAGCCCCCTCTCCCAGCAGACGCGGGGCAGAAGATGATCGAATGGATGGACAGGCTGCGATACGCCAAGGGCTACCACGCACATCTTGCTCCTTCCCTCCCCCCGATAATGTCCTGTCTTTTTTCCTGCTTGCAGGAGCGCCACAGCCGCCCCTCCCTGCAGACGCGGGGCAGAAGACCATCGAGTGGATGGACAGGCTGCGATACGCCAAGGGCGAGCTCAGCCCGGCCAAGATCTTATTCTCCTTCTGTTTCCTGTCTCCCTGCTGTGCCCTTCCCTCCCCTGCCCACGTCCTTCCATACTTGCAGGAGCGCCACAGCCCCCTCTCCCAGCGGATGCGGGGCAGAAGACGATCGAATGGATGGACAGGCTGCGATACGCCAAGGGCGAGCTCAACGCCTCACCTCTTGCTCCTTCACTTCCCCCTATGATGTCTTGTCTTCTCTCCCGTGCAGGTGCACCACAGCCGCCCCTGCCAGCGGATGCGGGGCAGAAGACGATTGAGTGGATGGACAGGCTGCGATACGCCAAAGGCGAGCCCTCACACCTTGTTGTTTTTGTTCTCCTTATGATGCCGTTCCTCTTTCACAGGAGCGCCACAGCCCCCTCTGCCAGCGGATGCGGGGCAGAAGACGATTGAGTGGATGGACAGGCTGCGATACGCCAAGGGCGAGCTCAGCACTGCCAAGATCCCATGCTCCCTCTATGCCCCTTCCCTTCACCGTTTTTACCCCTTCTTTCCCTGACCTGCTCCTCTCCTCTGCCTCCTTCTCAAACACACGTGACCGCAGGCGCGCCCCAGCCCCCTCTCCCTGCAGATGCGGGGCAGAAGACGATTGAGTGGATGGACAGGCTGCGATACGCCAAGGGCGAGCTCAGCACTGCCAAGATCCGAGGCAACATGCAGAGGGTCATGCAGAACAACGCCGCTGTGTTCCGCACCCAGGAGACTCTTCAGGAAGGTGAGTGATTGGGGTAGGTGGGCCTGGGGAAACCTTGGAGTAGGGTGGATGGGTAAGGGCTTGGCAGACAGCACACAGTGAGCTCAGCACGGCCATGATCCGAGGGAACATGCAGAGGGTGATGCAGAACAACGCTGCTGTGTTCCACACCCAGGAGACCCTGCAGGAAGGTGAGTGAGTGGGGTAGGAGGGATGGGGAAATGCTTGGGGTTCTCGGGATGCGTAAGGGCTTGGCAGACAGCACAGTGAGCTCAGCACGGCCAAGATCCGAGGCAACATGCAGCGTGTCATGCAGAATAATGCTGCTGTGTTCCACACCCAGGAGACCCTGCAGGAAGGTGAGTGAGTGGGGTAGGAGGGATGGGGAAATGCTTGGGGTTCTCGGGATGCGTAAGGGCTTGGCAGACAGCACAGTGAGCTCAGCACGGCCAAGATCCGAGGCAACATGCAGCGTGTCATGCAGAATAATGCTGCTGTGTTCCACACCCAGGAGACCCTGCAGGAAGGTGAGTGAGTGGGGTAGGAGGGATGGGGAAATGCTTGGGGTTCTCGGGATGCGTAAGGGCTTGGCAGACAGCACAGTGAGCTCAGCACGGCCAAGATCCGAGGCAACATGCAGCGCGTGATGCAGAACAACGCTGCTGTGTTCCGCACCCAGGAGACTCTGGCGGAAGGTGCGTGGGCGGGGAAATACGGACCGCAGTCTCATCTGGAACACGGACCTGGTGGAGGCGTTGGAGCTGGAGAATCTTCTTAACGCCTCCCCGCTCTCCCCATGCGTTCACAGGCTGTGAGCTCATTAAAACCTGGAAGTCATTCGAACATGTAGGAGTGACCGACCGCAGTCTCATCTGGAGCACGGACCTGGTGGAGACAATGGAGCTGGAGAATCACACACTCCCTATATGCCACATGTCATTCCGTCTCCCCCTATTCTCCCATGCTGACGCCCGCGCCCATGCACTCACAGGCTGTGAGCTGATTGACGAGACGTGGAAATCATTCGAGCAAGTGGGAGTAACCGACCGCAGCCTCATCTGGAACACGGACCTGATTGAGACGATGGAGCTGGAGAATCTGCTCACCACATGCCATTCCGTCCCTCCCCCCTTCCCTTGTTGACGCCCTTGGCTATACAGGCTGTGAGCTGATTGACGAAACGTGGAAGTCATTCGAGCAAGTGGGAGTAACGGACCGCAGCCTCATCTGGAACACGGACCTGATTGAGACATTGGAGCTGGAGAATCTGCTCACCAATGCGCTCATCACCATGCACTCGGCTGAGGCGAGGAAGGAGAGCAGAGGAGCGCATGCTAGGGAGGACTTCCCGGTGAGTACACTCTGGCTCTGATTTTGACTGAGAGTTTGTGCCTCCTACCGGTGATTGCATGCGCACGCCCCTCGCTCTCTCTGCTCACCAACGCGCTCTTCACCATGCACTCAGCTGAGTGGCTAGGGTAGGGTGTGTGCAGAATGGAGCAGCGCAGGGCAGAGCAGGGCAGGGCAGAGCAGAGCAGGGCAGGGCAGATCAGGGCAGGGCAGATCAGGGCAGGGCAGAGCAGGGCAGGGCAGAGCAGGGCAGGGCAGAGAACAGCAAGCTGGTGTGGAACACGGGTCTGGTGGAAATGATGGAGCTGGAGAATCTGCTCACCAACGCTTCCCGGTGAGTGGCTGTTGATTTCCCAGTAAGCATACGATCGCTGTCTCTGCTCACCGACGCGCACATCACCATGATGCACTCGGCTGAAGCAAGGAAGGAGAGCAGAGGAGCACACGCCAGGGAGGATTTTTCAGTAAGCATACACCCTCATTCTGACCGGGAAATCAATACCTCCCTCCAGTGAGTGCACTCGCATGCCCCCTTTCTCTCTGCTCGAGGACGCGCTCATCGCCATGCACTCGGCTGAAGCGAGAAAGGAGAGCAGAGAAGCTCATGCTAGGGAAGACTTCCCGGTGAGTGCAAGCCCTTGCATGGACCTTGAAGTATTGACACCTTCCTTTGGTGAGAGCATGCACACGCCTCTCTCCCTCGACTCACCAACGCGCTCACCGCCATGCACTCGGCTGAAGCGAGGAAGGAGAGCAGAGGAGCGCACGCCCGGAAAGACTTCCCGGTGGGCGCCCTCGGTACACCTTTCTCTGGTGAGCGCTTGCACTAGCACACTCAGTACATCTTCTCAACCCGCCCGACTGCTCACCAACGCGCTCATAACCATGCACTCGGCTGAAGCGAGGAAGGAGAGCAGAGGCGCACACGCCAGGGAGGACTTCCCGGTGAGTGGCTGTCATTATTCTTGTGCACTCGTATGCCCCCCTCTCTCTCTGCT
Organism: Closterium sp. Yama58-4; assembly: GCA_947470075.1. Taxonomy (NCBI): domain Eukaryota; kingdom Viridiplantae; phylum Streptophyta; class Zygnematophyceae; order Desmidiales; family Closteriaceae; genus Closterium; species Closterium sp. Yama58-4. The sequence goes on from CANIUD010000214.1 coordinate 413,552, forward strand.
CACCAACGCACTCATCACCATGCACTCGGCTGAAGCGAGGAAGGAGAGCAGAGGCGCACACGCACGTGAAGACTTTCCGGTGTGCGCTTGAGGATTCTGCGTCACTCTGTGTTTGTGCCCTTGAGTGACCCGCAAGATTTCTCTCTGGGAAGTCGCACAATTGCACCTTGGCGTGCCTGTTGTACCTTGCAGCACACTCACTCTCACTCTTTTCATGCACCCTGTATCTGCTCCTCCCCCCACCCTTGGACTGTCTTCTCTCCCCCCCCCCCCCCCCAACTCTCATGGCATGCCTGGTGTGCCTTGCAGAACCGTGACGACGTCAACTGGATGAAGCACACCGTCGGGTATAGTCACACTCCTTTGCATCACCCATACTCCTTTCCGTCCCTTTGCTACTTACGAGTGGTTTGTAAACCACTTGCTGCTGAATGATTTGCTTGCTGTTGCCCCTGTCACACCTAATGTTTTTTCAATCAAACGTTATTATCGCAAATTACACTTTCGCTGCTCACCTCCTTAGCTATTGTGCTCTTGCATGTGTTCAGGTATTGGGACAATGGCAAGGTGAAACTTGATTATCGCCCGGTGCACATGAACACACTCGACGACCAAGTGCAGACCTTCCCACCCAAGGCTCGGGTGTACTAAACCAACTATTCAGTGGCCGAAAAACCTCCTTAGTGCAACGATATAATGATAAAGACCTGCTGTGACTGAGATGTGCTGTGCCTCTACTACCGTTTGTGCCACACAGATGCTTTGAAGTGGTAAATCAGGAGAACTTACGATACAACTGGTCAGTACCGTAAATAGGTCGAACACAGCAGCTTCGATACTTTTAGAGATACGCATCGTAACCATGCCAAAAAACCTGCAAATTTGCAGGGGCTCAGAGGAATCGCGACGCGACGATCCCTTCACCTCCCAATTTCCCGCGATCCCATCCGCACCCTCCAATAGCCGAAGCCGTGGGTCCTGGAACCGCCGCCCCTCGTTTCTACCAGCCGCCATCCATCTTGTCCAGACGCTATCAATATCAACCGTTCGATCCTTCCGAATGGACAATCTGGCTTGCTGGCAATCGGAATTGGCCCCTCATTCACAAATCAACCTTCCCCGTTCGCGGCTCCGTCGTTCCTGCCTCCCTCCCTCCTCCTGTTCCCTCCCTCATCGCCTCTCTCCCCTCTGCTTCTGTCAGCTGGGAGAAGGATTCATGCCTCACCCTTTCACTGGATTCACTCACTCGCTCACCCGGTTTCCGCATGATCCGTGAGGAATTTCAAGTTCATCAGCTGCAATCGATTGCCGAGCCGACCACTGAAACAGTTTAGTTTTTGTGCGTCGAGAGCACGCCGAAATCCTGCCGATCGAACAACGCGAGAAACTCGTGTATCCGTTCCGTAGTTTGCAACGCTTCCTAATGGACTCAAAAGTCACTCTAGCCCCATAGCTAACGTGGCAGTAATTTTTATTGGGTCATATCGCCCAAGTTTGTTTTCCCAAATCTGCTGCAACTGGAATATTCAACTGGTAATGGATGCCTCCCAACGCGTGGCAGGGTCCGGAATCAGCCGACAGAACAGTGGATAGCGGTATGCCTTCGAGTGACACCGACATGTATCGGAACCAGCCAGGAGAACAAGCGGGATTACTGGAATTAGGGGATTCAGAGAGAGCAGAATCATCATCGCCGGATTTGGCGGTACTCTGCAGCTTGAACGACGCGATTACAGAATTATCATGCAGAGAGAAACTTTCCGGGCCTGACGAATGTTACAACGCTCCACGATCGTCGCGAATGTCGAATCTATTTCGCACGCCTGCCCTTCTCCCCTGGCGTTTCGCCAGAGCGGCAGACCCGGACCTTCCCACCCAGTCACCCCCCCCTGACGTGTCACATCCCATCGACCCTGAAAGAATCCCGGATTCTCAGGTGCTTCCCAGGCCGCAGAATCTGACGTGGCATTGGCGCGCTGCAGTGCAACAAGCATTTGGCAGCGATCCAAAATCAGCGAGACTGCAGAATCTCGAGAATACTTTTCCGCTGCTGCTGTTGCTGATCCTAGCGGTGCTTCTGGCGGTTGTTGCATTTCGGGTGAGCCAGCCTCAGGGTACTATCCTCGCTTTAGGCGGGTCCGCTAAGTCGCATGGGACAGCTGTGTGGCTACAAACGACTGATGATGTTCGCATGGGGTATATGAGTACTAGTGATGCGGGTGACAGTAATCAACTAAATCAAGACGAATCATCGTCCATCGCTGACACCTTGACGCCACTCTCCGCCACTCCCTTTCCCCATCCCGCGCCCTCCGCCACTCCCCCTCCCCCACTTCCACCTCCGCTCATCCCCGGATCCCGCGTGCGCTCCCGCGCGCATCTGGCGCAACTGCGGCGGCGCTGGCGCTGCTTGTCCACGCGCGGAAAGTGGGTGCTTCCGCCCGCTCCGCGCCTGCTGCCGTGGTCGCGGAAGCAAAGCCACCGGAGCGAGTGGGAGTGTGACGACCGTTGGATCCACACGCCCGGCCACGTGGCGTTCCGTGACGCGGATGTGATTGCAGCGAAGGCGATTGAAGCGAAGCGAGGGGTGAATTCTGCGCGGATTGGGGAAGGGGGAAGGGGAAGAGGGGGGAGTGCAGGCATAGCAGACGGGGAGGCGGAAGCGGAAAGAAGGGCAAGGGGAATGGGTGAAGAAAGAGGCAAGAGGAAAGGGAGGGGAAAGCGGCGACTAAAAGCAGCAAGGTTAGCTGCAAGCGCAGCAGCGAGGTTAGCAGCAAGCGCAGCAGCAAGGTTAGCAGCAAATGCAGCAGGAGGGGCAACAGCAGAGGCAGCAGGAGGGGCAGCAGCAGTGGCAGCAGTAGGGGCAGCAGCAGAGGCTGCAGCAGAGGGAGCAGGAGGGACAGCAGCAGGAGTGAACGGGACAGTAGGGGGCTTTGGTAGTCAATGGAACGTTCGTCCAGCTGCTAAGTACCAGTGGGAGGTGGAGAGCGGTGAGTGCGGTGAGTGGAGGGATGTGGATGGGTTGAGACTTGCTGAGAAGCTGGGGGGGACGAAGGTGCTTATAGTGGGGGATTCGATCAACCACATTTTGTACTCTGCCCTGCGCAACCAGTTCCGCATGGTAACCACTAGAGCAGAGCTGGGGCTGCTGAACGAAGCAGCGCTTATAATCTCTTCAGTAGAAGTAGAAGCATCATCATCTTATTCAGCAGCAGCAGGAGAAGCAGCAGCAGCAGCAGCAGCAGAAGGTGCAGCCAAGGCAGCAACTGCGCCAGAAGCACACGGATCAGCAGCAGCAACAGCAGCAGCATCGGAAGAATCAGGGGTTTCAAAATTACCATCATCACCATTCCCTGAAGTGACTGGCGTCGTCCCTCCCTTTTGTCACATCCGCACAGGTGACTTTCCAGAGCTGCACAAGCCCCGGTTTCCCCGAGCCTGCGAGGGCTTTGTGTTCCAAGCCTTCACCTCCTCCAACACCATCCCAGCCTCGACTGAAGGTCCGATCAACACCTTGACTGGAAGTCCCACGAACACCTTGATTAAAACCCCAATCAATGGCTCGGTCAATGGGCTAGACAACACCACCTCAACCAACGGTTCTCTCGACGTCCCAGTTAACGACTCGGTCACCGGTCCTCTCAGTACCTCAGTCAGTGGAGCAGTAGATGAGGCGGTCAACCACCCGGTCAAATTGTCAGTCAACAGTGCAGTCAACGTGCCAGTCAACGGGTCAGCCAAAGAAACAGTCAACCACTCGGTGAACGTGTCAGTGCTCTTCGTACGGAATGATGGGCTTCACACGAACTTGGAACCAGCAGTCAACAGCACGTCTAAATCAGCCTACATCCCCTGGCTGGACTTGCTTCGGGAAACCAGTGATCCAATTGCTGCTGCCACCGCACCAGCAGCAGAAGCAGCAGAAGCATCAGAAGCAGCAGCAGCAGCAGCAGCAGCAGCAGCAATAGCACACGTGAAACTTCAGAATGAATCTGTACCGTTGAATTCCGCTGCAACCTTGGGATCTCCGGGAGCACGAGAAGCCCAACTTTTAACAAGCCTTACTAACGGAGTTGGGTTGACTCTCGAGGAGAAACTCTTGATCGATTCGCCAATATCGGTTCTGGTTCTCAACCGGGGCGCTCACTTTGTAGAGACTTCGCGTTTCGTATGGGAACTCAATCACACGCTCACTACAGTGCGTGCAGCTGCACCGGAGTTGCTTATAATCTACCGAAGCACACCTCCAGGCCATGATATGTGTAACTTGTACTCCGAGCCTCGGAAAGAGCCACAGGAAAGTGCTGCATTGCCATTTTCATGGGGCGAGTTTGCGAAGCAGAATGAGGAGGCAAGAAGGCTGGTTGAGGGCATCGGTGGTGTCTTTTTGGATATTAATGCCATTACAGCACTTAGGGCTGATGGGCACTACAATCCGAAGAATGATTGCTTGCATTATTGCTTGCCAGGACCCCCTGACGAATGGGTGAGGTTGCTTTATAACGTGCTGCTGGATTTGCTGTAAATACGTGTAGTGGCGACTTATTGGAACGAATAGATTGTTTGTATCAATTGTTAGTGTTTGAGTTCCATTCCAACAACATCCAGTTGTGCGCCTCTCAATCATTCGAGACAGCCATTTCTTTTAGAAGGATGAAACGATTGTAATTGCTACCTGATGGGTGGGTGGATAGAGTTTCCTTGCACGTTGAGTGAATTCCAGCACGTCAATTTTGTAACTCCTAAAAAAGGTATAACATGCGCTTGATTGAGGGTTGTTTCCGTCAATGTAATGTGCTGCAATGGAGGACTTATCCCCCCTGCAAGGTGCAAAGCAAACCCAAGGTGCCACGGCAATCTCTGGGCGGAGCCAACCAATCAAGCCAGCTCCCTCCAATACTGGTTTCCCCAACAACACTCGGCAGGGTCATTCGGTGCTTGGCGAATCTGGCGAAATTGGGACGGTCGAGATACTATCGGTTCGGCGACAATCGCCGGCGCGAGAACGAGGAGATTTGCACCTTCGCCGAGATCGGAGTCCCCAGATGGATCATGGCCCGCGAATGAGCGTTGATGACTCGTCTCTGAATGCCTCGGGGCATGGAGAGACTGCGGTGGAAAGGGGGATGCGTGTGTTGTGCGGGGTGGTTTTGGAGGGAAGAGGGATGAATGAAGACAGAAAGCCCTGAGGCCCAGGTTCCATCACCCTCGGAAACATGTTTACAGCGCGGTTGGACGAGTTTCGGAAGATTACAAAGCAGTTTATTAGTGGTTCAGTACGATATATAGTCGATCCTACACCATCCAATATGAAAATTGCCAGCTTCCTGAACAGAGCCGAGAGCCATGAAACCAGGAGGCAGATATTGAAGCAAGATTCAAGCTTTCTTTTCCGAAAACTAGGCTCTTTTCTTTTCCTCCCTTCTTCCTTCTCCATTCTATTCCCTGAATGGAGATCTAGAGCTCTAGATAGTGCCTGCAAGGGACACATGCAAGGCAGATACGATTAGCTCTTTAGATTTTATTTTCATTTGTTGTAGGTTTATTTTTGTTGTCCTTAATTTACGCCTTGTGTAGCAGTTTTTTAGTCATCCTCGAAATCTCCTGAGAACCCTAATTCGGAAAGTAAGAAGCCATGGCCGGACCTGCGTCCAGCGTCACGCAAGACGGACAAGGTGTACATCTCACGTCGACAATGTTTGCTATTTTCCCGGATGTTACAAATTACTCGTGTTCACTATGAACGCTGAAGTGAATTCACTGCTCTTCATCACTTCAGCTTCTGTGGACCTGTTTTCTACTGATGATGAACTAGTTCATTGCAGCAGCATTAGCAGCAGCTGCTGCTGCGTGCATTCCAGCCGTAACTCTTAGCACCAGTCATATATAAAAGTTTTTCTTCCTTTTTTTCTACGGTCTTTTTCCGGCTTCCTGCGTTATTCTCTATCAACAGCTTCCAACAAACCAGAGGGATCTAGCGGCTCCAACGGAGCAGCAGCTCCCACTGCTGCGGCTCCATCAGCAGAGGTACATTCGCCACAATTCATAAGAGCTTAAAGACTTCTGAATTGTTTTCAAAAAAATAATTTGTTAAGGGTGTGCTCTTATCCTCTCCGTGCGAACCTAGCTTTTTTATTTGGGGGGGGAAGGGGGGGGGTCGCAAATGCGCGCGTTGTCTAGAAAAAGTATATCCTTTTTAGTCTCAAAGGAATTCTTGGAGTCCACCAATCCGCATTCACCTCGTCTGCAAACGTTCCTCGATACACAAAATACTCCGCAAGAGGTATTAAGCCTATCCCATCTGACGGACTGGACCAGTCGGCGACAAGCCAGAAGGCGTCCTAATAAAGACGATATACGAAATGAAGTGATTCACATTAAACGTTTTCGTCACTGGCAACTACCAATAGCAGCGGGATTTCCGCGCATCCCCTTTTACGCTTCGTCCCATCCAGGCTCTAGGAGTAGCAGGGGGTTCCCGTGCACCGCCAAGGGTTTCTTGCTAGATGTTTTCGAGAATTCTCAAAACACTCTGCGATTTCCGCATACTTTCTATGCCTCATTCCCATTTACGCTGCCATTCTCATTCCATGCAGGCTCCAGGAGCAACAGGGGGTTCCCATACAGCACCAGGGGGCTCTTTCCAACCACCGCCTGGCGCCGTCGCCGCGCCCGCGGGCCCTGGAATCGCCGGCCCGCCTGGAACCCTTCCCCCAGGCGCGGGGGTTCCGGGCGCAGGCGGAGCACCCGGCGCAGGGGGGGTGGCGGGCGCGTCTCCTGTGATGCAGCCGATGCCCGGGGGAATGCAGCACATGCAGCCGTATATGGTTCCGCCTATGGGGCCGGATATGCATGGCATGTACTACCCCGGGAATGGATACATCCCCCACTATTACTATGACTATTCCATGCCAGGTCAGTTCTTTACTAACTAGCCCAACAAGCTCAGTTACTCCCGCTCCCAATCCCCCCCAGCTTCCCCCAACTCTCTCCCTCCCCTGGCCCCCCTCCCACACATTCGTCCCCCACCCGCCGCCCTCCCATCCCCGCCTTTTTTTCCAATGAAATTTTCGTTCCATACATTCTCCGTTATTTACTTCCCGCTATTTCTCTCAACATCCAGGTGTCCAGTTTTCCCGTCGTCCCGTCTCCTCCCGCCTCTCTCTCACCCCCTTTTAAACAGCTTAACCTTTTTCTGATAATGTTCCCCGCCAGGCAACGCGGATCCGCCATGGATGCCTAAAGAGCAGTGGGAGCAGTGGGGGATTTTTCAGAACACACCCTAGAACCACCCCACCCAAACCCCCCAACCCACCCCCCCACCCCTCCTCCCCAAACCCCCTCCTTTCCCCCCTACGCAGGCTATGCGGAACCCCCGCGCATGCTCCCGGAGCAGTGGGAGGAGTACATGCGCATGGCCGCGCGGATGGACGGGGGAGCGGGCATGATGGACGGCCAGCACCCGCCGGTAGGGGGTCTGGGTAGTCTATAACACCGTTTGCCCGGGGCCGCTTACAAGGTTGTTTGATAGCCGTTTGCAAAGCCGTCGCCATCTGCGGTTTAGCTGAAAGGCTCAGTAGCGTGCCTCCTAAACCTCCTAAAAACCCGCCGAGAGGTGTTGAATCTCTCCTCTTACGGATGCCGTGTCTTTTCAGCTATCTTTTTCTCATTTCACCTCTGCTTTACCCCTGTCCTTTTGCCTACAGCCAGGGTTCGGGTTTCACGTGCCACACTACCCGCACCCACACATGCCGCCCGGCCTTATGCCTCCCCATGCGCCCGGCCAACCACCCCAGCCGCACATGATGCACCCACCTCCACCCGGGCAGCCACAACCCCCGCCTCCGTTGACTGCGCAGCAGCAGTCACAGCAGGGGCAGCAGGGGCAAGGGCAGGTGCAAGGGCAGGGGCAGGGGCAGGGGCAGGGGCAGGGGCAGGGGCAGGGGCAGCAGCAGCAGGGGCAGGGGCAGGGGCAGCAGCAGGGGCAGGGGCAGGTGCAGCAGCAGGGGCAGGGGCAGCAGGGGCAGCAGGATCAGCAGCCGACGCAAAACGCGCAGCAGCAGCAACAACAGGATCAGAAGCAAGCACAAAGCAGCAACCAGCAGACAGGACAGCAACCGTCAGGCCAGCAGCAGCAGCAGCAGCAGCAGCAAGTGCAACAGCAAGGGCAGCAACCTAACCAGCCGCAGCAACAACAGCAGTCCCAGCAACCCCAGCAACCCCAACAACCCCAGCAGCAGCAGGGCATGGCACTTCACCACCCCCCTCCCGGCTTCATGCCATTCATGCCCCCGGGCGCGCACCCATCCATGATGGGCGCACACATGTTCGGCCCCCCTCCGCCCGGTTACCCCTTCCAAGGTCCTCCCATGTTCCAGCCGCCCCTACTCCGCCCCCCTTCGCCTGGCGGTAAGTCGTGAGTCAGGCATGGCACTTCACCACCCCCTGCCCGGCTTCATGCCGTTCATGCCCCCGGGCACGAACCCGTCCATGATGGGCGCACACATGTTCGGCCCCCCTCCCCCCGGTTACCCCTTCCAAGGCCCTCCCATGTTCCAGCCGCCCCTGCTCCGGCCCCCCTCGCCTGGAGGTAAGTTGTGAGTCAGGGACGGGCGCACCCCCCTTGATGGGGGGAAACATATTGCGCCCACACCCCCCTCACATGCCCCCAGTAATTGTCGTCCCTCCCCGCTTGCCCGTGGTCTACTCTCTCTGAGACCGTGTTCCCCTCATCCTTCCCATATCCCACCAACACGCGGCCCCCCCTCCTTACTCCCTTTTCCTCCCCCCACCCCGTTTCCCCGTTCCCCTCCCCCAGATCCAGCCCAGCCTGGCGATTCCGCCCAGCCAGGCGCAGCATCCACACACATCCGCCCGGGTCACATGCCCCCAGTCTGGCCTTTCTCTCGCTCATGCTGTGTCCCCACCCCCCATTCCTCCTCCCTCCTCGACCCCAACCCCCCCCCCCCCCCTCCCCCTCCCCCCTCCCCCCACACACCTTCTTCCGCCCAGACCCAGCCCAGCCTGGCGATTCCTCCCAGCCAGGCGCAGCATCCGCGCACATCCGCCCTGGTCACATGCCCCCAGTGATCGGCACCCCATTCCACATGCCTCCAGTCTTGCCCCTCCCCCACTCTCACTCATGCTAATCTCCCCCCATCCGTCCCCTTTCCTGCCACCTCCCCCAACCCCCTCCCTCCCCCACCCCCACCCGTTCCTTTCTTTCTTCGTTCCCCCCTCCCCCCAGACCCAGCCCAGCCTGGCGATTCCGCCCAGCCAGGCGCAGCATCCGCGCACATCCGCCCGGGTCACATGCCCCCAGTGATCGGCGCCCCTCCCCACATGCCCCACATGCCCATGCACGCCTACCCGCGCCCCTCCCCCATGTCCTCCGCCTCCCCCCCATAAACCCGCTCCCCATGGGCCGGGGGGGGTACAATCTCCTCCCCCGCGGGGGGCAGCAGAATATGGGCGGGCGCGGGGGAGGCGGGCGTGGGGGGGACGGTGGCGGAGGAGGGGGAAGGGGAGGTGGGCGCGGATGGGGGGGGAACAGGCGGGGGCAAGGCCCTGGGGGTGGGAACCAGGGAGGCGGAGGGGGGAGCGGAAGTGGGGCGGGTGCAAGTGCAGGTGCAGGCGGAGGGGGAGCAGTTTCTACAACAGGCGGGGGAGGAGCAGGAGCGGGCACAGGGGCAGGGGGAGCAGCAGGGGGAGGCGGGGGGAACACTGGGGGAGCCGGTTCCCCCGCCAACAGAGGGGCTGGTTTGCTAGGCAGCATGGGGGGGCAGGGGCAGCACCAGCAGCAGATGGGTCAACAGGGGCAGCAGGGGCAGCAGGGACAGCAAAACGGCGTGTATGACGGGTCTAGTGAGCAAAACAGAGGGCCTAGAACGGGCAGAAGTAGGGGGCAAGGCCTAGCTGCCCCCTCCGCAACTGGCGCCCCCAGTGCGTCTATGCCTATAGGCGCAGCTGCTGGTGCCATAGGGGAGCCTATAGGCGCTGCTGCTGCTACTGCAGCTGCTGCAGCAGGGGTGGGAGCAGGGACAGCCTTGGGAGGTGGGGGAGCGGTGGGGGCAGGGGGAGCAGGAGGGGCGGCGGTGGCAGGGGGAGCAGCAGCGGCAGTAGGGGGGGGGCCGGCCCGGGGTGGGATAACCCTACGTCCGGACGAGTATAACCGGGCGGATTTCAAGGCGTCGTACGATGCGGCGCGGTTCTTCGTGATAAAGAGCTACAGCGAGGACGATGTGCACAAGAGCATCAAGTACGGCGTGTGGGCGTCCACCCCCACGGGCAACAAGCGCCTCGATGCCGCCTTCAAGGACGCCGCAGGGAAGAGCACCGCCACCCTCTGCCCCGTCTTCCTCTTCTTCTCTGTAAGTCTGGTGCTTGTGCCTGCTGCTGTAACCCGGACCGGAAACCCCTAAACCAGAAGGACGCCGCAGGGAAGAGCACCGCCACCCTCTGCCCCGTCTTCCTCTTCTTCTCCGTACGTTTGGTGTGTGTGTGTGTGTGTGTGTGTGTGTGTGTGTGTGTGCGCGCGCGCGCGCGCCTGCTCTGCCCTGCACCAGAAACCTTAACCCAGAAACCCCAAACCCCGAATCAGACACCTTGAACCGGAATCCCTAATCCACACACTTTTGTGAACCAGACACCCAAAGCAGGCATTTTGAACGGATACTCTGAACCAGACAATCCTCCCCCCTCCTCTTTCCTCCCTATCCCCCTCTCCCCTGCTTCCACATGTGCCCTCCCCACCCTCCAGGTGAACGCGAGTGGGCAGTTCTGTGGTGTGGCAGAGATGTTAACCCCAGTGGACTTCACTCGAAGTGTGGACTACTGGCAGCCGGACAAGTGGAACGGACACTTCCCACCCAACTCTCTTCTCCTCCCCTATCTTCCCTCCCCGACTTCCCTACTCCTCTTTCTCCCCCCATGTCCAGGTGAACGCGAGTGGGCAGTTCTGTGGGGTGGCAGAGATGCTGACCCCAGTGGACTTCACTCACACGCGGTGGACTCCCCTCTCATTCTCCCCTCTCTTCCGCCCACCACCCACACCAACCCGCCCTGCCCTGCCCAGGTGAACGCGAGTGGGCAGTTCTGTGGGGTGGCAGAAATGCTGACCCCAGTGGACTTCACTCGAAGTGTGGACTACTGGCAGCAGGACAAGTGGAACGGACACTTCCAAGTCAAGTGGCATATCATCAAGGACGTTCCTAATTCGCAGTTCCGGCACATCATCATTGCTTCCAATGATGGCAAACCGGTTACCAACAGCCGCGACACACAAGAGGTAAGGAGAGGTGGTCACAGGAGGGTAGGTGATGGTCAAGTGGCATATCATCAAGGACGTGCCCAACTCGCAGTTCCGGCATATCATCATTGAGTCTAATGATGGGAAGCCCGTCACCAACAGCTGCGACACCCAGGAGGTGAGGAAGGAGGGTGGTCGAGGGCAGAGGGTAGGACAGTGGCTGGTGTGTGACCGTGCGCTGCCGGGGGAGAGCGTAAAGCAGTGGGCAAACAGGGTGGGGAAAGGGGTGAGAAGTGGGACAGGGGGGTTGGCGATGAGGTGAGGAAGGAGGGTGGTCGAGGGCAGAGGGTAGGCAGTGGCTGGTGTGTGTGCGCGCTGTGCGGGGGAGAGTATGTTTTTTGAGAAATCTCAAAAAACAGTGGCTGGTGTGTGTGCACTCTGTGCGGGGGAGAGCGTAAAGCAGTGGGGAAATGAGGTGTTGAAGGGGTTGGGAAGTGGGGCAGGGGGATGGGGTGGGGGAGTAATGGCAGCAGGACAAGAGGAAGGGGCATTTGCAAGGACGTTCCCCCGTCATTTCCCCGCCGTTCTCCCTTCCTCCCTTTCCCCTGCAGCAGGGGCAGGAGATGCTGCGGCTGTTCAAAGCGTTCTCGTTGCGCATGTCCATTCCATCCTTTCCTATTCCCTCGTCACCAATAACCTCCTTGCTCTTCCCAATTCTCCCCTCCCTCCTCCTTCCCCCCGGCAGGTGCCGCTGCAGCAGGGGCAGGAGATGCAGCGGCCGTTCAAGGGCTATTAGTCCCTATTCCATGCGCTTCTCTTTGCACTTCTCCGTTCCCCCTTCCCTTCGTACCCCTCCTTCCCTCCTCCAGGTGCCACTGCAGCAGGGGCAGGAGATGCTGCGGCTGTTCAAGGGCTATTCGTCCCGCACGTCCATTCTGGACGACTTTACCTTCTACGACTCGCGCCAGCGCGCCATGCAGGAGCGCAAGGCCCGCCACCCTTCCCACCCCTTCCCTCACCAGCAGCAGCACCCGCACCTGCAGCAGCAACAGCACCAGCAGCAACAGCAGCAGCAGCAGCAGCAGCAGCAGCAGCAGCAGCAGCAGCAGCAGCAGCAGCAGCAGCAGCAGCAGCAGCAGCAGCAGCAGCAGCAGCAGCAGCAGCAGCAGCAGCAGCAGCAGCAGCAGCAGCAGCAGCAGCAGCAGCAGCATCCCCATCATCAGCAGCGGCAGCTGCTGCAGCAACAGCAGATGCAACATCAGCAGCAACAGCATATGCAGCAGCAACAGCAGCATCAGCAGCACCAGCAGCAGCAGCAGCAGCAGAGGCGGATTGTAGTGGGGCGGAATCCGGGACCAGTGCTTCTGCCTCAGGTATTTCTCTTGAGTTCTTGGGATTGTAAAAAGCTGACTTTTGAGTCGAATCAAAAGCCAGCAGCAGAGGCGGATTGTAGTGGGGCGATTGTTGGACCAGTGCTGCTGCCGCAGGACCCAAATTAGGGCACCTCCCACCTCCCCCTCCCCAGCTCCCTTCCCCTTCCCCTTCCCCTTCCCGTTCCCTTTCTGTGCCTTCCCGTTCCGCCCCCCTCCCTCACTCCCCTCCCCCACCCCTTCTTGCCTCTCATACCTCTCCCCTTTCTGCCCCGCTCCTCCCAGCTCCGCCTTGGCGCTCGTCCGCTGAACTTCCCCTTCCCGCCTCTCATGCCTCTCGGCCAATCAACTCTGCCTTTGGTCCTGCCGGTGTGCCAGGCTACACTGCAGCTACTTACTCACTCCTCTCCCCTTTCACCTGTTCCCCTGTTCTCTTGCTCCCTTGATTCCCTGTCCCATCCATTTTCCGTTTCCCCCCTGTTCCCCTGATTTCCCAGCCTCGACTAGACGCCCGCCCACTTGACTTCCCCTTCCCGCCTCTTATGCCGCTCGGCCCAATCAACCCTGCTTTTGGCCCTGCCGGCCTGCCTCTTCCCGCCAACGCTGCGCCCGGCGCTGCTATTGGTGCTGCGGGAGCTGCTGCTGCTGCTGCGGCTGCTGGTGGGTTTGGGGGACATGGGAGGATGATGTACTCTCACACAGGGCCTATTGGTGCTGCTCCTGGCGCAGGGCGAGGGAGAGGTGGGCGTGGGGGAGGGGGAGGAGGAGGGGGAGGAGGAGGTGGAGGGGGAGGAGGAGGGGGAGCAGGGTCGGGGCTGGTGGGTGGAGGAGGAGGAGTGTCTAGTAGTGCGAGTGCACTTGCCAGTATGCTGCCTGCGTCTGTCATGCCTAGCCCTACACCTGCTGCCGCCGCTGCTGCCGCCGCTGCTGCTGCTGCTGGTGCGATAGGTGAAGGAGAGAAGGTGGGAACTGCAACTGGTGGTGCTGCTGCTGTTGGTGCTGCTGGTGCTGGTGCTGATGAGAGTGGTGGGGCAGCAGGAGGGGGGAAGCAGGGAGGTGCAGGGGAGAAAGCAGGAGGGAAGGGAGGGGAGACGGCAGCAGCGATTGCAGAGGGTGTGGCAGTGCTGTCACTAAGGGAGGGGAAGTGAGGGGAAATTCACTGGCAAGGAGCACTGACACTAAAGGTGGAGAGGTGTTTCACAAGGTGCAGAAGGGTGTTACACAAGGCGGAGGGAGGTTGTTACTCAAGGTGCAGAGAGGTGTTACTCGAGGTGCAGAGAGGTTACCACTCGAGGTGCAGAGAGGTGTTACTCGAGGTGCAGAGAGGTGTTACTCGAGGTGCAGAGAGGTGTTACTCGAGGTGCAGAGAGGTGTTACTCGAGATGCAGAGAGGTGTTACTCAAGGTGCAGAGAGGTGTTACTCGAGGTGCAGAGAGGTGTTACTCAGGGGGCAGTCAGGCGTCAGTCAAGGGTCAGAGAGGTGTCACTCAAGGCGCAACGAGGTGCTCCTTGAGTTGAGTTGCCATTATGAGGTGGGAAACAGGAGGAAGGCTTGAGTTGTTCGGTTTGAGGCAGGGGAGGGGAGGTTAGAGCACTGAAAAGGATGTCGAGAAGCTGCACAAAAACCAGCAGCAAGAGCAGTGGCGACAAAATTAGGAATTTATTTTTCCTGCTGTTGGCCCATCAGCAAGCAACTTGAGGTATGGTAGCAGGAAAGGAGACAGCTTGACTTGGTAAGCAGCAGCTCTGGCAGTTATAGAAACTTGGAAGAGCAACATGGATGCAATGTATGGTCGTTATAGTTCTACTGCACATGGACTGAGAAAGAAATGCACAAAGAAATGATGTACTAGGCTGGTGTGTGTATTCACACAATACATGTGTTAGGTGTTGTGTTTGGCATTGTGGTACATAATGCTGAAGCAATTATACCACCGTGTACCAAGTTTCAGCGAAAACGAGGATGGCCCTTAGGAGGCCACAAAGCTCATTCTTTGAAGCGAGGATAATTAGTGTTGGCGCTTGAGATATCCTTTGAGCCGTGCAAAGCTCTGCATGCGCAGTCACTCACAGCCAAGCAGCACTGAATAGCTAATGAGTTCAGCACCCAAATCAGCGAGCACTTAGTAGCGCGCCGAGTCGGAGGGTGAGAAGAACCGGCGGCAGGTGATCTGGAACTCAGGAATATGTTTCAGAATCAGCGTCCACTCTCCAGCGGGAATCTGCTTCGCGAGAAACAGGTCACGAAATTTCGTCTGAGATGCTGTCGTTTCTCCTGCAAGGAGTCGAAATGCAGGAATTCTGGCTAATGATTGCCACCCACTGCTTTCAAGCTCCCCGCCCATCAATCACTTCTCTCTACCGAGATTGCTGACCGTGTTTTTCCGCCTCGCAATCTCCTTGCTTCGTCATTGTCCTGTATCGAGGTTACCGTTCGCTCAGATTCTGCATGACATTCTCAGTCATGAAAAGTAGTCACATTACCGCTCATATCCTCAACAGCTATGGGAAATAGTAGGCGGTTGGATGCAGAATCCACCGCTGCCTCTCTTTCCGACTTACCCTCCAACACCGCTGGGTGGGACTCTTTGATTAGACTTCCAGGCTGGAAAACAAGCTCCCAGTTCTCTTGCTTGCATGGCATTTACGGCGAAATTAAAGGCCAAGAATGGATGATGTCGCCAGTGATGATCGCCTGTGCACCACGCGAGCTTCTTGGTCGGATTTTTCTCTTCGAAATATCTTCAGTCACGAGGTGCGAGCATCATTTTCGTGCTTCCAGTGAATTAAAAAAGATCTTGTTTCCATGTCAGTTACTTCTTAGGCGCCTACGACGTAGAGTCATAAGCCTTCTCTTTAGTACTATCTCTCTGTGCCTAGAACGTTGCAATTACGAATTGTCCGACCCTGGAGCTAGCTTAAGGATTGATTCTTAAGATTTCCCATTACCACCGTAGCTCTTGACCTTCTACCATGCATCCTGAAGACTTCACGTCTCTCCAGATTCAAGAAAGTCAGTATCATGCGCATCTTTTTTGTGTGTTTCAACTCCATCATAATGATTGAAAATTTCCTCCTGAGGTATCGTCTTATTCTTTCAGGACATGGCCTGGCTCGAAGCCCTCGTCGCCGGGTTAAAAGGCGAAGGTTTCAGCCGCGGCTCTGGGTGAAGTTGACGTTTTTCGTTGGTGCTTTGGTGCTCATCTGCTCGGGTGTTTTGGCCGTCGTTCTGTGGAGGCTGTCGAAATCAACCTTGACTGGAGAAATACGGGAGAGGCTTGACACTGTCGCAAGCCTTCGTCAAGAGCAGGTATTACCCTAAGTCTGGCTATTTTACCAACTGTATGAGCTGCTGTGTTGGTCAATTCGGTATGATCCCGTTGTGCTACGTTATGTGTTTTTTTTTTTTTATAATTCAGATACTGGCCTACATCATTGGAACTCAAGATACGGTGAAGCTGATTGCATCTCGCGTTGTCATTTCATCCCTGCTGCTCATGCACAAGCAAGGGAAGTCCAATCTGACGAAAAATGACTACAAGATGGGCACAGAAGATCTGAATTCTGCTGTCATGAGTGCAGCGAGTGTCCTGGCTTTAGGAGCATACAGCAGCGATGGTGAACTTTTGTTTTCCAGCGAGCATCCAGCTGATGTGGATCCGCTCCCAAGGCGCTTGCACGGGCGAGCACTGATTGTGCAGAGTCGGAACATTTCAGTGTGGTCCGGAATTCCCTATGCAGGTCGCAATAATACATTCTTGATCGACATCACAGCTTCTGTTGACTATAAGGTATGCATTTTGATTCAGCTGGTCTGGTAGGTCGAGTAATTTCATCCGTTCCAGAAAGAATTATGTTGTTACTTTTCTCTTCTGACGTTCTTGGTCTTTCAGGACACCTTTTGTGGAATTATTCTGGCTTCAGTTGATGCGGAGAAGTTCAAGCAAACTGTGCATGATGGAACTGGTCTTCAGTCCACGGGAGAGCTTCTTGTTGCGTATGTCAGTGAAGGCGACGACAGGGTGAAGTTCATAGTTCCTCCAATCAAGTCTCCGTCTGTCAGATATTCGACTTTTATGGGTGCTGCCTTCAGGGCAGCGAGTGGCCAGACAGGATACTACCAAGGGGCTGATTTTCGTGGTGTTGATATCGTTGCTTCCTACCGGCCCATTGGTTATGACTCCTGGGGTATGTCTTGCGAGTTCTGTATATTCTGGTTTCTTAAATTAGTGGTATGTGCTCCATTCTTGAACTTGATTTTAATTCACTTGCGTCATTGCAGGTCTGGCAGCTACAATTGACAAAGAAGAAGTATACACCTCGATAAGGAAGTTTGAGAAGATCATTATCATTTCAATGTCCTGCATTTTTGTGCTAGGGATTCTCGCAGCCTATGCCTTAGCCACGGTATGACATTTTGTTCTTTGAATTTCTGTCTCGAATTTGTAATATTCGCTTGTATGGGGGTATTCTTACTTCTGTTGTGAGGGATTGCTGTGCAGTATTTCTCCCGTCCGATCATGGAGCTTGGCGATGCAGCAAGCAAATTGGCACGGGGTGATTACAGTGCAAGAGCTCATGGGCGACGAGGCTGCTTGAAGGACGAGATTGATGAGCTTTGCAGTGTGTTCAATGACATGGCTGATCAGATCTCCAGTGCTTACTCAACTTTGGAACAAAAGGTGTGGTGTGGTCATTCAACATCTGGTCATCCCTCTGTTGCTCGAAAGTGAAAGTGCTTTTTAGTGACAGGCGACTATGTTAAAGTTTCAGGTGGTGGAACGCACGCAAGACCTGGCACTGCTGAATCAGGGTCTATCCTCTGAGGTGGAAGAGAGGAAGAGTATGGAGTTACAGCTTCAGGTTGCCAAGGAGCAGGCAGTTTCAGCAGACAAGGCGAAGTCTGAGTTCCTGGCGAACATGTCTCATGAAATAAGAACACCATTGAATGGCATCATCAATTGCACAGAGCTCTGCTTGGATACTGCTCTCAGCTCTGAACAGATCGAGTATCTTGAGCTTGTAAGTATTCTTCGCAACTTGGTTCACGCCACAATTTCGTTTCTTTGCTTCGTGTCCTTTACTTTCGCTAAAATCATGGCTGACTGGATGTATTGATGGTTCTTTTGTGCAGTCCTTGTACTCAGCCAAGCATCTTTTGCGCCTGATTGCTGACATTCTGGACTTCAGCAAAATCGAAGCAGGGAAAATGGACCTGGAGAACATCGAGTTCTCGTTACAGGACCAGGTAATGGTCTGCTGCTTTTGCAATCGCTCAATTTTTCTGGTGTTGATGTACTGTTTCTTAATGGTAATCCATCCAACCAAATTCTTTCTTCAGATGGAACATGCTGTGTCTGTCCTGGCGAATCGGGC
The DNA here is from genome assembly GCA_947470075.1 of Closterium sp. Yama58-4. Classification (NCBI taxonomy): domain Eukaryota; kingdom Viridiplantae; phylum Streptophyta; class Zygnematophyceae; order Desmidiales; family Closteriaceae; genus Closterium; species Closterium sp. Yama58-4. The sequence goes on from CANIUD010000214.1 coordinate 431,546, forward strand.
AAGGAAGAAAGGCCTTGCACTTGTTTCATGGCTTAGGTCTTCTAACATGCCAGAAAGTCTCATGGGTGACCCTGGACGCCTGCTTCAGATCTTCATCAACTTGTTGGGTAGGTTCCAGTTTGTTTCATTGCCCACTTACATTGGAAGTATGCTATGGGTCTGTAGGTATGCAGGGTCTGATATTCATTTGCATACTGCTTAATGTTTCAGGGAATGGGATCAAGTTCACTGAGAAGGGGGAAGTTGTGTTAACTGCGACACTTGTTTCTCTCAAGGATCAGACTGCAGAGGTTCTTTTTGCTGTTAAAGACACAGGTTCGTACTTAGAAAACCGTCTCATTCCAGGCCAAAATGTGTCAAATGTCATGTTGGATCAATGCTTACGTTCTCGTTTCTACCAGGAATCGGCATACCTCAAGCCAAGCAGTGTCTTCTGTTTCAAGCATTCAGTCAAGTGCACGCTTCAGATTCACGGTAAGGTTTGACTTCCATCATTCCTCTCAATGTTGTTCTGCGAAGAGATCAGTCGCTCATCTCTTTGGTACATGTTTCAGGCTGTATGGAGGGACGGGGCTGGGGTTAATGATCTCCTCTCGCCTGGCTAATGCGATGGGTGGCCATATGTGGGTGGAGAGCGAAGAGGGTTGCGGGTCAACGTTCTTTTTCACAGCCAAGTTCACTGTACCACCAGAGCCTGCAAAGCCATCGTCACTAGCACGGTGTGGTGCTCTGTGTCCGAAGATGAACAATTTCCGCGGGCTTGTTGTGGATGGGAATGAATCAATGAGGAAGTCCATCCTTTCGACTCTTGAGGTGGGTCCACTACCCGAGCGCTATCGTTTCTTTTGTTGCTGCTGGTACGAGGGAAAGTGATACAATGTGTTCGCTTTTTTTTTTTTTTTTTTTCCTCTTCTTGCAGAAGCTGAAAGTCAAGGCAGACGATGCAGCTGATGCAGCCTCCGCTCTGGAAATGCTCCAGAAAGCAGCATACGATGAGACGCCATACACGCTTCTCATTGTCGACTCTGCAGTCAAGGACACCCACCATGCTCCCTCCTCGTCATCCTCCTCCCCTTCATGCTCTTCCTCCTATGACAATGATGCTGCCTCCACCACCTGTGCAAAGCTTCTGCGACGCATCAAGGAGCAGAATCTCCTCCATCAGGACAACCTTGGATGCCGATTCTCAAACGGGGAATGCAGTAGCAGCGGTGTCGTGCAAGAGATGGAAGATCTCACTGGGCACTCCGAGTCCCCTGTTCCCGCCTGGCTATTCTCTAGGGAGCAGGAAAATACCGCAGCAGCAGAAGAAGAAGAGTCTGATGCCAGTGTGCTCTCTTCGAAAGCAAGGGGAAGTGCTTCAGCAAAGGGACCAGGCGGGAGTTCCGGTCAGCAGCTACATCCAGTTCGGAGGGCTGAATCTCAGTCTGTTACAGCTGACAACGGAAAAGAGATGCGGCTGCAGAAGTGCGGCCAGGCACAGGGTTCCTGCTCTGCCACAGAGGGTTGTCGACCCGAGCCTCGCGAAGAGGACTCGGCACTGCCTGTGGTGTTGTTGACACCAGGGGGTCCTGACGACAAGGCCTTGTAAGTGATTACCCAACGTCGTAACACGGTGACAGCGCATATATATATATATATATATAAATATATATATATATGTATATCTGGCATTCACTCCACACTTCGTTTTTCTGAGTACGTTTGTTTCTGGCTTCTGGGCATACTGCTTAACAGGTGCAAGGAACTCGGGGTGCATCTCTATGTCCCCAAGCCGGTGAAGAGGAAATTGCTTCTGCGAAGAGTCAAGCAGGCATTGAAGCTCCCCCTGCAGGTGCTCTCTCTTGCTCTGATTCTTCCATCGAGCATTCTGCAAACATACCTTCGCTGCACACTGCTACTTGGCCGGGCATCAGACGTCCACATACACACTCACCATCGCATCCTGATACATTCTCTCACTCACGCGCACGTTCACTTTTTGGCAGGATGGGCTGTCGGCGTCGAATTCAAGTGCTTCGGATGAGGCATCGGCAGCAGCAGCGGCTGACAGGAGTCTCAAGGTGCTGGTTGCAGAAGACAACATTGTGAACCAGCGGGTCGCCATGACCCTGCTGCGCAAGTGGGGGCACGAAGCGGTTCTGGCCAGTGATGGTGAAGAAGCTGTGGAGAAGGTTCAGGCAGGAGTGTTTGATGTGATACTAATGGATGTGAGTATGGCAACAACATCTCTGCTCCTTCACCGTGTGTGTAGTTCAGTACCAGTTACATTCTGCCCCTTTCGTCGCTCAGTTCGAGATCCCAGCCTGTCCTCCACTGCACTCACCTTCCCTTCTCCCATGTGCAATCTCAGGTGCAAATGCCTGTTTGCGATGGCCTGCAAGCAACCAAGAGAATCCGTGAATACGAGTCCACAACGAAACGGCACACGCCCATCATTGCTGTAAGCTCACCTGGTCACTCTCGTTTTTCTATTGCCTAAAAGACATATACGAGGCAGCATTGTCCATTGTAACTGAAAGCGCTTTCCTTTCCTGCAGATGACAGCACAAGCGCTTATCGGGGATGGAGTGAAGTGCATAGAGGCAGGAATGGATTCATACATGAGCAAACCTGTAAGCATTTTTGTTCTCTGCTTCTTCACATCTTGGTCTGTTGTAATGTTGTGGTCTGAATGGAGCCACTGAGCGAAGGCTCTTAACTTTTTTTCTGCAGTTGAATGCATCCAAGCTGAAAGATTTGTTGCGCCTTGTGTGCCAATCAAATGTGCTTCCGAAGCCAACTAATGATTGTGCCCGAGATTTTTAACTTTGAGGAACTCTGCATTAGGCAGGTGTACATAAATGAGTGTTGCTGATAGTATCACTCATGTGAGTACCTTTTGTTTATTGGATAATAGTTTTTATTAATTGCTTTCACCTTTTAGCTGCAGTGTAGGACTTACTTCAGTGTTTTGAGCTATTACCAACAGGGTAATAGCTGACTGTTGGCAGTGATTCTGCCTGTTCCTTTTCAAGCCTTGACTTTCACTTCACGCCACTTCCATCGTGACCATGAGCACCTGTGGCATGGATGGGGTGGGTGTGAGAGGGGACAAGGAGGGGAGGAGGGGTTGAGTGAGAGAGAGTGCCAAGCCGACATTGGGTTGACCCGAGTGATACGATAACCGTTCCGTACCTAGTGCGTGCAGTTGTCCCAGCAGAAAGAGGAACTCGCTTTGTACGGTACTTCACCCAAAGGGACCTTGAAACTAACTGAACCCCTCCTTTCAAAACGAGTCTTCGCTGACTGGCTAGGTTCGATTCCGTTATCGAACCTAGCGCACGTTTGGGGAGCCTCCGCCGCCCTTGCGTTGGCTTCACCCCAACCCCAATCTGCTTGCGCCAAACTCTCTCGGCAGTCTCGTTGGCCTGTCAGCGTTCCTCGTTAGGGACAGACTGGACTGTTGGTCGAAACGTTCGGTTTATTGCGTTTGAGTAAGATTCTTCCTGATTGAGAACGCTTGAGTACACACCATCAAGAACGACAAACTTCCAAAAACCGAATTGAAAACGCCTGAAGCTGAGAGCGGCTTGTTTAGACCTTGAAACGGTTAGATAGGGTTTTGAGCAGAATTGGACTCCCACAAGACAGATGATTCCAATCGGCGGAGCTAATTAGTTTCCGTATCTCTATTATTTCCCCTCGTTCTTGAGTTGTTGCCGTCCTTATAGTGTCGAGGACACGTCACCCCGTTCCCGACCAATGTTTCGTAGAGTAGCGCTAGGCTCGTGACGCAATAAGGCCTCTAATGTTAGCATGCTCGCGTAAGCAAAAGGCAGACGCTGATATCTCCTTGGTTTTATCTGACCCAGTTTGTTAGTCGCAGCGGCATTGTTTACCGTCTATGGTATGTCAGCACTCCTCGCTACTATTGTCACGCTTACTACCCGCGTTTTCCGCATTAGGCGTTTCAGGCGCCTCACAGCGGCACTGGCTGATAAGTTATTAACATTTCCCTCGTGACACGCGCTGCTGTTGGCATTGTAACGGAGAAAAAAAGGTTAAGCATTGCGTATATTAACGCTCAGATTTCGAGACGTAGATATTCAGGTAGGCTTGTATATTTTGTCTGGCTTGTATATCTACTGGTCTTAATCATCGCCAATAGAGGCCGACAGCTCGACGGCTTTTTCTTTCAGTTACCCGCATCAGGCCGTTAAAGACCAGTAGAATCTCGGGTGCGTGAATGGAAGCAGAGGAGACGGAATGGGTGGCCGACGGCGGAGTAGGATTAGCAATCGGTGAAGAGGGGTTCGTACGGGATCAGGTGCTGACTGGAGGTTTGTCCGGCCATGTCGACTCGGTAAGACCCGAGCCTGCTGGTTCGGGAAAACCCGCAGTAAGACGTAGGCCCAAAATGGCCGTGCCTCGGTTGGTTCACTCGAGTTCGGTAAGCGCGCCGAGCCCTAAGACGCCTGTGGTACCAACCCCCGGGAAAAGGATGTTCTCGAGGGCAGCTGGGGCAGGTGAAGAGGCAAAAGGTGAAAAGCAGCAAGCCGCGGTTTTTCCTCGGAGTACAAGCGTCAGCCTGCCCGTGAGAAATGTTTTGGTGATCCCAGGTGGGGAGAAGGAGAGGGCAGGGAGCGCGGGGGAGGGGGGTAAGCAGCGGGGAGAGGGGCAGAGAAGTGAGGGGGAGGGGGAAGGGGGGAAGGAGGAGGGAGAAGGGGAGGGATGGAAGGAGAGGCGGCAGGCGCAGGCGGAAGCTGTGACACGTGCCATGCAGCGATTGGACGTGGGGAAGGACGGCAGGGCGGCTGAAGTCGCGGCAACTCCAAGGGTACGACACGTGAATGTGGCAACCCCAGGGACCAGCTCCAGCGCAAGCTGCAATGAGCTGTACTCCCCCCCCCCCCCCCCCAACACCCTCACTCCTGTCTCCTTGCCTCCCCTCTTTTCCGCTCCCTGTCCCCCCCCGCTGATTTCCGTCTTTTCTCCTCTCCTGCACCCGCTCCTCCCGTACAGGAAGAGCGCTCGCTCCGCCTATCCCGCCAGCAGAACCGCCAGCGCAGGCGGCGTCCGCCCTTCCCACCTGCAAACACCCCCCCACCTTTACCCCCCTCCCTCTCCCCTCTTACAGGAAGAGCGCTCGCTCCGCCTATCCCGCCAGCAGAAGCGCCAACGCATGCTGCAGCGGGCAGTACCTTCCCCTCAGCCCTCCCCTCGCCCCGCTCCTTCTTCCCCCATGCAGGAAGAGCGTTCTCTCCGCCTATCCCGCCAGCAGAAGCGCCAACGCATGCTGCAGCGGGCGGCTGCTGCCCTTCCCCAGCTGGCGCAGCGCGTGTCAGAGGCGCCTCGCTTCCGATTGGACGATTTTCTGGCGGCGCTTGACAGCCTGGCAGCGCTCCGTGGGAAGCTGAGAGCGGCGTGGGAGGAGCAGCAGAGAGAGGAGGAGGACGAGGAGGAGGAGGAGGAGGAGGAGGAGGAGAGGAGGGGAAAGGGGAGGATAGTGGAGGAGAGGAGGGAGGAGGAAGGGGGGAGGGGTGAGTGTGGAGTGGTAGAACGAGTGGGTGGAGGAGTGGAGGAAGGAAGCGAGAGGGAAGGTGAAACTTTGGGGTTGGAAGATGGGGAGGGAGAGAGCGGGCACAGGGAGGACGAGGAGAAAAGTAAAGGTGTTTGTTTGGATGAGGTACCGAGAAATGGTGAAGCGAACGTAGGAGCAGACTCGGGTGACGATGGTGGGAAGGGGAAGGAGGAAGAGGAGGAGGGAGAGGAAGAGGAGGGGGCGGAGGTGGGGAAAAGGGAGGAGGATTTGGAAAAGGGAGGGGTACGGAAAAGGCTACATATGGGCAGGGGGGGAGCAGAGGGGGAGGAGAGCGAGGAGGAGACGGATGAGAAAGAAACTGCAGCAGATGGCTCTACTGTGTTTCCTGCTACTGCTGCTGCTGCTGCAATGTCTCCTCCTCCTCCTGCTGCTGCTGCTGTCCCCGTGCTACAATGGGATGTGCTTATAAGCGTGGAGGCTGTTATCGAGGATGCGTTGATGCTGCTGGAAGAGGAGTTTGAAGCGACTCTCTCCAAGCACGGGTGGGTTCACCAGCACCAGAACCCCTCTTCCAGCAGCACCAGCACATCCTTTTGTGTTTCTTAGCCTATCTGCCACCTGGGTGTGTTCTGAGTCTACTCGAACCACAAAAGAATGTGCTGATGCTGCTGGAAGAGGGGTTTGAAGCGACTCTTTCAAAACACGGGTGAGCTTTCCAATCTCCTTTGACACCCCTCTTTCCCCTCCCGCTTTCTCCCCCCCCTCCTCGCACGGGGAGCAGCAAGCCACTGGATCATCTCCCAACGCTCAGATCTGTCCTCCACGCCCAGAATTCGCCACTGCTGCTGCGACTTACCTAGTTGACTCTACAACCTTTTTGACACCCCCCCACTCTTACCCCCCTTGCTTTCCCCCTCCCCGCTCGGCCCTGCTCGCCAACCCCCTTCCCCGTGCAGCAAGCCTCTGGACCTCCCAACCCTCAAGTCTGCTCTGCACGCCCAGAATTTCGCCAACGCTGCCAAGTCATCCTCCTTTTCCCCCCCTTTCCCTCCTCCCCCCTTCTCTCTGCAGCAAGCCGCTGGATCTCCCAACCCTCAAGTCTGCTCTCCACGCCCAGAATTTTGCCGCTGCTGCTGCAGCTGGTGCCAACGCTGCTGCTGCCGCTGCTGCTGCTGCTGCTGGTGTAGGAACAGCAGGGGGAGCGCCCTCTCTCCGTGCCCGTAGAGCCACCGGCCTCTCCCCCATCACCACCCGTTTCACCCGCACCTCCTCTGACTTCTCTCTCTCTGCCGCTGCTGCCGCATCTGCTAGGGTCAACACCAGCACTACCCCCACAAGCCTGAGTAACCCTTCCAAGTATCCCGAACACGCCCTTGTTAGCCCGCTCGCTCACCGCGGCCTACCTTCTGCCTCTGCTGCTGCCGGCTTTGCTCCTGGCGCTGCTGCTGCCGCTGCTGCTGCTGCTGGTGTTCCCCGTAGTCCCGTTGGCCTGACTGCCGGCCCGCGCTCCCCCGGGATGCGCACGTCAGGACAGAACTTGCCGCCCTTTTCACCGTCGTCCCGCCGTCTTTTTGCGGGCCATTATCCTCACCACCACCACCAGCATCATTTTTCTCAGCAGCAGATGGATTGGCAACAGCAGCAGCAGCAGCAGCACCAGCACCAGCACCAGCAGCAGCACCAGCAGCAGTATCATCAACAGCAGCACCACCAGCAGCAGCAGCACGGGCATAGGCCTGATCAGGGGCGGTTATGGAAATCCTCCTCTAGTTTTCTCTTTGATGACCCTATGATGATTGAGTTCAATGCGTCTCTCGCTGATGCTGCTGCTGCCGTTGCCGGCACTGCTCCTGCCACTGCTGCTGCTGCTGCTGCTGGTGGTGCTGCTGCTGCTGGTTGCTGATGGGAGCAGTAGTGATGCCACTGGTGCTAGTGCTGCTTCTCCTGCTGCCGGCGCTACTGTTATGGATAGTTCGCATGGGACTCCAATCATAAGCCCTACAGGTGCTGCATCTAACAACAGCAACAGCACCTACACTAACAGTAATAACCCGAGCCTCAAGACCAGGTCCGGTGGTAACCGCATTGTCATCCCAGTGAGCGTAACCGGCAGCAGCACAGGAAGCGAGCCTCCCACTGAAAGCCCTACAGCCCAGCAACCGCCTATCCTCTCCCCTCCTTGCTCTGACGCCTCCCCTCCCTCTAACCTCATCAAGACTCTCAGCAGCAGCAGCAGCGCCAGCAGCAGCAGCAGGTTTCTTGTCCCAGGACCACTCCGGGCATTTGAATGCTGCTGCCGCTGCTGCTTCTGCTGCTGCTGCTGCCGCTGCTGCCGCTGCTGTTGGTGGTGGTGCGTCTGGTGGTCTGTGGCCTATGTATTCAGGACCCCTTCCCTCAACAGCTGCTTCTAACTCACCCTACGCGTCCCCCTACACCTCCGGTTACATTCCCCATAACGCATATGCTTATAACGCGGTTGGTTCTTCTTCCTTCTCTGCCTCTCCCTCCTCCTCGTCTGCTTCTCCCTATGTGCGCCCCACTCCCCCCCGCATCACCATCCCTATCCATCCGGACGAGGACGATGCCGAGCCTGATGCTAACTACCTCCCGAACCTGACTCCAGGCTCGGCAGCCAGGTCCGGGGACGCCAGGCCTGTGAATCAGCCAGGGCAGGAGGCTCAGCCGTCAACGGGGCAGGAGGATAAAAGGAGAAGCAAACAGCCTAAGAGGACCATTAGCAACATCGTTTATGGCATTAGCAGCAACAGCAGCAGCAGCAGCACCACCACCACCACCACCAGCAGCAGCAGCAGCAGCAGCGGGGCGCATAACAGCAATGTTCCAGGGTCTGCTGCTGTTGAGAGTCATTCTTCCTTAGCTGCAGGACCCCCCCAGTCTCTGCCCTCGTCCCTCCATCCCTCCCCGGCCCTATCTCCATCCCCTACTGCTGCCGGTTCTGCTGCTGCTGCCGCTGCTGCTGGTGCGGCTGACGCCCCCTTTGCTGCTGCTGGTGCTGCAAACGCTGCTGCTGCTGCTGCTGCTGCTGCTGCTGCTGCTGCCACCGGTGGTGGTGGTGCCGTTACCCCACCCTCAGCTTCCAGGCGCCCCCGACTGGTTGCCTTCTCCTCTCCCACTCTTGAAGCAGGGCGGGCAGAAGGGGGAGCAGGAGGGGCAGCGGGAGGGGGGGTGGGGGCAGTGGATTGGCGGGTGGCGTTTAGCGAGTGGGGGGAGTGGTTACCAGTGGCGGAGATTGGCTGGTTACGCAAGATGGCCACGCGGATCGTTGCTGTTGGTGGGCTGACTCGCTGCTGTGCTAGATACTGGTGAGTGTGTTGTGTGCGTGCGTGTGTACTTGCTTGTATGCAAGTGTGTGTGGGTGGGGGGAGTGGTTACCAGTGGCTGAGTTTGGCTGGTTACGGAAGATGGCCACACGGATCGTTGCTATTGGTGGGCTGACTCGCTGCTGTGCTAGATACTGGTGAGTGTGTTGTGTGCGTGCGTGTGTACTTGCTTGTATGCAAGTGTGTGTGGGTGGGGGGAGTGGTTACCAGTGGCTGAGTTTGGCTGGTTACGGAAGATGGCCACACGGATCGTTGCTATTGGTGGGCTTACTCGCTGCTGTGCAAGATACTGGTGAGTGTGAAACCCAGAACGAGCACGCTCACACCCAAGACATGGAACCACAGAACGTTGTATTTTCTAGATTTTTCAGCATTTTTCCCTCCCATGAAACCCTGAACGAGCCCCATCAGCCGCTGCACAGCACACCCTGCCTTCCCAATCGCCTTCCTTCCATCCTGCCTCCCATCTTTCGCAGCGCCGCCCGCGGGCCGAGCATAGCGAGTGGCACGGCTTGTCTTGACCTGAAGGAGCGCAGCGTTGCTGAGCTGGAGGCCATGCCGTGGAGCCAATTGGAGCCCACCATCAAGACGTGGCTGAGAGACGCCAACATACTGGTACGATTGTGAAGGGGGGCGTGTTGTATCGGGGTAGTTACGGAGTAGTTTCTTCCGTACATGGTGTGCGTAGCTGTGCCTCTTGTTGGACTAGAGGCCCTGCCGTGGAGCCAATTGGAGCCCACCATCAAGATGTGTCTGAGAGACGCTAACATACTGGTACGATTGTGAAGGGGGCGTGTTGTATCGGGTTAGTCACGGCGTAGTTTCTTCTGTAAATGGTGTGTGTTGGTCTGCGAGGCAGTCCTAAAGACGCTCCCGAGCTCATTATTTGACCCGTCCTCTCCCCTTCCTTCCCCCCGGTCTCCCTCCCTCTGCTCTTCCCCTTTCTCCCCATTCATTCCAGATCCGAGTGCTACTGGAGGGGGAGCGTCTCCTCTGCGAGGCAGTCCTAGAGGACGCCCCGGAGCTCGACACGGGCGGAGTGTATCGGCAGCTTCTGTCGGCCTCGCCCTGCGTGGAGGGCTCGGTCAGCAAGCTGGTCGGCACGGCTCGTTCCATTGCCGGGCTGACGCGGTCCCCTGAGAAGGTGTTTAGCTTCATGGAGATGTTCCGAGCGGCAACTGGGCTGAGGGAGCAGGTGAGGCGAAGGGGATATGTTGTGGAGTGGGGGAGCAAGAGAGCTTTGCACGGCACGGCTCGTTCTGTTGGGGGTTTAACGCGGTCCCTCGAAAAAATCTTTAGCTTCATGGAGATGTTTCGAGCTACCACAGGGCTGAAGGAGCAGGTGAGGCGAAGGGGGTATGTGGTGTCTTTTGAGTCGACTCAAAAGTCACCTCGGAGGGGGTATCTGGTGTGTGAGCATCAGGAGACTGGTACAATCAGGAGTCGTGATTCAGGACTCTCAGGGCAGGGCAGGTGGTGTGTGAAATGTACGTATGGGAGCAAGAGAGGCTGCTTGGCCTGTCTCACACAGGGACGCAGAATAGAGCGACCTCTTGCTTGGTTCAGCTTCATGGATGGAGCGACCACTGGGCTGAGGGAGCAGGTGAGGGTAGGGAGGGAATGTAGGTTTTTTCTAGAATTCTTAAAAAACAGAGGCTGCTTGGCTCACACAGGGACCCGGTCCCCTGCTTCGCTTAGCTTCATGGATGGAGCGACCACTGGGCTAAGGGAGCAGGTGAGGGTACGGAGGGAAGAGAGCAGATGGGCGTGGGAGGAGGCTCCCTGTGGCCGCAGTGGTGTTAGGCCCTTGCCACTGCGGCCACACATGCGAGGAGGGCAGCGGTGGCAGGCCCTTCTGTGGCATTTGCAGCAAGGGCCTACCACCGCTGCCGTCCTCGCATGTGTGGCGCTTGGTAGAGTATGCTCACAACCTCAATCCCTCTTCTCTCCCCTCCCCCACCATTCGTTCTCAGGTGCAATCCGTGCTGATAGCAGCAGCGGGGGTGGGAGGGGGTTCCCTGTGGCCGCAGTGGCAGGCCCTCCCTGCCCTCCTCGCATGTGCGGTGTTTGTTGGAGAAGACTCTCAACCTAAACCCCTTCTCTTCCCCATATTTCTCCGTTTTACAGGTGCAATCCGTGCTGATAGCAGCAGCAGGGGTGGGAGGAGGCTCCCTGTGGCCGCAGTGGCAAGCCCTCTCGGCTCTCCTCACATGAGCCATGTTCGGTTGAGATTGAGAATCCATCAACTTGATTCCTCTTCTCTACCCCACCTTCCCCTCCCTTCAGGTGCAATCTGTCTTGATAGCAGCGGCAGGGGTGGGAGGGGGTTCTCTGTGGCCGCAGTGGCAAGCCCTCCCGGCCCTCCTCGCCTGTGCCGTATTCGAAACGATAGACGAGCTCAACAGCACTCTCAGGGAGAAGACGAGCTGACCCCCCCTTCCCCCCCTCACCTCCTTGCCTTCCCATCCCACTCGCTCAGGTGCAATCCGTGCTGATAGCAGCAGCAGGGGTGGGAGGGGGCTCTCTGTGGCCGCAGTGGCAGGCCCTCCCTGCCCTCCTCGCCTCTGCAGTGTTTGTTTGAAAGCCCACACAACCTTAATGCCTCTTCTCTCCCTCCACATTCCTCCCGTTTTCAGGTGCAATCTGTGCTGATAGCAGCAGCAGGGGTGGGAGGAGGCTCGCTCTGGCCGCAGTGGCAAGCCCTCCCTGCCCTCCTCGCATGTGCCATATTCGAGACAATAGACGAGCTCAACATCACTCTCAGGGATGTGGATGGGCTTACCCCGGCAGCCATGCCCTCGCCCGTCGCTCCAAAGAAGAAGCTTCTCAGCAGGTACGTTTGCCTGTCTCTACCCCACCTGCGGTGTTTGGGACGATAGACAAGCACCGCAAGGGGGGCGGGCAGGCTTTTCAAGCCCTCCCTGCCCTCCTCGCATGTGCTATATTTGAGACAATAGACGAGCTCAACAGCACTCGCAGGGATGTCGATGGGCTTACCCCGGCCGTCATGCCCTCTCCCGTCGCTCCCAAGAAGAAGCTTCTGAGCAGGTCCGTTCAGTCCTCCTGAACAGGTCGACCTGAGCAGGTATGTTTATTGTGTCTCTCCTTGCATGCGCCGCCGTGTTTGGGACAATAGACGAGCTCAACAGCGCGCTGAGGGATGTCGATGGACTCACCCCTGCAGCCATGCCCTCTCCTGTTGCTCCAAAGAAGAAGCTCCTCAGCAGGTACGTTCAGGGCTGCTAAGCAGGTTAACCTAAGGAGGTTTGTGTGTCCCTCCTCGCATGTGCCGTGTTCGAGACAATAGACGAGCTCAACAGCACGCTGAGAGACGTCAATGGGCTTACTCCGGCTGCCATGCCCTCTTCCGTCGCGCCTAAAAAGAAGCTCCTCAGCAGGTTCGTTCGGAGCTCCTCAGCAGGTTCGTTCGGAGCTCCTCAGCAGGTTCGTTCGGAGCTCCTCAGCAGGTTTGTTCGGTGCTTATCTGCAGGTTCGTTCGGAGCTCCTGAGCATGTTCATCTGTCTCTATTCTGTGTGGCTGTGTCTCTCTCTGTAAACCTCTGTTGCGCATCCTTCCACCGTCCACTCTTCACTTCCTCCCTGCTGCCCTCCACCCTCCACTCCCCACGCCGCACTTCCCATTCCCCACCCACCAATTCTAACAGGATAATTTCCTAGAAGGCGCAGGAGGTGAAGGGCCAGAGCGGGGATGGCTGGTTTGAATTGGACTCGACTCATTCCACCTTCTGTTACCCGCTCCCTACTCCCCCATTCTCGTAGGATATTCGCGCAGGAGCTGAAGGGCCAGAGCGGAGATGACTAGTTTGGATTGGACTCGACTCGTTCCACCCTCTGTTCCGCGCTCCACTCCCCCATTCTCGCAGTATAATTTCCTGACCCAAGGGGTGAAGAGCCAGAGCGGGGATGACTAGTTTGGATTGGACTCGACTCATTCCACCCTCTACTCTACTCCCCGCTCCCCAACCCAATCTTCTTGCAGGATAATTTCCTGGAAGGCGCAGGAGGTGAAGAGCCAGAGCGGGGATGACGTGGACGTGTCAGTGCATGCGGTTACCAGCTACGTGGTCAACTACATAGGGCAGCTATTGGACAGGTATGGCTTATGTTACACTCACCTGCTGCTGATAGGTATGACACTCACCTGCTAATGGATGTATCAGTGCATGCGGTTACCAGCTACGTGGTCAATTACATTGGGCAATTGCTGGATAGGTACGGAATGATTGCGGTTGCCAGCAGTTGCCAACTAGAGCACGGGTGTGGACGTGTCGGTGCATGCGGTTACCAGCTACGTTGTCAACTACATTGGGCAATTGCTGGACAGGTACGGCTTACTGCAGCACCTACCAGTGAGATGAGGGATGATGTGGACGTGTCGGTGCATGCGGTTGATAACAGTTACAACCTAGATCATGGGTGCGAGCAAGTGACGTGTCGGTGCATGCGGTTGATAACAGTTACAACCTAGATCATGGGTGCGAGCAAGTGACGTGTCGGTGCATGCGGTTGATAGCAGTTACAACCTAGATCATGGGTGCGAGCAAGTGACGTGTCGGTGCATGCGGTTGATAACAGTTACAACCTAGATCATGGGTGCGAGCAAGTGACGTGTCGGTGCATGCGGTTGATAACAGTTACAACCTAGATCATGGGTGCGAGCAAGTGACGTGTCGGTGCATGCGGTTGATAACAGTTACAACCTAGATCATGGGTGCGAGCAAGTGACGTGTCGGTGCATGCGGTTGATAACAGTTACAACCTAGATCATGGGTGCGAGCAAGTGACGTGTCGGTGCATGCGGTTGATAACAGTTACAACCTAGATCATGGGTGCGAGCAAGTGACGTGTCGGTGCATGCGGTTGATAACAGTTACAACCTAGATCATGGGTGCGAGCAAGTGACGTGTCGGTGCATGTGGTTACCAGCTACGTCGTCAACTACATAGGGCAGCTGTTGGACAGGTATGGATAGTAGCTGATACCTGCTACGAGTCAATAGAAGGTAGTGAGAGAGTCACATGGGGCAGTGATTGGATAGACACAAGCTCAGCAATTACCCCTTTCCTCGTTTCCTTGTCTCTCCGATTTCCTTCCATCTCCCCCCTTCACCACTCATATTACATCTTCCATCTTCCAGAACCTCTCGAGCCAACTACTGCGCTGTGCGGGAGGAGATTTACAGAAGCCACGGAGCGGACCATTTGAAAGAGCCCAGAAGCTCAAACCACCACTTGTTTCTCCCCTTACGATTCCCACCCATCCCACTCCATTCCTCTCACCACCCGTTCCTGCAGAACCTCTCGAGCCAACTATTGTGCTGTGCTGGAAATTTACTTGAGTCACAAGGCAGGCAGCACGCGTCCATCCCTCTCCCACCCCACGCCCACCCCGTTCCTGCAGAACCTCTCGGGCCAACTACTGTGCTGTGCTGGAGGAGATTTACCGGAGCCACGGAGCCGACCATTTGAAAGAGCCTGGCAGCAGCAGCAGCAGCAATAGCAGCAATAGCCAGCACCCCAGCCATGTGCCACAGACAGCTGTTCAGGGAGCGGCAGGGACAGCCAAGGAAGCGGTTCTTCTCCAAAATCCTGCTCCAGCTGGCGGTGCTGCCGCTGCTGCAGCTGTTGCCACCGCAGGTGTCCCTTCCGACTCGCATACTGCCCTCGATTCTGCTCCTGCTGCCGCTGCCCCTGCTGCTGTCACTGCTGCTGCTGCTGGCAGTGGTGGTTTGAATCCCACGCCTGGAACCCCCAAGGAAAAGGCTCTAAATAGCGAAAATGGTAATGGTGCTGGCAGCGGTGGCGGCAGTGGCAGTGGTAGCGGTGGTGGTGGGAAGAAGGGCAAAGGGGCGGGTGGGAGGCAGAGGAAGAGGCAGCTAGGGGCGGACATGGAGGCACTGTTGGATGCGCTCTACTTCAACATGGAGGCACGGGGAAGGACTATCGCTGATGGGCCTTTATCGGCTCTCTTTGTGCTGAATAATGCCAACTACATCGCTTCTTCCATGTGAGTCTGTGGGGAGCAGTAGAGTGCGGTACAGTGCAGTACAGAGGCAGAGGAAGAGGCAGCTAGGGGCGGACATGGAGGCACTGTTGGACGCGCTCTACTTCAACATGGAGGCCCGCGGGAGGACCATTGCAGACGGGCCGCTTGCTGCTCTGTTCGTTCTCAATAAAGCCAACTACATCGCCTCCTCCATGTGAGTTACAGCTCTTTTGGGTGTTCTGAGCGGTACAGTGCGGTACAGAAGCAGAGGAAGCAGGAGCTAGGGGCGGACATGGAGGCACTGTTGGATGCGCTCTACTTCTCCATGGAGGCACGCGGGAGAACTATCGCTGATGGGCCTTTGTCCGCTCTCTTTGTGCTGAATAAAGCCAACTAAATCGCTTCTTCCATGTGAGTTATCATGCTGCAAACAGGTAGTGGAGTGCAGCAGGTGTGTTGTTGAGAATCTCACACTGCAAGCTCCTTATAAGCCAACCCCCCTCCTCCCTATCTTCTACTTTTATTTCCCCTTCCCTCCCAGCTCCTCGGGTCGAATGCGGGACGCCATACGTCACTCCGACCGCTTGGCAGACTATGAGTCGGCCTTTGAGAGAGCCGCGCTGTGCAAGGTATGAGCAGGTGCCACTACCGGTTTGCAGGTGGGGAGGCAGTTTTCTGGCCTCCCATCTGCCACTCCGACCGTCTGGCAGACTACGAGGCAGCCTTTGAGAGAGCAGCACTGTGCAAGGTATGCAGGGAGATGCCGAGCAGGTACCACTAGCAGTGTGCAAGGTAGGAGCGGGGGCGTCTGGTCACCCATCCATCACTCTGACCGTCTGGCAGACTACGAGGCAGCCTTTGAGAGAGCAGCACTGTGCAAGGCATGATTAGCAACTCGCCACTGTCGTTATCGTGTGCCCTCACCCTCTCCACCCCGCCTAACCTGATTCCACCCCTCCCCAACCTTCTCCACCCTTCCCCACCCCTCCCCACCAGCTGCTGGCATGCTTGGAGCCATTGGAGGTGAGCGCCAAGATGAGCGCCGACGGTGTTAAGCAGCGGTGAGTGCACTCACGTGGGTGTCTGGTCGTGCTGGCTTGCATGAGTGCATGCCACCGTGTGTGCATGTGGATATAAGTGCATGTCACCATGGGTGCATGTCTCTATCACCTCCCCATCTACCTCCCCATCTATCTCCCCAACCATCTCCGCATCCCTTCGTCCACCTTCCCATCACTCCATCCCTCCCCACCTACTGCAGGTTGAAGCGGTTCAATGCGGTGTTTGAGGAGGTGGCACTGGAGCAGCGGCGATGGATCGTACTAAGTGACAGCTGTCGCAAGGCCATGCGCGTGCGATTCGCCAAGGTCATCAAGGGGTCGTACATGGACTTCCTCACACCTCATCGGTGAGTGTGTGATCACATCCTCATTGCCGTTGCGACTGTGAAACCCTAATACGCATTCAACCCGAAGGCCATGCGCGTGCGCTTCGCCAAGGTCATCAAAGGGGCATACGTGGACTTCCTCACTCCCCACAGGTTTGTAACTGAGACCTAGAGTTTGAATAATGATTGTTGTGGTTTTCTTGAGAACTGGTTATGACTCATTTTGCTTTCGTATCCTTCCGTGGTCACACTTTTATTTTTATTCATTCTATTTTATTCTATTCTATGTTCAGGGAAATAATCTCGGACATCCCAACCTACCATTGGTCCCCGGATGGAGTGGAAAGAATCATCTTGAAGAGCTTCTTCCTCGGTCGGAGCCTCCCTTGCGTTATGTCCGCCTAACACTTTCCAAGACACTATCATATCAGCCTAACTCAACTCAACGCTTGTGCTCTTCACGGCACATCATTTCTGCTTGACAATGCCTTGAAAGTATTCTAGTGTTTACAGCAGCTTCCGATTGGGCTTGTGTCACTAATAGGATGAGGAAGTGAATGTGTGGTACAAGCTTGCTTTAGGAACCATGTAAGTTATGCTAATGTATACTGTAACTAACTTAGCAAGCTTTGTCTATTTCCATACTTCAGTTGTAACGGAGACAATCCTTCCTCGCTCCATCCGTTCCTTGAGCCTGTCGGTTCCCTCATTGTCAGAATCAGCAACCACTCATTTCACGCCGCCTTCCACGGTCCTTTCTAAACCTCCAGCGTCCCACAGTCGCCGCGCCGTACTTCCTCTCCTCGCGTTCTCCCGTTTCCGTTTCCCGGCTACCCACGGTCCCCTCTTTCCGCGCGCCATGTCTTCCGCCAAGGCCGCCGGATCTCTGCTCCGCTTCATCCCGCCGTCGTACCTACCGCAGCGCGGGGACGTGCGGAGCGCCGTTACATGGGGAACGACTGGAGTCGTCGGCGCGCTGTGGTTGATTCAGGTGCGATGTTTACGTCCTGTCCGCGATATAGCATAACTGCATTGTCCCGTTGGAGCCCGTTACAATATTACCGATCTAAAGAGACGACTGTAGTCCCCGGCACACTGTGGCTGGTGAACGATCGCGATCGCGAAGGGATCCCGGTTCTTGGGTGCGAACATCACGATTTAGGGACGTCATGGTTGTTGTTCTGCTTCTATCCCTTTCACACTAATGCGGCTCAGCGATCATCCGTCAAAACTCGGTTTAGGGACGGCGAGTTTTGAGTTACTAGTGCATATAGCTTTGCAACCAGCGCTCTCACCCTAGCGTGGCTCAGAGATCAGCGCCTTTGCTACTTTCTCCTGGTTTTTTCGCCCTTGGAGCCGTCACTCTCCACCTGACAACTTAGCTATTCTCTTATTCCTCTTTACCCCCTCCTCTGTCCCGTTGCTGAGTGTAGCCCTTCGGTTGGATCAAGGAGCAGGTCTTCCCTCCTAAGGAGTCCTCCTAGGCTGCTGAATGGAGATTTCCGTACCAGCATTTCTTACGTGTTTTGGATGTACTGTAGTGAAGTGAATCCCCACAGGTTGCTTGCCGCTAATGGTACACCTTCCGATTTGAGTGGGTTGGGATTTGATGAAATGTAGCAGATGATGGTGCATGGCATGTCTAGTCTAGAATAACTGTCATGTCTTTTTACATCTGATTAACACCAGTTATGCAATTTCACTTCACATCCATTGAAGGTACGGTACGTGAAGGGGGCCATGTTAACTTCCAAGTATATAGTATATATTTATCTAATACCGTATGTGTGTCACTTGGAGGGGTGACATAAAAACTTCATGTAATCGAAGTTTCAGTATCGAGCACGAGCAGCAACTTCGAAGGGCGGGAACTGGTTGGTTGGAGGAAGGTAACGATGTCAAGAGGGGCCTGCCCTGACGGTACATTTCGGCCATCGTTGCAGGAACATTCGGGAAAAAACTGTTGGACGCATTTTTCCGTCGTCCTGCCCGGAGCACTCAACGTCCAGCCAAAAACATCAATTGCTTATTCAGGCAGAGTCTGTCTGTCGTAGATCTTCCTCGAGGGAATCCAGCCGTCCATGCACGCTACCAAAAAATTCCCCTCCGTGCCGAAGCGCTAATACGAATCGCGGATGCATCCTGTAAAAGCACACCTTTGTCGCCCTGTACGCACGTTGCTTCCATCGTTTGGCTCAGTTATCGTCTCCCTGTCAAGACGCCCTGGCAGTGCTTCCCTCTCTCGCCTTCATTTCCCCATTTCGACCCCCGACCCGACACGACCGATCCGCACCGTCTTTTTCACCCTCCCTCCCTAATTGCCCTTCACCACTCCCACTTTCCCCCCCACCAACCTCCCCTTCACCGCACCTCATTTGCTATCCCGCACCACCAGAAACCACGCTAGAAGCCTTTTTACCATACTGTCTATTTTCTCAACCTAGCTTCACCTGCTGTTGTCGTAACAAACGGCTCGTTTCACACTCACGGGCTACAGCTGCGCTCCCTGATCAGTGTGCTTTCCGGACCGTGCATCACGGAAATGTCAATAAAGACCGAAATATGACAGCACGCGCGCGACCATAAGATTCCTTCCATCACTAGCCAGCCACCCACCTTATTCAACGATTTTCGACACGTTCAATTGTCATCAGCACGTATTTAAAGCCATTAACATTCGCGTCGACTGAACAGGTAATAAATCGATAGAATAATAGCCACCTCGTCCCGTGACCCACGCAGCGACGATTCCGGCGCTCCGTACACCGTATTAATTTGCAGAAATATAAGCCGCCTAAAAGGCTCGTTTTGCTTCGACAATCACACCAGCCACGTATCTAACCGTTTATGTAAGGACGTATCTAACCATTAACCATTGACGTAAGGAGCTGAACCATCATATAAGGAGTAATAGGCAGAAACTAGAATGAAGAGGCTAGGAGCGACCCGCCACGCCGCGATAGCAGTCTTAGCTCTCCTCCTATTAGGGCTCGCCACGTGTCGTTCACAGCCGGAGGACGTCGAGGCATTGACAGGTCAGCCTGCGGCCCTTCCCGACGACACTCAAGTCGCGGACGCTTTCAGCGCCGCAATCGGCGGCGGAAGCGGCGGAGGCGGCGGGTCCGGCGGAGACGAAGCAGATACGTATTCAGACGATTGGGAGGATCCTCTTCCCGGAGACCACCCTAACGGGGATGACACGATAGTAGACACGTCAGATGACGTCGAAGCGGTTGTTCCGCCGGGAAACGCGGCGAACCGTAACGTTATTCCGGGTAATCGCAAACCAGGCGATTTAGTGCCGGGGGAAGAGGAAGAGGAGGCGGACGGGGGAGCGGAGGGGGGAGCGGGGAGGGGAGTGAAGGGGCGAGCGGAAAAGGGAGTGAGGGCGCAAGCGGTGGGGGAAGCTGAAGGGGGGGGAGCGGAGGAAGGGGGAGCGGCGGAATGGGAGGCGCAAGAGGAATTGGCGGAAGAGGAGCCGGAAAACCCGTGGGTGGAAAACGGGAGGGGGGAAGGTTCTTCCGCCGCTGTGGCGCAAGCGCAGGACTACCAGCCGGGTGGGGAGGATGCTTTTGCGCAAGGCCTAAACGGAAAGGCAGAGGCGCAAGCGCAGAACGACCAGTCGGGCGGGGGGAACAGTTTTGCGGAAGGGCTGAGCGGGAAGGCGGAGGCGGAAGAGGAGCCGAGCAGTGATTGGCCGGCGGGGGAAGCGGGGGAAAGCGCAGAGGAGGAGGTCGGGGACGAGAGCGTGGGCGGCACTGCGACTATCCAGGAAGCTGATAACGGGTATGGCGACACAGGCGGGACGTTTGAGCGGAACGTGCCGGCGCAGGGGGATGGGGGCGCGGAACAGCCCGCGCAAGGGGACGCGTGGACCTTCGAGGAGGATCAATCCGGGCAAGGCGGGGCGCAAGGCGGGGGGCAGGGGGGGGAGATGGGGGAACAGGCAGGGGGGGGAGAGCCAGGGGCAGGGCAAGGGGAAGGGGGAGCGGGAGACGAGAGGGGGGACAATAGTGACTACTTTTTTCACGGGGATGATCCCGAGGAGGAGGAATGGCAGAAGCGGAAGCACAATTGGCAAGATGCGGGTTCTAACAGTGACTCTACCGACCCTAATGCTACTGATGACGCTAACGGGCCTAGTGATTATAACGAAGCAGAGCAGACCCGAACGCCTGGTAGCCCCGTGGATGCTAACCCTAATGGTGGGAATCCTGACGACGATCTGTTTTCTGACAACAATCCGTCTAATTTTGACGAAGCATTTCCTAACAGCAGCAATCCGGCCTCTCAGGACGCTCCTGCAGCTAAGATGGCTGACTCCGTTACCACCGGGTCAGGCTCGGAAGGATCCGAACCTGCAGCTCCGGCGAGTAACAGCTACTCTGAAGGCTACGAGAAGATGGCTAGCGGGCAAATCAGCGCAGAGGGCATCTTGGGAATCGTACTGGGTGAGTGAGGAACAGGCCGTACAGTAGGTCTCGTGGGGAAGGCGGGATAGCTGTGTGATGGGGCTACCACACGATGGCTGCCGGGCAAATCAGTGCAGAGGGCATCTTGGGGATCGTGCTGGGTAAGTGAAATCTGAATGCTCTGTCCTGTGCTAATGTTCCGTGCTTCTGTGTGTGCTGGTCTGTGTGCTGGTCTGTGTGTGCTGATCTGCTTTCATGATGTCCCGTTCACCTCTACCTGTATCAACCCATCCCCCTTCGCAGGAGTGACTCTGGGTGCTGGCCTCTGCCTTCTGGTAGTCTGTGTGTGCTGGGTGCGGCAACGGAACATCAATCGTGCCAAAGAGTACGCGTTTGCTTGTACCTTATCATTATTCTCTCACTCCTATGTTTTGTTTCTGGCGCACTCACCACACATGCTATTATTATCTTCTTTTACACCTCTTTATACTGTCGTTTTCTCCTCCCATACCTTCCACCTCCTCTCCTCTATTCTTATGCCAGCCACCGTCGCTCCTCTATCCTTAAGCCACCTCAACCCAGCCTATACTTAACTCCCCTATCTTCTCTCCCCTCTTCCCCATTTCTCGCAGGTCTGAAGCCATGACAGCATATGTTGATGACAGCAGCGAGGAAGAGGACGAGGAGGGGTTGGAAGAAGCATCAGACACGGCGCTGATGGGCGGGATAGTGGGAACACACAGAGCTCTGGATATTGAGGCGCAGCAGGCACTCAAGTCCTCCAAGCGAGGTGCCTTTTGAGTTGACTTGATCCACCTGGATATTGACGCACAGCAGGCACTCAAGAGTCAAGACCTCCAAGCGTTTGACAGTACTAGGTTGGAGTTGATGGTTTGCTTTGCACAAAGGGTTGTGCAAGTATTTATTTTGGTAGTGGATTGTCAACATGCCTCCAATAGGTGTAGCAGGTGAAAGGCAAGCTAACATGATAGTGTAGCTTGATGGTAGGTACGTATAATATCTAACTAGCTGATGGCTCGGTATTGTTCATCAGATTATTGAAAATGCCCTCCCTTGCAAAGGCCATACCACATTTCAATTCACAAGTTACGGTACACAGGAGAGGACTGTGGTAATGTGAATGACAGGAAAATAACTGCGCCAAAGTTTGGCCAAGAATGGCATTCTGCTGTTTAAAAGCTATAAACAATTCAAACCCAATCTCACGCCCATCAATATCCGATTCAAATGACAGAAAGCGGGTACTTGTACTGCTTCGTTCTGACACCAACCAGCAACCTCTTGTCAACAATCCACGAATGCACGTGCTCCAGAAACGTCTTCCCTTCAGGTCTGAATTTCCTTGGAACATACGTCGCTGCAGCATTCGCGTCATAGCTCTCAATAGGACGGGCCATGGCGAGTCCTGGTGTGTGCGCAAGCCCCGCGAAATACGCTTCCGCCATGAACGCTACAGGTGCTTCGGCTCCGTCATTCTCATGCTTCAGATTGGCGAATTTGACGCCGAGACCAGCGGCGTATTTTTCGCTCATAACAAGATCCGAGAGCATCAACGGACAACGCATGTAGTGTCCCCGGTCCGTCCCTTCGAGAACATCTAGCGCAGCAACCGCTTTCGCATTCACTTCGTACACCTCACCCTGAACCCTGTGACCGCTACCAGGCAGATGAAGCAGGAACGGCACCTGAAACGGACCGCAAACAAGCGGGTAATTCTGTAGCGTTTGAGCGGTTCCGACTTTAACGGCGTCGCCATCGGCCATAAGTTTCTGCATAAGCCAGTGATTCCCGAATCCCTTCTTCAGGGTGCCGTACACGAACGCCAGCGAATAGCCTTCGCGAGGAAACGGCAATTCGCCGGTGACTTCGTTGGTTTCTTCGAAGTCAAGGGGAATCGCCGGCGACGTCGCCGGAAGGTACGCGCTCCTGCTTGCGACTTCCAGGTCGGTCTGCGACTGGCTGTGCGACAGCGCGGTCAGGCAGGGAGAGGACGCGGAGGTACGCAGCTGCGCGGATGACGTCACGCGGACAGGGGAAGCGGATACACCGAACTTCTCCTGAGAGGAGACGACATGGCCTGATGAGATGCGGCTGGATGATGCTACAGCCGAGCAGGCAACAATAGAGGCCATCCCAATCCGAGAACGAATCTGGAAGAAGGGTCACGAGAGAAAGAATAGGAGTCGGAACGACGATGAGGCAAAACACATAAAGAAAAGGTGAAACAGGTCGAAGGAAGAGATACTGCGGATGCTGCTGAAACTAGCTAACGAGATAACATCGTAACTACAATCGTAACTACATTCTTTCTATGAACATGGTTGGACGGGCGGACCGGAATTGCTCTAGCTTTTGCACGAACGAGAACGACAGGAAAAAAGTCTGGAATCCGACCTGCTCAGACGAGAGACTGCGTCAGCGCTCGAGGAGGAACGAGAGCACAAACCCCGGCAGAGCTGGGGGCGGCCGCTCACACCTCACGAGAAGCAGCAGAGCAGAACACGCAGAGGAGACTACTAAGATAAGGTAATGAGTGGATTGGATGACAAAGAATCAGACACTGAAGTGGAGCATTTGTAGGAGCAAGAATCTGGAAGGGGGAGCGGAGGAGCGAACCAGGGCCGAGCGAATACGGGTCTGCTTCGCTGGTGATGGTTACCCTTCCGTCGAGGTCTCGAGCGTCGTCGTTTCACGAAGAAACGGTGATGGTAGGGGAGTTCGGCGGCAATCCCTGAGCCTTCTTTCCCCAACC
Organism: Closterium sp. Yama58-4; assembly: GCA_947470075.1. Taxonomy (NCBI): domain Eukaryota; kingdom Viridiplantae; phylum Streptophyta; class Zygnematophyceae; order Desmidiales; family Closteriaceae; genus Closterium; species Closterium sp. Yama58-4. The sequence goes on from CANIUD010000214.1 coordinate 454,989, forward strand.
ACCTCGAAACGGTGGGTTGTCCAGAGCGCAGCCACAGGCTTCTGTTCTGAAACGCGCATTAGGACGTGTGTGATTTTTGGAAAACCTCCAAAGTTCGAACTCAAACCGCTCTGAATCGTGGCAAAATATCTCTTAATCATATATTACCGTGTAAAACCGTTCTAAAAGTTCGAAAAAATATCACACACGCCCTTATGTCATGCTTGTCATGTCACGCGGACGAGAGTGGCGGGGATTCTGGGAATAGCGAATGCACGAAACAGCTTCCACAGCTTTTGCGGCTCTTGGGGATAAAAGGAGTCAGCTTACCCTCTGGTAACCGCGTGATTCCGGTGAAACGTGGCACCAAGTCAGCGGGGAAGTTATCCCCCGTCAGACGAAATGCGGACCGTGAATGAACAATCTTGGGGACCCACGTGCTTGCCAGATTTCGCCATCAAATGTCTTCGACATAATCAACCTTGCGGGTCGCGCGGTGACATCTTACCTTTGTACACCATATGTGACAACAATTCACGGCCTAAAGCGCTTCATCCTCTGGAACTACAAGCTGGCCTGCACGCCTCGGGAGGACGGGGGGTTGGGGCTGCTTTGCCCCGAGTTGAGATTCGACAGTATAGCTATCCGGAATGTCTGCCGGCTGGTGCTGAAGTCGGACTCAGTCAAGAAGTAGTTGGCGGAGAAGGCGGCCGACATGCCACTGGGGCTGGACACCATCTTCGCTCACAAATCGTTGTTGAACCACTGGGTGAAGGGAAGTGCACGTTGGAAGGAGCTGGTCGAGAAATTCTGGGGCTCGCCGTTTTGCAAGCCGCGCATGCCGGCAAACCGTTGGGAAGTGGAGCAGGAGCACCTGGCGTTCAACCCGAGTATCCCCTTTAGTGGCACAAGCCCTTTCGGGAACCAGAAGGGAACGGATGTGCTGCTGGGAATCCGCGTGGGGGATCTGATAAAGAAGGCTTTGGACGGATCGTGCAAACTCAAGGGGTTAGAGGAGCTGGCGAGGGAGTTGGGGAACAGAGACAAAGCGAAATGGGCGCTGCGGGCATTTAAAGCGGTACCTACAAGCTGGAAGGAGATGGTGTTAACAAAGCTGTCAAGCGAGGAAGTTGTGGCCACGGTGAAGCTTTTACGGGCGAACAACGGCGCGACTGGGAACTTTACCTACTGGCGGGTCGAGGAGGCGAAAGGAGACAAAGTGTCTGGGAGGTTGTGCACCATATAAGATGGCAGAAAGTTCACACCCTACGCGGGGAGCCTCACGATGGACTTTAGCCTTCGTAGCGGAGTGCCGATGTTCACGGAAGGCTGTGTGTTTTTGGGGGCCATGGGCGACGTGCGAACGAAGCTGCTGCTGTCAAAGGCATGCGAGGGTGGGGAGCTGCTTTCACTGAGAGGGATAAGGGAAGTGTTGGCAAGCTCGGCTGGCAGGCAGGAGAGTCAAAGGAGGTGGGAAGGGCAGAGAAGAGTGATCGAGTGGGACAGGGTCATCACGCAGAGGGACTCCCTTGCTACGCCACGGCGGGCACGTGAAGTCCTCCTGAGGCTCCACTGTAGAAACCTGCAAGTGGGATCGAGGCTGTTTTTCATGGGTGTGGTCTGCCCGCACTGCCGAGGTGAAGAAACCCCAGACCACTGCCTCCTCGGTTGCCCTGCAGTGCAGCCGGTGGTGGACCTGCTGAGGAGAGGGTTGGTGGCAATGAACCCGGGGCTAGCGTGGCAAGACCTCGAAGATCTGCTCTTCATGCAAAGAAGCACGAAGACGGGTTTTCCGGAAGGGACGTGGATTGCAACTGTTCTACAGCAAATATGGCTGGCAAGGTGTAACGCGGCGTGGAGGAATGAGACGTTCCAGGCTGGGAGGGTGGCTCGGCTGGCGGTGATAAATTTCGTCGCACATGCAAGGGTCTAATGCTTGGCGCGCGAGGCGACAGCAAGGAAGAGAGGGCAAACGCTGGATGGTGGCTGGACACACCTGGCAGCTGACGAGGGGACGGTGATGCGACGTATGTGCAGCAGCGGTGTACCGCTGACGTGGAAGATCAGCTTCAGCTCAATCTGGGACAACCCCAGCATGACTCACCAACCGCCGTAGCTGTCTTAGAGGGGATCTGCGATACTAGCTATTGTGGCGCTCCCCTCCCTATGTCAGTTACGACTGCCGATGTCTGTACATTCTTGTAATGTATATGATATCAAAAAAAAAAAACTATTCACGGCCTAAATTGAGCATTACAGCTAAACAACTTAATTCCTGACTCTGCATGCAACACTGCATATGTGATACGTGCAAGCATGGTGCTTGAATTTTCGCCATGAGATGTTCGTTTGCCGTTGCACTCTGCGCCATACTTCCAGTAAGAGCTTGCTAATTCCATTGTACGATATATGGACGACTCAAACTCTCTGTTTGTTACATACCCATGATACATCATCGGTGTAATGAATGTGCAATTCATTTCTGCACGTGGATGCGCTCCCACTTTACAAGTTTCCATTTAACAAGTGGGCATCTAGAAACAACCCCCCCACCCACCACATGGCAATGCATGCAGTTACTTCCACAAGCGTACAGTAAACACATTGTCTAAGCTGCCATAGCCTCTCCACCCTCCTTCACATCTTCATCAGCCTTCTGCACATCTTCTTTCATCACATCTCCCCCCTCTGCAGCCGTAGCAGCACCATCGGCAGGCGCAGCAGCAGCAGCAGGAGTCCCCTCTGCGCGCTTCACGCCCTCCTTCTCCTCGAGTTTATGCAGGCGTGCGAAGAGGTTGCCATATATCTTCTTCTCCTTCTGGTTCTGCTCTGCAATCTTGCGCTTCAGCTGCCGATACTCGAGCTTCAGGTCCCTGGTAGGGGATACACGGGAATGAAAACAAGGGAAACATGTCAGTACCTTCAATACAATCACACTCTGCCAGGTCATAATCCTCCATGACATACGCCTGGGCGCGCCCATCCCATACAGCCACATGCCTGTCAAGTTGACATCAAGATCCCCAGGGTCTCACCTGTTCTCAGGGTCGAGGTCAAGGGCCTTCTTCACACATCCCATACGCCTGGGCGCGCCGATACAGCGCTGCAGCTTACCACTAGGCAGACTCAGCACCCTGCGCTCGCCTGCTCTCAGGGTCGAGGTCAAGGGCCTTCTTCACACATCCCACTCCACCAAGTCTTAATCCCTCGTGCCCATATACGCTTGGACACGCCGATACAGCGCTGCACCTTGTCACTAAGTGAACTCATACCCCTAGAGTCTCACCTGTTCTCAGGGTCGAGGTCAAGAGCCTTCTTCACACATCCCACTCCACCCAGTCTTAATCCCTCGTGCCCATATACGCTTGGACACGCTGATACAACGCTGCACCTTGTCACTTAGTAAACTCATACCCCTAGAGTCTCACCTGTTCTCAGGGTCGAGGTCAAGAGCCTTCTTCACACATCCCACTCCACCCAGTCTTAATCCCTCGTGCCCATATACGCTTGGACACGCTGATACAACGCTGCACCTTGTCACTTAGTAAACTCATACCCCTAGAGTCTCACCTGTTCTCAGGGTCGAGGTCAAGAGCCTTCTTCACATCCCACTCCGCCAGGTCATAATCCTCAGTCCCCATATACGCCTGGGCACGCCGATACAGAGCCTTTCGTCCCCTCCAGCTCCAGCACCTTGCTCGTCAGCTTCACCGCTGCCGGGAAATCCTTCAGCTTCAGCTGACAAGCAACCTACCTGTGACTGCCTCTGCCTGCTGCTATCATACATTGAGAAACCCACGCTTCACCCACATGCTCACCTGTTCTCCGGGTCGAGGTCAAGGGCCTTCTTCACGTCCCACTCCGCCAGGTCATAGTCCTCAGTGCCCATATACGCCTGAGCGCGCCGATACAGAGCCTTCACGTTCGTCCCCTCCAGCTCCAGCACCTTACTCGTCAGCTTCACTGCGGCCGGGTAATCCTTCAGCTTCAGCTGACATGCCGCCTCATTCAACCCGCACGAGACCTTCAGCACTTTGCACGCCTTCTTCTCCTCGTCCTTGAACTGTGTGTCGTACTCGATCAGCTTCAGCGCCTTGGAGTATTTCTTCGCTGCCCGGACGTATTTTCCGGACTTGAAGAGCACGTTACCCTCCTCCTTTTTCTTCGCCGCGTGTGCGACCTTCTCCTCATCCCCAAGCTCCCAAGACTCCTTATCTTTGATAAACTCCACCAGCCGAAGCTCATACACCAGAGTGGAGTTAGCCGGGACCGTGCCCTTTTCCAGGGTCTTTTCCTCGGAGCCGTAGGCGTATTCAGGGGCGATGGTGATGGTGGCGAGTTCGCCCTTCTTCATCTTCATCACTGCCTTGTCCAGCCCAGGCACGACTTGCTCTGATGTGAAGCAGGAAGGGATGCAATGGTTTTGACAAAACAACAAGGTTTAGTTCGGTAAAGTGAGCCCTTCCTACATGGTTTTAACAACCATGCTGACTGGACACAGCAGAGCGAGACACGGGGCGAATGTGGAGAGGAGAGTGGAGGATGTGGCAAAATGGGAAAAGGAAACGATTGAGGCTTTCAAGATCTGCCACTTTGCGTGTAAACTACAGATTGATTGTGACCCTCCCGTGACAACATCATCGCATTCTTTCACAACTTTATTCTGAAACGCCCCACTCACCTTCATCAGTGGTGAACTCAAATGGGTCCTCCCCATCGCCCATGCCCTTCTCCTCCACCACCGTCCCGTCCGTGAGCCGTAGAGTGTAGCGCACTGGTAGCAGAACAACAGACGGGAACACACACGAGCAGCAAATGGGCATGAGTCGCGGGCTGATCTCCACGTGCGCCCTGTATGGTATACCACGTGCTGCACGCACGTCGTTGATGCCAACACATCATCCAACACTCGTACCCAACCCAGCCCAGCCCAAACCAGCCAAACCCATCCCAGCCCCGCCAGCCAACCCCAGCTACCACTACTGCAACGCCCACCTTTCACTCAGAACCCGCCACTCGAATACTCAGCAAGAGTGGACGACTCACCAACACAAAACACAACCAGAGCACGCACCTTTAACCACCGACTCGTCGTTTGGTCGTTCATAACCCTCCCCAGCTTCGATCTCCTCCTTCATGACCTTCCCGTCCTCTGTAACCTTCTCCACCTTTCTCCACCCCACCAGCTCCAGGTCGATGCTCAGCGTCTCGTTCGGCGGAATTGCCGGCTGGCCGTCAGTCTCTGGACGGCCGGCTTCTCCAAAACCGTCTGTTGCCACTCAGGGAAGCATAAAAACACGAGACAATTTTGATTTAGGTCAGGCTACGGTTGACAGAAAGAGCTTTAGACAACGATAACACTCGGGGCGAGAGCAGCAGGCAACAAGACGATACTCAGTGAGCAGTCACACTCACACTGATGCTTCACTGTGAGCACGTCCTTTGGCGCATCGACTGCACAGCTGCAAAAGCAACTCTGTAGCAGCTCAAAAGGAACACTCACACTGAGGCTTCACGGTGAGCAGAACCTTCTCCCCCTGATGCATCGTCTTAATGGCGCGCGGGAGAGCCGCGCAGAAGTGGCCGTCCTTGAGGTAAAACTGCTCGCCGTTGTCGCCAGTCTTGGTTACCACCGTGCCGTCGTGTAACCGCACCTCGTACTTCACTGCACGCACGAGGAGAAGAGCGGATTGAGACGAGGAGGTGTAATACTTCAGTCTTAGCCTCGCTATAAGCCTACTCGGGATTGATTATATCAAGGAACTCTCGCGTCTCTTCACGAACGCGTCTACCTGTGGGCTTTCGCACTTTCGTGCAGAAAGACGTACCTGTAACCTTGTCCATGTCTTTCGGCGTCTACCATTTCTTGCCCTCCACTAATTCAGAACCATCAACAACACTTTCGACACAGCTCCGAAGTCATCTCAAGAAGCCGTACCTGTGACCCTTTGGGCGAAGAGGCGTACCTGTGACCTTTCGCGCAGCGAGGCGTACCTGTGACCTTTCGCGCAGCGAGGCGTACCTGTGACCTTGTCCATGTCTTTGGGCGTCTCCCACTTCTTGCCCTCCACAAGAATCTTCTTGAACACGCCGCCATCACCGCAGATGTCCTTCACGCTGATCCACGACAGCAGCTCCACCTCGAATTTCAGCGTCGCGTTCGGCGGAATCGTCGGCGGAGACCCAGCCTCGCCATAAGCGTACTCGGGTTTGATTGTAAACACGGCCTTCTCGCCTTTCTTCATGGATGCGATTCCCTTGTCCCATCCCTTGATGACTTGGCCTTGCCCGAGCTTAAAGTTGAACGGCTCTCCTCTGTCGACACTGGAATCGAACTTGGTTCCGTCCAAAAGGGTTCCGGTGTAGTGAACTGGGAGAGAGACGAGAGATAGCGGAGAAGGTTAAATAATCGAGACCCGGCAAAAGACAGCATGATGGAACAAAAGTTGAGCACTTAAACCATGACTCGACACAATAAAAGACGGCATGAAAACAGAAGAAGCGAACATCTACAATAAATTCATACGAATCAAACTACTAAGTACACCCTACTCGATCCTAGATTAAGCCAGATCGAATATCCAATCCTCACCTGACACCTCATCTCCAGCCTCGGGCTTGTCCCAGCCGTCGCCGGCCTTGACAATCAGCTTCTTCACTCCGCCATCGCTGGTCAGATCCTTCTCCTCTCCCTCCGCCTGCGGAGCGTACGTAGCTTCGTCCTCCTCGTCCCCCCCCATCGGGATGTCCGTAGGCATCTCGCCGCTGGCGTTGAAGTCCATGTCCTCCTCCATAGGAATCACAACAGCAGCTTAAACCGGAAGAATGAAACTGTGAGACAATCACCTGTTGACAGCCGAGCGCAGATCCGAACGACTAGTCTAATGAAATATAGCGAGAAGAGCTGGTGTTCTAATCAAAGCAGAAATTCTGATATCTTGCTGGTTTTTATTTCGAAATGCGTGGTAGAGCTAATTTGTGAATGCAAGTCCAAGCCAGGTGCAGTCAGAAAGGCGGGTGGGACTGAAGAGGAAAGAGATCTTTCTCGAGATTGCCGAGTCAGCGATCTTTCTGAACCTTCGTTAGCGACGTGGCGACTGACCTGGCGAGGCCACATGGGTATTCTAGAAGCGACACGACGCATTTGAGAGCAATTCCCGCATGCTGATTCGCAGCCGACGTGCGAATTTCTTGCACCTTGTACTGTATTGACGAAGCATCGGGAAACTTCAGCATTCCATGTTCTGTATACTCGAAACATTTATGTTATGAGTTGTAAAAGAGAGTACGCAGGTAAACGAATAACGAGACTGTGACTGAATGAATTCGGAATACAATGAATGCACAGACTAATGTAGGGCTAGCCTAGCTAGGAGGAAACCTCGGGTGAGCGAGGTTGGGTGCAGGTTTGGCGATGGAAATGCCGAAAGCGACGCGAGGAGCTTCGGCAGCGTGGAAATCGCCCGAACGTGCGAACTCCGAAAATCGGGTTGTACGCGCAGTAGTCAACCCCGATAAGGAATTCGAGAAAATTCCTTACACCACCCCCCCCTTAAGAAAGGCGGTCAATATCCGAAACACGCTTGCGTGCCAAATAATCACCAACAAGTGGCGAGGCGTCGAGCGAGGCGGATGGCACCCACGTGTCGTCCTCACTGGTGCGATCAGTCCAGCCTAAGAAGTCCACGTGTCGGCCAGCTGCGTCAAGTCGAACCCGATGAGCGAGAATCTTCGATGGATCGAGTGTCGGCTCCGGGACAGGTCGAGCTGTCGGGACGGCGACTTTGCCGACGTGCGATGTCGGTCGTGGCTGGCACGAACTTGCGAAGCAGGCTGACGTGGAAGGCGTCATGAATTCGCCAGTCGTCCGGTAGTAACAGCTTCGCGGTGACAGGTGTCACCATCTTGATAATCTTGAACGGTCCGCAAAATCGGGGCCGTAGCTTCGATGGGCCGGGCAGATGCAGGTTCTTCGTGTCGAGGAGCACTAATTGCCCAGTGGTCAAGACGAGTTCCCGGCGTAGGAGGTCGGTGTACTTGCGGGAAGTAATATTCGCTTTGCGAATTGCGTCTGCTGCTTTCTCGCGGATGTGCTGAAGTTCCGTCACAAAAGTTTGTGATCGCGGGACCGGGTTGTCGAGCGAAGTTGCCGTGGGCACCGTCGGATCCATCCCGTAATTCAAGAAGAACGGGGAGTGATTAGTCGTGCTCGATGGTGCGTTGTTGAAGGCAAACTCCAACATGGCGAGGGAATCTTCCCATCGTGCGGGGTCGGGGCAGTTTGTCCGTATCAGCTGCTCCATCGTCTGGTTGGTTCGCTCGGTTTGTCCGTCCGTCTGTGGGTGGTAGGCCGATGAGAACTGTAGCTTCGTGCCGTACTGCGCCCATGTTTCCTTCCAAAACTTGGATGTAAACTTCGGGTCCCGGTCGGTGATGATCGCCGAAGGGATGCCGTGTAGTCGCACGACCGTTGAGATGAAGAGGCGCGCAGTTTCTTCGGCTGTGATCGTCGTTCGGCATGGTGCGAAGTGCGCCATTTTCGTGAAGCGATCGACAACGACGAGGACAGCGTCGTTGCCGGACGGCCCAGCTGGCATCCCCGTGACGAAATCCATCGTCACCTGTTGCCACGGTCGTTCGGGTGGCTCGAGGGGTTGCAGCAGCCCAGCTGGTCGCTGACGTGTCGATTTCATGGCTTGGCACACCCTGCATGAGGACACATAACGCTGCACATCGTTAGAAGAATCGGGCCAGTAATATTGACGGTGCAGTAATTTCTGGGTTTTATCAACCCCGAAGTGTCCGGAGTAATTCGAATCGTGGACCTCCTGGATGAGAAGTTCACGCAGTAGCCGGTAAGCGGGGACCCAAATCCTGTCGGTGCCGGCTTTTAGGTAATAATCCCCCTTCTGCGTCGTGGCCTGCTGATGATTTCCTGTCGTGAAGAACGGGTCCGTAGTGTAGCCGTGGGTGAATAGTCCTGTAAGTAGCGGGTTCGAATGGGTGATCAGTACAGCAGCGGATTGTACGGTCGGTCTGGTCAGGGCGTCGGCGATGTTATTCGCCCCTTTCTTGTACGTGATGCGGTAGGTGAAGTGGCTCTCCATGTAATCCAGCCACCGAATTTGTCGCGGGTTAAGGTTCGGTTGAGCTCGCAGGTACTGTAGGGACTTGTGGTCCGTGCGCACAGTGACGTTGGCGCCCACCAGGTAGCATCGCCACAGTTTAAACGCGTGGATTATGGCGAGCATCTCCTTGTCGTGGATCGGGTAGTTGCGCTCGGCAGCTTGCAGCTTGCGTGATTCGTAGGCGATCGGTCGCAGCCCGTTCCCGAAATCCTGGAGAAGCACTGCTCCGATGGCGAAATCAGAGGCGTCGGTTACGACTTCGAACGGCTTCGATGGGTCGGCGATGCGCAGCACAGGAGGGGAAACGAGAAAATTCTTGAGCTCCTGGAAAGCCACCTCTGCTTCCTCCCCCCACACGAAATTCTTGTCCTTGTGCAGCAGGTCGGTCAGCGGGCCGGTTATCCCCGCCATATTCGGGATAAACCGCCGGACGTAATTCACGAACCCCAGAAAACTCTGAAGCTCCGTGACATTAGTCGGGGCCTTCCACTCCTGTATGGTTTTAATCTTCGCCGGGTCAATTTTAATGCCGTCGCGGGAGATGACGTGCCCTAAAAACTCCAACTCCTGCTTAAAAAACTCGCACTTAGAGCCCTTGGTGATGAGGCGGTTCTCCTGCAACCGTTTAAATACTGCGTCCAGGTCGCGGAGATGCTGCTCCCGTGTCTTGCTAAAAATCAGGATATCGTCCAAATAGACGATGACACATCGGTCTAGAAGATCGCGAAAAACCCTGTTCATGGTCAGTTGGAATGTCGAAGGCGCGTTCGTGAGGCCGAAAGGCATCACTGTAAATTCGTAACTCCCGTAGCGTGTACGAAACGCGGTCTTGTGACAGTCGTCGGCGAAGACCCGAATCTGGTGGTAACCGCCACGTAAGTCGATTTTCGAGAAGTAGCGAGCGCCGCGAAGTTGATCGAGGAGGTCGTCGGTGCGTGGGATTGGGTAGCGAGACTTGATGGTCACCCTGTTCAACGCGCGATAATCGATGCACATGCGAAGCCCGCCGTCCTTCTTTGGAGTGAACAGGATCGGTGCCGCGAACGGGGAGGTGCTCGGCCGAATGAAGCCTTTCTCCAACAGTGCAACAATTTGTCGGCGTAGTTCCTCGAGTTCCGGCTGGGTCAACCGCCACTGTGTCCGAACAGTAGGTTGCGCGCCAGGTTCCAGCTGGATTTTATGGTCTTCGGGTCTTTCGGGTGGCAGCCCAGGTGGCAGATCGTCCGAGAAGATGTCGGGGTACCGTCGAATCAGCTCCGCTAAATCCGGAGGAACAGCTGCACACAGCTTTTCGATGTCCTTTCCGTCGGTGTCGACTGCCAACTCGCGCAAGCAGACGGCGAACAGCTGCGCACCCCTGTTGAAGTGGTGGGCGATGGTGATGGCTTTGACGCACGGGGCTTGTATGTTTTCAGGTGTCCATGCAGGCAACTTAATTAGCCCCTCGTGCTTGCTGACGCAGCACGCTCCCGTTGTCCAGTCGATGACGAGGTTGTGTCGTCGCAGCCAATCGCGTCCCAGCAGCACGTCGCAGCCATCCAGCGTCGTCGCGAGGAACTTCATGCTGAAGCCGAAATCTTTGCAGCACTCGATCCGCACCGTCCGTGTTTCTTCCGTTATCGCCAGAGGCGTCCCATCCACGAGTCGTGCGTCGATTTCGGGCAGACACCTGTCAAGTTGCATGTTGCATTTTTTTGCGCTCGCCAAGTTGAAGAGGCTATGGCTGGCCCCTCCATCGACGAACATTTTCAAATGATGTTTCCCCACCTTGCCAGCGACCAGCACAGGGTGATCCACATGGTTATCCCCGTTATTCGGCCGAGTGCGATCGATTGCATGAATCGGAACCACGACTCGGTGGGGATGGTGGTGTTCGGGCGACGGAGCATAGTCAGTAAAGGGCCCGTTACTTACTGACTCTTCCCATTTCCCTGCTCCTTCCTGTCGTTCTCTGTCAGCGGCATTTTCTCCTTGCATTCGTTCTTCCAGTGACCCACCTTCCCACACCGGAAACACTGACCCTTAGGAGGGCGGTCGGGTGTATGGACGGCGTTGATTGTGGCCCGATGGGTCTGGCCACGAAAACCTCTCCCATCCCTGGAAGCCGTTCTCGCGTACTGCATCAGCGCATCAGTAGACTCTGCCACGCGTACTGCTTCGAGGAACGATGTCGGGCGGCTGCGACGAACCTCAAACTGTATCTCGTATTTAAGGCCGCTCACGTATTTATCCAACCGCTCAGCTTCCGACATGTCATCGACCTGGTCGGCGAGGCCCATAAATGACGCCGTGTAGTCTTGGACAGATCCCATCTGCGACCATGCACGCAGCTTCATGCGAGCTTGCTCCGAGGCGGATACGTGCTCGAAGCGATCCCGTAAGGCTGCGCCCCACTCCTTCCATGTGCGTATCTTGGTCACACCGAAGATTGGTTCTGCAACTTGATTAACCACTGTAGAGGTCCCGTCTGCCGCATGTGTCACACCTGTCGGCGTCCCTGTTTCCAAGGTCCGGCGCCACCATTCAAGTGCTGCACCTCGAAGAAGCGAGACTGCGTAATTAATGCGCGTGACATCGTTATTAACTCCGGCTGCAGTGAAGAAAACCTCAACCCCGAACAGCCACCCCTTCACTGTAGTCGTCTTGTCCGTAGGATTAAACGGGGGCGGGTTGACGGGCTTGATCTTGATCGTCGTAACTGCAACTGGCGCTGCCGCCGCTCGCTGCCTATCTTCTTCTTCGAAGTCGCGTGTGAGCTCGTCCAGAGGATTGCCCATCACTTGACTGTTGCCCTCGCCTTCGTCCACAGGCGACGTCTGACGCGCTTCACCTCGCGTCCGGCGTAGCTCGGCGTTTTCCTCCTTCAGTGTTGTCACTTCCGCTTGCAGCGATTCCATGCCCCTCGCCATTTCTGCCACTTGCGCCATCAGTCGGTTAACAGCCTCCTGATCCATGTTTCTAGCACTACGTCTGGTGGGCAGTTGGGTACCCGTGGCCGCCCGGCAAGTGAAAACACGAACTATCGGAGTCGGGCAGGGTTGAGTTAACAACCTCTGCAGCCAACCGTCGTGTAGTCACTAAACCAACCACACCCTATGCCACCAAACTACCCTTGAAAAGCGGGGTGAACTAGGAAAGTAGCTCTGATACCAGGTGTTATGAGTTGTAAAAGAGAGTACGCAGGTAAACGAATAACGAGACTGTGACTGAATGAATTCGGAATACAATGAATGCACAGACTAATGTAGGGCTAGCCTAGCTAGGAGGAAACCTCGGGTGAGCGAGGTTGGGTGCAGGTTTGGCGATGGAAATGCCGAAAGCGACGCGAGGAGCTTCGGCAGCGTGGAAATCGCCCGAACGTGCGAACTCCGAAAATCGGGTTGTACGCGCAGTAGTCAACCCCGATAAGGAATTCGAGAAAATTCCTTACAATTTAAAGCTAGAAAATAAAATTTATGCTGTGATGTTGATGAATGTATTTGTTTCGCATGCTTTCTCATGCAGCGTATTTAAATATAGATACCAACTTTCTATACCTTTGTGATGGTTCAAATACTTTTATCATGTTTCTTTTAGGATGTTTTACAGGAACATATTTTAGATCAATGTACCTACTTCCATGCATTCATTATGTTAAAATTCCACACATTAGTCAGAGCTGCACCAGTACCTACAGAAAACGCTTTATTTATATAAAAGATGTACCCTGTTAGCATCACTCTGTGCTTTAATCCTACGACAAACAATAGCGGAGTTTTGCTACAATGACAGTCTTCCCAGATGGCTGGAGGCATGGGGGTTTGCACGAACGTGGAATTTTTCACGGCCATGACAAAGCCCACCAATGAGAGACGTTCGATTTACACGAGGTAAGGAAATTTGGCGCCTAAATATTTTTTACGTTAGTGATCACGTGGCACAATCGCTGGCTACACAGCAGTGTATCTCGGAGAACACTCTACGGTCAGGATTTCACGATGATGGCTTGGAGGGATTGCGGCAACTTCTGGCCACTCTCGAGGTTCGTCAGCCGCCAGAAACCCTTCTGGACATTCTTCCCCCATCAACTGGGATGTGGGCTTTCGCGAGGCAGTGGGGGGGCTCTGCTCAAATCGCAGATGCGCCATCCCTCTACCTCAGGTCGCACGGCAAATCTCCCTCTGACCCCCCACCCCACGACACAAGTGTCCGCCAGCGCGTCTGTTCTGCAGGGTGATTGGTGGGGAATGATGAAGGGAGGCGGGGGTAGCTTCATTGTCTTGCGGAACCAATGAAACGGCCCCGTCACTCCATTCCGATGTCCCGCCGTCCCCGCCTAATTCCCCCCTCCACAACCCAAATCCCCCGGCCGGATCGCCCCTCCCCTGTAATCCGCTTCTGAGGTCAGCCCCCCTGCGAACTTTCCCGTGTGGCTGGATTTGAGCGAGCGGAGGGGAAGGGCCCTCAGCAATGAGCTGTACGGGGAACCAAGGCCCCACGAGGCCCTGAGAATGAAAGAAAAGTGGTTTGGCAACAGCTCAGGCTGGTCATTTGTTGCCTCGTGCTTTCGTTCTAAGGTGATTCTTGGCTGCTCATTCTACAACTCTTGCTTAGCTTCGAAGCAACTCTACGAGAAGCTGCCGTTTCTCTCTAGAGCTTGTCCAGGCTGTATTGTTCCTGAGTCCCCGCTTTGCAGTAGCAAGTGTCCGTAGGCTGTATAAATACTTACTCGAGCCGCCAATATGTTGGTCGAAAGCTTCAAGGTCGCGAGCCCAGATGTTGTTTACGGTGATGAGTACATAACCTCGAAATATACGTACCAGACTACGGACCTAGAGTGTGCTGTCAGGGATGGGAAGTTCGACTGGACGGTTAAGCCAGTCAGCAAGCAATATGAATTCAAGACGCAGACTAAAGTCCCGAAGTTAGGGTAAGCCCTGTTTCTGTCGCAACTACATTAGCTCTTACGTTAAGGTATTTCGCTAATGTTGCTTATTATCTGTTTGTTTTCCGCAGCGTTATGCTCGTCGGCTGGGGAGGCAATAACGGATCCACCTTGACAGCTGGAGTTATCGCCAACAGAGAGTAAGGGATACCGTCTACGCTTGTCACGCCTCATCAAGTTCACTAGTAAACAATCCCCATCTGTGGCCTTGTTTTAACATATGACCATCCACCTCTCAACCTCCAGTCTCATGCAAACCATGTCTGAACACAAGTCCTTATGCTTGGCAATGTGCTTTGCAGAGGAATCTCCTGGCTGACAAAAGATGGCATTCAAGTTGCTAACTACTTCGGTTCGGTCACCCAGGCGTCAACCTGCCGTGTCGGCTCGTACAAGGGCGAGGAGATCTACGTCCCTTTCAAGAGCCTGCTCCCGATGGTGTGTATTGACATTGCCACCCACGCACTTTTTAGTCCCGACCACGAGTAAGAAAAGCCGCGTACGGAGTGCATTAGAGTTTAGTGGTCTTTCACAGAATGCTTCAAGTCTTCTAGTTGGCTCAGTCTCTCTTATCCTGTTGCTCGCCCTCCAGGTTGATCCGAATGATGTTGTTTTCGGCGGCTGGGACATTTCGAGCATGAACCTGGCTGACGCCATGGCCAGAGCAAAGGTTCTGGACATCGATCTGCAGAAGCAGCTCTACAGCCACATGAAGGACATGACACCCCTTCCTGGGATCTACGACCCAGATTTCATCGCCTCGAATCAGGAGGCTCGCGCTAACAATGTCATCAAGGGTACAAAGAAGGAGCAGATGCAGCAGATCATTCAGGATATCAGGTTAGTGCTGAAATGAACTGGCTGTCTATAGACTGCTCACTTGTTCGCCTCATCACTTGTTCGTTCTTTCAGTTCTCTACACCACTCAGTATACTCGTCGAGAGCTGACAGCAGTTCCCGTCGTCCTCGCCTGATCCGTTCCTCTCATCTGCCGTCCCCTCTCGTATGCGACACTTCCCACATGCATACCCCCCGCGTCGTCTCCCAACCCTGACTGTGACACTACATGCCATCTTCCTTGCCTTCTTTCCCTGATTTTGTCTCTCGGTTCCGACTCTCTTTTTCCCTGACCTTGCTGCAGGAAATTTAAGGAGACGAGCGGCGTGGACTCCGTCGTCGTTCTCTGGACGGCCAACACAGAGCGCTACAGCGACGTGCTCACCGGCCTCAACGACACAAAAGAGAACCTCTTTAACGCGATCGAGCGCAACGAGCGCGAGATTTCCCCGTCCACGCTATACGCCGCCGCGTGCATCCACGAAAAGGTTCCTTTCATCAACGGCAGCCCGCAGAACACGTTTGTTCCGGGGCTGATTGAATACGCACTGGAGAACAATAGCCTGATTGGCGGAGACGATTTCAAATCCGGGCAGACGAAAATGAAGTCCGTTCTCGTGGATTTCCTCGTCAGCGCTGGAATTAAGGTGAGCCTGGCTTAGAGGCTTTAGAATAATGGGTCAAGTGAGTCGAAATAAGGTGTTTTTCCATACGTGGTCTAGGCGAATTTCGATTAATACCTTTTATTTACTTATGAAGGTAGCGTGCTGGTGAGCTAACAACTCGTTAGTCAGGAAGACTGTCAGTGTGAGGGTATAGCGAGAGGGAATAGCGGACCAACACAGAGGCCGCTTCCAGGCCCAAGGGTGACTGCTAGTCGGGGGGATGTGTAGGCTACAGCGGGACGATAGAGTAAACACGCGGTTGTAGGGCTAGCACGGATGCACGTGGTAGCAGGATGCTGCAGATAGCAGTTTCAGCACTTGCAACGAGTGTTCATTGAAGAATCTTGGTATCAGCCGAACAGGTGCAAACACTGATATGCCAGGGACAGGCGGGGTTTTCAACTCATCAGCCTTGTGACGGTTTTGTCTGGCTTAGTCTTGTCGTCCTTTGCAACTCCTCTCATTCCCTCCGCACACCCCTCGTCTTTCCCTTCCCCAACCCCTTTCCCTCCCTTTTCTTCCTGCAACCTCTGTTTAGATTATCTGGGCAACAATGACGGCATCAACCCATTAAATGTGGTATTTATCAAATCGTCTGACCTGCATTTCCCATGCATCGTCCCCTCTCCCTCCTCCTCTCCCTCCTCTCCCCGCAGCCCATGTCGATAGTGAGCTACAACCACCTGGGCAACAACGACGGCATGAACTTGTCGGCGCCACAGACGTTCCGGTCCAAGGAGATCTCCAAGAGCAACGTGGTGGACGACATGGTGGCCTCTAATTCCATCATCTACGACAAGGGACAGCACCCCGACCACGTCGTCGTCATCAAGGTACGCCCTTGCTGTCTCTCCCTTCGCTCCCCCTTTTGAGTCGCCTCAACAGTGATTCCAGCATCTCCAAGAGCAACGTGGTGGACGACATGGTCGCCCCCAACGCCATCATCTACGACAACGGCCAGCACCCCGCTCCCCTCCCCTCCCCACACCCACAACCCCCCTCTCGCTCTCCCCCCACTTCCCGTTCCTTTCCTTTTCGTTTCTCACCCCCGCCGCTCCTTGTTTTTGTCACCATTCCCTCCTTCAGCCGTCCTTTCAAATCCCCTTTCCACCCACTTCGTCTCTCGTTCCCCCCTTTCCTCGCTCTCTCCTTCCCTCCATTCCACTAATTCTGCCCTCCTTCCCCGCACCCTCTGACTTCTCTGGCCCACCCCCCCTATCGACCCCCATCTGCCCATTCATTGAACCTCCTTCCTCACTCTAATCATCTCTTCATCACCCTAGTTCTGTCACTCGATGCTTATGCAAAGCTGGTCAATAGGCTGAAACCAGGAGACACAATCACCACATTACAATAAACCAAGTTACACCCGGGCAGCTAATCCTCATCCCCTCCTCCCCCGCTTAACATCCCCCTTCCGCATTGTATTGTCTCCCTTACAATATCCCTTTGCAGTATGTGCCCTGTGTGGGTGTAGCAAAGGCCAACGCCCTAGCTTATCATTACCCTTATTTCTCCCCTTTAATATCCTCCTCTGCAGTACGTGCCGTATGTTGGCGACAGCAAGCGGGCCATGGACGAGTACACATCAGAGATCTTCATGGGAGGCAGGAACACCATCGTGATGCACAACACATGTGAGGACTCGCTGCTTGCCGCCCCGCTCATCCTCGACCTCGTGCTACTCGCCGAGCTCTTCACCCGCATCCAGCTGCGCCGGGAGGAGGAGGAGGAGTTCCACTCATTCCATCCCGTCGCGTCTCTGCTGAGCTACCTCTCCAAGGCACCCCTGGTATGTGTTTCTTCACTCTCTCACTTTGGCATGTTAGCCATGGTGGTTTTTACTCGACGCATACTGAGGAAGAGCCGGTGTCTTCTTTCCTTTTTTTGCTTTCCCAAGCCTCACATGCACACCAACACCAATGTCAGGCTTGGTATGTTTCTCGCAGTATGGAGCTTTGATTTTTGCTGTGCGGAACCTTGCTCATATGTGTCATGTCGTGTCCTCTGCAGGTCCCTCCTGGCACACCTGTCGTCAATGCATTGGCCAAGCAACGAGCGATGCTCGAGAATGTTCTCCGCGCGTGTGTTGGTCTTGCACCGGAGAACAATATGCTTCTAGAATACAAGTAGGGTAGGTTACTGCAATAATCTGTACTTGGTAGTGCTCATTTAGTTTTATGCCCTACAGGGCAAACTCCTGGTTTGAAACTGAAGCTTGCCTTGTAATGCATAAGGGGAAGGCACACGGTACCAGTGCAAAAAGCGCATTACAAAGTCTTTTCTACCGTTTCCTCACAAGCCTCTGGGACCACTATCCAACAATCCATGCTCCTAATCAGTAGTAGTGGTGGGCAATTGCCTTGGTAACCTTGTGGAAACGCCTATATCCAAACGCTTTTAGTAAATACTTTCTCTAGTCATGACGTTGGTTGCTTGTGCTGGAAGCGTTTGGCCTTCGCCGTTCCTTGAATCGCAGCCCACGTCAGCAATCTCCGTGGCTGTGGGCATGGCAGCGAAGAATCCAGCGAGTTTCACCTTTCTAGAAGCTGCTGCGCTTCGCCGCCATCTTTGGGATATTTCACGTCCTCGTAACCAGAATCCGTAACCCTTATTACGAGTTTCCTCGCTAACCACAAAAAGCCTGGTACAGCGTGTCGCAAATCTCGCTAGCTGTTTTGGCTCTCGTTCACCTCCCAGCAGCGGAGAGACCACAAAGCAAGCTCACACGCCTTGCCTTGCATTCTTGCTGTGGTGTCTCTTGGGAGGCCTTTTTCTCTTGCTGTTGCGAGGGCTTTCGCGAGTCGCACGTTGCTGGTCTCTAGGCTCCTTCGTTCTCGCTTGGTCGTCAGATCATCTGAGCCCGTCCCATCCACCGTCCGTCACCGGTCGATCCGATCCGTTCCAACCACGAACCTCACCATCATCCCATCGTCGACTCGTTACAAGTCGAACTTCTTGTATCGGATTCGCGAGACCGACCATGGCGGCGTACTTAGCGGCGAGGCTTTTGGCCCGATCGGCCAATAGAAATGCCGGCAGCGCGATAGCGAGCTTCTCCACGTCAGCAGCGGCCCAGAGCTTCCTGCAGAGGGCTCTGCCTGAGTCAGCAGTAAGTGCCAGATCAGATCTCTGCGGATCCACGTCAGATCATTCAAGCTGGGATTCCAGACGTCACCACACCAGATTGACGTCAGATCCTTCCTCTACCCTCACCAGTTTTATGAAAATAGTTTAGTAGGCTTACAATGTTTAATAGATCAAGTATTTGAAGTGGAACTATGCTTATCAATGGGTCTCAGATTAAGTAGCTGAAAATAAGAGAGTAGTACGGCATGTAAGGTGAATGCTTCACTTTGCAAATTTCTCTCGATCGCTCCTCTCTTGCCGTTGTCTAAGATGCTTCTTCCAGTGGTGAATTCATTCTAGCAGTCCTCGTTTTCTGTCTAGGTTTTCTTTCCTTGCGTGTGCTTCCGTACTCCATTTTCTTACCTGACCATTATTCCACCTGATCTGTCTCCGTTACTCGGCATTGTCTGTACCACAGGAGGTAGCTGCAGCGTCACCAGCGGCCTCCGTCGCATCGTCCATCATGCGCCGATGGACCAACGGCGCACGAGCCTTCAGGTACTGTCATATTTGAATCTGCAATTCGGCAGTTGATAATTTCGGCAGCATACCGTCCGGTCCCCGTTGTGGCGCATTCCGCCATTCCTTTTCGTTTCCATGTACTGATCACGGCCTCTTGCTCTTTCCCTCTCTTCCGCTCCCTCTTCCCGTTTGTGGAATTCGCCCGTTCTCTTTGTTTTTCCCGTTCAGCTCCGCAGCGGGCGGCGACGTTATCGGTATCGATCTCGGTACCACCAACTCCTGCGTCGCTGTCATGGAGGGCAAGGTGAGATCGGATTTTTGAGCCTATATCTTGTTCTGATGCGCCTGAAACGAGTCAAGAGTCACATCGTTACAATGTTGCTCGATGTCACTTTGCTGTTATGCATCACACAAAGTGAGGTGAGAAGTTGCGTTTGAGAACGCAGAGGAAGCGCGCAGGACTCCTTTTCTGCCGTGTCCCACAGACCGTCCCTGCCGCTCCCTCTTGCTCCGCTCAGACCCCCCGCGTGATCGAGATCGCAGAGGGCACGCGTACGACGCCTTCCGTTGTCGCCTTTACCCCCAAGGCCGTGCGGCTGGTGGGCACTCCGGCTAAGCGGCAGGCCGTGAACAACCCTATCCTCTCTTCCTTCTCACTCCTTCTTGCACCCGCCCGTTCCCCGCACCCCACCCTTCCCGCCCCCAGACCCCCCGCGTGATTGAGAACGCAGAGGGTGCGCGCACCACTCCCTAAGGGCGAAAGGCTGGTTGGTACTCCGGCCAAGCAGCAGGCCGTGACCAACCCGCCTCTACCCCTCTCCCCTCCGCCCTACCCCCTTCTCCCAACCCATTTTCAGACGCCCCGCGTGATTGAGAACGCCGAGGGCGCGCGCACCACCCCGTCCGTCGTGGCGTTCACTCCCAAGGGCGAGAGACTCGTTGGCACACCGGCCAAGCGACAGGCCGTGACCAACCCCACCAACACCCTTTTCGGCACTAAGAGGCTCATTGGGCGGCAGTTTGATGATCCGCAGACGCAGAAGGAGGCGAAGATGGTGCCGTATAGCATTGTTCGCGCGCCTAACGGGGACGCGTGGGTGGAGGCGGGCGGACAGAAGTATTCTCCCAGTCAGGTGAGCTGAAAGGCCATCAAAACGGTAGATGAAACGGGGGTTGAAAGTTGAAACTGGAGTTGTATTGACAAATGAAAGGTGGTGGATGGGATGCAGTTTGACGATCCCCAGACGCAGAAGGAGGCTAAGATGGTGCCGTATAGCATTGTTCGCGCGCCGAATGGAGACGCGTGGGTGGAGGCGGGCGGCCAGAAATACTCGCCCAGCCAGGTGAGCTGAAACGGTAGTTGTAACGGCAGATGAAACGGCAGGTGAAACGGCAGAGGAAACGGTAGATGATACGTAAGTAGCGTGCTTATCATGAGCAAGCCCTCACAACTGCTGTAATTCCCTTGCCTGACTTCCCATCCCGTCCCCCCTACGTACCCATCCCATCCATCCGCTCACTCTCCCCTTTCCAACTCCAACTAGAAAAATTCGATCAGCAGAAAGTGCCTATTTGGGTCGGCACTGGCCGGCTGTTCGAATTCTCCCACAAGTGCCTATCTGCCTTGGACATCGGCCGCGCCTGGACGTGCTGAGGATCATCAACGAGCCCACGGCGCCCTGAACCCTGCTGGCTGGCTTACCCCCCTTGGCCCTTGCATTCCCCTCTGCTTTCTTGCTCTCCCCTTTCCCAGGTGGGGGCTTTTGTACTGGGCAAGATGAAGGAAACAGCCGAAGCCTACTTAGGACGCCCTGTGTCCAAGGCGGTTATTACAGTCCCGGCTTACTTCAACGACGCGCAGCGCCAGGCCACCAAGGACGCGGGCAAGATCGCCGGGTTGGACGTGCTGAGGATCATCAATGAGCCCACGGCGGCCAGTCTGTCGTATGGCATGGACCGCAAGGAGGGGCTGGTCGCGGTTTTCGATTTGGGAGGCGGGACCTTCGATATTTCTATCTTGGAGATTTCTGGTGGAGTGTTTGAGGTACGTCGCTCTCTCCCTCTCTGTGAGTGGCTGAGGGAAGGAGTGCAATGGGAGGGAGTGCAATCCGCTCTAGTAAGAAGACTGCGGGGCTGGACGTGTTGAGGATCATCAACGAGCCCACCGCGGCGAGCCTGTCTTATGGCATGGACCGCAAGGAGGGGCTGGTTGCGGTCTTCGATTTGGGCGGCGGCACGTTCGATATTTCTATCCTCGACATCTCTGGCGGCGTGTTTGAGGTGCGTTTGTTTGTCTGTGTGTGAGGTGCGTCCGTCGTTGTGTGACGGAGGGAAGGGCTAGGGAGGAGCAAAAAGCATGTCGGGGCTGGTCGTGCTGAGGATCATCAACGAGCCCACCGCGGCTAGCCTGTCGTATGGCATGGACCGCAAGGAGGGGCTCGTGGCCGTGTTTGACCTGGGTGGCGGGGACCGTTTTTGCCAGGAGAAGGGCAACTAACGAGACACCTTCTTGGGAGGAGAGGACTTCGATTATTCTCTCCTGCAACACCAAGGCCCGCCTGGCTTGATGCTTCTTCCCTGCCTGCTCCTGTGCTCGTTCCTTGACCATTTCTGCTTCCGTGTTTCCTCCTCTTTTCTGCTCTTCCGTCCTCTCCTTGTTTTCAGGTGAAAGCTACCAATGGCGACACATTCCTGGGAGGGGAAGACTTCGACAACGCTCTGCTCCAACACCTGGTGGATGAATTCCGCAAGGAGCAGGGCATCGACCTCACCAAGGACCGCCTGGCGCTGCAGCGGCTGCCTCCCATGCTTGTTCCTTGGCCGTTTGAGCTCTGATTTTCCCCTATTTTCCTCCACTTTTCCCTTTTTTTTGTTTCCATTGTCCCCTTCTGTCGGCAGGTGAAGGCCACCAATGGAGACACGTTCTTGGGTGGAGAAGACTTCGACAACGCCCTTCTCCAGCATCTGGTGGACGAGTTCCGCAAGGAGCAGGGCATCGACCTCACCAAGGACCGCCTGGCGCTGCAGCGGCTGAGGGAGGCAGCTGAGAAGGCCAAATGCGAGCTGTCCAGCACCAGCCAGACGGACATCAACATTCCGTTCATCACCGCTGATGCTACTGGGGCGAAGCACTTGAGCTACACTCTCACGCGCTCCAAGTTCGAGACTCTGGTACGTTCTTGCTTGTGAGTTTCAAAGCTGGGAAAAGAAGCAGACAGTTAGAGCAGGGGCAGAGCGGGTCAGAGCCGTTGCAGCGGCTGAGGGGGGTGGCGGAGAAGGCTAATCACTCTCACTCCCTCTCCTGCACCTCCTTCCCCCGCCGTTCTCCCCCTTTCCCTGTGCCCCGCCCCCCTTCCCCCAACCCCCCCAGGTGAATCCTCTGGTGGAGCGCACTCGCCAGCCGTGCAAGGACTGCTTGAGGGACGCGGGCATATCGGCCAAGGAGGAAACAATTCACCCCCTTTCTCCTGCTCCTCCTTCTGTCCCCTTTCCCCTCTACCACCCCTTCCCTTCCCCAGGTGAATCCTCTGGTGGAGCGCACTCGCCAGCCGTGCAAGGACTGCTTGAGGGATGCGGGCATATCAGCCAAGGACATCACCGAAGTGATCCTCGTGGGCGGCATGTCGCGCATGCCCAAGGTGCAAGAGGTGGTGCAGGAGATCTTAACACCCTCTTTCTCACACTCCCTCTTTCCTGCACCTCCCTCCCCCTGCCCCCTGTCCCCTGCCCCCGTCCCCCTTCTCCCTTCTCCTCCTGACCTGCCCAGGTGAATCCTCTGGTGGAGCGCACTCGCCAGCCATGCAAGGACTGCTTGAGGGATGCGGGCATATCAGCCAAGGACATCACCGAAGTGATCCTCGTGGGCGGCATGTCGCGCATGCCCAAGGTGCAAGAGGTGGTGCAGGAGATCTTCGGCCGGCAGCCGTCCAAGAACGTGAATCCGGACGAGTGCGTTGCGATGGGGGCGGCGATTCAGGGTGGCGTGCTGCGGGGGGATGTGAAGGACATTCTGCTGCTGGACGTGACGCCGCTGTCGCTGGGCATTGAGACGCTGGGAGGGGTGTTTACTAGGCTCATCAACCGCAACACCACCATCCCCACCAAGAAGAGCCAGGTCGGTGCCTCCTGCTTCTCTCCACCTCTCCCTGCCTCTCCCCTGCCTTCGCTGCATCTCTCTGCCTCTTGAGGCGCCTCAGAAGGCGTGCTGCGGGGGGACGTGAAGGACATTCTGCTGCTGGACGTGACGCCACTGTCGCTGGGCATTGAGACGCTTGGAGGGGTGTTCACGATGCTCATCAACCGCAACACTACAATTCCCACTAAGAAGAGCCATGTCGGTGCTTTCTTTTGCCTGATTGTATGCCGCAAGTTAGATTACAACCATTGGTCGGCATCCTCCCCCCCCCCCCGCGCCTAGAGGCATGCCGCGTGCCCCACCACCGCTCTCACCTCTCCTCTTCCTCCCTCTTTATTCCCCGTTTCCTGCCTCGTTTTCACCCCGATTTCTCCCTGCTCTCCCCTCCTCGCCCCCTTCTCATCTCCCCCTCTCCCCCTCCTAAAATTTATATGTTTTTCAGGTGTTCTCCACAGCAGCGGATGGGCAGACGCAGGTGGGCATCAAGGTCCTTCAAGGCGAGAGGGAGATGGCGGCAGACAACAAGGTGCTGGGGCAGTTCGACCTCGTCAGCATCCCCCCCGCTCCCCGAGGCATGCCGTGCCGCATACCCTGCCACTCCCTGCCACTCCGTGCCACTCCCTGCCACTCACCCTCTCCTCCCCTGTTTCCCCCCTGTTTCCTGCCGCTTTTTTGCCCCGATTTCTCCCCGCTCTCCCCTCCTCCGGTTTCAGGTGTTCTCCACAGCGGCAGACGGGCAGACGCAGGTGGGCATCAAGGTCCTTCAAGGCGAGAGGGAGATGGCGGCAGACAACAAGGTGCTGGGGCAGTTCGACCTCGTCAGCATCCCCCCCGCTCCCCGAGGCATGCCGTGCCGCATACCCTGCCACTCCCTGCCACTCCGTGCCACTCCCTGCCACTCACCCTCTCCTCCCCTGTTTCCCCCCTGTTTCCTGCCGCTTTTTTGCCCCGATTTCTCCCCGCTCTCCCCTCCTCCGGTTTCAGGTGTTCTCCACAGCGGCAGACGGGCAGACGCAGGTGGGCATCAAGGTCCTTCAAGGCGAGAGGGAGATGGCGGCAGACAACAAGGTGCTGGGGCAGTTCGACCTCGTCAGCATCCCCCCCGCTCCCCGAGGCATGCCGTGCCGCATACCCTGCCACTCCCTGCCACTCCGTGCCACTCCCTGCCACTCACCCTCTCCTCCCCTGTTTCCCCCCTGTTTCCTGCCGCTTTTTTGCCCCGATTTCTCCCCGCTCTCCCCTCCTCCGGTTTCAGGTGTTCTCCACAGCGGCAGACGGGCAGACGCAGGTGGGCATCAAGGTGCTGCAGGGAGAGAGGGAGATGGCGGCAGACAACAAGCTGCTGGGGCAGTTCGACCTCGTCGGCATCCCCCCTGCTCCCCGAGGCATGCCGCAGATCGAAGTGACGTTTGACATTGATGCCAACGGCATCGTGCATGTGGGCGCCAAGGACAAGGCCACCAACAAGGAGCAGGCCATTACCATCCAGGTGCGGGGGAGGGTGAGGGGCGAGGGGTGGGAGGGATTGAGGCTGCCTCAGATCAGAGTGAGATCTGACATTGCCATATCAGATGGCATCGTGCATGTGGGCGCCAAGGACAAGGCCACCAACAAGGAGCAGGCCATTACCATCCAGGTGTGGGGGGGGGGGGGGGGGGGGGGGAAGGGGAGAAGGGAACCGGAGAGGAGAGGCGAAGGGATGGAAGGAGAGGGGAGAAGGGAAGGCGATTGTAGTCTTACTTTTTGCTTCCCCTCGTTATGAACGTGTCACCTTGCGACCGGGCTGTTCACTGTCATCCCCCGTCCATCCAATCATGTAGTCGCTCGGCGGGCTGTTGGATTCACACATTGGTGGCATGGTGAAGGAGGCAGAGCAGTATGCAGACAAGGACAAGGAGGGGAGACGCTTTTTGCACTTCCTCGTTTCAACCCTTACTTGTTACCCTCTACCCACCTGTTCTTTGCTGTTCTCCTATCTCACCTTGCAGTCGTCACGAGAATTCTCAGACTCGGACATTGATCGCATGGTGAGGGAGGCGGAGCAGTACGCAGACAAGGACAAGGAGAGGAAGGCGCTTACTCCCCTTGATTCTCATAACCTTTCCCTTGCATGTGCCATGCCATCATGTGCAGTCGTCCGGAGGACTCTCAGATTCGGACATCATGGTGAGGGAGGTGGAGCAGTATGCAGACAAGGACACGGAGAAGAAGCGCTAACCTCTCTTGATTTTTGTAATCCCCCCCCCTTGTGTATTGCGTACCATCATGTGCAGTCATCTGGTGGGCTGTCAGACTCGGATATTGATCGCATGGTGAGGGAGGCGGAGCAGTATGCAGACAAGGACAAGGAGAGGAGACGCTTTTTGCACTCCCTTGTTTCAACGCTTTCCTGTTACCCCATACCCACCTGTTCTTTGCTGTTCTCCTATCTCACCTCGCAGTCGTCTGGTGGGCTGTCGGACTCGGATATTGATCGCATGGTGAGGGAGGCGGAGCAGTATGCAGACAAGGACAAGGAGAGGAAGGCACTGATTGAGGCGAGGAATGATGCGGACACCACCATGTATTCTGTGGAGCGGTCTTTGAACGAGCACAAGGACAAGCTGCCTAGTGTGAGTGCAGAGTCCCAGCATTCCATGCCCCTGTGTCCCGTGCGATTGGGTGTGAGGTCTCAAAGGTTGGTGCTGATCGAGGCGAGGAATGATGACACCACCATGTGCACTGTGGAGCGGTCTTTGAACGAGCACAAGGACAAGCTGCCCAGTGTGAGTTCAGGCTTCACTGTCCATGGCCCATCAGTCCTGTGTGTCTGTGCTGATCGAGGCGAGGAGCGACGCGGACACCACCATGTACACTGTGGAGCGGTCACTCAATGAGCACAAGGACAAGCTGCCTAGTGTAAGTTCAAGTTGCGAGCATGATTGGGTAGGGACTTACGGAAGGATGCAGACACCACCATGTACTCTGTCGAGAGGTCTTTGAACGAGGAATCCCACAAGGACAAGCTGCCGACTGTGAGTGCACAATCCCAGCATTCCATGCCCCTGTGTGGGGTTTCAAACGCTGGTGCTGATTGAGGCGAGGAACGACGCGGGAACGGTCGTTGAACGAGCACAAGGACAAGCTGGCCAATGCGAGTGCCCAGTGTGAGTGGATTATTTACCTCCGTTGTCTCTGTATTTTGTCTCTGTATTTTGTTGTGGTGGGGGCAGTGCAAGTGGCTTGCTTGTGAGGCACCTAAGTCTTGTCTCGATTCTCATTGGAATACTCGCACTTGTTGTTTAATGTTCATGTGTGTTCCCGATTCACAGGATGTTGTGGACGCAGTGCAAGCGGCCATTGCTGATCTCAAGGGGTCGTTGGAAAAGGAGAATCTGGAGGAGATCCGGGAGAAGATCTCCGCCGCCCAGCAGGCCTCTCTCAAGATCGGAGAGGCTATCTCTAGGCAAGCGGGTGGCGGCAGCAGCTCGTCCTCTTCTGGAGGGGGTTCGACTGGAGGAGCTCAGGAGGCGGAGTATGAGGAGAAGAAGTAGAGGCCTTGATTGCAATATTAGGTTTTAGTACTAGTGGAAACATAACTAAATTTTGTGGCATTTGTGAAAAGCCAAGATACTACATGGTGGCAAGGCACTTTAGGGTAACACAATTTCCACTTGATATTCAGAGTGTTGTAGTGAATGGTGTTTCACATAGTTGCAGAGTGTTGGAGGAGTTGCCCCGCTTAACCCGTGTTAGCGAGTGCAACCATATCGAGTATTTCGGATTCACCATGAAAGCCAGCTTGACTTGCAAGTTGCAATCGAATGAACGCGCAATCGCAATGAACGTCCCTGGCTGAGAAGATCTATTTTGTAACCGTTTTGCAATGCATGGAAACGTGCTGTACCGTGTATAACCCTTAGAAACTCCCCTTTGGCCGGCATTTTTCTCCCCTACATAGCAGTTTGTGAAGCCCAAACAGTACAGATGATAGGAACAGGCATTCTGCCGAGCGAGGGAGGAACTCAGGGGGCGTGACGCGACGGCGCCACTGATTTCCCATGCTCCTAAATGCACCACTCTGAAATGCACTCCATCGTCATCAAAATACGACGCTGCGAGGTGGAATGGGCGGAATGGAAGGGAAACGGTCAGGACCCACAGAAAATCGTCTTAGGATTACCACTAATCCCTTGCTGTCTCTACTTTCCATAAACTGCGTCCTTGCACAGTTGACTCTCCTTCGGAGGTCTGATAGAAGCAGTCCTTTCATTCTGTTGAACCAATGTGATATTACATACTGTATCTGTCAGTCGTCTCAGGCTAACTGTGTTTCTTTACTTCGATCGAGACCATGATCGCGCTACATGATTCCTCAGTACCACGGGTTTCATCTATAACGCGGATCCTCTTGCTGCTCTCCATTCCTTTCCTGCTCGTGAGTTTCTCCGGATCAAAGGAGTGGACCCAACCCAAGTTTGATGCTCAGTTTAGAAGGAATGTGTTTTTTTAGTCGACTCAGATTTTACCTCCGGCTGTTGTCACATGATAGTTTCTTAGGATCTCACGAGTTCTCCTACTCTCCTCCTCTTCATTCCTCCCCCGTTATTGTCACAACAGGCTGGATATGCCGCTGCAGACGAACGTGGTCACAACCGCGATGTGCTTGTGAGTGAATGTATGGCATGAAGGGATGATGTCATGATGTGATGTGGGTGGATGAATGGCATGAAGGGATGATGTGAGTGCAGCATGGTCTGATGATGCGGTGATGTGAGTGCAGCATGGTCTGATGATGTGGTGATGTGAGTGCAGCATGGTCTGATGATGCGATGATGATGTGAGTGCAGCATGGTCTGATGATGCGATGATGATGTGAGTGCAGCATGAATTGATGACGTAAGCACAGCACGACTGGCACCTATCTGGCACCAAAGCCACACGTCCATCCATGCACCACCAGGAGCTTCATGTTTCCTATGTCTTCCCCATCCCCAAGATCCTTTTTCCTTCCCCCTCCCCCTTCACCTCCATCCTCCACCTTCCCTCCCCAAACTCACATTTCCCCACCTTATTCTCGGTCTATCATCGATGCTTTCCCGGACGTCCCCACTCTCGTCAACTTCGGATTCCCCGACCACCTCTGTGGCACATGGCACCACAACTACACGCGCATGCACCAGCAAATCTTGAAGTCACTTCTGCAACCCGAAACTCCTCTTCTTCCATCCCCCACCCACTTCCACCTCCCCCCTACACACACCTTCCCCCCTTCAGTCTCGAGCCATCATTGACGCTTTCCCGGACGTCCCCACTCTCGTCAACTTCGGATTCCCCGACCACCTCTGTGGAACATGGCACCATAACTACACTCGCATGCACCAGCAGATCCGGGCAGCCAGCAAAAATCCCTCCTCTGCCCCGCCGCCCGACACGCCGCCCGTGAAATTTCTCACCTTTGACGGCCTCAGCCACTGCGACAGCCTCGGGGAGACCCTCATGGGGCTGACGTCAGCGTTCACTGTAGCCATCCTCACTAACAGGGCCTTCGTTATAAAGCACCCGTGCATACCCATGGCGTTTGAACCGGCGCTGATCGACTGGCAACCGAAAGAAGACGTGGGATTCGAGCCGGTCAGAAACGAAACTTTTCCGCGGGGCCTGAAGGCCGGGGCAGTTGATCCGCCAATTGGAGCGAGCGATATCGTAGTGGTTGACCTGGAAAAGAATGACCGGTCGAACCCGGAAAAGGTGTTTCCGGAGGTGGAAGCTGCGAGGAACCTGCGTGTGGTGTGGAACAGAGACCTGCTGGTGCATATGCTGAAGGACGTGAGTGGGTCGGCGTGGAAAGAGAGACTCACAGAAATGGGCATCAGCATTCCTTACTCGTTCGGCTGCTTCGTGCGATACCTGCTGAGGTGAGACAGTGGGGTTGGTGTGGAATAAGGAAGGGCCGGCTGGTGCATATGCTGAAGGACGTGAGTGGGTCGGCGTGGAAAGAGAGACTCACAGAGATGGGCATCAGTATCCCGTACTCCTTCGGCTGCTTCGTTCGGTACTTGTTGAGGTGAGAGCACGGTGGTGGTGAGACAAGGTGGTGAGAGGAGGTGAGCATACGCTTAGGATCAATCCTTCCGCTTTCCCGATCTCTCATACCCACTTTCTTCCTACATTGCAGGCCCAAGCCGGAGGTGTGGCACAAAATGCAGCCGTTTGAGAAGCAGCTGAGGGGACGCAGGTAGTGAACACAGGTCTACCTCATCAATCCGTCCCCTTTCCCTCTCTCCACTCCACTCCTTTCTTTACCCAGGCCCAAGCCGGAGGTGTGGCACAGGATGCAGCCGTCTGAGAAGCAGTTTAGGGGGGACAAGGTGGTGAGCACAGGTGGGCTTGCCTCATCAATTCCCCTTTTCCCCTCTCCCATAATCCCTCTATACCTTCCAGGCCCAAGCCGGAGGTGTGGCACAGGATGCAGCCGTTTGAGAAGCAGCTGAGGGGCGACAAGGTGGTGAGCATCGGCATGCACGTGAGGCACTTCGGTCAAGGCCCCGCCCGGCCCAACGCCACGGTCAGTGCAGAGGAGCTGCAGAAAGGCATGAACGACTCCGTGCGACCCGCATTTCAATGCGCCGAGGTAAGGCTCTCCCACTGAAAGGGTGAGTAGTTGCCCCTTTTGGCAGCTTGATTAGTCCCTCCACACCAAGGTGGTGAGCATCGGCGTGCACGTGCGGCAGTTCGGGCAAGGCCCCGCCCGGCCCAATGCCACCGTTAGCCCGGAGGAGTTGCAGCGAGGAATGAACGACTCCGTGCGGCCTGCCTTCCAGTGCGCTGAGGTGATTTGTTGGTCCCTTGGGAGGAGGAGCCGGCCCCACCCTCCCCCACCTCCGCCCCTACTCCCCTTCCCCGCCCGGCCCAACGCCACTGTCAGCCCGGAGGAGCTGCAGAAAGGAATGAACGACTCCGTGCGACCAGCCTCCAGTGCGCTGAGGTGAGTAATCTCCTTGGGGGAGCCTCTTTCCCCTCCTCCCTCTGAACCCAACCCTCGGCCCAACGCCACTGTCAGCGCGGAGGAGTTGCAGAAAGGTATGAACGAGTCTGTGCGACCAGCCTCCAGTGCGCTGAGGTGAGTAATCTCCTTGGGGGAGCCTCTTTCCCCTCCTCCCTCTGAACCCAACCCTCGGCCCAACGCCACTGTCAGCGCGGAGGAGTTGCAGAAAGGTATGAACGAGTCTGTGCGACCAGCCTCCAGTGCGCTGAGGTGAGTAATCTCCTTGGGGGAGCCTCTTTCCCCTCCTACCTCTGAACCCAACCCTCGGCCCAACGCCACTGTCAGCGCGGAGGAGTTGCAGAAAGGTATGAAAGAGTCCGTGCGACCAGCCTCCAGTGCGCTGAGGTGAGGCTTTCTTATTCGAAGGGTGAGTAGGCTTGCGTGTGAAAGGCTGAGGGTAGTCCCCCAGTCCCCCTCCTCTCCGCTTTGAGTCTTAGCTGAGGGGAGACAAGGTGGTGAGCATCGGCCTGCACGTGAGGCAGTTTGGTCAAGGGCCCGCCCGGCCCAACGCCACGGTCAGCCCAGAGGAGCTGCAGAAAGGAATGAACGACTCCGTGCGACCCGCCTTCCAGTGCGCTGAGGTGAGTCGGTGGTCCCTTGGGATCAACAGTGGATGGGACAGGAAGAGGAACAGTGCACTGAGGTGAGTTGGTGGTAGCCCCTTGGGAGCTTGAATAATCCCCCCACACCAAGGTGGTGAGCATCGGCATGCACGTGAGGCAGTTCAGCCAAGGGCCCGCCCGGCCCACTCAATCCAGATCTGTGAGAAGCAGCTGAGGGGAGACAAGGTGGTGAGCATCGGCCAACATGTGAGGCAGTTCGGCCAAGGGCTTGCCCGATCCACTCAATTCAGCTCTCCCTCTCCCTATGCCCAAAACCCCCCATCACCCCACAACACAGACTGTGCAGAACTGGTGGTATTCCAACGCCCTCACTGTGAATGTTCTTTCCTTGCCCGCACAAGCAATCTACCTTTCTCCCGTGTTCATGTGCACCCATCACCCCACACCAACAGAGTGTGCAGAACTGGTGGTATTCGAACGCCCTCACTGTGAAGTGGCTCGTTATCGGGCATGTCAGTAGCCACTCGTTACAGCTCAAGCAATGCACCTTCCTCTCCTCTTGCTCCTGCATCCCCATCCCACACCACCAGAGTGTGCAGAACTGGTGGTATTCAAACGCCCTCACTGTGAAGTGGCTCGTTATTAGCGACTCGCTGCAACTCAAACAAGAGGCCATGAAAGGAAATGAGTCTAAGGTAATGTGACTAATGAATGGAAGTAGCGCAATGGGACCCGCCCATTTTAAAATTTCGCAACCAGCATTAAGCGTCATCCATAGCTCCTATATCTAAGTGTCGAACTGAACGGCTGAAAACAGGGCAGGGTACCTATGGAAAGCGGGAACAGTGCACTGTGCACACGTCCCCCCAACGCACTTTTCCTCAGATTGTCATAACTATTCCTGACTTCGAAACAGTCCTTCCTCAACTCTTCTCCCCCCCCCCTCCCCCCCCCCGCCCCCCCCCCCCCCGCACTTCCGACACAGGTTGTCATAACCGAGTTCACCCCATGGATCCTATCCCCCTTCCTCAGCATCAGTACCCCCCCGCCCCAAAGGCTCTTGATGAAAAATATTTTCCTCTCACCTCCTCCTCCCCTCCCCCTCTCTCTCCCCCCACCTTTCCTTCACAGGTTGTCATAACCGAATTCACCCCATGGATCCCGTCCCCCTTCCTCATCCTCCCCCCTCCTCCGCCTCCCCCTTCCCCTCCCCCGCCCGCACCCGCACCCCCTCCCTCCTCTGGTCCTCCTTCCAACCCCACCCCACCCACGCCCACCCCAACCGGCCCCCCTCTCCCTCCCATTCCCACCGTTGAAGAATTCCAAGAGACAGTCACCGAGTGGCTTCTCCTGTCCTCGTGCGACTCGTTTGTTGTCTCGCCCTCTGCCTTTGGCCGTACGGCGGCTATGTATTCGATGCAGCCGATGAGCATCTACATGGCACATGCATGCAAGCCGCAGGCGCCCGTGCCCATCAGCAGTCTCGTGTCCCGATCACGACGGCAGTTCTAGGGTGCCCCACCAATGCATTCAAGTCGCTGCCATGTATTCAATGCAGCCGATGAGCATCTACATGGCACACGCATGCAGACCACAGGCGCCCGTGCCCATCAGCAGTCTCGTCTCCCGGTCACGGCGGCAGTTCTGAGTGTTGGTACTCGCATCTTTCATCTTGTAGGTAGGTACCTACTTTGCGCATTCATGTAAGCCATAGGCGCCCATGCCCATCAGCAGTCTCGTCTCCCGGTCACGGCGGCAGTTCTGAGTGTTGGTACTCACATCTGTTAGGTGCCTCAAATATCACTACAATATCCACAAAGATCACACCTCCACGGTAAATTTGCAGTTTTTTATAACAATTTTTTTATTACCCTTTGCAGAATATGGTATTCCCCGTGGAAGCAGCTAAAGCACAAACATAACACAATGCAATTCTGAGTCACGGGGCTGTGTATTTCAATCCCTGCTGCCGACCAAACTGGTGTGAGTGGGTGGTAGTATGACTATACTGCGGGCCTTGCATGTCTCTAAATGCTCTGCAGATGCTCATGGGATGCACGATGCAGGATGGACCGAGTTGAGCAAAAGCCAGCAATACAGCTGAAAACATGTTTACAACGTGCAATGTGCAACGTGCAATGTGAAGTGCGCAATGCATATGGGTCTCACAACTGCCGCTTGGACTCTTCTCCAAAGCTGCTAACGCGGACGGGAGTCTGAGGGTCACACGAGCTTCTGAGTCGACTCAAAAGTCACCTCATATCAGAATTGCCGCTTGGACTCCTCTCCGAAGCTGCTAACGCGGACGGGAGTCTGAGGGTCGCACGAGCGTGGCATGTGCATGCTCATAGGGCGCATTGAATACATGGCAGCCGTACGACCAAAGGCGGAGGTCGAAACAATGAAGGAGTTGCACGAGGAGAGGAGAAGCCACTCAGTGACTGTCTCTTGGAATTCTTGAACCGTGGGGATGGGAGGGAGAGGGGGTCCCTCTGGGGTGGTGGTCGTGGGGGTGGCAGGATCAGAAGAAGGGACGGAGGGAGGGGGTGCGGGCGCGGGTGCAGGAGGGGGAGGGGGAGGCGGAGGGGGAGGGGGGCTGATGCTGAGGAGGGAGGGTGGGACCCACGGGTCGAATTCGGTAATCACGATCTGCAAGGTGGTGGGGAGGGTGAAAAGCGGGAGGGAGGGGTGGGGTGATGATGTTTTTAAAGATGATTAGGAGAAGTCTGGAAAAGATTGAGAACAGGAAAAGGGGGATGCAGGCATGGCAAACGTAGTGATAGGTCTGCAGGGAGGAGAGGGAGTTGGAAAACGATGGTTAATCGAAAGAATAAGACATCACAGTCACATTACCTTGAACTCGTTATAATCACACCATCTTGGACCTGTAATAATCAAATCAGCTTGGACTTGTTACAATCATATCACCTATAACTTGTTACAATCACATCACCTTAAACTCGTTAAAGTTCTATCACCTTTGACTCGTTATAACCACATCACCTTGGGCTCGTTATAGCCACATCACCTTGGACTCGTTGACTTCAATGGCCTTTTGTTTGAGTTGCAGTGAGTCGCTAATAACAAGCCATTTCACATTGAGGAATGGCGGGTACCACCAGTTTTCCACATCCTGCCATGTGGTGAAAGGAGGGGTGGGAGTGGGGGTGGGGTGTCAGAGAGGTGGAAAGAGCTGGATCGAACACTAATAGCAAGTTACTTCACATCGAGGCATGGCGGGTACCACCAGTTTTACACATCCTGCCATGTGGTGTGGGAAGGGGTGGGAGTGGGGAGTGGGGGTGTCAGAGAGGTGGAAAGAGCTGGATTGAACGCTAATAGCAAGCCACTTCACATCGAGGAATGGTGGGTACCACCAGTTCTCCACATCCTGCAATGTGCGCACGTGGGGAGGGGTGGGGAGAGTGGAGATAGAATGCTACCACCAGCTTTTCAGATTCTTCCATGCGTGTGTGTGGTGGTGCTCTTCAGATTGATACGAGAAAGCACCTTTTTTTTTGGGCGGGGAGGGAGGAGGGGAAAGGGGAGAAGGACCTCTCCGCTTCTTCTCCCCTGTGCTTTCCAAAACGGCATTTTTTTTCTCTCAGAATGAACATCCACCCTTGCGCACTTAATGTCAGGCATCACGATGTCGTAAAAGGCTCTCCGCAAATTTGTCCGAGCTGATGGTGATGTTGGGCGGGAGGGGGAGAGGGGGAGGGAGGAGAATACGGAGGAGAGCTCTCCTCTTCCTTTCCTCCATCCCTCACGAAGTGGAACACCCACCTTTGGGCACCAACCTTGGCACACCCACCTTTGGGCACCAGCCTTGGCACACCCACCTTGGGGCACTTAATGGCGGGCATCAAGATGTCGTTATAGGCTCTCCGCAAGTCGTCCCAGCTGAGGGTGGTGTTGGGCGGGAAGGTGGGAAGGGGAGGGAGCGGAGGAGGGGGAGAAAGCTCTCCCTTTCCTTTCCCCATCCCTCACCAAGCGGACTCCCCACCTTTGCGCACTTAATGGCGGGCATCAAGATGTCGTTATAGGCTCTCCGCAAGTCGTCCCAGCTGAGGGTGGTGTTGGGCGGGAGGGTGGGAAGGGGAGGGAGCGGAGGAGGAGGGGGAGAAAGCTCTCCCTTTCCTTTCCCCATCCCTCACCAAGCGGACTCCCCACCTTTGCGCACTTAATGGCGGGCATCAAGATGTCGTTATAGGCTCTCCGCAAGTCGTCCCAGCTGAGGGTGGTGTTGGGCGGGAGGGTGGGAAGGGAAGGGAGCGGAGGAGGGGGAGAAAGCTCTCCCTTTCCTTTCCCCATCCCTCATCAAGCGGACTCCCCACCTTTGCGCACTTAATGGCGGGCATCAAGATGTCGTTATAGGCTCTCCGCAAGTCGTCCCAGCTGAGGGTGGTGTTGGGTGGGAGGAACCCGCGGCCAAAGTGCCTCACGTGCATGCCGATGCTCACCACCTTGTCTCCCCTCAGGTGCTTCTCAAACGGCTGCATCCTGTGCCACACCTCCGGCTTGGGCCTGGCGAGAAAAGAAATCGAGGAAACAGAAAAGGACATAGGAAATCAAGATGGGGCACAGGAAAAGTGGCGAGAGGGCGGAGGGCAACAAGGCTTGATACTCTGTCATTCTCTCACCTCCCAAATCACCGTCTCACCTGAGCAGGTATCGGACAAAGCAGCCGAAAGCATACGGGATCCTGATACCCATTTCCATGAGCCTCTCCCCCCACACCGACCCATTCGCCCCCTTCAGCATATGGACCAGCAGATCCTTATTCCACACCACTCGCAGGTTCCTCGCAGCTTCCACCTGCGGAAACACCTTTTCTGGGTGCGCCTCGGGATGTAATTCCAGGTTAATTTCCACTATGTCACTCGCTCCTATTGGAGGATTGACTGCCCTGTTCGAAGGGTCCAGCGGAAAATTTTCGTTTCTGACCGGCTCAAAGCCCACATCTTCTGTCGGTTGCCAGTCGATCAACGCCGGTTCAAAAGCCATGGGGATGCACGGGTGCTTTATAACGAAGGCCCTGTTAGTGAGGAGAGCTACAGTGAATGCTGACGTCAGCCCCATGAGGGTCTCCCCGAGGCTGTCGCAGTGGCTGAGGCCGTCAAAGGTGAGAAATTTCACGGGCGGCGTGTCGGGCGGTGGGGCGGCGGAGGGATTTTTGCTGGCTGCCCGGATTTGCTGGTGCATGCGCATGTAGTTGTGGTGCCATGTGCCACATATTTGGTCAGGGAAACTGAAATCGATGAGTGTGGGGTCATCAAGTAACCCATCAATGATGGCTCGAGACTGAAGGGAGAAGGTGGGGTGAAAGGTGGGAGGGAGGGAGGGGGAAAGGGGGGAGCGGGAGGGAAGAGGAGGAAAGGGTAGCAGAAAGGGGAACAGGAAGGGGAGAAAAGGAATTTAGATATGCTGCGAGCAGAAAAAGATTGACATAAGAACTTTCCAGTGTTTAACAAAGGTACGTGGGAAGATAAAACATGTATTTAGATAGGCGACTCTCAATAGTCATCATCCAATAGTTCAAATGATCAAGGGGCAAAAATACGTCGACTTTTTCAAACTCTCAGCGCGAAGAATGGTATCCTTAAAATCGACCGTAAAAAAAGGTAATATGATTTTCTATATGTACATAATTCTGGGTGGAGAAAAAACACATTGTTATTTTTGGTAGAAAAACCACCTTCCGTTGTAATATGGCCACTGTGGTGGTTGAGGGATGAGGTGGCTGTTGAGTCAGCTCATCACATCATCCTGCCCTCGCATCATCACATCATCCTGCACTCGCATCATCACATCATGCTGCACTCGCATCATCACATCACACCATACCATTACACTCACTCACAAGGGCATCGCCGTGGTGAATGCGGTCGGCTGCTGCATTCCCAGCCTGATGCGACAATATAAGGGGAGGAGGGAGCCTGGATGACGCTAAGTGGCCGAGAGGAGAGAAGAGCCATGCGCATTCGGATGCGGATGCGGATGCGATTGGATGGACATTTCTTGTGCAGGGATTTATCATGTGTCAGCGGAACGGCAAACAATACTCAGTGATTCAAGAAGCTAACAGCATTTATTCCAGACACGCTACTATGGGCATTGTCAGGAGGGATACACGGATTGCCAGGCAGAGGTCCAGGTTAGTAAAAGACTAATGTCCAGAACTTGCGCTAAGAAGAAAGAGTAAAAGAGAAGCAACGGTGGTTGAGAACGGACAAGTGACCATCTTGAAATGCCATTCAAAAGCCTGTTTCTCGTAAATTGATGATGTGTTGACCATGATCATTCAACCGACTTAAAAATGGGTAGTAGCGGGACTCACGTGCAAAACGGCGATAGCGCAAGCCAGAAACAGAAACCGGTCAACTGACGGGATCCGTCGAGCTAACAGAATCCGTCTAGCGACCGTCATTCTGCCAGTCGAATCCCAGGGAAGCTGAACTGGAAGCGTCACAGCCGTGCACATACACAGCTTCCTGAACCGGTTTCAGGTTCCGATCATCCCTAAGGGACTCCTCATACTGCTTACAGTATTCCCTCTCAAAGCTACCTCCTGCTTGACAGGTTGCCATGCCATGCTTCCTTTGTGACTGGCCTTGGCCCTTGGGATTGCCGGCCGATGGGTTCCTTCGCTGATGGAATTTCCTCCCCAAATGTGTGTTCCTTGCCTGACGTACCCGCCATGAGCTGGCCGCCCGAAGAAAAAGTGTTGGGAGATTCCCGATGTTATTCCGCTAGATTATAAAGATGTTCTGCAATAAACCAAACTCATAAACAAAGAAAGAAATATTATATTGCACAATATCGTGGGCTCCCACTAATATGCAAGCCTTCTGACTCCAATATCATGCGAAATTCGACCAAAAACAGACTAGCATCCACAAATAAAGCATCAACAAAAACCCATAGCTCTGTCAAAACCCATTGCCCCTCCTCCGAATTCTAACACGCACCCCATTCTTTGGTCGAAGGTTCAACCCAGCTTCCAAAGGCAACTTGCTGCCATCCGCCCCCGTCTTGCTGCTTGCACCCCCCCATCTGCTGCACTCCTCTGCTTCCTCACTCTCCCCCTGTATCCCTCTCCCCTTTCCTTCAACTCCAGTCTTGCCAGTGTTGAGGCGTTTCAAAGCATGGGCATCAGTTGCAGATGAGATGTCATATACTGATGAGATGTCGAATACTCGCAGTAGCAGCACCAGGCAGAGTTTGATTTCCATCAAGGCGAATCGAGCACCGATGCACATGCGCGGACCGGCACCGAAAGGCAAGTACATGGCCTCTGACTCTGCTGTCCACAGCACCTCCTCTTGCTGCTCCGTTCTTCCTTCCCTTTGTTGCATTCCTCCTTCCCCTTCACTCTGAATCAGCTGTACCTCTTCCTCTCCCCTTCCTCCCTCCGCTCCCACTTCTTCCTCCTTTCTCCTCCCTGCCTCGTTCCCCAAAACTTTCTTCTCAGCTGTTGCCCGCTGACCGAAACGTTCGGGAAGGAACGAAAGCGGTCGGGGGAAGAAATCCGGGCAGCGGTGTGCAGCGAAAATGGGAACCACAACGGGCGTATTTGCAGGGATGTGGTAACCAGCCAGAGTCGTTGCATGGACGGGCAGGCGGGCAGCTACAGGTGCAGCGGGGTATAGCCTAAGTGTTTCTTTTACCACCATGTCAAGATACTTAAGCTCTTCTAGGCCTTCAAACGAGAGTCCCCGTTCAAAAGAAGCAGGTGTGTCTAAGGGTCCTCTCTTCTCCTTCTCCACCCCCTCTCCCTCCCCCTCTCCCTCCTCCTCTTTCTCCCCTTTCCCCTCCCCCATCCCCTCTCCCTGCTGCTCCCTCTCCTCAAAATACCTGTCGATTTCAGCCTGAAGTTTCCATGCAACTTCCGGGTGCTGAGTCAGCATGAGAACAGCAAAAGCCAGGGTGGACGATGTGGTGCCCACACCGGCCCCCAGGAGGCCAAAGAGGATCAGAGGAAGATCATATTCGAGCAGTGTTGCACCTGTGCCCTTGTCTCGGAAGCTGTGAGGCAGAAGGCAGTAGAAGTAGAGAGGGAAAGGGGGGCAATCATGGTAACGCCAGGGTGGACGACGTGGTGCCCACACCGGCGCCCAGGAGGCCAAAGAGGATCAGAGGCAGGTCGGAATCAGCTAGCCTTTCGCCTGTGCCTTTATCTCGGAAGCTGAGGGGAGAGAAAGGGCAAGAAATAGGGGGAAATCATGGTAACGCCAGGGTGGACGACGTGGTGGCCACTCCGGCGCCGAGGAGGCCAAAGAGGATCAGAGGAAGATCGGATGCGAGCAGACCTGCCCCTGTTCCCTTGTCTCGGAAGCTGTAAGGCAGAAGGCAGTAGAAGTAGAGAGGGAAAGGGGGGCAATCATGGTAACGCTAGGGTGGACGACGTGGTGCCCACACCGGCACCTAGGAGGCCAAAGAGAATCAGAGGAAGATCGGATTCGAGCAGACCTGCCCCCGTGCCTTTATCTCGGAAGCTGCAAGACACAGGGCAGAGTAAGGGGCAATCAGAGTAACGCCAGGGTGGACGACGTGGTGCCCACACGGGTGCCCAGGAGGCCAAAGAGAATCAGAGGCAGATCAGTTTCAGCCAGTCTTTCCCCTGTGCCTTTATCTCGGAAGCTGAGGTGAAAAAGGGGAGGAGAAAGGGCGAGAGTAAGGGGTAACCAGAGTAACGCCAGGGTGGACCATGTGGTGCCCACTCTGGCACCCAGGAGGCCAAAGAGGATCAGAGGAAGGTCGAATTCGAGCAGACCTGCTCCTGTGCCCTTGTCTCGGAAGCTGCATAATGGAAGGGAAAAGCAGGGGGCAATTACACTAATGGGTGGGGGATGATGTGGTGCCCACACCAGCGCCCAGGAGGCCAAAGAGAATCAGAGGCAGATCCGACTCAGCCAGTCTTTCTCCTGTGCCGTTGTCCTGGAAGCTGAGGTGAAAAAGGGAGGAGATAAGGGAGAGGAAAGGGGCAATTATTGTAACGTCAGGGTGGATGATGATGTAGTACCCCTTCCGGCGCCCTTGTCTTGGAAGGTGCGAGGCCAAGAGGAGGGGAGGGGAGGGGGTCCGAGGAGCAATCAGAGTAACGCCAGGGTGGACGATGTGGTGCCCACTCCGGCGCCCAGAGGCCAAAGAGGATGAGAGGGAGGTCGGGCTCGAGTAAACCTGCGCCTGTGCCCGTAAACCATACTCCGTACCCCACACTCCATACTCCACACGGAAGCTGCGAGAATGAGGCAAAGTCGGTCTTGGGCGAAGTGACATGCAGCACAAAATGACATAAAAGAAGAAATACAGGTCGGTCTTGGGCGAAGGAAATACAGGACGAAATACAAGCCTGTGTGTGCGTGGGCCGTCTGAGCGTGAGTGAGTGTGTCTGTGCAAATGTGTACGCTATGTTGTTTGCGTGTGTGTAAGTTTCTCTTTTTTCTTCTTCTTCTTCTTTTGTCTGTCACCCTGACGTACCTTTTGAGAAAGGTCAGTATGTCAGCAGCGCTGTTGTTGCCTTGGGACTGTTGTTGCCTCTTTGCTTCCAACATCCGCTGGTGAAAGGAGAGGAGTTGGAGGGATAAGGTGTTGGGAGTGGAGGGGAAAAAAATGAGCGGAGAGTTTTTGAGAAATGAAAAGAAATGAGGAGTTCTTATGAGCGGTGAAAATGTGAGCGGTTAGTTTTTGAGAGATGAAAAGAAATGAGGAGTTTTTTATGAGCGGTTGTGAGCGGTGAGTTTTTATGGCACCACTCAACCTGGGCATGGCACTCACTCCACACCTGAGTTGTCGATGACAGGAGTTTTCCTCTCACCTTCCATGCCTTCATCAGCTCTCGGTGTCTCTCCCTCGCAGCACCCACGGTGCTCCCAGGCAGAACACCCAGCAGCGCATGCACCCAGGGGCGCAGGCTCAGAGGGAATAGGGCCAGGAGGAGCGATGAGAGGGCCCCTAGCTTCGCCCCTGCCTGCTCGTTTGCCCCGTATGCCCGTGCCAGAGCCGCAGTGTGCGGTGCAGCAGTGTGTGGTGCGGTAGAGTGTGGTTCTGTGTGTGGTGGTAACGCGGTGTGAGGAGGAGCAGGGTGGGTAGAGCTACTGTGCGCCCCTAGCTTCGCCGCTGCCTGCTCGCTTGCCTCAGTGTGGGCTGTCGCAGCTGTGAGTGTGGCAGTAGCGTTCTGCTGAAACCACAGGTCTTCACCAAAGCAAGCAGAGCCGATAGACGCAAGCCCCACTGCTTCAAACATGCCCATCAAATCCACCTCTACCCATCCCTCCTCTCTCCCTCCTCCCCCTACCTCTCGCTTCTCCTTCCCCCTTTCCTCGCCCCCTCTTCCCTCCTTCCCTCCCTCCTCCTGCGCCCCGCCCTCCCGTCCTTCCCCTATCCCTCCTCCCTCACTCCCTCGTTCCCTCCCTCCCCTCGATTGTGTCGCATCCCACAGCGGCAGCAGCAGCATGTGGAGAATGGAACGGTGCATGCCAGGAAGGAAGGAGTGCAGATGGGTGGAGCGGTGGAACATGGGAGTCAGGGCGCTCCTCAAACCAGCCCAGTGGTTACCACTAAAAGAGGGAGAGGGAAGTGATGGGTAGGGAAGTGGAGAGTAGGGAAGTAAAGGAGAAGGGATGAATGACTACGGAGTGGAGAAGGGTGGAGCGGTGGAACATGCGCGTGAGAATGCTCCTCAAGCCAGCCCAGTGATTACCCCTGTGGAGAAACGGGGGGGAGAAGTGGAGAGAAGGTGAGACGCAGAAGTGATTCGGTCAAGAGTTAACCTCTTGGTGGGCTAGCGTTAACCCACACGCAGTGGTGCAAGCAAAGGGATGAGGGACGGGAAGAACACTCATTGGTGGGGCTGGCTGGCGGTGGGAGGTATGGGGCGATTGTGGACTGAGGTGGGAGATCCAAATGACCCATGGCAGTTGTGCAAACGCAAACAAGGACACTCACCGGGCGAACAGCAGGCCCCAGCCAGTGGTGGGGCTGGCAGTGGGAGGTATGGGCCGATCATGGAACGTCTTGAAGCGACCATATGGGGCAAGGAGAACAGGCAGTGGTGATTCAGCGTGAACTCACAGACGGCGTGCAGGCAAGGAGACAAAGGTTGGGAAGGACACTCAGTGAGCAAACAAGGGCTACATACCGGGCAAACAGCAGCCCCCGGCCAGTGGTGGGGCTGGCGGTGGGAGGTATGGGGCGATCGTGAATGGAAGGCAGTGGCTCTTGTGTGAGTGGATTGAGCATTCAACCATGGGGATATAGGGATGGAACAGGTGAAAATGTACCGAGCAAACAGCAGCCCCCGGCCAGTGGTGGGGCTGGCGGTGGGAGGTATGGGACGATCATGGAATGTCTTGAAGCGGCGGAGCAGAACCTCTTTTACAAGAGAGGGATAGGACACTGCCACCACTCGGCGTGGGCCATAGAAGTAACTGATGGAAAGGGGAGGGGAAGGTAGAGGGTGTGAGACAGGGAGGACAGAGAGGACACTGCCACCACAGGGAGGTATGGGGCGATCGTGGAATGTTTTGAAGCGGCGAAGCAGAACCTCCTTCAC
Organism: Closterium sp. Yama58-4; assembly: GCA_947470075.1. Lineage (NCBI taxonomy): Eukaryota > Viridiplantae > Streptophyta > Zygnematophyceae > Desmidiales > Closteriaceae > Closterium > Closterium sp. Yama58-4. The sequence goes on from CANIUD010000214.1 coordinate 497,395, forward strand.
GAGAGCAGGGGAGGACACTGCCAGCACTCGGCGAGGGCCGTAGCAGTAGCTGATGGAAAGGGGTGGGGAAGGTACGGGGTGTGAGACAGGGAGGACAGAGATGTGTTGGAGTGGTGGGGGATTGGGGGAGTCATGGAAGGTTTTGAAGCACAGGGGAGGACACTGCCATCACATGGCACGGGCCATAGCAGTAGCTGAGAGACGTGTGGGAGTGGTGGGGGGTACAAAACAAGGAGGACATGGTGGGGGATTGAGGCACGGGGAAACACAGTGGTAGCACCACACATGACCGCAGCGCAATGCAAAGCACCGCACACTCTCGAGTAGAGGTGGCCATGGGCAGACCCTTGCTCATGATTCCCCGCACGTTCCCCACCACCCCCACTCCCACTGCCTAAGTTCACTGCGGGAAGCACCGAACACCACAGTACCGCACAATATCACGCTGCACCGCACAGCACCACGCACAACTGCGCCATACCGCACAGCACCACACACTTACGAGTACAGGTGGCCGTGACCAGCCATCCAGTCCACGTGGCACTGATGGTGTCCCTTACTCACAATCTCCCGCACATTCCCCACCACCCCTAGGATACGAATCCACCACGGGACAGGGGGGCCTTGCATTTCCCATAGGCCTCTCACCCTCTCCTCCCCATCTCCAGTTCCCTCCTTTTTGCCCCCCACCACTCCCACCACCCCGAGAAGCCGAATCCACCACGGCACAGGGGGACCTAGCATTTCCCAAAGGCCTCTCACCCTCTCCTCCTTCTCCTCTCTTCCCTTCGTTTTTCTGGACTCGTCTCTCCCTCCCTCCACTTGTCTCTCTTCTCCTTCCCCCTCTCCTCTTCGAGATTCTGATATTCCGTCACCTCTTCTCTCCCCCTCTCTACTTTTCACGGCTCTATGCGCTCTCCCTTCGGTTTGCCCGTGTCCACCCTGATCTTCCCCTGCCGTTGATCGCGGCACGAGAGAGCGCAGGTAGAGAAGGAGCAGGATGAGGATCGCGAGGAGGATCACGGCGACGACGGCGAGCGCTGCGACGGCAGGCGACGGCATCGTCGTCGCCGCCGTCATCGCCGTCGTTGTCGTGGTCGTCAGGCGGATGACCAGAGAGGAGGTTTTTGCGAGCGCGACGGCGACTGCGAACGTTGCGACGCCGACGGGAAATGCTGCGCCAGGGAACGATGCTCGAGCGGTGGCGAAGGTTCGCGAATTGCTGTTACTTCTGCTATTATGATACATCGAAGCAGGCGCTTCATTTGACTGCGAATGCGAAACACTCCTTAGAGAGGATATAGAGTCGCGGTCAACAAATGTCGTATCAGGGCTAACTCCTTCAACCTTAGCAGCGTCGTTTGTGCCTTTAGGAACGGGTCGCCTAGCCAGATTGGTGAGATTCCTGAAGCCGGTCGCTGATTCGGAAGCCATGACCTTCAGAATCGGGATTCAAACAATGACCGTCCGGAGTAAGAGAACAGTAAGGAGGTACTTAGACAGGGAGAGCATCTCGACTCCTCTGAACGTCCTGGGATGGGACTTTACGGAATGTAGTCTCTCTAGATTCTCGAGGTATTTATTTCGCTAGTGCGGGACGGCTGTATTGCGCAGAGTGGTTGTCTGAAATTCCTGTCCCTAGATTCTTTCGAATTGAATGTCATTGATTCCTTATAAGCTCGCAGCAAAATCGTAGTACGTTGCACATTCTTTCTTGGGCAAAAACGCCACTCTAGGAAGGAACTTTGGTACACTTGAAACAACTAAGGGCCATCCTGTACCCCCACTGATGCCCCTACAAGGAAAGCAGCATTCCCACTTATTCCCTCCGTACCATTCTCTTCCCCAACATCTTGATTCATGGCCCCATATCTCAACCCTATAATAGCAGATGTGCTACTGGTACTTAACTTTTTATAAGCCTGAATTGATCTATCCGCTTCAACCGGAAGGCCAAGCTCGCCGCCCTTTAGCCAGCATTCACGAGCGCGTGTGGTAACCACAAGGTAACACCTTGAATCAAGTTTGCATTGCTCCATACAGGATAATTGGTGTAGCGGGTAATTATATGATAGGTTGGTGGCAGACGGGAAGTCAATCGCAGGAGGGGCAGGTGCAAAGCCGTGACCTGGATTGGAGCGGATAAGGAGGGAAGGAGGGAGGGAGGGAAGGATGCTAGTTGGTGAAGCGGATAATGATATGAGAGGTTGGTGGCCGATGGGAAGTCAATAGCAGGAGGGGCAGGTGCAAAGCCTTGATCTGTATCAGAGGATGCAATGGAGAAGTAGGGGAGGAAGGGCGCAGAATACAAGGAGGAACGTGGCACTGAGAATGAAAACCGGAAATCAAGTACACTAGGAGGAGGAACGGTTGGATGGATCACGAGAAAACAAGGTACACCCACACAACGCCTGAATACATGAACAGCTGGGGGTATCACCCTGATCACTATGGCTTACCATGAGGGTCAATACAAACGGTCGTCTTCCTTTCCACGTCCACCTGACACACAAATGACCCGCATCCGCCGTTATTCAACGAACAACTCTCCGATTCCCGTGCGAGCTCATCCCAGTACCCCAAGCTCGTCTCCATATACTCTTTCTCACTCGTCACATACACTCCCCGATCCACCGTTATAGTCACATTCGGCGCCTCGTAACCATCAGGAATCCACAGCTTGTCGCGTTGCTTGCTGGCGTAATACGATTGGACGGCCCTGCTGACGCACTTGCCAGCCTGGCAGTGCCCCGTGTAGGAGTTGCCGCCCCAGTCGAAATCCGCGCAGGCCGATCCGTCTTTTTTCTGCCCGAGATTCATGCATTTCCCGGCTATGCACGTGGGGGCGATGACGCAGGGGGTTGCACGGGTGGTCACACACTTGACACAGGCGTCTGAGGAAGAAAGGGGAGGGAAGAAGGGAGGGAAGAGGAGAGGGAAGGGAGGATCAGGGAAGGATTGAACAGGGGAGCAATGCACGTGGGGGCGATGACGCAGGGGGTTGCGCGGGTCGTCACACACTTGACACAGGCGTCTGGGAGAAAAAAAGGGAGGGAAGAAGGGAGGAAAGAGGGGATGGTCAAAAGCGGGAGCACTCACCGTGTCTAGAAGCCGCACTGCTGCAGTCTCATTCCTGATACCCGGGATATACCCGGGCGTGTGGAGAGACCGTGTCTAGAAGCCGCACGGTGATACATTTGCTTGTGAGATGTCCCTTTCCCCCTTTCCCCTTACCATCGCGGCACATGGGGTGGCCGAATGAAACCACCATATTGAGCACTCCAGACGGGTCGGACTTAGCCAAATCCTCCACATTCAACCCCTTGGCCCCCTTATCCCTCCCCTTCCTATCCCTCTCCTCTCCCCTCCTCACCATCGCGGCAGATGGGGTGGCCAAATGAGACAACCATGTTGAGCACGGCCGACGGGTCGTATTTCACCAAGTCCTCCACATTCACCACCGTGTCTAGCAGCCGTACTGCTGATACCAGCACTCATGCTCTCTGTCCCTTATTCTCACACAGACCTGCCACCCACACTGATCTGCTAATGCTCATCCTCTCCGCCCCATGACTCACCATCGCGGCACATGGGGTGTCCGAACGACACGCCCATGTTGAGTACGCCCGACGGGTCGTATTTCACCAACTCCTCCACATTCACCACTGCATCGAACAGGCGTACTCACTGCTGTATGATAGCAGTGCTGGTCCCTTACCCGCATGCTGATTCTCATCCTTTCTCCCTTTCTCCTCACCATCGCGACACATAAATTTCCGAAGGAGACCACCATGTTGAGCACGCCCGACGGGTCGTATTTCGCCAAGTCCTCCACATTCACCACCGTGTCTAGCAGCCTCACTGCTGAATGATAGGAGTGCTTATGAGCTCTTGTCCCTTCCTCCTCCTTACCATCGCGGCACATGGGGTGGCCAAAGGAAACCACCATATTGAGTACGCCTGATGGGTCGTATTTCGCCAAGTCCTCCACATTCACCACCGTGTCTAGCAGCCTCATACCAGGAGCCTCATTAACCTACCCACATACTGTCCACTCCTGATGGGTCTGTATTTCGCCAAGTCCTCCACATTCACCACTGTATCGAGCAGGCGTACTGCCTATAACAGAGCTTTTGCTCTCTATATCTTAACCCCATACTGCTTGTTACTCACCATCGCGGCATATGGGGTGCCCGAATGACACCACCATATTGAGCACTCCCGATGGATCGTATTTCGCCAAGTCGTCCACATTCACCACTGTATCGAGCAACCTCACCACCGATACCAGTGCATGTGAGCGATTTTTGAGAATTCTCAAACACCACCGATACCAGTGCATGTGAGCGATTTTTGAGAATTCTCAAACACCACCGATACCAGTGCATGTGAGCGATTTTTGAGAATTCTCAAACACCACCGATACCAGTGCATGTGAGCGATTTTTGAGAATTCTCAAACACCACCGATACCAGTGCATGTGAGCGATTTTTGAGAATTCTCAAACACCACCGATACCAGTGCATGTGAGCGATTTTTGAGAATTCTCAAACACCACCGATACCAGTGCATGTGCTCTCTCTGTATCTTACCCACCTGCTTCCCATCACTCACCATCGCGGCACATGGGGTGTCCAAAGGAAACAACCATATTGAGCACTCCCGAGGGATCGTATTTCGCCAAATCCTCCACATTCACCACCGTGTCGAGCAATTGTACAGCCGATACCAGTGCCCTTGCTGCCTTTTGGATTGGTTGGTGCATCACTGCGTGGGATGCGCGGAAGGCAGAGAACGCTGCTTGCTTGTCCTGAAGAAAGGGAGGGGGGAGGGTGTGTGCGGAGAGGGGGAAAGAGAGAAAGATAAGAGGTAGATAACAAGGCAAGTCCTCCACATTCCCCACCGTGTTCGGCAATCTCACTGCCGATACCTGGTGCATCATCGGTGCAGAGGTGACTTTTGAGTCGACTCAAAAGTCACCTCAATCTCACTAGAGATACCTGGTGCATCATCGGTGCACTTACCTGGGCGTGTGGAGAGACCAATGTGACGTGCGTGCGGCTGTCGTCGCTAACAGGCTCCCCAAACGTAGCAAGGAAGATTGCCGCCATGCTTCTCACTCGAGCACTCACTATTCCCTACGCCCCCTGCTCCCCTCCCTTCGCACTCCTACCTGGGCGTGTGCAGGGACCAAGGTGACGTAGGTGCGGCTGTCATTGCTGACAGGCTCGCCGAATGCGGCTAGGAAGGTGGCGGCCATGCTGCGAGACTCCATAGTAGCCAACTCGATACTAGCATAGTCCTTGCGCTTCCTGTACTTGGACGGCTTCACTCGCCTGTATAGCTGTAAATCAACGCAGATAAATAAAAGAGAAGTAAAACATTTAAAGCTGGTGGTTTTCAGGTGTACTGTGCGATGCAGGTGGTCTGATTCTCAGGTGGTTACGGTAACATCACCAGCACTCACACTGGCCCATGACATATGATGCATCACCATGCAATGTCATGCAATGCTATGCTGTATGCGCCATTCCCATACCGTTCCATACCATGTCATACCATGCCATACCATGCCATGCCATGCCATGCCATGCCGTGCCGTGCCATGCCATACCCCGCCATACCGTGCCGTACCTTTGCAGCAAAAGCTCCCAGCTTCATGGCAATGTCAAAGAAAGGGCCTGTTCCCGGTAGGTAGACCTGAGACGGGATGAGTGAAGAGGGGGGAGGGCGAGGGGAGGGCGGAGTGGGAAGGGGAAGGCTCAAATCTCCAAACAATGCTCCCAGCTTCATGGCGACGTCAAAGAAAGGGCATGTTCCCGGTAGGTACACCTGGGATGGGTTGGGAGGGGAGAAGAAGCACCACACATTCAACCGAGTTACGACCTGGCGGTACGTCGTCTTGCCGCAAACGGCAAGACCCCATCTTCAGTCACACACGAAGACACATACGCACCTTGGAAAAGAAGAATGAGAAAGCTCCCGCCTGGCGGTACGTCGTCTTGTCGCACATGGGGTAATCCGGCGCGCACCCATACCCGCAGTCCACCCAGCAACTATCTCCTAATAGGCGCGTACAGCAAGTCAGCGGAAGGGCTTTCTTCCATCATGACAGCGCGTACCAAGGCACACTCACTTTGAAGAAGAAGAATGAGAAAGCTCCCGCCTGGCGATAAGTCGTCTTGACGCACATGGGGTAGTCCGGCGCGCACCCATACCCGCAGGCCACCCAGCTAGGCGCGTACAGCGTGCACCGCCGGGCGCACACCGGCCCTTTCCCCTTATACCCCGCGGCGCATTTGTCGTAGCACGCGCCCGCGCTTCGCACGGTCCCGCTGGGGCAGCGCCGGTGGTTGCGGCCCGCGTTTAGCGCCGCGAGAGCCGCTGGTTTCCGCGTGTACATGTCCCGGTAACAGAAGATGTACGAGCTCTTTTTCTTTCGCTGCTTGCGCTTTCGCCACAGCTGGAGTTCGCGCCGGGGTCCCGTCGCTAATGTCGCGTTGGTCGCTGGTAACCCGAGAGACGAGCTCCTTGTTTCTGGCGCATTTTTATTCCTAACAATCTTTTGTGTCGACTTGAAAGTCACCACGCTGCCTCCAGCCCGACCAGAACTACTGAATTGCGGTTCTTGCCTTCTTGCAACGCCGGCGACGTCAACTTTATGTGGGGGAAGAGGATGAGCGGCACGACATGGCGGAATATTGTCTAGATAGAGGAGCAGGACTGCTAGTAATGGCAAGACTAGCATTCGACCCAGAGTGAGCAGCGAGGAAGAGACGGTCGAACGACGCTGAGAGAGTAATGGAGAAGAAGCGTGTTGAAAACGTTCTTCTCGGACTGCAATCTGATGTCGAAAGTCGAGCGCGGTCTTTTCTCGGTCTTCTTCTCTCGAGCCAGCGTCTGACAGGAGGCGAATACGGGAGGAACCCATTTCAAGTGTTACCGTATTCGCCTTGCTACCAGGTAGAACGGTGTTCCCTTTGTCCGGTCTACTTATATTCTCACTCTAATTCAGCTCTGGCTGATGGCCGTTTCATTCCTACATTGTGTATCCCGCGACGTGCGGAGATGAATCATTATAGAGTGCGAGTACGAAAGGTACTAGCGACACGACATCGTACTTGTACTAGTGAAACTGAAATCATAGCGCCGCAACCGACACGCGTGGTGGAGAACGCGCTAAGAGATTATGGCAAGGTACGTAATGGACCGAAGTACGGGCCGGCTTTCGTCAGCAGAAGCTAAAAGACGAAGGTCGCTCGGTTACTATCCAACGCGTGTATAGGGAAGGTGCTTTCTGGCTAGTTCGGCTTGACTGATTGGACTCGGGAGGGTGTTTCGAGCTGGTGCTTTGGGACGGGATTCAGGAAAACGGAGGGATTTGGACCAGGACAAGAGAACCAGGGAAGCACCCCGTCCCGACTCTCCCTAGATTTGACAAATCTCCATGCTTGTTTGTGCGCTGATTTGGAGAGAAATTTGGGAAAGGTGGGGGGGAGGGAGGGGAGAAGAGGGGGATGGGTTTGGTTTGGTGAAGGTTGTGCAACAGATACTGAAATTGCGACGCGAGGGTTTTCGAAGGTTCAGAGTCGCGTCGCGTTGTCTGATACGTGCTTGGGAAAGCCTCGGTCATGACGTGTCATAGTGTGGGTGGCGGAACTGAAGGTTGGGTGGGAACCGACCACAACACAACACAAGTACCAGCGTTCATCACGCCGTATGTCACGGATCCGTCACAGGAAGATGCGGTTGCCGCTATGCCGAACGACGATACACTTTAGCATTGCACCTCTTTATGGAGCTTGCACGGAAGACTGCCATAATCACATTTTTACAAACCAGCGTGCCGTCTAATGTTGTTTCCTACGCGCTAGCTACTGTTGAAGCTCGCCTATCTGTCACATACCTCTCCTTAGCATCAGTATTACTACAAAATCACAAGCGTATCTTATTTCCCCAGTCGTGTATGTCCTCCTCGACCAAGCCATGCTGACGGCATCATTACCGTCGGTATACTGCTTGAAACCTTGGACTTCAAATCTGACCGGCCCCCGAGAAGCGCAGCAGGTGACTCCCTGAAAACACACACGCACATACGGTAGCAGCGACGCATGAGCAAAATGTGCGAGGGGCGTGTTACCAGTACAATGCTCCAGACCAGAGGCAAACTACCCAACCAGACAGTGCAGCTTTGCATGACAAGGTGGAACATATGAATCTGACTTGGGAGTTGCCGTGGACTTACAAGGGATCATCTTGAGACACCGTACTAGGCCACCCTGGTGACTCAGGCTCAGTGTAGATCGGTCCAGCTGTAGCGTGTCCTCCCTTCCCTTCAGTAGAAACTCCTCCTGGTTCTGTCACATCTGAACCTATCACACTGAGTCCCAGATTCACATCCACTGGCCGCCGGGTTTCTTCCTGCTGCTTAGCATTCGAATGTGTCAGACTAGCAGTGTAGTTCCCCTGTTGCTGCTGCTGTTTCTGCTGGTACTGCTGCTGCTGCAGGTGCTGCTGCTGCTGGTGCGAGTACTGCTGTTGCCACTGCTGCTGCTGCTGCTGCTGGTGATTGCTTGGATTCGTATGCAAGTTCCCAGGCGATACTTCCTGCAGTCCCTTAGGAGTATCCTCCCCACCAAGCAAACCCCTGCTATCCTCGTTATAACCAGCACCATTACCACTACTGCCCACGCCAGGAATCACAAGGAATGGGTTACTGGCGAGAATCTTCTGGGCCATGGAAGCAGGCTGCTTCTGAGTCATGGAAACAGCTTGTTTTTGCCCATTTCCCTTGGAACCAGATCCTCGCTCCATGCTCTGCCAAAGGCCTTCCTTCCCCAGCCATTGCCCCTCCTGGTGCGCCTCAGCTGCCGATTCTTTATAAGCAGACCCGGTATTGGCAAACAGGGGTTCACTTTCTCCCACTTTATACACCGAGCCGATGCTGCTTGCACCTGGGGATAGGAACGGATTGGTATGTTGCTGTGCTTGTGACTGTTGCTGGTGTGAAGGCAAGGGTTTGGTCTGTTGCTGTGCTTGTGACTGTTGCTGGTGTAAAGGCAAAGAATCTCCAAAAGGTGCAAAGGGGCTCATACCAGTAGCCGGGGGCACGGGCTGTTCTTTCAAACCTGGACTTAAGAAGGGATTGGGAGAACTATGAGGAGCAGTAAAACTTGGTCCGGCTATTGGCTTGGGAATGGCAGGAGGAGCGTAGGCAGCAACGGTAGCAGTGGCAGGTAGCGTGGTAGGCTCAAATGCATCAAAACGAGCCCAGTTGCTGCTGGCTGATGGCATAGATGCTGCACTGATTGCCGCTGTTGACGCTGGTGGCTGTGCTGCTGCTGCTGCTGCTGCTGGTGGTGGTGGCGGTCGTGATGCTGCTGTTGCGGCTGCTTTGGCAGCTGCAAGTGCCGCTGCTTTAGCTGCTGCTGTTTCTGCTGCTTTGGCAGCAGCTTTTGCCGCTGCTGTTGCCGCTTCCGCTGCTGCTACCGCTGCTGCCTCTGCTGCTGCTGCTGCTGCTGCTGCTGCTGCCAGGCTGTTTTCATGCGCCCAGGTCACTTGCCCACCTGAAAAACCACCTGAAGCTGAGCCCCTGCCATCTGGAACCTCCCCTGACTTCTGAAGCGACTCATACGCCCCATATGACCCTTGTGTCAGCTGATTATGTGTCAGCTGATTTTGTGCCGGGTGGTTCTGTACCAGCAAGCCTTCTGCTAGGTTCCCTTGTGCTTTCTGCGTTTCTGCCTGATCGTCCCATGCAGCCTCGTCTTGCGCATTAGCAGCACGCATCGCTTCTCGGAATGACCCGTCGATGGTGTGACAGCGACCGAAGGAAGCAAGCAGCATGGCATCCCAGTCCTCACTCTCTGATACCCCTGCTGACCCCGACACTCCTGCCACTCCTGCTGCTGTTCCAGCTGCTGCTGCTGCTGCTGCTCCTGCCGGATTCCACACCACCTCCTCCTCGACCTCCAACCCTTGCTGCTGTTGTGGGATCTCCCATTGCACTCAAGAAAGGGTTTGTTGAAGCGTTCAGGCTTGAAGGGTCGGAAGCAGTGCTCCCAAAGTCAGAAAACGCGGCCAAGTCGCCAGCAGGAGCGAGAGGGCCGCCAGATGCTGCTGAATGCTGCACTGGTGGCGGGATTTTCCTGGCAGCTAAAAAATCCCCCCTACCTGCCACCCCAACGGTGGCTGTGGTGGTGCGGAAAGGGGCAAAGGAGGCTAGGTCACCAGCAGGGGACTGGAGAGCCGCAGGAGAGTACAAGGGGAAGCGAGGGGTGGGGAGGTCTAGGTTCAATCGCCCTGCTGCGGTGCTGCTGCTGTCTGCAGTGCTTGCAGAAGCGGCATTGGATTCAGATATGGGAATGGGCGTGGGGATGGGTGTGGCAATGGGTGTGGGGTCATCAGTGGGTGCTTCTGGGGCAGTGTTGATGGGTGGTAGACCTGCGTGTGCTCCCAACTGGTGAGGGGGAGGAGAGAGGGAAGAAGAGAAGTGGGGACAGGGGTAGGATGGGAAGAGATTTGAATTGGTGAAAAACAACTCTAGGCATCGCTGAGGGGATTTCGGCCTGCATGTGCTCACAACTGGTGACGGAGAGAGGGGAGAGAATAAGGAAAGGGGTTCTCACTAGAAGAGGAAGAGACACGAAATTAATAGTGCTTACCCCCTGGTAAGCCCTGAGACCTCACTACACCCTCTCCAGACCACTGTCAACCGAGCTCCACCCCTCTACACCACTCACCTTGAGCTTAGTATAGGAAGATCGAGGCATGAAGGAGAAAATCTTCTGAGGAACTGCGCCCACATTCAGAATCACACTCCCACCTCCCAGCAATCCTACTCCTTTCCCTCCTCTTGTCCTTTTCTGACCACTGTCAACCGAACTCCACCCCTCTACACCACTCACCTTGAGCTTAGCATAAGAGGACCGTGGCATGAAGGAGAAGATCTTCCTAGGAACTGCGCCCAGAATCAGAATCACACTCCCCCCTCCCAGCAATCCTAGTCCTTTCCCTCCTCTTGCCCTCTCTCACCACTGTCAACCGAGCTCCACCCCTCTTCGCCACTCACCTTGAGCTTAGCATAAGAGGACCGTGGCATGAAGGAGAAGATCTTCCTAGGAACTGCGCCCAGAATCACACTCCCCCCTCCCAGCAATCCTAGTCCTTTCCCTCCTCTTGCCCTCTCTCACCACTGTCAACCGAGCTCCACCCCTCTTCGCCACTCACCTTGAGCTTAGCATAGGAGGACCGAGGCATGAAGGAGAATATCTTCCTAGGAACTGCGCCCAGAATCACACTCCCCCCTCCCAGCAACCCTGTTCCTTTCCCTCCTTTTGCCCCTCCTCCATTCCCCCCTCCACTCCCCTTGGCTTTCCCTCCTGCACTCTCTCCCTCCTTCTCATCATGACCGTTCCCATCACTTTCCCCCTCATCCTTGCCCTCATCCTTTCTTTTATCCTCCCCTTTAATCTCTCCTTTATTCTCCCCCTGATAAGGCCCTTTTCCTACGCCCAACCCATCCCTCTCTCTCTCTTGTTCTCTTCCTCCCTCCTTCCCCTCCTGCCGCCCATCATTCTCCCCCGTCTCCTCCTTTCCCTCACGCCTATCCTGCCCAAGTGTAGCACTAGCACTAGAACTGCCAGGAAAATCCTCAGCACGGCATTCTTCCCCAGGAAGGGATGGTGAGACGGAGTCAAGGGTGTCAGAGGGATCGTGGGGGGGGCTGGTGGAGGAGATGATTGGCTGGTGCGCCTCTGCCTTGGGCGCTGTGGGGGGAAAGGAGGGAGAGAAGGGGAACGAAGGGGGAAAGAGTGAGTAAGGAGGGAGAAAGAGTTGAAAAGACATAAGGGGCCTTTCACCTCAAAAGTCACCTCTCCTCCACTATGCACCTCACCTTTTGAAGAGCCCTTTTCACTCAAAGGTCACCTTTCCTGTGTGACCCCTTAACTGCAACGCTGCAGGATGTCCTTCTGATGAACCCTTTCAAGTCGACTCAAAAGTCACCTCTCCCCGCAGTTCACTTTCTGATAAGCCCTTTTGACTCAAAGTTCACACCTTTTCCTATGTCGCCTCACCTGCTACACTGCTGGACCTTCGGATGAACCCCCACAGTGTGTCCCTCTGCCGTTGAAAACAACACAGTGGAAAAAACATTGCTGAGAAGTTGAGTGTACTGAGGCGTCTCAAAACACTTCAACTATCACGAGAGTGTGAGCCACAGCAAGCTAGGTGGTGCAAAACGCACATTGCATTTCAGAATCTACATGTGAAAATTCGACAGAATATAGTCCAACAAAGTAGCGCAAGGCATGCTTGCAGTCGAGCTTCGATCTGTGCTTGCGACTGCGAGACAGAAACCCTATTCGTACCTTCCGCTGAGCAGGTTGCGACTCGCCCTCCAAATCGTCCCTCCCATCCGCCGAAGCCAGCCCTGAACCCGACGCCGAACCTGACGCCGAGGCTGAAACCGAGCCACGTTCCGAGCCTGACGCGCTCCCAGCGCTCTCTGTTCCCTTCTCTTCTCTCTCTACCACACCAGAAGCTTCTCCTTTCACTCTCTCCGCATCTGAGCTCATCCTCCTCCCTGCTAGAGCCACGCCTTCTAAGTCCTCTTCCTGCTCCTCCTCGTTCTCCTCGTTCTCCTCTCCCTCCTCTCGCCTCTCTCCCTCGTCTCCCTTTTCTCCCTGTTCTCCATCCTCACGCTTCTCCCCCTTTTCTCCCTTCTCTCGCTTGGTTCCCCCACCAAGAGCCCCACCCGTGCTCTTGCTTTTGAAGAACCTCCCGTCGACTGAGGCCTTTTGGGACTTAGACGCTGAATCCCTCCTAAAGACGCCAAACAATCCCCCGACCAGGTTCGACTTGCTACTAGATCTGCCAGTCTTCGCTTTCTTCCCGTCGTCAGGGCTCTCAGTCGTTTCTTGGGTCAACTCAAGAATCGCCTTCCGGCCGTCGTCGTCAGGGGTTTCAATCGCGTTTGCGCTGCTCCTCGTGCTGCTTTCTGGCAGTCGGTCAATCCCGCTCGCCTCGGGGGATTCTAGACTCGCTGCGGATTCAAATTCCGTTGGACCCTTTTCTTTCGTGCTTGCATGTGCTGTTGACTCTGTTGCTACTGTTACTGATGCTGCTGCTGCTGCTGCTGCTGCTTTTGTTACTACTATGTCTTCTCCTGTTCCTGCTGCTGCTCCTGCTCCTGCTGTTGTTCCAGAATTCAGTGACGAAGGGTCGTCATCTGTCCTCGCTACAGCATTACCACCCTCACCCGCCGAATTCTCCCCCACAATCCCCACCAACGTCTCCGCGTCCTCTTCTTCATCTCTCTCCTCTTCTTCGTCTTCATCCTCCATTTCAGATCCCATACGGCCGAACCCTCGTACCGGTCGACCCGACCGCCTTTGGCGAATGCGCGCGGAATTTTGCCCGGACGACGCGCTACTCGAGCTTCCGCGCGAGCGGGAGAACCACCCGGATTTGCTTTCCGCGGGAGCTGTTGTGGGTGTTGGAGCCTCGGGATCATCGCTAAGGCTGGGAGTGGTGCTTGTGCTACTGCGAAGGCCTGTTACTGACCACATGGTTGCAATGCGCTGATTTGTTCCTAGGGTATTCTACAACCACATCCACTCCACTGAAGTTGTTCTAAAATGCTGAATCTGGTAAGGTAGCGTCAATGTCGGAGGTCCTGGTAAAAGAAAGTGCTCTGCTTGCTGACCTAGAAGTGTACCTTGATCTTGGTTCGGCCTTCAAGTTGGCTCCTGTCAGCCTGTCAGGGATTCCTCTTTGCCCAGCGGATTACCACTGGCGGAATGTGTCGGAAGTGGTATGGACAGATGCTGCGTCATCCCGCAGAACCTAGCACCGTACACTAACACATCGACAAACCTGATTTCTTCTTAGTTATCGCTTTGCATCGCTTTCTTTGAAGCGAACGAAAGTGACTCCCTCTGGTGGTGGTAGTTTGATCAGGGATTGGCCAGATTCTCGGAATTTCGGTAAAAGCAGCCCTTTACGGGCAGATTCGTTAATAGCCGTTTCAGCTCCCACTGTCGCAGTGTAACGCTTGGAAACGGGCAGAACCGTACGCGAATTTGCTTACCCCGTCCAGCCACAACCAAAATGCGCTTCCTCGCTAAAAGACGTTGAGCGACACGACTGCAAGCTTGTGCATCCGCCATCCATAGAATAGTATTTTCTACCGTAACCACTATTGTCATTTCCCCTTCGATCTGGATTTCTCAAAGCTCTGGCCTGCTGTCCTCTTGGGATGTGGTCAGCAGAAAAGTCATCCTTGGGCTTGCCGAGCCGAGGGAAGGAGAATCCCGAAATTTCTCTTATCTATGCTTAGCTCCAATCGGTAATCCACTTACATCATCCAGGACGGCGACAGAGTTGCAGACCCCGCGTCGCGAGGTATTGCTGCAGGCACGTCCGTTTTTTCAGAATCTATGTTCATGGAAGCTCCTCGCGTGCCAAATGTTCTTTGAACTCGATCAACGTGCAACGTGTTTTCCGTTGAAAAGCGATTAGGCCATACGATTACTGAATACCCTGTGATTTTTTTCGAATTTCATGTCCTCGTTACTATTCGACGTGGCAACTTACTTGTTTTGAGACGTCTCAAAACACTACTTTCACGTGGCCATTCGACTACTTGTTAGCATCTGAATGCCCTACTACTCCTTGAGAAATTCTTCTTGTCGTTTCTGCGATTCATCATATGCATGCTGCCGTTTCTGCAACTCATACTCTCGGCTTTGCTTCTCTTTTTCTCGAAACTACTGTCCAGCTCACCGCATCGCGATCGTTTCCACTCGCTTGGCTCTGTAAGCTTCGGCCTTTCACTATGCCAGAAACCTTGACCTGTTCATGTTTATTTTTCTTACATCATGCAGGAATAGCCGTACAGAGGAATAGCATTGCGGAGAAATAGCACGTTATCATGCAGCCCAGCATGGACGCCTTCGAGCACCTGATTTCCAAGCGGCAGACGCGAACAGGGACGATCGGATCAGCGGGACCTGATTTCCCTTCCTTCCGCATATATTGTCTCTTCCGTCTCACTTCCCACAGGGAATAGTGTTACCAAGCAGCAACGGCCAGCATGCAGCCCAGCATGGACGCCTTTGAGCGTTACTTCCAAGCGGCGGACGCGGACAGGGACGGCCGGATCAGCGGCGCCTCATTTCCCTTCCGCACATGATCTGTCTTCTCTCTTACTTCCCCCAGGGAATAGCGGTCGTGTGATAAGCAACGGTCATCATCATGCAGCCGTATACGGCTCCCGGCGGCATGGACGCCTTCGAGCACTATTTCCAAGCGGCGGACGCGGACAGGGACGGCCGGATCAGCGGTGCCGAAGCCGTCGCCTTCTTCCAGGGATGCGGCCTCCCCCAGATGACCCTCGCCAAGGCACGTATCGGCTGCTGTTATACCCTTTGTTGTTATACCTGTTATTGGCCTTCTGAACCGTCGCCTTCTTCCAGGGATGCGGCCTCCCCCAAATGACCCTCGCCAAGGCACGTATCTGCTGCTGTTATGCCTTCTCGCCCCCGTATGATCATCCCCAAGGAATGTTTCGGCTGCCATACCTCTTGTTAGCCTCTTCAGCCGTCGTCAAGGCATGTATCGTACCTTTTGCTGTTGTACATGTTTTGAGCCGTCAGCTTATGTCAGGGATGCGACCTCCCCCAAATGACGCTCGCCAACGTGTATTTGCTCTTACCTTTCGCCACCTGTTATTAGCCTTTTGAGTCGTAGCCTTTTTCCAGTGACGCAGCCTCCCCAAGATGACCCTCGCCAAGGCGTGTATGTGCTTCCTCCATTCCTTCTCCGTTTTTTTGTCGCCCTACAGGACAGGCAGTATACAGATTCGTGCCAAGCAGTGCAATCCACCACTAAAATTCTTCCATGCTTTTGAATCATAACTGTTAAATGTTCCAATCAATTTAGCCAAATCGTTCCGTCCTTTTGCTCCACACCACAGGTCTGGCAGTATGCGGATTCGCGCCAAGCCGGTTTCCTCCACCGACCAGAGTTCTTTCACGCGCTTCGCCTCATCACCGTCGCCCAATCCGGTCGCGATATCAACCCGGACGTGGCCCGAGCCACCTTCTCAGGCCCGGCGGTGGCTCAGATCCCCGCACCTAGGATCACCGTGCCTCCGAGGCCTGGAGCTGCTGCCAGACCAGGCGGGCCGCCAGGTCCGGTTGGTTCGGGTGCTCCCGGACCTGGAGCACCGGGAGCACCACCACCAGTGCAGCAGGTAAGTCCGAGAGAACAGAAGAGGTAAGTCTCTCTTAACAGAGCTCCATTTAGAGCACCGGAAGGGCCGCAAGTGCAGCAGGTAAATTAAAGAGCACCAGAGGTAAGTCCGACTTAACAGAGGTCCATTTAGGGCACTAGGAGCACGCCAGTGCAGGTATGGGTTACTTGCTGTTCAGTAATTTGGTATACTTCTGCTGTTATCAGAAGGAATGTCTTGTTGTTGGAACTGCACTTTGACCCTGCTAGATCGTCTCTCCCTCCCTTCGTCTCTCCCTCTCTTCGTCCGCTCTGCCAACATGCAGGGGGCGTATGGAAGGGGAATGCCAGTGCAAGGTGCGCCGATGCCACAGGGAATGCCTGGGATGGCCGAAATTGGCCTTATTGGATTCATGATGATTTGTAACTGTACTCCCTTCCGTTCGTCTCTCCCTCTCTGCGTCCGCTCTACCAACTCGCAGGGGGCGTATGGAAGGGGAATGCCAGTCCAAGGTGCGCCGATGCCACAGGGAATGCTTGGGATGGCCGGGATGGGCCCCATGGGGGGTATGGGGGGCATGGGAAGCATGGGGCCGGGCCCAGGAGGAATGATGGGGGGAATGGGACCTCGACCAGGCATGCAACAGCAGCAGTATCCGCAGCAGTATCAGCAGCAGCAGCAGCAGCAGCAGCAACAGTATGGGCAGGGTATGCAGGGTACCATGCAGGGGTCGATGCAGGGCGGTGCACAAGGCAACTTGCAGCCCGGGCCTCATGGACCTTCATACGGACGCGGTCAGCCTGCTGGTGCTCCCATGCCGGGTCAGCCTGGCCAAATGCCAGGTCAGCCTGGCCAAATGCCAGGTCAGCCTGGCCCCATGCCAGGTCAGCTTGGCCCCATGCCAGGTCAGCCTAGCCAAATGTCAGGTCAGCCTGGGCCGATGCCAGATCAGCCTGCATCCGCGCCTTCGTGGCAGCCTGCTTCTGCCAAGCCTGCAGCAGAGAAGGATCCGTTTGCAGATTTCGGAGTGCTTGGAGTTAAGAAGAGTGCTGCCCAGACCCAGAGTGGTGCCAAGGGTGCTTCTTCCGCCCAGACGCCTGCTGCACAGCAGCAATTCCAGCAGCAACAGCAGCAGCAGCAGCAGCAGCAGCAGCAGCAGCAGCAGCAGCAGCAGCAGCAGCAGCAGCAGCAATAGCAGCAGATGATGCAGCGACAGCAGCAAATGCAACAGCAGCAGCAGCAGATGCAACAGCAGCAACAGATGCAGCAGCAGCAGCAGATGCAGCAGCAGCAGCAGCAGCAGCAGCGATGGGAGGAATGGGAGGGGTGATGGGAACAGCAGCAATGGCGGCAACTGCAGTGTCTGCACCTGCTGCTGCCACTGCAGCTGCTTTTGGCCCGTCTGCTTTCTCCGCCTCTCAACCCCCTCCTCCCCACCAAGCCGCTTCCCGCCCCGCCCCGCCCACTTCCACTCTA
This sequence comes from Closterium sp. Yama58-4, assembly GCA_947470075.1. Classification (NCBI taxonomy): domain Eukaryota; kingdom Viridiplantae; phylum Streptophyta; class Zygnematophyceae; order Desmidiales; family Closteriaceae; genus Closterium; species Closterium sp. Yama58-4. The sequence goes on from CANIUD010000214.1 coordinate 515,108, forward strand.
CCCAAATCCGCGGACGCAGCAGCAGCAGCAGCTCTGGATGCGTTTGGTCAGAAAGACGTGGCACTAGTTCCTGCAGCTGCTACTGCTGCTGCTGTTGCATCTTCTGCTGTGGTTGCAGCAGGTGGGGGGCAAGCAGCAGAAGGAGCAGCAGGGGCAGCAGCAGGGGTAGCAGGGCAAGGGGTGGGGGCAGCAGGGGCGGCGCAAGGACAGGGAGGCGAGGGGTTTCTGATGGTCCCGGGGGACCCGCAGCCATGGCCGAGAATGGGGGTGGCGGAGGCACAGCGGTATGCGCAGGTGTTTGTGGGCGTGGATGGGGACAGGGACGGCAAGATCACTGGCAAGGAGGCGAGGAAGGTTCTCATGGCGTCTCAGGTGCCCATTGGTGAGTGCCCTCCCTCCCCGCCGTCCTCCCTCCCTTCCTCCGTCCCCTCCTCCCTCCCTTCCTCCGTCCCTTCCTCCCTCCCTTCCTCCGTCCCTTCCTCCCTCCCTCACCCCACCCTGGTTGAAACCGCCCTTTCAGAAGGTGGGTTATAGAGGGTGTGTGGCCGAGAATGGGGGTGGCGGAGGCACAGCGGTATGCGCAGGTGTTTGTGGGCGTGGATGGGGACAGGGACGGCAAGATCACCGGCAAGGAGGCGAGGAAGGTTCTCATGGCTTCACAAGTGCCCATCGGTGAGCGCCCTCCCTCCCTCCTTCCCTCTCTTTTCCCTTGTTAGGAAGGCTCCTTGGGAAGGTGAGTGAGATGGAGGGGTGTTTGTGGGCGTGGATGGGGACAGGGACGGCAAGATCACCGGCAAGGAGGCGAGGAAGGTGCTCATGGCTTCTCATGGTGTTCGTCCCCACACAGATGTGCTGAAGCAAGTGTGGGACCTCTCAGATGAGGACAAGGACGGCAACTTGACTCTGCACACTCTCCCCCACACTAGAATGTGCTTGCTTCTCACGCCCAACCCTACCTTTCTTTCTGTCACCACACAGACGTGCTGAAGCAGGTGTGGAACCTGTCAGATGAGGACAAGGACGGCAACTTGACCCTTCGCGAGTTCTGCACCCCCTCGTACCTCATCAAGTGTTCCCTTCTCATCCCCATGCCCTTGGACTCCAACCGTACATCTCTTTTCACTCCCCTCAGACGTGCTGAAGCAGGTGTGGGACCTGTCAGATGAGGACAAGGACGGCAACCTGACTCTCCGCGAGTTCTGCACCGCCTCGTACCTCATCGAGCGCTACAAGTCGGGACGAAAGCTGCCACCCACGCTGCCACGTGGCTTCCACGTGGACGAGCCGGTGCAGGACCAGCGCACGGCCATCGCTGCGAAACGATTGGCCGAGGCGCAGGCGGCGCTGACTCAGCACTCGCAGGGGGTGAACGTGCCTACGTGGCAGCGCGATCCAGGTGGCCCCTCTCCCCCCCTCCGGACCTCCCTCCAGGCCTCCCCTCCAGGATAATCACACATACACACACGCACATACACCCCCACACACACACTCAGCACTCGCAGGGTGTGAACGTGCCGACGTGGCAGCGTGATCCAGGTGATTATGGCACAACGAGCAAAAGAATTTGTGATGTTATTGCCTGTGATATTGTTGTGATTTTTCTGAACAATATGTTCTAGTGTTGTCAGTAATGCAAACGTCCAGACCTCGTTAACTAAAGAGGTGACCAGTGAGTCGCCTTAGAAACTAACCTCTAACTTCCTCAATTCTACATTTTTGTGTTGTTGACGTGGCAGGTGTCCTGGTCTCTCCAACAAAAGGCGGACCCAGAAAGGTAACGCTCTCTTGATACGACTCTCTGGGTTGTGTTAGAACATGTGTTTGGACGTGCATTTGGGGGACGTTTTTTTAGGCGCCTCTTAAACGGCCTCAGGACATGTGTTTGGGCCTGCATTTGGGGGACATGACACACACATGTATCGGGACGTGCAGTTGTGTTGTGCTTGCTCACACCATGAAGCGACTTTTCTCCCTACTGTTACCACCATCATCCCTCCCATTCCTGTTGTTCGTGTGCTCAGGAGGCCATGGATCAGAGGAAAAAAGCTGCGTTTTTGTGCATGCACGCACTTGCACATAGTGCAACGAATCTGCTCTCTAATGTTCCCAACCACCAACCCCCCCTCCCCCTTCCTTTTCGGTTGTCGTACTGTGTGCTCAGGGCACCATGGATCAGAGAAAAGCAGCTGCGTTCTTGTGCATGCACTTGCACACACATTTGTGCGTGTGTGCATGTGCGCACATGCATACAGTGCAATGAATCCCCTCTCTAATGCTCTCCCCCCACCCACCACGCCTCCCCTGTTGTCTGTTCTGTGTGCTCAGGACGCCGCCATGGATCAGAAGAAAAAAGCTGCGTTTTTCCGCGACAAAATGCAGGAAATTGTGAGTCGCAATTGATTTATGTTGTTTTTACTGGTTGTAAGTGCGTCTGTCAGTGCTGATGACACTGTCCGTCAATCTTTATCTCTCGTCTTCTATGCATGTCCCATCCTATCCAATCCACCTCCCAATTTATTCCAGATCATGTTCAAGAGTCGTTGTGACCTTTCTGAGTCAACTCAAGAGCGTATGCTCTGTAGCTGTGTGTCTCCCATCCCATCCACCCCCCCACTGCAGGTCATGTTCAAGAGTCGCTGTGACCTCCGCCTTGCTGACGTCTCTCAGATTGACCTTCTCCTCCTCTCTGTGTGTGTGTGTCCCGTTCCATCCCATCCCATCCCATCCCATCCCATCCCATCCCATCCCATCCCATCCACCCTCTCATTCCAGGTCATGTTCAAGAGTCGCTGTGACCTCCGCCTTGCTGACGTCTCTGAACAGGCTGACGTGGAGAAAAAGGAGGTGAGCATGCTGACGTGGAGGAAATAGGGGTGGGCATGCTGCTGACGTGGCCGCAGAGTCCTGGTGATCACAAAAGCAGGTCTATTTTGGGAGTTTCGAATCCTTACGCACGTAGTTCTCACAGCTTAAGTCTTGACTTCAGTTCGTCTTCTACTGTTTTTGAAATATCTTAGCCCAGGGAGCACGTTGACAGGTTTCTATTGTGAAAGGCGGTTCAAATCTCTGCTGGAAATCTGGGTCCACGTTCTTGCTGGATTTTTTAGCGGGGCGATTCTGAGGCGATTTTGACGCGATTTTGACGCGATTTTTCAGGCGCCTCAGAAACCTGGTTCCACTTTGAGGTGCCTGCTGGGATGCTACGTGAGAATCAAATGCCTGGTCCCCTTTCTCCTCACCTCTCCCCTCTCCCCGTCCCCTTAGTGCCAGATGGAGGAATTGGCCCGCAAGTATGACGACAAGTACAAGGCGGCTCAGCTATCAGCTGGGAAGCTAGGTGCACTGACTGAATCTCCTCCATCCTCTCCTCTCTCGTTCGCCATTCCCCTGGTGCCAGATGGAGGAATTGGCCCGGAAGTATGACGAAAAGTACAAGGCGGCTCAGCTGTCTGCTGGAAAGCTTGCAGCAGAGGAGCGAGCTCTGCAGCAGATGCAGGTACTCTGCATCCCTCTGCATTCCCCTGCATACCTCTGCACCCCTCACATTGCTTACATCGCTCTGCATCTGCTGCATTTCGACCCATCTGCTGCCTTTCCACCCATCCCTCTCACAGAAGAAGGCTCAGATGATCATAAACCGCCACGCCAGTCCCTCTCCTCCCTCTGCATCTTCTTTCCTTCTGCCTCCTCTCCACCCTATCCTGCACCCATCTCCACCCTACCGCACACCCTTCTCCACCTTGTCCACCCTTTTCCACCCCTCTCCACCCACCTCTTTCTCAGGAGAAGGCTCATGTAATCATGAACGCAACGTCAAGGCTGGACCGAGGAGGCGACCCAAACCAGCTGCTGCAGGTGCGATTGTAGTATGGTGTGGTGCAGTGAGGTGCGGTGTGGTGTGGTGCAAGGTGCCATGCTATCGCGTCCTACAGGAGAAGGCTCACGTAATCATGAACGCAACATCAAGGCTGGACCGAGGAGGCGATCCCAACCAGCTGTTGCAGGTGCGGTGTGATGCAGTGTGGTGTGGTGTGGTGTGCCACGCTCTCCCTCTTGCTGTCCCTCATGCGGTCGGCTTTCTTCCCATCAACAGGACAAGGCAGACCACCTGGCTCTGGAGGTGGAGGCAGTGTTTGCACAGGCCTCTCACTCTGCCCCTCATGCCATCCCTTGCTGCCCTTCAATCACTCTTTTCAAACAACAGGACAAGGCGGACCGCCTAGCTCTAGAGGTGGAGGAGATGCGCAAGGCAGTGTTCGCCCATGCTACTGCCATTGGGCTGAAAGTGCGACCCCTCGTGGGATCGGAGACTCCCTTTGGTAAGCACACCAGCATGCCACCATTTAATCGCACTACAAATTATGCCACTGCCATTGGATTAGAAGTGTGCCCCTCCGTTGCCTCCAAGACACCCTTTGGTGAGCACTTAAACATGCCAACATGCGAGCATGCCATCACGCTATGTTCAGGAGTGTCCTCGTCAGTTTCGCGTTTGCGGAGAGATTATTTTTTGTCAAAAATATGCAGCAGCCGGTTTGGGTTACTGTTGGCTGATGTTTCGCCAAGTGGCTTCGTCTCTCTTCGTTTGTCCAGGCTGGCAGGCGAATCTTCAGGAGAAAGCAACAGACTGGGACGACGAGTGGGACGACGTGCAGTTTGAAGGGCTGGTGGTGGTGCGGGATATCGGAGACACCCCATTGGCTGAAAACGAGGACCCCTTCCCCAGGCCGAAATCCAAGGAGCAGGAGGAGAAGGGTGGAGCTGGGGGGTCAGCAGCGGCTGAAAATGGCAAGGGAGAAGGGGAGGAGGGTGCGGGTGAGGGAGAGGTGGAGGATGGGAAAGGGGGAGAGGGGATGGCAGCAGGAGGGGTGGATGGTGCTGCGGATACAGGAGGGGAAGGGCCAGGAGGTGCCAAGGAGGAGGAGGAGAAGGAGAAGGAGAAGCAGGAGAAGGAGGAGAAGGAGGAGGAGAAGAAGAGGAAGAAGAAGGAAAAGAGCATGGCTTCCGCTCCTTCTGGCCCATCTGACTTTTTCTCTCCCGAGGAGGATGAGGATGCGGATTCAAACGAGGCAATGATTGGTGTGCAGAGGCACGGGGAAGGGGAGGAGGATGAGGAGGAAGAGGAGGAGGAGGTGGAGGAAATTGAGATGGATTCGACGCCTGTGCTGCAGATAACAGCAGGAGGAGAGGGAGAGGGAGAGGGAGAGGGAGGGGGACGGGGGAGCAAGGACGGAATGATGGAGGGGGTGGTTGCAGGAGGGGCAGGAGAGGCAGGAGCGGAGAGAAAGCAGGGTAAGCCAGCAGAAGCAAGAGTGGGAGGGAAGGAGGGAGAGAGAGAGGACCAGGAGGTTGATGGGGAGACTTCGACGTCAGCAGTGCAAGAGGAGAGTGCAGCATCGGCTTCACCTGGTGATTCCAAGGAGATTCTCGGTTGTTCCTTCCAAGGCTGGTCGCGAGGCAGCGCGGGTAAAACAGGAGCAGCAGCAGCAGGAGGAGCGGGAGGAAGAGGGTCAGGAGGAGCAGCAATGCCGAGTCTGGCTGACCTAGCCTCCTCCTTCTCTCTCTCCCCAGTCTCTGGAGTTTCTCCTGTCTCTCCTGTTTCTGCTGCAGCATCTACCAGCAGCAGAGCATCTACTTCTGCTTCTCCTTTCAACCCTGCTTCCGTTGCTAAGAGCCTGGCTTCTGCTAATGCTGCTGCTGCTGCAAACGCTGCTGCTTCTGGAACGCCTGATTCTACCCCTGCTGCTGGTGGTGGTAGCGCAGCTGCTGCCTTGTCAGCAGGGAAATCACCACCCTCAGCCACGTCCGTACGCCGAACCTTGGATCTAGGCTCGGTAGATTCCCCGCAGCAGGACAGCACGGCGAGCGGAGCGAGCAGCGCAGGAGGTTTGGGTTTCGGTTCGGTGATGACGATGGCCGGTCTGGGAGGGAGGTACGGAGAAGGAGCAGGAGCAGGAGCAGGAGCAGGAGCAGGAGCAGGGGCAGGAGCAGGAGGGGGTAAAGAGGCATATGGAGAGGGAGAGGAGGTATCACGGCCCTACACAGCCCATGGACTTGCAGATATGGCCGAGAGTGATGGGGAGAGTGACAGTGGAAGAAAGGGCTACGGGTCTCGTGGGAGAGGAAGGGAAGAGGAGGAAGAAGCAGCAGATTCGACTGACACTGCTGCTCCTGCTGCTGGTATCCCTGCAACAGCAGCTGCAGCTGCTGCCGCTGCTGCTGCTGCTGCTGCCACTGCTGCTCCTACTACCTGCTTTGGCCCATCTGCCAGTGCGGACAGTGACGGTGCTGCTGTAACAGAGACCAAATCCGGGTCATTCGCGTTTGATTTCTCTGCAGAGCCAGAGGAGCCGTTCAGTTCAGGTGCAGCAGCAGCAGCTTCGGAATCCGCATCTCCCTTCCCCACCTCGTTTAGCACTGAAGGTCGACGGAGAAGTGAAATGGACGAGGCTCACTCGCCCCTTACGCACGCCGCTGTGGGTCAGGAGGAGGATGGTCCCTTCCACTCGCAACAGCAGCAGCAGACGGGCGCTGCAGATACGTTTGATTCGTCCCCATTTCACGCCAAGCCGGTTGATGCCACACCATTTGACGCTTCTCACTTTGACCGTGATTCGAGCTTCGGCCGGGACCCGAGTTTCAGCAGGGATTCGAGTTTCAAGGGGTACGGGGGGAGCATGTTTGATTCGGCCACAGGTGCTGCGTGCTTCAAGGGTGGTTTTGATGGGAGCGTGTTCGATTCTGCCACTGGCGCTGCGAGTTTCAAGGGCGGGTTTGATGCGAGTGCGTTCGACCAGCATTATGGTGGAGTGGGGGCATTTGATCAGCACTATGGTACTGGCGGTGCTGCGCTTGACACCTCTTCCTCCTTCCGCTCTTCTGTGGACTCCCCGTCCGGCCCACACGCTCGGGTGAGTTGAAAATGGCGCCCCCTCTCCCCCTCCCCCTCCCCTCCGGCCAGTTCCATTATTTTGCCAGTGGCTTCGACGATCATTTTGACTCATACTCTCGGTTCCCTCACTCCCTTTTTACCACCCCTTCCTCCTCCTCTCACACTCCAGTCTGGCGAGTTTCATCCTGGCCAGTTCCAATCATTCGCCAGTGGCTTCAACAGTCATTTTGAATCAAACTCCCCCACCACCCTCTCCCCCGCTCCCCCTCTTCCAGTCTGGAGAGTTTCATCCTGGCCAATTCCAATCATTCGCCAGTGGCTTTGACGATCATTTCGACTCCAACTTTGTAATCCCCTCACTCAACCACTCTTCTTTTTACTCCCCTAACCCTCCCTCCCCTCCCCTTCCCAGTCTGGCGAGTTTCATCCAGGCCAGTTCCAATCCTTTGCCAGTGGATTTGACGATCATTTCGACTCCAACCCCTACGGTGCAAGTGCGGGGGCGGTGGGAGGAGGAGGTGGAGGAAGGGGAGAGGAAGAAGAGGAGGTGCATAGCAGTGAGGAGGAGGACAGTGGAGGGGACCCGTTCGCCAGTCTCCGCAGCAGTGCGGGCGGTGCAGGTGGTAACCAGCATGTTACAGCGTCGCATTTCGACGCGTACAATTATGACAAGGCTACGGAAGAGACGGAAACGCCAGGGGCTGCGAGGCAGGGAGGGGTGCAGCTGGGTAGTGCGAGCGCATTTGACTCGTACGGGTGGAACGCGTTTGAGTGATCTGTGAGAGCAGGTTAAAGGAAACAAATACAGAAGGAGGAACGGCTGGAAAGGGTAGAGGTCGGAAAGGCAGGGGGGCGTGCAGCTGGGTAGTGCGAGCGCGTTTGACTCGTACGGGTGGAACGCGTTTGAGTGATTTGTGAGCAGCAAAAAGGAAACACTATACGGAAGGAGGAATGGCTGGAAAGAGTAGAGGTCGGAAAGGCAGGGGGGGTTGCAGCTGGGTAGTGCGAGCGCGTTTGACTCGTACAGTTGGAATGCGTTGGAGTGATGTGTGATAATTTCAAAAGATCTTTACAGGAGAGGGTTGGAAGGAGTAGGGGTTTGTGAGGCAGGGTGGGGTGTAGCCGGGTTGTGCAAGCGTGTTTGACTTGAATGGGTGGAAACCATGCAGTGGACTTGGTTGCGTACTGTTTATTATCTAAGCGAATGGAGGATGCTGGTCTTGAGATACCGGTATTAAATACGTGGAGAAGCAACGGCTGGGAGCGCATGGTTCGTTTTGAAGTACACTGGGTCCAGAGGCGTTTTTTACCTAACCCTCAAATCCAGAGTGTTTGGCGAGCCTTTCTCTTAGCTGTCAGTGTAACACAGACTGTCAGAATAAAAACCCTGGCACCTCAGAGTAATTTTTAACGCTAACCCTGATGTGCACGCATTCTACTATCATTAACCTCAGATAGTGCCAACACACGAGCGAAACAAGAGTGATATCCCCTGTGCTTCGGTCCAAACCGGCAACACGGGGATAAGGGGGAACGTGGGGGTTCGGGGGTACATGTTTCCCCCGTACAGAGTAATCTCACTATCCGGGAAAGAAACACGGGCGCTCCAGAGTGAACTTACACAAAAACCCTGACAGGTCAGAGAACAAGTAACTCTTGAAAAAATTACCCAGCAGGTACAGAGTGACCCCCTAAAAACCACTCTGATTTTCAGAGAAACAGAGTAAATTACACTGATAAAAAAACCCCTGCTCCCCGCCCTCCCCTCCCTCCCCCGCTCCTCACCCCGCTTCCCCCCGTCCCCCGCTCCTCACCCCGCTTCCCCCCGTGCGTGCAGCTGTTCTCAAAGCCGTCGGAGCGGCGCAAGGCGGAGCGGAGCTCGTCGCTCGTGGCGGTGCGGTCGGCATCACGAGGTGCTGCTCACGAGGTGCTGCTCACGAGGTGCTGCTCACGAGGTGCTGCTCACGAGGTGCTGCTCACGAGGTGCTGCTCACGAGGTGCTGCTCACGAGGTGCTGCTCACGAGGTGCTGCTCACGAGGTGCTGCTCACGAGGTGCTGCTCACGAGGTGCTGCTCACGAGGTGCTGCTCACGAGGTGCTGCTCACGAGGTGCTGCTCACGAGGTGCTGCTCACGAGGTGCTGCTCACGAGGTGCTGCTCACGAGGTGCTGCTCACGAGGTGCTGCTCACGAGGTGCTGCTCACGAGGTGCTGCTCACGAGGTGCTGCTCACGAGGTGCTGCTCACGAGGTGCTGCTCACGAGGTGCTCACGGCCCCGCTCACGCGTGACAAGGCCCGCGAGTACCCCGCTGCACCCCAACGCCAACCGCACTCATCCGCACCAACGCCAACCGCACTGCCCTGCAGGTCACACCCCCGATGGCTGCCAGGGAGGGACAGGGGGATGGGGAGTGGAGGGATGGGGGGAGAGGGTTGGGTTGGGTGGGGTGGGGTGGGGTGGGGTGGGGTGGGAGTTTGGAACCGAAACTGTCTGTGCAAACTCGCCTTTGCCTTCTGCATCCCCTTCCCATGCCCGCCTTCTCAACCTCCCTCCTGCATTCCTCTCTTCTTTCTTGCACCCACACACACCCTCAACTTGACATTGCTATCGTAACGAGTAGTGGCATGCTCCTGAACCTCGGGTCGCTGCTGCTTCTTTCTTTGCTGTTATTTGTTTCAACTCATGAGAAACAATGTTTAATCCGCATCATCTCCTCCCTCCCCCGCACCCACACCCGCAGAATCAGGACATGTGTAAGGCTGTGCAAGGCACACAGCTTGGCCAAAAGAGCCTTAGTGTCACTACAGGCCACCTACAGTATACATGGACAAACATGGAGTGTACAGGTCATCATTATTGTCTGTGTTAACAGCCCGTGAATGGGCTGTCGTTGTGCTAGATTGCCAAGCTGCCTCCATGCTGCATCGACCAGCAAAGTGACCTTGGTCTGCTAGGTCTTGCTTCCGGCAAGGTGCACTGCTGCTACCAGCACTTGCGTTTGTGCAAGATGGAGGCAAATAGGCGATATCTCACTAGCACATGTACCATGCTGGTAGTTTATCGCCTAACTGCCTCCATGCTCCTTCAGAAAGAGCCTGTTGAGAGACTTACGGACTTCGCTGCTTGCACTCCTGCTTCTGCTGCTGGTACTACCACTATTGGTGCCTGAGCTGCTGCTGCTGCCAGTGCCATTACTGTTACTCCCACTCCTGCTCCCATCCACCAACCCAGTCCCGTTCCTGCTCGCAACCTTTGCTCCAAACGCCTTCCCCGGCCATCCCTTTTTCGGCCACGGCAGCTTCTTACCAAGCTTCTTCCATATACTATCCGAAAGCAGCGGATCGGGGCCGAATCCCCCGAACGGGTGAACAATCTTGTGGAAAAACACGTCAACCCACGCGTCTGGAACCCCCGGAAGACACCATTTCACGCAATCCATCTCGCTTGCATCTGGAGGTGGGCCGTAGGCTGCCATATGCCCGTCTGCTCGATACATTGACATTTGTAATATGTCCAGAAGCTTGATCTTTGATCCGGATAAAGCTTGCCGCTGCACCGCAGTCCAGCCGGTGGCGTCGCTGCGAGCCTCTGCATAGCGCATTGCATCAGCTTGTAAAGGGGATGCAAACAGCCCGCACGTGGTAGCCGCGTATCGGAACATATTCGGGTTGTGAGACGGCGGCATGGTGAGAAAAAACGGCCGAACCAGCTGGAAATTCTTATCAAAATAACCCGATATCGCCTTAAGCGCAGTCGATAACGCGTCTTGTGGTGTAGGCTGAGGCGAAATCGGCTTCCCCTGGGAATAATAAATCCTCTGATTGCTGATATAGCTGCTGTACGCACTGTTGTTGACGCTGATGGTGGTGGTGGCTGGCTGGGGCAAAAAGTAATTGCTGGCGACGAGAATCAGGGCTTTAAGCTGGGGTATGTTCGGGAGCATCTCGAGAATCTTGTGGTTGATTGTGCCAAGTTGCACGTGCCAGAGGTTAGAGGCCTTGGATTCGCCCTGGGGAATGGGAGGAGAGTGGAGAGCGGAGGAGAGAATCAGGGCTTTGATCTGAGAGACACTGGGTAGCTTTTCACCTTCAAAGCTCGAGAATCTTGTGGTTGATGGTGCCTAGCTGCACGTGCCAGAGGTTAGAGGCCTTGGACTCGCCCTGAGGAGCAGAGGGAAGGAGGCAGAGAGCAGAGGGCATATGGAAGAGGAGGAAAGATCAGGGTCAAGTAAATAAATTCACGAGGAAGGAACCTCCACCAGAATGGCGCACATACCGTGTGCCATTCTGCTTCATGCACAATAGCAGCATTGCAGCACCATGTCCCATGCACCATGCACCATGCCCCATGCACCATGCCCCAGGCACTATGCACCATGCACCATGCCCCATGCCCCATGCACCATGCACCATGCACCATGCACCATGCACCATGTCCCATGCCCCAGGCACAATGTCTCATGCTCCATAGCAGCAATGCTCACCTCCACATCCGGCCATGCCTTCATGAGGAACGAAGCATCCAAGCATCCACCAGAATGACCCACATGCCCATGCTTCTTCATGCACCATAGCACCCATGCCAGAATTATACGTGCGCTTTGCTGATTCACTCTCCTCCACATCCGGCCATGCCTCCATGAGGAACGGAGCATCCACCAGAATGACTGGCATGCCAGAATGACCTACACACCATGTGCCCGGCTGATTCGTGCACCTTAGCAGAGCAGCTGTGCCATGCACTCCAAAATACCCTTCTCACTCACCTCCACATCCGGCCATGCCTCCATGAGGAATGGAGCGTCCACCAGAAGGACTCGCGTGCCCATACCGCTCCGAACACCATAGCACCCATGCCAGAATGACCCATGTGCGTGCTGATTCACTCACCTCCACATCCGGCCAGGCCTCCATGAGGAACGGAGTGTCCACCAGAAGGACTCGTGTGCCCAGCAGCTTCACCTTAAAGCCCTGGCCCGTCCACCCAACCAGTTTCGGATCCCAGTCCTGCAATTAATTACACGACGGTTAATAGGATTACAGGTGAGGTTACCACTCGGGTATTATTGTGCAGTGTACACTTTTTAATGGGTGCGGATTGCAAATCAAAGGTTCCATGTTTGTTGCTGTTTGGAGTTTGATCCTCTACGTTCAACACTTACCTCTGTAGTGTAGTGTTGGCTGATCCGGCACCGCAGGGATTGGTAAAGGTACTGTCCGGTGCTGTCACCCGCAATAGCTACCGCTTGGCCCACGAACCGAGCCGCAAATGACTTGGGATCGAATCTGCACGGGTAAGCACGAGAAGGGGTAGGAGAGAACGAGGCGCCAGAAGGGAAGAGGAACAAAATAAGAACAAGAGAAGAGAGGGAGGGGGAAGAACGAGGGACGGGGAATGAAAGGGAGAGGTAAAAGGGAGAGGTGAGAGGAAGAAGTGTGAGTGATAGGTGTGAGGGAGGGGTGCGTGAGAGAGGAAGGGTTGTGGGTGACGGAAGAAGAGGACCTATGAAGCAGCATTGGGAGAAGATTTGAAAGCAGAGGGGTCTTGGGTTGAGCCTTACAAGGTCAGATCACAGCCGTTGGGTTTCCAGACAAGATGCTGGAAGTCCCCATCCGGCCGTCCGTTCTTGATGCAGTTGAAGTTATCCGTGATGTACGGACAGTCGTTCTGATACTGTGGATACTTCGACGAAGGAACCCATCTGTTGTAAGGGGGAGAACAAGGAGGAAAGCGGAAGAGGGGTACAATATGGGAAATAAAATCAATCACGGAAGGCTAAAGAAGCCGTTGAATTCAAAGCGATGATCCACGACAGCTCAAGAAAGACGTTTCAGCGAGGATGAGCAAATACTAGGGGGAGATTAAGAGGTTACGGTAATTCAGCGTTCGGGAAAAAGGTTACGGTAACGGTAACTCACGATCCGACAGTCACGTCGCATTTCTTGCCAGATGATCCGGCAGCCGTCGCATACGATACCAGCGAGAAGGCAACGAGAACGGCGGCGACGGATGCGACGGATCGGACGACAAACGGCTTCGTCGCGAAGGGTGGCGGCGATGCGAGCCTCCGGGTTTTCATGCTGATCTGGGTTTTGAAACTGACTCCCCTCGATTTCGACAGCGGCGTTTGAGTTGACAGAGGGAGAAGACTCGAAGCAGCGGCCTGAGGCCGGAGTGTCTTACTCGTTCCCTTCAAGTTCAGCTGTGCGATAGGTTCATGAATAGAAGGAGGCTTATCGACGAGTGTGACAGGAATCTCGGAGTGTTAATTTGCGACAAATGAAGGGCGATGATAGCCGGCAAATGAAAAAAAATAGAAGGGCACGTGATTGCTGCGTTTCAGCGGTCGTCTTACTATTTTCTAGTAAACTAGCGGTTGTGTTACGCAAAAAGGCGTGGATGAGTTTAGCGAGCGGGGTAGCTGCTTTGAATTAGCCGCTTTGGTTCGTGCTAGAAAGACGCGTGGGACAAAGATGGCTCTTGAGAGTCGGGCAGAAGATTGGCTGTCGTGACGGAGTGACGTGCGGAGAAGATGCATTAAAGATGCACCACAGCTATCTGCATAAGGGTATCACGCTGTTACGGGATTCACGAAAGTGACGTTTATTACTAGTGAGTGTCGATGGTATTCTATGCTCGCCTTTTCCAGGGTGAGGTGGCAGGCGGAATTACTTGGAGAAATATATGGACACGGGGAGACTGGTGCGGACTGTGGGAAAGGGAAGCTGGAGCGGATTTCGGAAAGGAAAAGTGAGGTGCCTTGGGCGCCTCGCGCCGACAAATAGGCGCATGGCGTGGCCTGGGATGCTTATTGCGGGGATAGTAGCAGCCCACAGCAGGAGTAAGAATTCTCTGTGGAAGAGTAAGAAGGTACTTGCATCCTTTTGGAAATTATATGTTCAAGTCGGTCGTGTTCGCCCCAAAGAAACCGTCTGTCGGTGCGACGGCGCGCATTCAGGGCGCGGCCTCCGCCCTGGGGAGGAGCTTAGACTCTCTAACTAGAAGCGGGGGAAAGATGGGGAGAGCAGGGTGGTGGATGATGGGTCATCGCCGTTGTGATTTCTCGAAGCTGTGTGTGATCAAGGCTGATGGCGGTGATGTCCCCATTGTGTTCTACCATAATGGTCAGTCGCCGTCGGTTCTGACGGCTGGTTGGAACCGCTGGTTTCCTCGCATCAACATCAAGACTGGGAGGGAACAGGAAGTGTCGGGTGATATATGGAAGAGGTGAGTTGTGCGAGACGGGTTCACTAAGGCGCACGGATTTTGACGTGTTCGCTTTGACTGGATTTTGACTGGAACATAATGAAAAGGCGAGCGGGCTGAATGCCTCGGTCAACCTTGCCATGACGCGCGTGTGCTGTGCGCGCTGTGGTCGCTGAGATGAGCGACGACGAGACGGCTGAGAAAAGCGGGCGAAGGAAGGAGCTCAGAAGGTGAACATACGATGGAGATAGCTGGGATTGGGAGACGAAGTAGATGAGGCCCGCAGGTGTGTGCCCGAGAGCAAGTTCCTCTCTCTCCTCTCCATCAAGTAATGGCAGGCCCATCCGAGCTGAGCAAGCACGCAGGCGTTTGTTCAGGGTTCAGAAATATAGGCGCTGCACGAAAAAATGTGAAATGCGCGTGCAATTTGAAGGGGCGCCTACTTGTGCCCGCATTTTCTCCCCACGAAATGTGGAGATGTCGGCGCACGGATTGACACTTCCGACGAGGCGCGCTTTTGAGGGACAAACCGCATCACTACTACCGTGAAGTACGGCGATGCTTTCGCTAGCGGTAGATTTGTGAAGCAACGTCCTCTTTTTGCAAGTACACGTCAGGCTGGTAATTTTTGGGCATACGTCATTACACGTTCTAGTCATCAGAAATTATGAAATCTTTGGCTATTAGATATTCCAAGTTTTGAAACAATGCCAAGGAACAAATGAAATCCTGCAAGGTTTTGACGTTGTTTGCCCATAGTCAATCGTTCGCAGTAGGCACATTTAGGAAAGTATGTAGAAACTAGTAACATAACAAGTTCAGCAATCACCTTATATAAGATGGCGAAGGCGATGCATACTATCGCACCAGCCTGACCATCTCATAGCAAACAACACACGTAGATCACATTTATTGCTCTAAGCTTAAACCCAACCCGAGTATGATAACATATCGATAAGAGGGCATTTACTATGCTAAAGCAATAGCCCAAAAAGCGTCAAACCACTCAGTGTATATGCCTATCATGAGGCAAGGAATACATTTTCACTATGCTCAGAGGGAAGTGTGTGGCACATGCTTGCGTCGGTTGTTCATGTCTGCATCCCTGTAACCACTATGCTTTATGTAGCATATCCCCTCTCCCCATGTTCCTCCAGCTGCTGCACCTCCCCCTCCCACCTACATTCACTATTTCGCCAATCCACCATACGCCCTTTTTTCTTACAGCCTCTTCACTTAGCATGCCACTGCTGCTGCTGCACCTTCACTCCAACGCTTCCTGTTGTATGAAATCAACCAGTTGTGAGAAGCCTCCACACTCGCCTGCCTCTTCTCCTGCCACTGCTCCCCCACTTGGCACTGCTGCTGCAGAAACCCATACAGGCACCCATATATGGCCCCGTCTCGAGAATGGCCTATTCCGAAAGGCGTCGCAACACTCGTCTCCCTCTTCTCTTGCTACTCCCCCGCCTGGCACTGCTGCTCCAGCAGAGCCTCATCCATACATGGCCCCGTCTCTGGGAAGGGCCAAATGTGAAAGGCATCTCAACACTCGTCTCCCTCTTCTCTTGCTATCCCAACACCTGGCACTGCTGCAGCAGCAGAGCCACCTCTATACATGGCCCCGTCACCAGATATTGTTGAACCGTGCGTTGCTTCGGGGGAAGACGAGAGTGCAGAAGCCTCAATGTCCCTCAGCTGCTCTTGCAGGGCCACCATCTCTTTCTGTGGGCCAAGGGAGGAGATCATTGGGGGATAAATAGAGAGCACGAGCAGAGTGTTGGCAGTAGACAAGAGAGAAGAAGCCTCAATGTCCCTCAGCTGCTCCTGCAGGGCCACCATCTCTTTCTGTGGGGCCACCAAGGAAGGAGGGGAGCATGGAGTTGAGGAAAAGGGTAGTAAGGAATGGTTCTGGTCGGTAATGGGCAGGGAAGAAGCCTCAATGTCTCTCAGCTGCTCCTGCAGGGCCACCATCTCTTTCTGTGGGGGGAGGGTAATCATTGGGGGTAAGGAGAGGGCACGTCTCAAGAACCAGGGGGGTTTAGGGCAGGGGAACTCAGGCCAGGGGAATTCAGGCCAGGTGTGAGGGGGTTCAGGGCAGGGGGATTCAGAGCAGGGGAAGTCCAGAACAAGGGGGTACCTGCAGAACAAGTTGATCTCTGAAGCGCCTAAGCAACAAGGAGGCGAGCGAGAGGAAGGAGGTACCTGCAGCAGGCAGATGACTTCCGCACAGCAGTGCACTGGGCATCTGAGCCTCAGATTAGAGACGAGTCAAAGCACGAAACGTAAGGGGCTCCGGACAGAAAGGCTGGGAGGGAAGGGGTACCTGCAGCAAGCAGATGACTCCCACGCAGCCATACACAGGGTCTCTGAGTCGCGCCTGCGCCTCGTACTCCAAGCTCGCCACTGCATCCTCTCTCTGAGCCACCGGGATATCCTGTAGAGGGCACACAGCAGCACAGGAGGACAGGGAGGGCAGGAGGAGAACGAGAGGAGGCGAATGAGAGAAGATGTGACTCTTTGAGCCTCGCCTGCGCCTCGTTCTCCAAGCTCGCCACTGCATCCTCTCCCCCCCTCTGGGTCACGGATGCCTTGTAGCAGAGATGTGTTGGCAGTGAAGGCAGGATGACAGGAGAGGTATGCTACTCATTAAAGCATAATAATCAGTACTGCTTTAGAAAAAATGAGTAAAGCTCACCCATAACACCTTGATATAGCTCACATAGGATAAAGTGTAGCATACGTGTAAATCTAACCTGCATTGTTTCACTTATTATCAGATAAACGCTCACGGCTCACCTGTAACACCTAGAGAATGACGAGGAACTTCGCATGCCACAGTCCATCCCATCCCAGCCATAGCGTCGCCATCCACCCCACCTCTCTTCTTTCTCAACACTCGCGACAGCGCAAGAGCCTCGTCTGTAACATTCTCGCCACCCTCGTTGACGCCGAATCACCCAGATAGCGAGGAGGTTTTCCCGCTGGTTGCAAATCCGCCATTTTCTCCCCCTCTACCACCTCCTCCATCTTAGACCCACGCATCAGCACAACCAGGTCACGATGGCAACCACTCCTCTCACACCACCCTCACACGACGTTACCCTACTTACTTTTCGAAACGTTGCTCGCGCCGAATACTTTGTGAACCACGTGGAACTTCTTTGGCTAGCTGAGCGAAAGTTACAGCAGCAGTAGGCCCTCAAACCCCCAGGTTTTCCTACATTCCCCGGTTTTCCAGTATCACCCCCTCTGGAAGGGACCAACGATCAGGGTCTCACCTGCCGTTGCATGTCCAACGCACCCTCTGCCGTTCCCCTAGCCCTCCGCAACTACACAACACCCTTACCTGTAACATTTTGGAGACGTTGCTCGCGCCGAACACTTACTTTGTGCACCAAGTGGAACTTCTCCGGCTGGTTGCGAGGGAAGTACGGCAGCGGCAGGCAGTAATCTCCCACCTCCCCCACTTTCCCCATATTCCTCTCTCGGTAGGAAAACCGCAATGTGACTCACACCTGCAGCATCTTCGAGACGTTGCTCGCGTCGTGGAACTTCTCCGGCTGGTTGCGCGGGAAGTACGGCAGCGGCAGGCAGTAACCCTTCCCTATCCCCTTCCGCTTGTTCCTCTTTCGAAAAAAACGCTGCAGTGGGGCTCACCTGCAGCATTTTGGAGACATTGCTCGCGCCGACAACCTTGTGCACGACGTGGAATCTCTCCCTCCTTTATTCCCTTCTTACTCACAAAAGACTCACCTGTAACATTTTCGACACATTGCTCGCGCCGAACACCTTGCGCACAACGTGGAACTTTTCCGGCTAGTTGCGCGGGAAGTACGGCAGCGGCAGGAAGCAATCTCTCCATCCAACCCTCGCAAAAGAAAAAAACAGCAATGAGGCTCACCTGTAACATTTTGGATACGTTGCTCGCGCCGAACACCTTATGCACGACGTGAAACTTCTCCGGCTGGTTGCGCGGGAAGTACGGCAGCAGCAGGCACTCGCGCGTACACTTGCGCCGCAGCGACTTGCACGCCGCGCACGGTGGATCCTTCGCCGCCGCCGCCGCCGCTTCCGGCGCCGCTGACGCTGCTGGCTTGGTTGATCCTTCTTCTGCAGCTGCTGACGCTGCAGTTGCTGACACGGCAGCTGCTGACGCCGCTGGCGATGATGCTGACGTGGGGACGGACCAAGATGGTATAGCAGCAGCACCACCGCCGAAAGCAGGAGCAGCGGCAGAAGGAGGAGGGAGAGCAGGGCCAACAGCAGGGGGAGGGGGAGGGGGAGCAGGTGATCCGCTTGCAGCGACAAATGGCACGGCGGTGGCGGCAACTGCTGGCGCGGAGCAGGGCGCCGCAGTTGACGCAGGCGCAAACGGGGGAGTGGGAGAACCCGCGGGGGTGGTCGTCCTTTGCGCCCCATAGTCATTCGCGGCTGGCGGGAAACTCATAGCGTTCCAGGCGGATTGGTGGCCCGCCGGGGGGGGATAGTCTCCGCCGACTGGCGGGGGGGAAAGGTTTCCGCCAGCCGGGGGAGAGCCACCGCCGCTACGCGAGGGGGAAATGCCGCCGCTGTATCCTCCGCTGCTGAATGGCGGGGCACCAGCGCTACAGTTTATTTGCGCCCCCTGAGGAGGCGTCCGCACTGGCGGCGTCCCCGCGGGCGGCGCTCCCGCCGAGCCGTGCCACGTGTTGATGTTCGTCTGAGCCGTGCTGGACGCGACCTGCCACGAGGTGGTGCAGGGGGAGGGCGTATTCGGCCAGGTGCTATTCATTTGAGGCAGTGACAGAAGTTTCTGCTGTGGCGGCGGCTGTTGCTGATGATGATGATGCTGATGCTGATGCTGATGCTGTTGCGGCGGTGGTGGCGGCGGTTGAGAGAGCTGCTGCTGCTGCTGCTGCTGCTGCTGCTGCTGCCATGGCTGTGACTGCTGTTGCCATGGCGCGTATTGCGGCGGTTGTTGCGGATGAAACGACGGCGTAGTCGTAACAGCAGCCGCGGCGTCGCAGCTGTGAGGCATAGCGGCAGATGACGAATGGAACGCTGACGTGGAATGGGAAGAAAATGGTGCCGACGTGGCACACGCATGGTGATTTTGATAAGCATTGCCTGTGTTTGTATCGAAGGGTGTGGTACTCGCTATAGGCTGGGGAGACGTTGATGCGGGAGCAGAACCGGACGAGTAACCAGTCGAGAAACCAGCGGACGAGTTACCACCCATTGAGTAACCAGACGAGAAACCAGTTGAGTAACCAGTCGAGTACGTGACGGCTGAAGACGAAGACCCCATTGACTGCTGTTGACCGGGAAGTTGCGGCGAGTACTCCTGCTGCTGCTGTTGCTGCTGCTGTTGCTGCTGCTGCGGCTGCTGCTGCTGAGATTGCACTTGTTGCGGCTGGGGTTGCTGCTGCTCCCAGTATCCCTGGTTGGTCGAGCTTTGCAACCCGTATCCACCTCCGCTGCCGCAAGTCACGCCGCTATGACCGCCGATCCCGTTACAAGAACGCACGCGCCTGGAAGGTTCCTCGTACGGAGCGGAGTGCTCGTGAGCCTGGCGCATCTGAAGCGGAGCTGGTTGACCTGCTTGACTTGGTTGACCCGGTTGAATCTGCTGAATCGGTTGAATCACCATGTGTTGCGGGGTGTAATCTTGCTGATTGACAGTCGACGTGGCAGAGAGCTGTTGATTCGGTTGAATCCGTTGCGTCTGAGGCGATTCCAGATCGGGGTACAGCGGAGAGTCGTTATTGGTCGTGTTGTTGGGCGATTGCAAAGCGTCGAAGCCCCAGGATGGCGAAAGAGGGTAATCGATGGCGGGCTTTTCGAAGATGTTCGCCGATGGATCGTTCGCCAATGCCCCATTGCACGAGCTGTAGTGTCCGCTGGATGCATCTCCGTTGAACGCGCCGTAATCCGCGGAGTGAGTGCCACGTGGAGGGATCTGGAGCGCGGGCTGAAACAGCTGTTGTTGATACTGCTGCGGCTGATGTGTGAGCAACGAAACCGTCATATTTGCTGAATATACTGGTGGTACGAATTCCCCGCTTCAATGGTTCCACTTTAAGACAGTTTTATTGCGTGAGAGGCTGGGTATACCGAATGCGGCGCCTAGAAGAGGGCTCCTGGAAGTCGCAGGAGTTTTGAGACGCCTCAAAACTCATGCGACCACAGGAGGAATCTTCAGCGGCGAGCAGCGACGCGTCATGTGTTCGTCCACGACATTCCTTGGCCGCGGCTTTCCGAAATTTCTATTCCTTTCAGCAAATCTATCTACTGACGAACTAAATCTCGCGTCTCATTCCAGACAACACAAGGCCGCAGCTCCAAGCTGTTTCGGAAGCGAAGGAGATTACGGAAAGATGGAAGGATAACTTCGGTGGTTGTGGTGGGAAGAAATTCCGACTGGAAAAAAGGGGCGAATATGTGGGGTGAAGAAGGGCAAGGGCGTCGAGTCCCGGCTAGGGACAACCCGGCAGGCTGCAGCCCACCACGCCATGCCCCCGTAATGGGATGAGGTTGGCTGAACATGGGTCGTGGGGATGGCATACATGCGCCTCGCGGTGTAGATGGTGGAATCTCGCTAGCACGCACATGTTTGTGGGGAGAGGGGCGAAGCGAATGCGTGTGCGAATGAGGACGTGTGGATGTGCGAAAGATGGGGTCATGGAGTGTGGGCGCGGTACGGATGAATGGTGCACCCGCCCTTCCAATCGCGCGACGTGGCGGCGAATTCCAGATGGTGGGCTTCGTACAGCGATTCGCAGAAGCCCTTCGCGAAGAAAGGCATGAGTGGCAGAGGAGGAATCTTCATGCGAGTACCAGAGGCGAAGGTTAGCGAGTACTTTCAGGGTTCGTGTTCCGTCGCTCGGTCAAAGCCACATCGGTTGGTCTTGTCAAATGCCGCAAATTCATCCCTCTGATTGGTTACGACGAGGCGGCAACGATGATTGGTTCACTCTGCCAGCCCACAAAATTTCACAGGTTTTGGGAGATGAAAAGTGGCGCACTCAATTCGCCGCCATCGCACGGGCACGTGGCTTGAAGCTGGCGTGTCTCTCACTCCCATGTCGCGTCGCCACCCAACCACCTTGTCTCTCCTGTAAGAATCATGTTTTGAATTCGTTAGTGTAGCTTATGGTACTTAACTTATATAGGTATGTCTCAGACAATAATAAGACTTACACAGCAGCACCCTCAATGTACCAATATTTTGCATCCGAAACAAGTTTGAATCAGCCGTTAAATAGCATACACATAATCAGTGGATTTCTTCAACCCATGGTACGGTACAAACTTCCATGGTTTCACGCAAAAGAATATGAAATTAACTATGACTTGGGCCTCTACTTCCCTTCATGTGCTTTGCGCCCAGCTTCAATAGCTTCTCTGCAAAAGAAAGAACAGACCAAGGAAAAATGTGTAAGGAAATAGGATACAAGCCAAAGGCTGAAGCTGCACGAATGCATGCTTATGTAACTTCAATACTTACTGCAATGCTGCAGTAAGATCCATGTTATTAGGATTTACTCGAACCCCTTCAGAGAACACATTTGCTGCCTCCTCGTAACGCTACAGCACCACAAAAAGCAACAAGTGTACATATTTCGGGAAAGAAAATAATTAAAAAAACAAACAAACAAAACATCTCAGTGCAGGAAAAGTGGGAGCTGTGTCAAGTCGTGGCCATCGTACTGTCTCTCCCAGACAGGCGCATGGTCATCATCACCACCCTCTTTTTCCCCTCCTCTCATCCCCTGTCAAAAACCACTCATCTCCAAGGCTCTGAGCGCACTCCCTTCTCAAAGGTACGCTTCGGCCCAGTCAGGCCGCAGCGACCGACTCATCTGCCCATCTGCCACTGCCTATCCTGCAAAACACCCTTCCTACTCTCTGCTTCCTTCTAATACCCCACCAGCACCCACCCACCTCCATGACCATGAGAGCACTCCCTTCTCGCAAGTACGCCTCGGCCCAGTCAGGCCGCAATAATCGCGCCATCTGCCCATCATGCTGGGCCGAGGCTGCCTGCCCCAGCCGCAGCAAGCAGGTACTGGTGCTGGCCAGCAGCGTCCAGGAGGGGCGCCTGCCTTCCCCTCTCCCTTCTCCCATCCCAACACTCTTCTCTGCGTAAAACCACTCACCTCCATGGCCCTGAGTGCACTCCCTTCTCGGAAGTATGCCTCGGCCCAGTCAGGCCGCAGCAATCGCGCCATCTGCCCATCATGCTGGGCCGAGGCTGCCTGCCCCAGGCGCAGCAAGCATGTACTGGTGCTGGCCAGCAGGGTCCCTCTCATGACCCTGTCGTCTGCTGGAATAGCCGCGAAAAACTCTGACGCCGGGTACTTATCCAGTGCCTGGGGAGGGTACGGAGTGGCAGAGGGGAGGAGGGGAGGAGAAAATCATCTGCCCATCATGCTGGGCTGAGGCTGCCTTCCCCAGGCGCAGCCAGCAAAGGCTGGTGCTGGCCAGCAGCGTGCCTCTCATGACCCTGTCGTCTGCTGGAATAGCCGCAAACAATTCTGACGCCGGGTACAAAGCCAACGCCTGGGGAGGGTACGGGGTGGTGGAGAGGGGTGGCGTAAGGTGGGTCTTAGCACATACCAGCTCTGCTGACGCTGGGTTCAAATCCAATGCCTGGAGTGGGTACGGGGTGGCAGAGGGGTGGGGGTACGATGCCTGCTCATCAGCTCACCTGCCCGTCTGCTCATCTGCCCGTCTGCTCACCTGCCCGTCTGCTCATCTGCCCGTCTGCCAGGGGCAGGGGCAGTCCTCCCTTCCCTCATCCAATTTTCCTCTCCTTCCCCCCCACGTCCCCTTCCCGGTACTGGCACGTGCGCGCACACACACACACACACATATAGACACACACACACCACACACGCACACACGCGCACGAGTGCTCGCACACACACACACACATACACACACACACACGCACGCACGCACGCACGCACGCACGCACGCACGCACGCACGCACGCACGCACACACGCACACACGCACACACGCACACACGCACACACACACACACACACACACACACACACACACACACACACACACACACACACACACACACACACACACACACACACACACACACACACAACACACACACACACACACACACACCACACACACACACACACACACACACACACACACACACACACACACACACACACACACACACACACACACACACACACACACACACACACACACACACACACACACACACACACACACACACACACACACACACACACACACACACACACACACACACACACACACACACACACACACACACATATACACACACACACACACACACACACACACACACACACACACACACACACACACACACACAGAGTAGCTTGGGGCTCGAGTGACTCCGCTTCATGTCGCATCGGAACCCAATGCCTCGACTTCCTATAGATTTTACGTATTGAATAGGTTAGTGTAGCTCGTCTATTTCAATTTCATACTTGACAAACCTAGAGTTTAGATGACCTAGAGTTTATTTTCTTGAAAATTCAAGAATCGTTTCACATACGCTAGATATACCAGCAACATACTCTTCAAGAACCCCAATCACAGATAATCCCAGCGAAATCGCCGCTTAGGTCGCTCTGCAGCGCGCCAGCCAGCGAAATCGCCGCTTAGGTCGCTCTGCAGCGCGCCAGCCAGCGAAATCGCCGCTTAGGTCGCTCTGCAGCGCGCCAGCCAGCGAAATCGCCGCTTAGGTCGCTCTGCAGCGCGCCAGCCAGCGAAATCGCCGCTTAGGTCGCTCTGCAGCGCGCCAAACAGCGAAATCGCCGCTTAGGTCGCTCTGCAGCGCGCCAGCCAGCGAAATCGCCGCTTAGGACGCTCTGCAGCGCGCCAGCCAGCGAAATCGCCGCCTAGGACGCTCTGCAGCGCGCCAGCCAGCGAAATCGCCGCTTAGGACGCTCTGCAGCGCGCCAGCCAGCGAAATCGCCGCCTAGGACGCTCTGCAGCGCGCCAGCCAGCGAAATCGCCGCCTAGGACGCTCTGCAGCGCGCCAGCCAGCGAAATCGCCGCTTAGGTCGCTCTGCAGCGCGCCAGCCAGCGAAATCGCCGCTTAGGTCGCTCTGCAGCGCGCCAGCCAGCGAAATCGCCGCTTAGGACGCTCTGCAGCGCGCCAGCCAGCGAAATCGCCGCTTAGGACGAGCCTCAGATCCGGCGCTGCAAATCAGCGCCCCCACATTGAGACCGGCTGCCCAGGTGCGGGATCCACGCCCCGACATCGAGACACGTGACGTCACAGCGGAACCATGGAAGACAGCCCGGACCCCGGGGATGCCGGGGTCCGGGAGGGAGGAGGACGTGACGGCAAGGCGAAATGGGCCACCGGAAGCACGGAGGAAGGAATGACAACGATGACTTCAAAGGCGACCTGCCCAATGGCCGGCACAAGAGGGGGAGAGAGCCTGCGGAGCAGCAGGAGGGACCACTCGTCCGCGGCATGTGCGACAAAGTCACTAGGTGCCTCCACGACAATCTGACCAAGAGGCAACGCCTCGATACCGACCTAGGCGTGGCCACTAGAGAAGTGGTCGAAAGTGGCAATGGAGAGCACAGGCAAGGCAACACCTCCGACGCGGCGATGGCAGCTTGGGAGGCACATCGCCAGCGTCTACAGGAGTCGCATGACAAGCGTCGGCGAGAACTTAACACCCCTTTAGCACGCCCGGCACTCACTAAATGCGACAACTCAGCGACATGTGGTCCCCGATTAGCCCGAAGACAGGAACGGAGGCGCAAATCAGGAGTTCCGCGGGGTCAAGGGGAAGGAGCGCGGCGAGGCCCGCAAGCCCGGGGGCAGCAGGAGCCGCAGGCTGGGGGGGAGCAGGAGCCGCAGGCTGGGGGGGAGCAGGACCCGCAGACTGGGGGGGAGCAGGACCTGCAGGCTGAGGGGGAGCAGACGTTGGAGTTGGAGATGGAGATGGGGAGGCAATGGGAGCTGCCTACTGGAAGGCAGCAAAAGCTGCAGGCTGGGGGGCAGCAGGAGCTGCAGGCTGGGAGGCAGCAGGAGCTGCAGGCTGGGAGGCAGCAGGAGCTGCAGGCTGGGAGGCAGCAGGAGCTGCAGGCTGGGAGGCAGCAGGAGCTGCAGGCTGGGAGGCAGCAGGAGCTGGAGGCTGGGGTTGAATGGGACCCGCAGGTTGGGAAGGAGCAGGAGCCGCAGACAAAGGGGCAGCAGGCTTTGGAGGCGGAGATGGAGATGGGGGGGCAGCAGCAGCTGCCGGCTGGAAGGCAGCAAGAGCTGCAGGCTGGAGGGCAGCAAGAGGGGCCGGCTGGGGGGCAGCAGGAGTCGCAGGCTGGGTGGGATCAGGACCGGCAGGTCGAGGGGCAGCAGGCTTCGGAGGCGGTGATGGTGATGGAGATGGGGGGGCAACAGGAGCTGCCGGCTGAAAGGCAGCAAGAGCTGCAGGCTGGAGGGCAGCAGGAGCCGCAGGCAACGAGGCAGCAAGAGCTGCCGGCAGAGGGGAAGGAAGACCCGCAGGCTGGGGGGGAGCAGGAGTCGGAAGTGGACATGGAGATAGAGATAGGAATGGTAACGGAGCAGCAGGTCGAGAGACAGCTTGGGCTGCAAGCTGAGTGGCCGCAGGTGTTGGAGGTGGAGATGGAGGAGGCACAGGAGGAGGGGGGGGGAGAGCGGCAGGGAAGCGTACAGGAGGGGTGTCAAACGGAGAATCAGTCTCAGCCGCAAGAAGGGGAGCAGCAAGGGTGTCGAGAAAGGAACCGGCCCCAAGAGCGTAGAAGCATGCAACTTGAAGAGCCGATCAGTGGGTTGCAAGAGCAACAGGCGCGGGTTCAGCAGGGGGTCGCTAGCCCGGGCGGCGCAGGCCAAGCGAAAAGGTCGCGAGCTCGGGGCCGAAGAGGGAGACGACACGCAGCCAAGTTGCAAGGAGCATCCCAGGGCGAGCAGCAGCCAGGGGGTCAGCAGGGGTCGACAAGGGCGCCTCAGGGGGTGCTGCAGGCCGGGGAGGTGCCGGAGGCGACAGAGGCAACCCAGGGAGGGTGGCAGACCGGTGGTCGGGCGGAGAGGACTAGGGCACCCCGGGGAGTGCAGCAGCCAGGGGGGCAGCCGGGGGTGACAGGGGGACCCCATAGAGCGCCCGGAGCACCCCAGGGAGCGCAGCAGGCAGGAGGGGAGCCGAGGGTGCCCGGGGCACCCCAGGGAGTGCAGCAGGCAGGAGGGGAGCCGAGGGTGCCCGGGGCACCCCAGGGAGTGCAGCAGGCAGGAGGGGAGCCGAGGGTGCCCGGGGCACCCCAGGGAGTGCAGCAGGCAGGAGGGGAGCCGAGGGTGCCCGGGGCACCCCAGGGAGTGCAGCAGGCAGGAGGGGAGCCGAGGGTGCCCGGGGCACCCCAGGGAGTGCAGCAGGCAGGAGGGGAGCCGAGGGTGCCCGGGGCACCCCAGGGAGTGCAGCAGGCAGGAGGGGAGCCGAGGGTGCCCGGGGCACCCCAGGGAGTGCAGCAGGCAGGAGGGGAGCCGAGGGTGCCCGGGGCACCCCAGGGAGTGCAGCAGGCAGGAGGGGAGCCGAGGGTGCCCGGGGCACCCCAGGGAGTGCAGCAGGCAGGAGGGGAGCCGAGGGTGCCCGGGGCACCCCAGGGAGTGCAGCAGGCAGGAGGGGAGCCGAGGGTGCCCGGGGCACCCCAGGGAGTGCAGCAGGCAGGAGGGGAGCCGAGGGTGCCCGGGGCACCCCAGGGAGTGCAGCAGGCAGGAGGGGAGCCGAGGGTGCCCGGGGCACCCCAGGGAGTGCAGCAGGCAGGAGGGGAGCCGAGGGTGCCCGGGGCACCCCAGGGAGTGCAGCAGGCAGGAGGGGAGCCGAGGGTGCCCGGGGCACCCCAGGGAGCGCAGCAGGCAGGAGGGGAGCCGAGGGTGCCCGGGGCACCCCAGGGAGTGCAGCAGGCAGGGGGGCAGCCGGGGGTGCCCGAGGCACCCCAGGGAGTGCAGCAGACAGGATGGCAGCCGGGGGTGCCCGGGGCACCCCAGGGTACGCAGCAGGCAGGGGGGGGATCGATGGACGACCGGGAACAGCAGTTGGAGGAGTGGTGCCGACTTTTGGAGTTTGATACCCCCATGGCGACTGCGGAGGAGTCAGAGGCGGACGGAGAACCACCCAGTCCGCCTTCCCCATGCCCCCGTTTCCCGTGTGACACGTGTTTCCACACGTTCGCCACGAGAGGGGCCGCTGCGAACCATATGAAGGTATGCCGGGCGGCTGAGGCGGAGAGACGCGCGCAGGCACTTGGCTCGATCCCGTCTCTGGTGGAGACCGACACACAGGAGCGACCGACGCCGCGGGAATTTGGGGACGAGGCGTGGGCAGGGGTTAAGTCATGGGAGTGGGAGGCATTTTTCTGTGTGGAGGCGGTTGGAGGGAGGACAGTGCGCCGGATCCCGCAGCGGGCCCGGTCCGGGGTCTTAGACGCACTCTGTTGCATCTTGAAGCGGCTGAAGAGCCGACCGGGAGATGAAGCTGCTACCCTCCTACTCCTGGCGTTTCCGCGCCTCATCCTAGCCGTGCCTCCCAAGCCAGGCATAGGTCAGAAGGCGCTGATCATAGAGCGGCTGGGGGCCTTCTGGGAGGGGAGGTGGCGGGAGTTGTTCGACGCTGCCATGGCGGCGGCACGGCCAGCAGTTCGCCCACTTGCCTACACGTGCTCTGACCAGGACCCGGAGGCCATCCGCCTGTCACGGTGCCGATCTCGGTGTAAAGTGGGAGAGTGGAGCCGTGGTTTGGCTTGCCTCACAGCAGGAGAGTTGGCTCGACCGTCTGAGGCTATGGTGCAGTCGCTGCACCCAGCTAGCAGTGGCGAGGTACCACCGTGGGTTCGTGAGTTTACTGTCGACGCTCCTCAGCGGCCTCCACTCACGACCGACATCCTGGCTAGAGCTATCCACACAGCTGCTCGCGCCTCAGCTGCAGGGCCATCGGGATGGGTCACAGAGCATCTGCGCGACACTTTCCTCACGGAACCTTCCTGCCTCTCCCACCTGCTGGAAGTGTTCAACCAATGGGTGGCGGGACAGGTCCCCGAGCGAGCTCGGCCCTGGCTCGCCGCATCCAACCTAGTCGGGCTTTCCAAACCCAACGGTGACGTCCGGCCGGTGGCGATCGGGGAGGTGCTTCCGCGTATCCTCGCTCGAGCTCTCTGCATCTCGCTTCGCCCTGTGATGGCTTCTTATTTTCTGCCGTGTAACCAGCTGGGAGTGGGCACCAGGGCCGGGGTGGAGATTCTTACTCATTCTTTCCGGTCAGCGCTGGCCACTCACCCCGACTGGTGTGCGCTGCAGATAGATGTCGCGAACGCCTTCAATTCGTTTCATCGCCACGCGATGTTCGAGGGGCTGAAGGAGTCGCCTTTCTCAGGAATGATCCCATTCTTGCGTGTCTTCTATGGGACACCTAGCGACCTGTACCTCCGAGCGGGCCCTTTCGTACAGAGTCTTGAGTCGGCACGAGGATCGCGACAGGGGGACCCGCTCGGCCCTTTTCTTTTCGCTTTCACGCAGCAGCAGGTGCTGGGGACGGTGACTAGAGAGTTCAGGGACCTACTTTTCTTGAGCTATGCAGACGATACCTACATCCTGGGACCAGCGGCTAGGATTCTGGAGGCTTTTGGGGTGCTGCGGGAGAGGTTGGAGTGGGTGGGGCTGGAAGTGCAGGCGCACAAGTGCAGGTTTTGGGAGCGTGGAGGTGCAGATTTGGAGCGGGCATTGCCTTTGGGGATGCAGCGGGAGGAGGAGGGTCTCACTGTGGTGGGCGTGCCTATTGGGGAGGAGGATTGGGAGGGGGCCCGATTACGGAAGCGGCTTCGCGAGTTGCAGGCGCCATTGCCGTGGCTCCCCCTGCTCGACCACCCCCAGATGGCCTCGCATCTCCTCGCTATTGCAGTTTCAGCACGGCCGATGTACCTGGCCCGGACTATGCCGCCGCGGCCGGAGGTGGTGGAGGCCTTTAGAGAGTGGGACAGCTGTCTGGAGGATTGCTTTGAGCAGCTTTTCCCCCCTGGCACTTGGGAGCAGGACCCCGGCAGGTCTAGGCGCGCACGCATGCAGCTGCATCTCCCTGTGCGCCTCGGAGGGTTTGGGATCCGGGCGGCGGCCTCTTTGAGTCCGCTCTCCTATGTTTGTGGGTGGGCGCAGGCCGCACGGGATATTGCACATTTGGGGGTGGCGGGCGAGGAGGCGATGTTCGCAGAGTACCTCACCACTTCGGCGGGGGCGGAGCTTCTTGACCCGTGGTTTGCCAAGGCCATTGAGCAGTTGCCCGCGACTATACGCCAGGAGCTGCCGGACTTACCCCTGTGTGTGGCGGCCCCTCCTCTTCGGCTTTTCCAGGCGCGGCAGCGGCAGTTGGCTGTTGAGGAGCTCCAGGCACTCCGCCGCTTGGCTCGTGACGATGCCACCCTGGCCCGTTTCACATCCCTTCAGGGCCCGGGGGCTGGTGCATGGGTTTCGGCAGTTCCGGCTCATTCAGATCTCACATTCACTGCAGCGGAGTGGGGCATTGCTGCTGCTATACGGCTTGGTCTCCCAATCCAGCAGCTGCAAGTGGCGGGGAGGTGTGTTTGTGGCACAGCGTATGATGACCCAGCAGACCCGCATCATGCGCTGAGATGCAAGCACCAACACGGTCCATCTCGGGTGCATGATGAGGTGAAGTTTGCGGTGGCAAAGATCGCTAAGGCGTCAGGGGGGGTGGTGACGATGGAGGATAGTGCGGTGCTGCCGGGGAAGCGGGTTGACGTAGCGGTGCGACGACCAATGGCTGGGGAGGCTCATGCTTTAGAGATTAGTGTCGCGGACCCGCTATCACTGTCTCCATCTCTGCTAGGGCAGTGCGGGCGGTCTATAGGCGTGGCGGCAAAGGAGTGGGAGCGTCGCAAAACGGGGGATTACGCGCCTCTTCTTGCACGGAACCGAGGCGTGCAGTTCACCCCTTTGATAGTGGAGACGTGGGGGTGTCTCGGCGGTCGCTTCCGGCGGTGGCTTCGACAGCAGGGGGACGCGCACGTGGGGCTAGCTGTGTCACGGGGGGCTTGTCGGGAGGATGACACTTCGTTCTCGGCTTACCTTTTGGGGTCTCTGAAGGCGCTCATCGGAGTGGCGTTACAACGGGCGCAAGCTCGTGTCATCCTGCTTCGGGCGGCGTCTTCCATGGGGGGGTTGAATGTGGACTTGGTGGATCGGGAGAGGGACGATGTCGAGGTGGAGGGCGGGCCTCTTTGGGTGGAGGCCCCCTACATGGTGGATGTGCAGATGTGACTTGGGGGGGGGAGGAAGGGGGCGAGGGGGAATGGGGTGCGAGATGGGACGTCTGGTAGGGGATCCGGGTTGGGTTTTTTTCTTTATGGAGTATTTTTATGGGGCTTTTTATGGGTGTTGCGTTTGAGTTGTTTCTGGTGTCTTTCTTTCCCCTTTTCTTCTCCCTCTTTCCCTTTTCCTCTTTCTATCCATAAGTACTGTACAACTGATCCACAAGACGACATGCTTTTTTAACATACTCTGCAGTATACAAAAAGTATGGGTGAAAGTACCAACCAACCAAAACATCTGAGGGTACATTCCGCTGTGGACACATGTCCCAATCGATGTGTCCCAATCGTTTCTACCGCACTGCATCGTATTACACCAAATTGCACCCTAGTTTCGAAATTTTCGCGTCTCTGGTTTAGTTCGGTTCGGAGCGGTACACTCGATTGGGACATGTGTCTACAGCGGAATGTACCCTGATTTGAAAAACACTTGGCTTTGCAGTTACGGTAGTAGAGCACACACAATGACACCGGAAATTTAATACGAACTCTCATGGTGTTTTCAAGCAGGGCCCAAAATAGGTTTAGGGTCACTCTTTCAAATCAGGGTGGCAGGCCCTCCGTACCCTGACTGTTAGGGTATTTTTTTTCGTACACTGTTCACAGCAGCCTAAAATTTCTGGTACACTGAATTCAGCAGAGTATTTTTTCCAATACACTGTTTCTTTCACGGAATCTTATATTCTGCTAACAGTCCATACACAGTAAAATGCCATGAAAGCAAACACACGAGCGCGCTTGCAGCCGCACTGCTTCTACGTGGGCGCGCCAGTGGGCATACCGTACAAATGGTCCTGTGGGACCGTGGTGAATTTGTCAAACATATATGCTGGATATTGTCTAGGCTGTAGTGGGGTAGCCCATATGGGGTACAGCCCAATTAGGGTTTACTACTTGTACTCCTGCATGCTGCTAGTTCATTCATTTCCTGCTGCTAGATTCTGACATGGTTTCAGAGCACTAAGGTCCGTAGGACCGTTTTTTTTTCGGGCCCACCTACCGCTGCGGTTACCGCGCTACCCCACGTACCTGCCTGCCTTGCCTTGCCTTGTGACGTGCTGCACTATGTGCGCCGTCCAGCAGCCCTAGCGCTGCCTCCTACTGCCCTAGGCCAGCGCACTGCCCCTAGAGGCCCGTAAGGCCCACGCGCCGCCCCTAGAGGCCCGTAAGGCCCGCGCAGCCTGCTGCAGCCGCGCGCAGCCCGCACAGAGCCCGCGCAGCCCGCGCCGAGCCGCGCGCAGCCCGCTGCAGCCGCGCGCAGCCCGCACAGAGCCCACGCAGCCCGCGCCGAGCCGCGCACAGCCCGCTGCAGCCGCGCGCAGCCCGCACCGAGCCGCGCACAGCCCGCTGCAGCCGCGCGCAGCCCGCGTCGAGCCGCGTGCGGCCTGCTACGGCCTCGCGAGACCCGCGCGCGGCCCGCAGCAGCCCGCGCCGAGCCGCGCGCGGCCTGCTACTGCCTCGCGCGGCCCGCGCGCGGCCCGCTACTCCTTAGCGCGGCCGCGCGCGGCCTGCAGCAGCTCCGCGCGCTGTCCGCGCAGCCCGCGCCGAGCCGCGCGCGGCCCTCTGCCTCGGCCACGACCTGCCGCTGATGCGGCCCCGCCCTGCAGCTACCACGGCCCCGACCTGCCGCTGATGCGGCCCCGCTCTGCAGCTGCCACGGCCCCGACCTGCCGCTGACGCGGCCCCACCCTGCTACTGCCGCTGAGACGGCCCCACCCTGCAGCTGCTTCGGCCCTGCTCTGCAGCCGGTTTTGCGGCCCCGACGCCGCCGCTGTCGTGCGCCTACTCGGCCGCCGCCCGTCGAGCGCCGGCCCTGCTCGCCTGGTGAGCACCTGCCTGCCTGCCTGACGACCTGCCTGTCTGCCTGCCTGCCTGCCGGCCTGGCTGCCTGCCTGCCTGCCTGCGCGACTGCCTGCCTGCCTGCCGGCCTGCCTGCCTGCCTGCCGGCCTGCCTGTCTGTCTGCTTGCCTGCCTGCCTGCCTGCCTGTCTGCCTGCCTGCCTGCCTGGCTGCCTGCCTGCCTGCCGGCCTGCCTGCCTGCCTGCTTGCCTACCTGCCTGCCACGCCTGCCCTGCCCGCGCTACTGCTGCTGCTACTGCTACTGGCAGGTGGCCAGATGCAGCTCCAGCGACGTTCACGCGAGCCTCTGACGCCCCAGCAGCTTAGTGAGTGGTATACTAGCTGGGGTTGTCGCAGTAGCCGTCGTAGCTGTCGCCCTGGAGCTGGTCAGTTGGGAGCGTCTGGCAGTGGCCCGCTACAGCTGCAGGGGCGTCCACGTGAGACACTTACGCCCCGGCAGCTCCAGGAGTGGTACGCTCAGTGTAGCAGGTCTACGCGTACAGTTCGCTGCCCGTACGTCATTCGCACAGGTGCTAGGACTGGTCAGCCTTGTGGGACGCTTGGTCACACACAGTCCCGCTGCTTCATTCGTCTGAGCGACGACTGGCGCACAGTGTTTGGCGACGAGGCTGAGCTCCCCACCTGGCTGGAGCTGCATGGACAGAGGGTAGATATCTTTGCGCGTGACTATGATGCTATTCTCACTGCCATGTATGCATTGCCTACTAGTGCTGATCGTGCCTGTTCTCTGTGCGTACCGCCTGACCCTGGTGAGGCTGCTGCTCTAGGTGCTAGTGCGTCTCCTGCTCTAGGTGCTGGTGAGGCTGCTACTCTAGGTGCTAGTGCGTCTCCTGCTCTAGGTACTGGTGAGGCCGTGGCTTCAGGTGCTGGTGAGTCTGCTCTCTCTGGTACTGCGCCACCTACGGTCTCGCACACCTTCACCCTTGACTCAGGAGCTTCTCGCTCCTTCTTTCGCGACTGCACCACACTCACGCCGCTTAGTCGGCCAGTTCCAGTCTCCCTGGCGGACCCCTCCGGGGGTCCAGTCCTTGCCCACTACTCCACGGTTCTGCCGTGTCCGGCCGTCCCGTCCGGCTCGCTGTCAGGTCTTTACCTCCCCTCGTTCTCTACGAACTTGGTGAGTGGAGCTGACCTCCAGGATCGGGAGGTTGACCAGTTCACTCCTGCGAGTCAGCGAGTGACTCACTGTACGTGTGCTAGGATGGGCCGGCACTTGGCCACGTTCACCCGTGCACCTGGCTCGAGTCTGTACACACTGACCACTGAGTCCCCTCAGGTAGCTGCGTCTGCGTCTACGTCTGGTCAGCTGGCGGCCCCCTGTGAGTGTCGCGCTTTGTCGCACGACACTCTCCTGTGGCACCACCGTCTTGGTCACCCCTCCTTGCCTCGCCTGCGTCGCATGCACTCTCGCTCCCTGGTCTCTGGAATTCCCAGGTCTCTGCCTGCCCTCCCTCCCTCGCCTGCGCCGCCCTGCATTCCTTGCGTCGAGGGGCGGCAGCGCGCCGCTCCTCACTCCTCCTCGTTTCCTCCCACAGAGGCTCCCCTGCAGACGCTCCACCTGGACGTGTGGGGCCCAGCCCGCGTCCAGGGACAGGGCCGCGAGCGGTACTTCCTGCTGGTCGTCGACGACTACACGCGTTACACCACGGTCTTCCCCTTGCAGAGCAAGGGGGACGTCCCTGATGTTTTGATCCCTTGGATCCGCGCTGTTCGTCTCCAGCTCCGCGAGCGGTTCCGGCGGGATTTTCCTGTCCTGCGTCTGCACTCTGACAGAGGTGGTGAGTTTTCCTCTGACCTCTTGGCAGCCTACTGTGCGGAGCACGGCATCACCCAGTCGTTCACGCTTCCGGCCTCTCCACAGCAGAATGGGGTTGCTGAGCGTCGCATTGGCTTAGTCATGGAGGTCGCTCGTACCTCCATGATCCATGCGGCTGCCCCCCATTTCCTGTGGCCGTTTGCGGTCCGGTACGCCGCGCATCAGCTCAACCTCTGGCCCCGTGTCTCCTTGCCGGAGACCTCGCCCACACTGCTGTGGACGGGGAAGGTTGGTGATGCGTCGCGTTTCCGGGTCTGGGGTGCTCGTGCCTTTGTCCGCGATACCACCGCGGACAAGCTCTCCGCCCGCGCTGTTCCCTGTGTCTTCCTTGGCTTTGTCCCTGACGCGCCTGGTTGGCAGTTTTACCATCCCACCTCGCGCCGTGTCTTTGCGTCTCAGGACGTCACGTTCGACGAGTCGGTTCCCTTTTACCGTCTCTTCCCCTACCGCACTGCCCCGCTCCCCCCCCCGCCGCTCTTCCTCGCTCCAGGTGCTCCCCAGGTAGACCCCCTCCCCACTCCTGGTCCTGCTCCTTCAGGTGTTTCTCAGGTAGACCCTCCTCCCTTGACTGCGCCGGTTGAGGTCACTGGTGACTCAGGTCCTACTGAGGGTGGTCCTTCTCGGGGTGCTACTTCTAGGGGTGCTGAGCCTGGGGGTGCTGAGCCTGGGGGTGCTGAGCCTGGGGGTGCTGAGCCTGAGGGTGCGGAGCTTGAGGGTGTGGAGCCTGGTGGTGCTGAGCCTGAGTGTGAGGGGTCTGGGGGTGCTGAGCTTGGCGGTACTGACGCTGGAGGTTCTGGAGCTACTGAGGGTGCTGGCGCTGGAGGTTCTGGAGCCGCTGGAGGTGCAGGTGCTGAGGGTACTGACACCGGAGGTTCTGGAGCCGTTGGGGGTGCGGGCGCTGAGGGTTCTGAGTCTGCTGTTGCGCGGTCTCCTTGGAGTAGCCGCCTTCGTCCACGTGTGCCTCTCACCCCACAGCAGCTGCAGGACTGGTACGGTCGCCGTCCGCGTCGCGCTGCTGGAGCTAGGAGTGGTGCTGGACCTTTGTCTACTGGAGGTGCTGGAGTCGCTGGTTCTGGAGGTGCTCGTACTGGAGACACTGCGGCTGGAGACCCTGGGACTGGAGGTGCTGGCTCTGGGGGTGCTGCTGCTGGAGACACTGAGGCTGGAGACCCTGGGACTGGAGGTGCTGGTTCTGGGGGTGCTGCTGCTGGAGACACAGAGGGTGGAGACCCTGGGACTGGAGGTGCTGGTTCTGGGGGTGCTGCTGCTGGAGACACTGAGGCTGGAGACCCTGGGACTGGAGGTGCTGGTTCTGGGGGTGCTGCTGCTGGAGACACAGAGGTTGGAGACCCTGGGGCTGGAGGTGTCGGCTCTGGGACTGGAGCTTCTGGAGCTGCTGGAGGTACTGGAGCTGCTGGAGGCACTGGAGCTGCTGGAGCTGCTGGTACTGGTGCAGCTGCGCCGACACGACGGTTCTTCGCTCCGCCGTCTCCGTCGTCTCTGCCGCCGTCTGACTCTGTTCTTCGTCAGGTTCTTACTCTCCCGTCGTCTACTGGTCTTCCGTTACAGCCCGGCTCACCGCTGCCTGCTCCTTCTCCTTACACTGTGCAGACTGGTAGTCCTGCTGAGCGTCGTGAGCCTGCGTCGCGTCCTGTTTCGCCTGTTCGTCCTAGTCGTACCGGTCGTCGTGTTCCTCGTTCGCGTCAGCCGGCTGTCCCCAGCGCACACCTCGTAGTCCGTCGTCCTTCCTCTGCTCCGCAGCCTGTTCCTCTGCCGTCTCCTCCTGCATCCTCTTTGCCTGACGTTCCGGACCCTGCGTCTGACCGGTTTCGTGCTGAGCACCCTACTGTCACGCGTCTACTAGCCACAGTTGTCACTGACCCGTCGTTTGAGTCTGCTGCTGCGTCTGCTCTTGTCGCTGAGCTTGTTGACTTTGCTGCTGCCTGTCGTCTAGACTTCACTGCCAGTCTTGTTACTGAGTCTGAGTCTGTCTGTCCTCCGTCCGTCGGGGGTGAGTGTGCTCTTAGCACGGACGTCTTTGAGGACAGACAGGAGGAGTTCCAGTGTCTCGCTGCTGCTTTACCTCATCTTGTGTCCTCGCTACTTGCCCCTGAGGGAGACCCGGATGCACCAGACATCCCGACTCCGCGCTCTTACGCAGAGGCGATAGAGGGTCCCTACTCCTCTCAGTGGCAGGCAGCCATGGACGCAGAGATGGCTTCCTGGAAGTCCACAGGCACCTATGTTGACGAGGTTCCCCCACCTGGGGCGAACATCGTCAGTGGCATGTGAATTTTCAGGGTGAAGCGGCCGCCGGGTTCTCCGCCTGTCTTCAAGGCGCGTTACGTGGCTCGAGGCTTCAGTCAGCGAGAGGGAGTTGACTTCTTCCAGACCTTCTCCCCCACCTCGAAGATGACCACTCTTCGGGTGCTGCTGCATGTTGCTGCTCACCGTGACTACGAGCTTCACTCTCTTGACTTCAGCACAGCTTTCTTACAGGGCAGCCTGCACGAGGAGATCTGGCTGCGCCGCCCCCCGGGCTTCACTGGGTCGTTCCCTCCTGGCACCCAGTGGAGCCTCCGGCGGCCGGTCTACGGTCTCCGCCAGGCACCACGTGAGTGGCACGACACACTGAGGACTACGCTTGCGGCTCTTGGGTTTGCGCCTTCTACTGCTGACCCGTCGCTGTTTCTGCGCACCGACACTTCACTGCCGCCGTTCTACATCCTCGTGTACGTCGACGACTTGGTTTTTGCCACTGCTGACACTGAGGCTCTCGCCCACGTGAAGTCGGAGCTGCAGAAGAGACACACGTGCACAGACTTGGGTGAGCTGCGCAGCTACCTTGGCTTGCAGATCACCCGGGACCGAGCACGCCGCACCATCACCTTGACTCAGTCACACATGGTGCAGCAGGTCCTTCAGCGCTTCGGCTTCACCTGGTCTTCAGCACAGGCCACTCCTCTGGCTACAGGTCACACGCTCTCAGCTCCACCTTCGGACGAGTCCGTAGAGCCGAGTGGTCCTTACCCAGAGCTAGTCGGCTGCCTCATGTACCTGATGACTTGCACTCGACCTGACCTCGCGTACCCTCTTGGTCTTCTGGCTCGCTACGTGGCTCCTGGTCGGCACCGACCTGAGCACATGGCTGCTGCTAAGAGGGTACTGCGCTACTTGTGCAGCACATCAGGCATGGGGCTAGTGCTTGGAGGGACGAGCCCAGTTGTCCTCACTGGGCACTCAGACGCTTCTTGGGTTGACGACCTGGCTACTCAGCGGTCGTCACAGGGTTACACCTTCAGCCTTGGCTCTGGTTCAGTTTCGTGGCGTTCTACACGCTCGTCTTCAGTTCTCAGCTCCAGTTGTGAGGCTGAGATCTACGCCACAGCCATGGCTGCACAGGAGTTACGCTGGCTCACCTACCTGCTGACTGACTTGGGAGAGCAGCCTCGTTCTCCTCCAGTGCTGTACGTCGACAACCAGGCTGCCATTGCCTTGTGTGAGGAGCACAGACTGGAGCACAGAACGAAGCACATTGCTCTGCGTTACTTCCTGGCTCGAGAGTTGCAGCAGCGAGGCCAGCTTCGTCTTCGTCACGTGGCCACTCGGGCCAACACTGCTGATATATTCACCAAGGCACTTCCGTCTGGTGATCATCAGCGCTTTTGTACCCTGTTAGGCCTTGTGCCTACGTTTCCACACTTGCTGTAGTTTCAACTTGTACTGTGATCTATATATATACATGCATGCCTGCTCTTGCTAGGTAGTCATCACTGTACTGTTATTGTTGCATATATATCTCTGCATGTGGACTGGCCTTGTGGCCCTTTGCTTGTGCTCAGAATGTGTGGTGACGTTGAGATCCACCCTGAGCTTGCTTTGCTTCTCTTGACTGGTCGTTTGACCCCTTGTTCTCCCCCACTTTGCCTATGGGGGTGTGTCAAACATATATGCTGGATATTGTCTAGGCTGTAGTGGGGTAGCCCATATGGGGTACAGCCCAATTAGGGTTTACTACTTGTACTCCTGCATGCTGCTAGTTCATTCATTTCCTGCTGCTAGATTCTGACAGAATTTTGTCTTGGCGCGCACTGTGGCGGAATCCTCGGTAAAAGTGTAGTTGGGCCCGTACCCTGATACAGCCAGTGTAACCGAAATTGTTACCAGAGTAGTTTACAACGAATCCTGATTTCATTAGGGTAAAATATTTCATAGCCTGATTTCACAAGGGTAACTGCCAAAAAGCGGCCTACCATCAGGGCAAAAAGGGTATTTTACCCTTGAAATTTGGGCCCTGTTTTCAAGCACTAGAGCCTGAGCTACAGTAGAGCCCGTCTAGAAGTAATCTAGGACTGGGACCCCTGCTGCCCTTTATGTGCTTTGACTACTTTTGAGGCGCCTCAAAAGTCCTTTCAAGCACTAGACTAGAGCCTGTCTAGAAGTCATCTAGGACTGGGACCCCTGCTTCTCTTTATGTGCTTTGCGCCCGGCTTCGATCGCTTCCCTGTACAAAAACAAAGGAAGGGAGCCAAACACATACATAAGAAACTAGGGTACAATTCAGAGGCTGCATGAGTGCATGTTTATGTGAATTAATCACTTACTGGAATGCTGCTGTGAGATCCATGTTATTGGGGTCGACTTGAACCCCCTCGAAGAACACATTCGCTGCATCCTCGTAACGCTGCAACACAACCAAGGGAAACATGAATTTCCCGTAGAAAACTAGTAAATGCTCACACACACACACACACACACACGCACGCACGCACGCACGCACACACACACACACACACACACACCCACCCACCCACACACACACACATTCCACTGCAAGAAAAATGTGAACCACGTCGTGTCGAACTGGGGTCACTGCCGCCTTTTCTCCCACTCACATTCCCTCCCCTCCCAACACTCCCGTCTGCCTAAAACCACTCACCTCCATGGCCCTGAAGGCAGTTCCTTCTCGAAAGTACGCCTTGGCCCAGTCGGGTCCTCCCCCTTCAGAGCACTCTCCTCTGTCCAAAACCACTCACCTCCATGGCCCGGAATGCAGTGCCTTCTCGAAAGTACGCCTTGGCCCAGTCAGGCCGCAGCGACCGACTCATCTGCCCGTCTGCCAGGGCAAGAGGCGCCTGCCTATCCCACCACACACCCTTTCCTCCCCCTTCAGAGCACTCTCCTTTGTCCAAAACCACTCACCTCCATGGCTCGGAATGCAGTTCCTTCTCTAAAGTACGCCTTGGCCCAGTCGGGCCGCAGAGCTCGGCTCATCTGCCCGTCTGCCAGGGCAAGAGGCGCCTGGTCCAGGCGCAGCCAGCTGACACTGCGGTTGGCCAGCAGAGTGCCCTTCATCACCCTGTCGTCCGCTGGAATGGCTGGTAAGTCCGCCTTGGGGTACATATCCAATGCCTGGAGAGTGGGGTTTGAGATGGTGGAGAGGGGTGAAGGGGGTTGTTTTCTCATCTGCCCGTCTGCCAGGGCCAGGGGCGCCTGTCCCAGTCGCAGCCAGCTGACGCTGCGGTTGCCAGCAGAGTGCCCTTCATCACCCTGTCGTCCGCTGGTGTCGCTTCCAGGTCCGCTTTGGGGTACAGGTCGAGGGCCTGGAGAGGGGGTTTGGAGTGGTGGAGAGGGGTAGAGGGGGTTATTTGCCCGTCTGCCCGTCTGCCAGGGCGAGGGGTGCCTGTCCCAGGCGCAGCCAGCTCACGCTGCGGTTGGCCAGCAGAGTGCCCTTCATCACCCTGTCGTCCGCTGGGGCTTCTGCCAGGTCTGCCTTGGGGTAGAGATCCAATGCCTGGAGAGGGGGGTGCGGGGTGGTGGAGAGGGGTGGAGGGGAGGAATGACTCATCTGCCCATCTGCCAGGGCGAGGGGCGCCTCCTGTCCCAGTCGCAGCCAGCTGACACTGCGATTGACCAGCAGACCCTGAGGTGATCTGAACACAAAATTGCCCCTCGCCTTCGCCTCTACCACTGCTGCAGCAGCATATCTGTGAACAATGTTGCCACAGACGCACATGCCTGCATGGACGGCTGTAAGACAACACACCCACCCCCCACCATACACAACCACACACGCACGCACGCACGCACGCACGCACGCACGCACGCACGCACGCACGCACACACACACACACACACACACACACACACACACACACACACAATAACATACCTGCGTGTAAGCATCAACAGCCTCTTGAAACTGCTGTGACCTGAATGCTGCGTCTCCTCTTGCCTTCGCCTCTGCCACTGCTGCAGCCATTTCCGCAGACAGAGCAGACCCAGGGGGTGCTGCACCTACCCCCCCTGCTCCCCCTCCTCCTCCTGCTGACGCCTCCTCTCCCTTCCCCCCTCCTCCTGCTCCTCCCCCTCCCGCTCCTCCTGCTCCCGCCGCCCGTTTCATCACCCCTTCCACCGTCCAATCCCCCTCCGCCACGTCAGCAGG
This sequence comes from Closterium sp. Yama58-4, assembly GCA_947470075.1. Classification (NCBI taxonomy): domain Eukaryota; kingdom Viridiplantae; phylum Streptophyta; class Zygnematophyceae; order Desmidiales; family Closteriaceae; genus Closterium; species Closterium sp. Yama58-4. The sequence goes on from CANIUD010000214.1 coordinate 555,679, forward strand.
CCGCTGAGTCACCGGCAGCAGCAATTCTACAACCTCCTTATTCCCCGCAGCAGCAGCGGCGTCTAAAGCAGTCATGCCGTCCTCGTCCCGCTTGTTGGCATCGGCGCCGGCGGCAAGGAGGGCGGAGACGGCAGGTGTGTTGCCGGCGTCAGCAGCTACGATGAGAGGCGTGGTGGAGGTGACACAGGGGAGAGGGGAGGACGGGGCAGCAGCACTGTTTCCATTGGCAGTAGCAGCAGCAGCAGCAGCAGCAGTTGGTGGGAAGAGGGGGACCGCCTGGGTTGGGCTGAGCCCCATGCTGTGGGAAAGGGGAGAGGGAAGGAGGAAAGGGGAATAGGAAGTAGTGGGTTCAAGGGAGAAGGTTAGGACGGCTGGCATGAGCACCAGTGGTAAGGAGGGCGGAGACGGCGGGTGTGTTGCCGGCGTCGGCAGCAACAATGAGAGGCGTGGTGGAGGTGACACAGGGGAGAGGGGAGGTGTCAACGGCCAGCAACAGTGCCGTTGGCACTGGCAGCGGCGGCGGCAGCAGCAGCGTTGGTGGGGAGATGGGGACCGCAAGTGCACCGTGCTGAGACAAACACAAAGGGGAAACAGGATGGGGGGGTTCAAACAAGAGGGTTAAGAAGGTTGGCGGCAGCACCGGCGGCAAGGAGGGCGGAGACGGTGGGAGTGTTGGGAGCTCTTCCCATCCTCATTAAGCGGGTCTGGAATTTAAGTTTCCTGTGCCCTTTACCTATCTCAATCGTACCTGGAGCAATAGCTTGACGATTTTTGTCTCCCCAGCAGCAGTGGCAGTGAGGAGCGAGTTCACGCCATCCTCAACCCAAACCTGAACCCGAACCCACAACCTACTTACCTTGAGCAGCAGTTTCACAATTTCAGTCTCCCCAGCAGCAGTGGCAGTGAGTAGCGAGTTCACCCCATCCTCGTTGGGCGTGTCTGGATTGGCTCCCCTCGTTAGAAGCACCTCTGCTGCAGCCACCTTCCCATGCCCGCACGCCCACAGCAGCGGAGGCCCGGCGTCGCTCTGCGCGTTAGGGTCGGCGCCGTGGTCCAATAGGAGCTCGAGGATCTTCACCGAACCTGCGAAGGAGATTAGGGAGTTGTCAGGGAGCACTAGGTTCGTTATTGTTGGTCAATAGGAGCTCAAAAGGAAAAAGTTACAAGCAACAGCAACAACAATAACATACACCAGACTGATTACCCGTGGTTCTAAAAAGTGTACGTATAACAACGCAGCTATCACCCACCATGCCCCGCTGCGTGATGTATCGCCTGCGCGCCTGACTTCTCTGCTGACGTGGCAACAGCCGCCCCGTGCTCAACCAGCCACGTGGCAGCCTCTGAGTGGTCGTCCCTCGCTGCCAGCATCAGCGGCGTCTCCCCCTCGTCATCTTTCACATCCACTGGAACGCCTATCTCCTCCACCATGTACCTGCAGGTTGAAAAATAGACACATACAAACGTACAGACAAATAGACTCATTTGCTGGCTACAAATTCCAGCGCCGTGCGGCCATTGGCGTCCCTCACCTCCTCGCATCCAGGGTTTCAAGGTCTAAGGCTCCTCAACAGGCCCGCCCATCGCCCCAACACCACCAGGTACGTACCTGCACGCGTCCACGTGCCCCTTGCTAGCTGCGAAGTGCAGCGCCGTGCGGCCATTGGCGTCCCTCACCTCCTCCAGCACCTCCCTCGCTTCCTCCACTGCAAGCACACTCTTCCCCTCGTTAGTGTCACCCACACCAGCATCACCAGCAGCATCCCCAGCAGCAGCAGCGGCAGCAGCAGTATCATTACTAACAATTTCATCTACATCAAACTCTGAAAGCATTTCCACTCCCTCCTTCTTTTCCTTCACCTTCCCGTCCCCTTCCGCCTTCCCATCCGCGATCATCACAGCCACAGCTTGTTTCAACCCCTCCACATCACCGTCTTGGGCAGCTTTCAGCAGCCGGTTGACTTTTTCCCGGGCAGCCCACGCCGCCGCCCCGTCCTTCTTTTCACCTGCCCCATCCCCACCCTTCCCCTCCGCCTTCCCCGTTTCCGCGTTCCCCCCTCCCCCCGCCCCTGCCTGCTCCGCGCCTGCTTTAGCAGTTCCATTCCCCACGGCTGCTGCCGAGGCTGTTGCTGCTGCCGAACCTGCGGCCTTGTCCGGGGAGGTTCGGATGGGTCCGAACCTCTTTTCCAAGGCTTCGGTGTCGGTCAGGGCGGGCCATTTCTGCGGGTGCTGCTTCGACAGGGTCAGGACGAGCGTGGAGCCGTCGATGTACCAGGCTGAATCGGACGGTCGGATCTTCTCGTACAGATCTGGAGCGTTCAAGAGGGGCGCTGCAGCGCCTTCCTTCCAAGCCACCTGGCAAGGAGGAAAATCAAAATCGCGTGAGATTGTGATTGTGACCACACAATGTGGAAGGATATTTGATTTACTATGCAACTAAGTAGAATGTGACACAATGCAGTGGTTGAATGCGGCAATGGATATTCATTATAAGCATATGAGTAAGAGCGGGCTACTAGTTACAACGGCAGCTGGTAGATAATGACAAACGGGCTTTGGGTAAACGTTTATCGTTTGGTACATGAAGAGAAAGGCGAGGAGAGATGGAAGTGTAAAGATGGATTCGGAAGTATCAGGAGTGCCAGGCGGTGCAATCCAGGTGAAAATTGTACATTGTGGTGCAATGTAGGTAAAGAGTGGGTTCAACGAGGTATCACACCTTGACGGAGCTCGGCTGTATGTCGATGGACAAGCGTTTAGCAACATCTGAAGCCTTGATCTCTGCCGGCAGCGGGATTCGAACCTCGACCTCTTCTCTTCCGTCCTCGAAGGTGTGCATGGTTCCGTAGGGAGAGAAAAGTAGTCAACTAACGATGACGAAATACGTCTGGAACGCAGTGGTAGGTAGCGATGGCGACGTGTTCGCTTGCTCTTTAAAGTGCAGCTGACGATATGAGGATTGACGATTTAGCGTTCTGAAGCAAATAGCTCGGAAGGAGCTGGAGGACAGTGATCAATCACGATTGAAGTATGATGGTGAAAAGGGAGGAAGTTGGTGGATTGACGATCGGACGTCCTTTAAAGGGACAGCAAGAATAAATGCTTTCTGGATGATCTCAGAAGGCTCTGGTCTGGAGTGGACCGAAAGTTCCACTGGCCGATCTGGAGGAGACTGAAAGTTCCTATCTCGGTCTAGCTTCTAGATGCTACTGGAGCCTTCAAGATTTGCCCGGGTTGGATGCTGCGTAGAATGCATACGCTTCAAAAGACATCCCATGTTGCATACAACAGTCTAAATCGTTTTCTTCTGTAGTTTGTTTACACTATCTCGTGTAGCTATCGTTCTTTTCTCCGTGAATTGCGCTGATTGAACGGTGAGGGGGGCGTGCTCGGAGCTTGGACAGTGTTGTTCCAGCCTCGGATGGTGCGCAGTTACGCATGATGCAATGTACAAAATTGAGCTGACGGCCGACAGAGGTCATTTTCCAATCAGAGGCGACAAGTCGCAACGTGTTCGGTTATTCTAACCTCGATCGTCAATCGGCGGCTTGACGCCCCTCCAATGAGAGGTTAGTATTTTGTCAATCAGCCGACAGCCCGTCAATAACTTCACGCCAATCGGTTCACGAAATGCATTTTTTGTCGCCAACGACTGATTTAGCGCAAGTCATTCGTTGCTTGATTGGTTGACACCTGTTACAATTGAGGTCGTACAATCGGCTAGAGTTGGCGGCTGACGGATCCAGCCGGCGCGGCGCTCCTTGATCATGTCGAAGGGGTGCTTCCGTTTGGAAGGGCAGCCAAACAAACCGATGATCACCCCACCACACAATTTCCGATGATCTGCAACCACGAATTCCCTCGAGGGAAAACCTCTGTGCTCTTCGGTTCGCCGTCGATGAGCTGGGAAACGCTCGATCGGACGGCGCATTTGGAATAAGACTCAGCAAACTTCCTATGTAACTGCCCGTTTGCACAAATCACACCCTTCTGTTCTCCCCGGGCCCCTCGTCTCCCTCGGGTAGTGCGTTCTGAACAGGAGAGGATACATAACAGACTCAAACTAAGCATAATTCCTCTAGCTGTTGTTTCTCGGTCCGCCATAATTTCCGGAATCTGCTCCTCTTCTCAACCTCCGTTCCTTGACCGCCATTCTTTCTTCGGTTGATTACTACTGTTCGACAGACTGTTCCCGGTCGCAACGCCTCTGCTTCTCCGCCACATTCAGTGCTTCTTGCGCGTCTGTTTCTTCCAAGCCTGTGCTCCTCCGGAACGGGAATTTTAGGTCCTTGTCGTTTCGTGCACCACGAGCCCGAATCGGCCATCTTTTGTCGACGGATCAACTCCCGGTTGCTGTGAATTGAGCACTTGATTGGTTCGACAATCACAGTCCCCTACTTCCATCAGACCCACCGTCCGCAGTTCAGTGATCGACTCCGACCTTCACCTAGACAATTGTTCGGCACTTCACAGTTTTTTTCCAAAGAATTACAAAATCATTACGACTCCAAAAATAGAGCCGCCATGACTTCGATCCAAACGTATTCCGCTCTTCTTCACCACGCCGGATCCGCAACCGGCGCCGGCGCCAGTAACGCGGTGGCTACCCCCGCTAGTAGTAGCGCCGCGATTCGCGCCGGAAAATCCGCTCACGACTCGTCGATTTCGCTGCGTTCCAGCTTCCTTCCTCGTCTCGATTCCACGCTCACCACCACCACTGCCTCTACCTCATATTTGCCACCGTCTTCCCCTTCTCTAATCGCGGTCCGATCGGCATCGGCGAGTGCAGCGGGACCGGCGGCCGCAATTCCCGGCAGTCAATCACAGAACGGCGCCGTCAGGGACCGAGTGATCGCGGTCCCGGATTTCGAGGCGGATTTCGCGCCGGAAGTGAACGGGACGTACGGAAAGGGCGGCAGCGCGGAGGACGATGCGGCCGCCATACGCGGCGGATTAATCGACGGTGGGCTCGTGTACAGGGAGCGGTTCGTCATCCGGTGCTACGAAGTCGGCGTTAATCGAAAGGCCTCTATGGAAACTATCGCGAATCTCCTGCAGGTAAACCCTCACTAGGAAAATCTACTGAGTGCAATTTTCCCTCTCAATTCTCACTCTCAACACTTTTACTCCCTTCACTCCGTGTCCCACCGTCTCTCCCAGCACCCCCCCCCCACTCCCTTACCTGCTGGTTCCACATCGTTGTCTGTCCCTTAAACCTCGCTCTGTGCGTGTGCGTGTGTGTGTGTGAGGGAGGGGCGGGGGGGAGAAGAGGGGGGCAGGGGGGTTGCGTGTGTGCGTGCGCGGGCGTGTGTGTGTGTGTGTGCGTATGTTTGTGTTTGACTGCGTCATAACGCGGCCTTGCCAGGAGATAGGGTGCAACCACACGCAGAGCGTGGGGTTTTCAAACGAGTAACTCTTCAGTCAACTCAAAGAGTCAACCCTCCGTACGACCCCATCACTCCACCTGACCCCTGCCTGCCCCTTCTCAGGAGATAGGGTGCAACCACGCGCAGAGCGTGGGGTTCTCCAACGACGGATTCGCCACCACGCCAGCGATGCTCGCGAATCGCCTCATCTGGGTTACCACTCGCATGCACATCGAGATGTATGAGTACCCCAAATGGTAGGTGATTTTCGGGTGTACTCTGACGAATTTTGCTCGCGAATTAACTGAACTGGGTTACCACCCGCATGCACAGCGAGATGTACAAGTACCCCAAGTGGTAGGTGATTTTTGGGTGTATTCTGAATTTTTCTCGCAAATCACCTGATCTGGTTACCACTGGCATGCTCATCTAGATGTACAAGTACCCCAAATGGTACGTGCGAGTCCGCCTTTCGCCCGATTTTCTCTCTTTCGCTTTTCACGCTTTTCACCTAGACCTTTCTGTTCCCTTCACAGTCAGACAGAGCTGTAACCTCTCAGTGACGCTTCCCTGATACCCCTGTTTCTTGTCTCTGTGCACTACTGACACCTCCTGTTTCCTCCTTCCTGATTGGCTGTCACGCTGCCACGTGGCAGGGGTGACGTGGTGGAGATTGACACGTGGTTCCAAGACGGCACCATCATGTCGCGCCGTGATTGGATCATCCGCTTCGGCCACACGGGGGAGGTCATCGGCCGGGGCACCAGGTAACACTTGGTGTGGGCGGTGTGGCTTTGTGGTCCTGTGTTTCTCTGTGAGGTTCAGTGTGGCCCCGTGCAGCTTGGTGTGGCTCGGAGGGGATCGGTTGGGCTAGACTGGCCACCATCATGTTAACCCACCATCATGTCGCGACGTGATTGGATAATCCGCTTCGGCCACACCGGGGAGGTCATCGGCCGAGGCACCAGGTGGGGCTCGGTGGAGGTTGGTATGCCTAGGGGCGGTTCTGTGGGGTTCAGTGTGGCTCAGTGTGGTGCGGTGTAGCTCGGCGGGACTCGGTGTGGCTAAGCCGGGTTTGGTGGGGCTCAGTGTGGCTCGGTGCGGTTGATGTGGCTCGGTGCGGTTGATGTGGCTCGGTGCGGTTGATGTGGCTCGGTGCGGTTGATGTGGCTCGGTGCGGTTGATGTGGCTCGGTGCGGTCTTGCCCCTTACATTCCCCCCACTTCCCCCCCCTGCGCATCCCTTCTTGCTCGCACATCCCCCCACCAATCCCCTCCCATCAGTTCATGGGCCATGATGAATTGCGATACAATTCGCCTCTTCAAGTGCCTAGGGACGTGCCCGCCTCAATCCATCCCCTCCACTGCTCTCCATGTGCACCCTCCCACACCGCCCCTTTCCCATCCCCCTCTCTCATCAGTTCATGGGCCATGATGAATCGAGACACCAGGCATCTCTCCAAGGTGTCACCCTTGCACTCATGTACACGCCCCTTCCTCCCTGCGCCTTCCCTCTCCCACCATCAGTTCATGTGCCATGATGAATCGCGACACAAGGCGCCTATCCAAGGTGCCCAGTGAAGACCAGTTTACACGTCTGGTACCTCCCTCCAACTCTTCCCTCCTGCGCACCCTCCCTCCCCTTAACCTCCCTCTCCCACTCTCATCAGTTCATGGGCCATGATGAATCGCGACACAAGGCATCTCTCCATCCAAGGTGCCACCTCTTATCCTCCCCCTCGACTCTCCCCCCCCACCTGTCTCTCCCCTACTCCCCCCTCTTCTCTCATCAGTTCATGGGCCATGATGAATCGCGACACAAGGCGTCTCTCCAAGGCGCCCCCTGACGTGCTGCCTCTTATCCTCACCCTCCACTCCGCCCTCCTGCGCACCCTTCCCCACCTGCCCTCCCACCTCCCTTCTCCTCAGCTCATGGGCCATGATGAATCGCGACACCAGGCGTCTCTCCAAGGTGCCTGCTGTCGTGCGCGCCGAGCTCACAGTGCACTGCCCCAACCCTGAGAGGTAGGTGGGATGTGTCTATGGTGAGTGAGACTATACAGGGACTATATCGAGCTCACAGTGCACTGCCCCAACCCTGAGAGGTAGGTGGGATGTGTCTATGGTGAGTGAGACTATACAGGGACTATATCGAGCTCACAGTGCACTGCCCCAACCCTGAGAGGTAGGTGGGATGTGTCTATACTGAGTGAGACTATACAGGGACTATATCGAGCTCACAGTGCACTGCCCCAACCCTGAGAGGTAGGTGGGATGTGTCTATGGTGAGTGAGACTATACAGGGACTATATCGAGCTCACAGTGCACTGCCCCAACCCTGAGAGGTAGGTGGGATGTGTCTATACTGAGTGAGACTATACAGGGACTATATCGAGCTCACAGTGCACTGCCCCAACCCTGAGAGGTAGGTGGGATGTGTCTATACTGAGTGAGACTATACAGGGACTATATCGAGCTCACAGTGCACTGCCCCAACCCTGAGAGGTAGGTGGGATGTGTCTATGGTGAGTGAGACTATACAGGGACTATATCGAGCTCACAGTGCACTGCCCCAACCCTGAGAGGTAGGTGGGATGTGTCTATGGTGAGTGAGACTATACAGGGACTATATCGAGCTCTCAGTGCACTACCCCAACCCTGAGAGGTAGGTGGAACTATACTGAGTGTGGCTATATCGAGTAGGAAGATGGGATGGGACCATATCCAGCTCATGGTGCACTGCCCCAGCCCTAAAAGATAGGACGATGGGATTGTATCGAGTGAGACTATACAGGGACTATCTCGAGCTTACAGCGCACTGCCCCAACACTGAAAGGTAGTTGGGACTAGGATACTATATCAGGTAGGAAGATGGAGTGGGCCTATGTCAGGTGGGCCTATATCGAGTCGACCTATGTCGAGTCGGCCTATATCGAGTCAGCCTATATCGAGCCCAGGTGACTGTTCAAATTCCTCACACATGCTTCCTCCTGTCCCTCCCTCCCTCCCTTTCCTTCGTGCTGCTCCCCCTCTCCAGGTTCTCCATCCCAAAGAACAGCGTTGCAAAAATCAACAAACTTGAAGAGCCAGCAGACCACGTTCGACCGTACCTCCGGGTAAGTCCCTTGTGTCTCTCATCCCCATATACGGTACCCCAGCCTCCATAGTTATATGCCCTTTGCCCCATGCACCATGCCCCGTGCCTTCTACTCGCAAGCTGGAAGAGCCAGCAGACCACGTGCGACCATACCTCCAAGTAAGCCCCCTACTTTCATGCACCATGCACCACGCACCACGCACCATGCACTATGCACCATGCCCCATGCCCCATGCACTATGCACCACGCACCATAACACACCTGTTACCATAACGCATACCTCAACCCCTCATACCCCCCTAATCCAATTTGAACCCTTTCGTGTTTTTCCCTGGCATTTGACTTTCTAACAGCCGAGGCGCAGCGATTTGGACATGAATCACCATGTCAACAACGTGACCTACATCGCATGGATGCTCGAGGTGCGTTGCTGTGCTTCTTGGGGTGTGCAGCTGGGTTGCTTGAGGAGGGTTGCTGGGCTGCGTAGGGTGTCTTGACTTGACTCGATGAGATTTGGGCATTCATGGCCTTGTCAACAACGTCACCTGCACCACATGGTAATCGTCCGGAGAGTGGGCGGGATGGCGAGGCATTTAGTTAGAACACACTTATCATGGCCCACTTTTCTTGACTCGATCGGTTCCCTCCCTTCCACTTATGCCTTTGCGTCCCTTCACCGCCAGAGCCTGCCCCAATCACTCCTGGGGTCGTCAGAGCTGGCTGAAATCACAATCGAGTATCGCCGGGAGTGTGGGCAGGATGATGTGGTTGAGGCTTTCGCCAAGTTAACCTCCCTCTTCCCTCCACATGCCCCTCCCTTCCACTTATGCCTTTGCGTCCCTTCACCACCAGAGCCTGCCTCAGTCCCTCCTTGGATCGTACGAGCTGGCTGAAATCACCATTGAGTATCGCCGCGAGTGCCGGCAGGATGACATGGGAGCCAGTCCATCATAAGCCGCACATCAGCCTTCCTTATGTGCTCTTCCTTCCCTCTGTCCCCTGCTCTTCCCATCACTTCCCTTCCCCAACAGAGCCTGCCCCAGTCCCTCCTGGGATCATACGAGCTGGCTGAGATCACCATTGAGTATCGCCGGGAGTGTGGGCAGGATGACGTGGTTGAAACCCTCGCCAAGGAGATCGTTTCACCTGAAGTTTCACCTGAAGTTTCACCTGGGGGGGGTGCAGCTGAGAAGGTGGCATCTCGTGCAGCTGGCAGCACTGGTGGAAGTGTGAATGGCGTTGCTGTGCTGGAAGGGGAGAGAGGAAATGGGAGTCTTGTTGTTGCTGCTGGTGACGCTGAAGGGGTGGTGGAAGCTGGTCAGCAGCAGCGAATGCAGCAATTTCTGCACCTGTTGCGATCGCAGGAGTGCAAGACGGAAATCAACAAGGGAAGGACGATTTGGAGGAAAAAGAGCCTATCAGATGTCTGAAGGCTTGAAAGTGAGCCCAGCTCATCCTCGTTATGGGATGCAACAGGAGTAGTTTGTGACGAGGAAACAAAATAAAAGGTGAAGAGTTCTGAAAATAGGTGTCGGATGTACTTGCTATCAAGATTGTGGCTAAAATGTAAATAATTGAAATCGTTCTTTCCTCAAGCTCTGTTGCAGCATGTAATTGCAATAGATTCACACGCTGTGCTTGCAATACACTTTGACCCAACCATGGTGTACACTCTGGGTTCCCACACTGACAAAATTAGCCACCTTCTCATTCCCAAGGACCCACACCATAAAGCCATACGAATCATGTACCAGCATCGTATCCATGAAACCGAAGATACACCCTGAACAGAAACAACTCAAGCTTACCAACAGCAACGAGCACACCACAATGCACCATCTCAACAATCAATCCCATTCTGCCATGTAAAGTTGCAATTGTCTTTAAGATTCTGCAACTCCCTTGTCCCTCATCCGTATCACTGCAGCAGATCGGCAACGAGACTCTGCTGACCATTAAGGCGGAGCAGGAGGGAGAGAGGTGTGGAGGAGGAGATGCGAGCAAGCAGAGAGGCAGCGAGGGAGGAAGACAGCTGCATCTCCCCAGCCATTGCAAAGATGGTGTTCGCCGCCGCATTCACAGCTGAAGCAGTGTCGCCCGCAGCATTCGCAGAAACAGTCGTAGCACCAGCAGCTGTGGCAGCCGCACCACCACCAGCAGCAGTGGCCGCAGTAGCGCCAGCATTGACGTTGCCTGCTGCAGTCACCCAAGCACCAGGCAGGACCACCAGAGGAGTCAGGACCGAAGGCACCGAGCCAACTGCCGAGCCTGCTGCTTTCCCTGCGGCACCAACTGCCTTTCCTGCGGTGCCAACTAGTGAGCCTGCAGTGTTGCCAACCAAGCCTGCGGCCGAGCCTGCAGCCTTACCAGCAGTGCCAGTGGCCAAACCTGCAGTATCCCCCACCAAGCCTGTTGCCGAGCCTGCAAGGTTCCCTGCCGGACCCGCTGCCCCCCCTGCAGTTCCAATCGCCGCGCCTGCAGCAGTGCCGACCAAGCCTGCTGCCGAACCAGAAGAGTTGCCGACCAACCCGGCTTCCGAGCCTGCGAGCCTCCCAGCAGAGCCTGCCACCTTACCTGCAGTTCCAGCAGCCGAGCCTGCAATGGTGCCGACCAAGCCTGCTGCTGAACCTGCCACCTTCCCGGCAGTTCCAACCGCCGAGTCTGTAGCATTACCTGCCAAGCCTGCTGCCGAGCTTGCAAGACTGCCTGCGGATCCTGCTGCCTTTCCAGCAGTGCCGATTGCCGAACCTGCAAGGTTGGTTGCCACCCCGGCTGCCGAGCCTGCAAGGTTCCCTGCAGATCCTGCCACCTTTCCTGCAGCGCCCACTGCTGAGCCTGCACCACTGCCCACCAAGCCTGCTCCCAAACCTGCAAGGCTTCCCACCGACCCTGCTGCCTTCCCTGCAGTGCCTACCGCCGACCCAGCAACACTACCCACCAAGCCTGCTGCCGAGCCTGCAGCCTTCCCTGCAGAGCCTGCGACACTCCCTGCTGCCCTCCCCACACCAAAAACCCCTCCAGCCACATCTGAAACCAAACCAGCAGGAGCCACATTCAGGCTTGGCGAGCCTCCGAAACTGGCTCGGGCACCTGCCGAGCGTGTGTCGTCGCCCGCACCAGTGCCCACATTAGTCGAGGCAGCAAGCGGAGTGGAGGAGAGGGAGGTGCTAGTACAGGGGCTGCGAGGGAGGATAGCTGGGGGAGAGGAGGGCTGCAGGGCTATGCCTTGTGCTCTGATCTTGTATGCAAGGTACACTGACGCTCCCCTGAGATATCATGCAATGGAGAAAAAAGGTGTTTGAGAGCAATAATTATATTGAAGAATAGAAGAAGGGGGGGATGGACGAGCTTGCAAGGAGAGGGTACACCGCCATTGAAACAATGCTCATATGGAGTTCATACAACAACGCAGGTTCACAGTACCTTCGGAGAATGCTGATGTCAGCCGTGCCATCAATGTTGGACCTGACGTCGGCGCTTGTCCCACCACAAGGGGCTAGGGCTCCATGGAGAGAAGCTAGAGAAACAGAGACAGAAACAGAGACAGTAGAGCAGGAAAACTATGAACAACAGGCTCTGGGATCTTGTCTTCGACGCAAGAAAATTTGTTATTAAACTGTTCAAGCTTAAGATGGGCTTTGCAGTGATGAAACTCACCCAGGATCTTGGAGCCAATGCTAGGACCAGTGCGAGCAGCGAAGGCAGATGGAGGGAGAACAGCTGCTGAAACAGTAAGCGGGCACCAAATGAAAAGGTGGGAAAAGGTATGATGTGGCGAGGAACCTTCAGTTTGTACAGGGATGTTATGGTGAATTGCGCAGATTCAATGCATCTAGGGAAATATATGTGACATGGCTGTTATGGAGAATGTCAAACCTGCAAGTGCGATGGTGAGGAGCAGGGTCACAGCTGCACGAGGGAAGAGACGTGCCATGCTGAAAGGTTGGAAAATTGTTCTGTACTGTGAGTGATGGTAAAGGAAGGCAGTGAGTAAGTGCCTACTTCACTCAGGCTTGGGAAATTTGAGAAAGCTGTTTGAGATAGTGGTGAGCTGGTAGCTGTGCTGTGGTGCAAAATGTTGAAAATGTGGGCATTTATCCGCCCTGCTTTCGGGCCGCGCATTGAACGTTCCGTGTCGCGAATGAATGGAGGAGCGGCAGAAAAAATGGGGATGGCCTTACTGCCGGGCAGGCCACGTGGCGGTGACGTTTGACCTACAGTGTGGTGGGGCAGGCTGCCTGCCGAAACCCGCTGTCCACCGAACACATTTCGCGTTGAAAGTAGTCTACGGTCAGGCTATCCGGTCGGTCAAATTTACCCGATATAAGAAATGGACGGCTCGCGCAAACTGTTTATCGATACATATCTCCAACTTCATAGGTGAATGAAATTGCGAATCCACGCTTTGCGGCAATTTGTATGGCGCGAGTGTCAAGCTGGCTTGCTGGCCCCCTCATGCCTTTCAGGCTTTTACCGAGCCAAAGCACTAACTGACGAAGGTGGTTAGTCGTGACTTGGGCCAAATCAGCTCCCTTCCGAACCTCTCTGCATGGCGAATGCCCTGCAAATCGAACCAGGCATATGGTCTTGTCAGGTGAACAAGCCTAGTTCAGCGGACCAAACTAGGCTCGTCGAATCCAAACCAGAAAATAGTATTGCACGTCAGCACGTGTTTTGCCTTGCGCCAATTTCGCCCCTCCGGTCGTGCACATCAAGGTTGAACCGCATCGCATTCTCGTGCAGAGACACAAACGAGGCTCCGTCATCTGCTAGGGGTGTTGACGATTTCCCAACTGTAGGGCCCATCTCGCCCCCATCACCTAGTAATCACCTCGTCGATCCCACAATCATCGCGCGAGCCGCTTACAACCAGAAGCTACGCATCGTGGGATATCGTACCATAAGTTCTGGTGCGGGTTCACTTACGTAAGACGACGAACCGGGTAGGACCCAGCGAGCCTGCATGGCGCGACGAGTCATCTCGCTGGAAGCAGCAGCAGCAGCAGCTACTAGTGCACGACATGTGGTTGCGAGAAGCATATCCGAATCCGATAGCAGGCATGACAATCGGGATTCCCAAGGCACGGCGGCAGATGTTCCTACCTCCTCTTTTCCTCCGAGAGGATGTGGCTTATCTCCTTGTCAGGAGAGTTGTTACGAGAAACGAGGCCAAGATGTTCCCGAAAGGGTAGTATGGTATCTTGACGCGCGTCTGAGGTTTAGGACACGAGCGTTCGCGATGTGTGCGAAGATGGATGGCGATGACGACCGATTCTCGCGAATCGTATCAATGTTAGCTCTCCCAGTTCGCGCTGTCTTCTGAAAAAAAAGCAGGCCTGTCCAGTAGAAAGCCATAATATGCTCTTGATATAGGACTAGAAAAGCGGACGCAAATAGAAGGAAGTCGTGGTCTCAGCGCACAACGGAGGCCCCATGAGGGGATTAAGTACCCCTTGGGAGCAGTTCAATGGCGACGTCAATTGAGTACTCTAGGAACGCCTTAAATTTTTTTCCTTATGTGGTTGAGTCACCTTTAATCGAGCAGCAGTAGGCCGTCGTCTTAGCTCTCACGTATCCGAGCGGCTATTATTCGAACACACTGAAAGCAGCGCGATCGCGCATACTAGGTACTAATGCGCCTCGTCATGGCGACTCCGTCAGTTTGCTAGGTAGTACACTCGCGTGTAGCATCAGGGTTACGTGGTAACCACATGGATACCGCTCTCGGACACATGATCGCGACGTGGGATCGACTCCGCAACACCTCCCCCATTCTAAGCGCCAACCGCCCCCCTCCCTCCCCCGCTCTAACCTCCAGTCGCACTCCTGCTTTCCCCGCTCCTCCGCCTGTTGCGCAATTCGCGGACTCTCGCCGAGTGAGCCCCTTGCCTGGGGCCACTACGAATGGTGATACTATTAACACGAATAGTAGTGGTGCTACTAGTAGCATGAGGAACACGACTTTAGAGGCTTCTCAAAACGTAAGTTCGTCGCCGGGAAGTAATTCTCGCAATACAGGTTATAATAACAATACTGGTGATGCTAGTAGCTCCAGGCAAGCGAGTTGGAGCCGTGGCAGTTCGGACAGGCGAGAGGAGGGAGGAAGGAGGTTTTTCAACGCTTTAGGCGGGAAAGAGGCGTTACATGTTGGGGAAGCTCGAAGCGCGGCGCGTAATAACGGCTCGATTGACAATTTTTCGTGTGGTCGCCACGCGCAAGCCGCGACAGATTTGGCGAGCGCTTCCCCTGTGGGAGTTAACTGGCCGTCTGGCCCGTCCGTCAGCACCGACGAAAGGTACAGACGGGGAGTCGATGATATAAGCGGAGGTGCTTTTAAAGGTCTTGGAGGTTCAAGCGGAGGTGATAGAAGCGGAGGCAACAGAAGCGGAGGCGACAGAAGCGGAGCGACCGTGGGTGAGCGTGCAAGCCCGTTCGCGCGTATTGAGACGAGTTACGCGGCGCCTCAAAAAGCGTCGCCGGCTTCCGCGGAGTCGGCGTTTTACCGCGCCATGCCCGACCCTTACGCGCGACCGCTGCCCCGGCAGCACGGAACGGCGTTTCGCCGAGGCATCGGCGACGGCATTTGCGACGGCGACGGCAACGGCGATACTGGTAACCACGGTGGAGGTAATGGGGGTAATAAGGGGGGTAATAACGCCGGGAATAACGGCACGAGTAACAGGGGGAATAGTGGCGTCAATACAGGCAGGAATAACGGCAGCCATATCGGGGGGAATAACGGCGGCAGCAACGACGGAAAAATCGGCGGTAACAGCGGCGGCAGTCACGTCAATAGCAGGCGAAAAGTTGAGCAGGCGGAAGTAGAGGGGACGGCTAACCGTCAGGCAGGCGTCCGGCCGCTATATGTGTTCACGGAAAGCGGCTGGAAACCGGTAGAAGAGGAGGGAGGTGGGGTTGGAAGGGGGAGTCTGGGGGTGGGACGGGGAGCCGGGAGGGGAGCGGGGAGGGGGATGGGGAGAGGGGCGGGGATAAAACCGGGGACAGGGGCGGGGATAAAACCGGGGACAGGGGCGGAGATGGGGGTTGGGGAGACGGGAGGCGGAACAAAAGCGAGCGGAGCGGGGTGGGGCGGGGGAAGGGGGAGAGGAGTCGGGGGAGGGCGCGGGATTGGGGCGGCGGAAGAGCCGAGGGGGATCGGGGCAACGAGAGGAGAAGCAGCAAGAAGAAGAGGGGAAGAGGCAACCTCAGCTTACGGCCACACTACTTCTCCCCTTTGTCCGACCGCTCCTGTCCTGGAGGAAATAGGAATGGCGTTGGGAGAGGGGAGGAAAGGGGGAGGGGAGGAGGTGGGGGAAGAGGAGGAGGAAGAGGAGGAGGAAGAGGAGGAGATGGAGGAGATTGAGATGGAACAACCGCCGCTGCTGTCTAGTTCCTGGAGCGGGGTTGGAAGAGGGAATGGTTCTCAGGATAAAAGAGCAGCACTGGTTACAGCAGCAAGCTCTGAGACGTCTCAAAAGATGCCGCTGGTGGCTAGTTCGTGGAGTGGGATTGGAAGAGGAAAGGGAGGGAATGGCTATTCGGGCTTGAGGGAAGCACCTTTGGCTGCAACAAGACAAGCAGCAGAAGGAGCAGCAGCAACAGCGTCGGTAGCATCACCAGCAGCACCCGCAGCAGTTAGAGCAGCAGTAGCATCGGCTTCAGGATCAGCAGCAGCAGCAGCAGCAGCAGCAGCAGCAGCAGGAGGAACATCAGGAGGAACAGCAGGAGGAACAGCAGCAACAGCAGCAGCAGTAGGAACGGCAGCAAAACCACCCGCAGCAGCAGGAGTGACGGGCAGAATGCACAGGTTCAGGCCGAGGTTACTGTCACCTGTGCACGGTGGTCGAAACCCTCTGGCTTCGCCTAAAGCAGCCAATGGTAACCATGCGAGGCATTGGACGTCAGCTGGTAACCACGTGCGCGAAGCTCGTTCATGTGGTAACCACTCGCAAGAAACCGCTCTCGGTGGTAACACTGCGAGGCAAAACGGGGGGATTGACGGGAGGGGGGATGATGAGGAGGTAAGCGGAGCGGTTCTGTCACTTGAAGAGGCTGGGAATAACTCAACGGAAGAGGAAGAGGCAAGTCGGGAAGGTGATTTCAGTAGCAACGTGGGACGGCAAAACGGAGGCGCCTGGAGAGGAGAGGCGGTGAGCAGAGTTCAGGTTGGGAACAACAGAGAATTGGAGGAGGAGCGTTGGTGCAAGGAGGAAGAGGAGGAGGAGGAGGAGGAGCAGGCAGAGCAGCGGTGGTGCAAGGAGGAGGGGCAGGAGCAGGAGGAAGAGCAGCGTTGGTGCAAGGCACAGGAAGCGAGACTAGCGGCCTTAGCCGGAAGCCTTGACGTTGCCCAACCTCCTGCTCACCTTCCGCTCTTCCAGCAGAGAGAGAAGGAAATGGAGGAAGAGGAGGAGGAGGAGCAGGAGAGAGAGCGGCGGTGGGGCAAGGAAGCAGAGGAGGAGAACAGGTGGAGGGAGGAGGAGGAGCGGCGGTGGTGCAAGGAGGAGGAGCGAAACCGGTGGAAGAAGGAAGAGGAGGAGGAGGAGGAGGAAGAGCAGCGCTGGTGCAGGGCACAGGAGGCCAGACTGCCGGCGCTAGCCAAAAGCCTTGGCGAACCTCTTGGCGAACCTCTTGGCGAACCTCTTGACGAACCTCATGACGACGTCTGGGATCCGCACGGTCTGTATGCACTCCAGAGCTCGTTTGGAGGTTCGTGTTCCAACCCTGCCACTGTCACTGCTGCTGATCCTCCAACCAGTCACTTCTCCCCTCATTCTTGCCATGCTTCCGTCAGCAGCAGCAGCAGCAGCAGCAGGAGAGGCTTACAGGAGAGAAGCGTGCACACATCAGCTTGTGCAGTGGCAATGCAGGGCTGTAGCAGAGGCTCCATTCCCCGTGCTGCGTCAACAAGCAGCAGCAGCAGTGACTGTGGCAGCAGCAGGAGAAGAAGGATAAGAGGTTTACAGGAGGGAAGCTTACACCCATCGGTTGGTGCTATGGCAATGGAGGGTTATGGAAGAGGCTCTATCCCGTGTGCTAGTTCACGAAGCAGTAGTGACATTGGCAGTGGCAGAAGGATAAGGGGATTACAGGAGGGAAGCTTACACCCACTGGATGGTGCAGTGGAAATGGAGGGTTATGGAAGAGGCTCTATTCCTCGCAATGATTCGACCAGCAGTAGGAGCAGCAGTGGCGGCAACGGTGGCAGGCGCAGTGGCTGCAGACGTGAGAGGGGCAGTGGCAGCAGCAGCAGCAGGCATGGGTTAGGCCCTTTTGGCAATGCTGTGGGAATCAGCAGCAACAGCAGAGGCTCGAACCCATGTATCGCTTTTACCAGCAGCAACAGCAGCAGCGGTGGCGGCAGCGGGAGCAGAAGTGCGAGGGGCAGCGGTAGCAGCAGGCATGGCCTTAACTCATCTGGTAGTGCCGTGGCAACCAGCAGCAACAGCAGAGACTCGATTCGAGGAGTCGCTCTTGCAGATGCAAGAGCAGAGGGTGTCCTGTACGGTTCTGGTGACATTATAGGGAGTTGGGCTCGGTGCAGTAATGGTGGTAGCAAAGGGAGTGCTGATGGGTATAGAACGGTTCACAGGGCCAACAACGGTGCGAGTTATGATAGTGGTGGTTACCAGAGTTGTTATCAGGGTGGTAACCACAATGGTGACTGCGGTGATAGCTGGGGGAGGATCTGTAGCAGCAGTAGCAGGGACAGAGGCAGCGTGAGCAGCGAAGAGGCGCCAGAGCTAGGAAACGGTGCAGGTTATGATAATGGTGGTTACCAGGGTGGTTACAGTGGTAATTCTGGCAATTACTGGGAGAGGATCAGTAGCAGTAACAGCAGGGACAGAGGCAGCGTGAGAAGGGGAGAAGCACCTGAGCTAGGGAACAGTGGGGATGGGAGGATGAGTGAGGAGGGCGATTGTGGAAATAACTTGGAAAGGGTCTGTAGCAGCAGTAGCAGGGACAGAGGCATCGTGAGCAGGGGAGAAGCACCAGAGCTAGGTGTTCAGAGTGGATACCCGGGTGGTTACCATGGTGGTTACAGTGGGGATTGTGGTGATAACTGGGGAAGGGTCTGTAGCAGCAATAGCAGAGGCAGTGTGAACAGGGGGAATGCGCCAGAGCTAGGGAACAGTGGTAATAACTGGCTAGGGATGTCTAGCAGCAGCACTAGCAGGGACAGGGACAGTGTGTGCAAGGGAGAGGCGCCAGAGTTAGGGAACATGGGTGAGGAGTGTGAGAGGATGAGCAGGAGGAGTGGGAGCATGAACAAGAGTGTTGAGCAGGTGAGCAGCAGCACGAGATGCAGTGAAAGCAAGAACGAGGCTATTAGGAGCAGTGCTAGCAGCAGCATGAGAGGTAATGTTGTCAGGAGCAGCGGTAACAGCAACAGCACCGACAACAGAGGGGAAGGCAGCACTAGAAGCAAAGCCAGCAGGAGCACTGGTAACAGCAATATCACAGGTAACGGAAGCGGAGGCAGCACGAGAGGCAATGGTCTCAGGAGCACTGGTAGCAGCATCAGCACAGGCAACGCAAGGGTAGGCGGCAGTAGCAGTGGCGGCAGGAGCGGTGGCGACCTGTACACAAGTAACAGGGGCGGTAACACACGATATGGTAACATAAGGAGTGGTAACGGCAGCGGTGAGAGCAGCGATGGTAACAGCAGCAGACGCAGCAGAGGAAGCAGAGGGAGCAGCAGCAACAGCCAGAGCAGTGGAACATCAAGGTCAAGAGGCATCACCAGCAGAAGGGTGGCCCTCCCCTCTCCCGCCTCCTCCTGTGCCTCCTCTCTTTCGTCTCCCTCCTCCCCGTCCTCTCCTTCCATCCCCTCTTCTCCCTCTTCCCCTTCTCCCCCTTCTCCCTCCGCCCTCTCCCCCGTCCCCCCTCCCTCCCCTCCTTCCGTTCATGCTGCGCCTCCCCCCTGCTTCTCCCCCACTCCTTCCGCCTCCTGCGCCCAAGCCTCCCCCCAGCCCTCCCACCAAACCTCTTTCCGAGCCTCTTTATCCGGTTCTCCCAGCGCCTCTCCCAGGGTCAGGTCCGGCAGGTCCGCCTCTTCAGGCTCGGCATTTTCCCGAGCCTACTCGTCCAGTTCGGCAAGGTCTCCCAAGCAGGTTCGGTCCAGCAGAAGCGCCACCAGCAGCAGCACGAGAAGAAGCACCCGCAGCAGAGGAAACACCAGGAAAGGTGGTAACTCTGAGGTGGTTACAAGCAGGAAGCAAAGCAAGACCCAAAGCAGCGGCACTGAACTTGCCAACGCAACCGTACCTTGTTCCTCTGATCTTTCTCCTGCTGTCTCCGAATCTCTTTCCGAGCCTAACTCCCACCCAGGCTGCACCGAACCTAATCCATCATCCCCAGCGGCGTCTGAGGCTGAGGCTCACGTCTGGGCGCCTGCCGAACCTCAAGCGGTCCTAGCGGGAGATAGTAAAGGTTCTCCAGCTCCCGAGCCTAGGTCATCCGAGCCTGAGTTTCCAAGCTCCAAGCCTGAACCTGGTTCTCCGATCACCGAACCTGCAGCTCCCTCATCCGAGCCTCGTGATTCCCGTGCTTCGGGTGGCTCAAGTGACCCCTCCCTACCCCAGGCCCTCCAGAATAACACCCCAGACGCTTCCCCCTCTCCCTCACCCCTCCCTACTTGTCCTTCCTCTCTTTCCCTCACTCCTCCTTCCCACACCTCCTCCTCTCCTCCTTCCCCCACCTCCTCCTCCTCTCCTCCTTCCCCCGGCTCCTCCTCCCTTTTTTCACTCTCCACCATTCACTTCTCCCCACTGCCGCCGTTTTGGCCTGTTTCTCCCTCCTCTTCCTCCCCTCCCTCTCCCTCTGCCTTCTCCGCCTCCCCTCCCTCTCCCTCTCCCTTCTCTGCCTCCCCTCCTTCCCCCTCTCCCTCCCCTTCCACCCCCCTCCCACCAACCTCCCCCATTGAAAGGAGAAAAGCAGCAGCAGCAGCTGCAGCAAGGAGGAAAGCCATTGCTTCTGGTTCGGTGCTTGCTGGTTCGGAGAACAGTGGTTCGGTCACAGGCTCGGTTGCAGGCCCGGTTTATGCTCCGGCTTCACGTCCGGCCGAAGCATTCTGCCCGGGCTTAGGTTCGGCAGTGAGGGTGGGTGAGAGTGAGGCGCGTGGGAAGGAGGGTTCCCAAGAATCACATCTAGAGGAAGGAGGAGCAGATGGGGAGAGTGAAGGGGGGAGTGTGGGTAGCAGTAGGAGGGAGGTAGAAAGACAAATTGGCAGAACGGGCAGCAGCAGCAGTGGGAGCAACAGGGGGAGCAGCAGAAGGAAGAACAGGGAAAAAAGGGATGATGTTAGTGGTTTCAGCGATGGTAGCAGAAGTGGCAACAGCGGCAGCAGTGGCAACAGCACAAGCAAGAGTGGAGAAGCAGGAGCAGGAGAAAGGGGAGGACGGGAGGTGAGAAATACGGAGGGAAGGAACGAGGTGGGGAGGGAAGAAAAAGCTGCAGATGTTGCTGTTGACGGGACAGCAGCGGCAGCAGCGGAAGTAGTAGGGGCAGCAGCAGCAACAGCAACAGCAACAGCAGCAGGAGCAGCAGCAGCAGCAGGAGCAGCATCAGTGGCAGCAGGTGCAGGTACTGGCGCAGCAGCAGCAGCCATGCCGCATCCCCAACCCGTGATGACGTCAGCATCTCCGTCTCATGGCACAATCATGACGTCAGCATCGCTGTCTGCAACATCTCCAGCCAAGCCGGCCGGGATGGTGGGGGCGGGGATGGCTGGTCTGGCTGGCATGACAGCTGGCATGGGTCGGCAGCAGCACCCCATGATTACGTCAGCAGATCATTCCATGCTGACGTCATCAGGCAACCTGGTGGCAACTGCCATGAAGCTTCCTCCGCCGCCTCCCGCATTTTTGGACGCCGCCACGGGTACTGTAATTAGTAGTAGTAATAGCAGTATTAACGATAATATCAATGGTGTACAATACTGCAATGATGGACGGTTCAGCGCGGTGCAGAATGGTGTTGGGGGCTTGCAGCACACAGGTCTGCAGCGGAATGGGGTGTCAATCCTGCCTGATGGATCAATGCAGTCAGCAGTGCACATGGGGATGATGACGTCAGCAGGCCAACACATGATGACGTCACCTGCTCATGCAGGCCTCCAACTCTCCCACTCACACCCTCTCATGCCCACCCGCTCACTCTCCCCATCACAACCTCTCTCCCCCTCTCAACCCCACTCTCCCACACAGCCGCTCTCCCCTTCCAACTACACCATGATGACGTCAGCATCTCATTCGATGCTGACGTCATCAGGGGCAGCATCAGGCATGGCTTACCCAGCTTCCAGCATGCCATTCGCATCCACTGGTGCTGTACCATCCGTGTCCATGCCCTCACAACAACTATCCATCAATATGCCCTCTCAACATTCCATAGCCATGCCCTCTCAACAGCTGTCCATGACCTGTCAACGATCCTCGCAGCAGCAATCCATAGCCATGGCTGTTCCTCCACACCCCCCTCCACCCTTCCCCACACACTCTCTAACCATCTCAATCCCATCGCCCCCATCACCCAGGAGTGTACATGATATGCACCGTGAGATGCAACATGGCATGCAACATGATATGCCACATGGCATGCATGACCAAGCATCACCATCCTCCCCATCATCCCCTCTCCTCATGCACCCATCCTCCCCTGCCGGCATGTCCCCACACCACCCATCTATGCACCCATGCTCCCATCCCTCCTCCCATGCATCCTCTCACGCCTCCTCTCACCTCTCCTCCCAGCCTTCACATGCACTTGCAGCTGTTAGCACTACCATGCCCTATGCCACTGGCAGCAGCAGCAGCAATAACCCCATGCACGCACCCGTGCATGCATACGCTGCCAACAGCACCATAGCCAGCGCAGGCAGTGACAGCAACAGCGGCTTTAACAGCAGCATGCTGGCTGGCGCACCTAACGGCATGCTGGTTAGTCCCCCCAGTAACATGCTGGTATCTGCCCCTAGCAGCATGCTGGTTTCCGCACCTAACAGTATGCTGGTTAGCCCCCCCAGCAGCATGCTCGTTAGCTCCCCCACTAGCATGCAGGTTAGCCCAACCAGTAGCAATCTTGTATCCGCTCCTAGCAGCATGCTGGTTGCCCCTCCCACCAGCATGACCATGCTGACGTCAGCGCAGCATGACACGGCCTCTATGATGACGTCATCGTCGCAGGCTCAGCAGGATTCGGTGACGTCAGGAGGATATGGGGGTGGGGCGGTGGTGCCTGTGGGGGGTGGAGAGAGCAAAGGGCAGCAGCAGCAGCAGCAGCAGCAGCAGCAGCAGCAGCAGCAGCAGCAGCAGCAGCAGCAGCAGCAGCAGCAGCAGCAGCAGCAGCAGCAGCAGCAGCAGCAGCAGCAGCAGCACAGCAGCAGGGGGGATCAGCAACAGCACCAGTCACCAGCATAAATCCAATGATCCCACCTAGAATAATCGCTGCTATTTACTCAAAAATACCCGAGGGTATTTCCCCTGAGCTGCAACAGCAGTGGGTGGAGCAGCAGCAGCAGTCTTACTTGCTGCATATGCAGCAGAAGCAGCAGCGACGGCAGCAGCAGGAGCAGCAACGGCAGCAGCAGGAGAGGGAAAGGCAGTTGCAGGAAGAAATATTGCAGCAGCGGAGAGCAGAGGAGAGGGAGAGGGAGAGGGAAAGGGAGAGGGAGAGGAGGGAAAGGGAGAGGGAGAGGGAGAGGGAACGGGAAATGGAGAGGGAGAGGAGGGAGAAAGAGAGGAGGGAGAGAGAAAGGGAGAGGGAGAGGGAACGGGAAAGGGAGAGGGAGAGGCAGGAAAGGGAAAGGGAGAGGGAGAGGGAAAGGGAGCAGGAGAGGGAGAGAGAAAGGGAGATGGAAAGGGAGAGGAAGAGGGAAGCAGAGAGGGAGAGGGAGAGGCGGAGAAAGCAGATGCAGGAGCAGAAGCCGTTAGCAGTGGTGATGCTGATGCAGTCACTGGGAGCTCGCAAGAAGAGCGAAAGCAGGGAGGGAGCAAGGGCGGGAGGAGAGTTGGGAGCAGATGGTAGGGATGGCTCTCCCTCTGCCGCGCAACGCGGCCGGTGCAGGGACCCCGATTATGTAAGTCTTTCCTCGACAGGAATGATCTCGTCATGGTCCACAGGAGAATCCTGAGCCTCCTCCTTACGGAGTCTTCTCCTAGGGCTCCAACCTACAGCCCATCCCGCCTGCAATTTCTTTCTCCTCATCAGGTCATTCATTTCACTGCAAAAAAAACTACTTCCTCTGCCATAGGTTTGCGGTCATTTGCAGTGTTGGCAGGTTCTGTCGAAAGGTCCTCTCATGTCTCTGCCGGTATTTTGCGGGTTCTCTGAAGGTTCTCTGCGACTTCTGTTCAGGTTCCAGTCTCTGCACCTTCATTTAAGTTATTCTGAAGCACGCTGCAAAAAGTGACGGAGCAGCAAAATGAGGCTCTTGAGTGACCCGGTTTCTGGAGAAAGGAGGCTCTGTGGAAATTCTAAAAAAGGGGGATATGGTTTCTGGAGCAGGAAAAGGCCCTCGAGTTGACTCAAGAGTCACTGTGATCAAGGCCCTCTGCCCCTCACACCCTTATGCCCATGCCTATTCCTATTCCCCATTCTACTATTCCTCATTACCCCTCCCCCCCCCCTGCAGGTTCCTTGTCACTCGAGCCTCTGTGGTGCTCCCAGCCGCCGGGACAGCTCGAGGGAAGGAGCGAACGAGAGGGTGTGGAACGAGCTTGGCAGGAGAGTTATCAGCACGAACCAAATATCAGCCCCATGGCCCTGTGCCTCTTGCTCCCTTCCCCCTGCCCCTGCAGGTGCCGTGTCACTCGAGCCTCTGTGCTGCTCCCAGCCGCCGGGGCAGCTCGAGGGAAGCCCAGCAGCGCAGGGAGGGAGGATATGGCAGCGGCACGGCAGCACAGAGGGCGGTGCTGCTGAGGGAATGGTCAGAATCTGATTTGCTGCGGCAGCACATGCAGCAGCAGCAGCAGCAGGTGTTGCAGCAGCAAATGCAGCAGCAGCAGCAAGCGTTACAGGAGCAGCTGCAGCAGCAACAGATGCAGCAGCAGCAAATGCAGCAACGCCATGTGTTGCAGCAACAAATGCCACAGCAGCACGGGTTTTTTCAGGCACAGCAGCACGGGTTATTTCAGGAGCAAATGCCACAGCAGCACATGGTGTTACAAGGGCAAACGCCACAGCACGTGTTACACATGCAGCCGCAACAGCTGTTACCACAGCAGCAGATGCTATACTCAACCCAAGAGTTACCGCAACATCAAGTGTTACACCAATCTCAGCGGCTACCGCAACAGCAGACAGCCTTTGAGGTCTCACAGATGCATCGTCCTCAGATGTTGCCACATCAGACAATACCACAGTATGAGCTACCTCCATACCAGTCATTGCATTTAACTGGCGACAGCTGGGCCAGATAAACCTATCACCTGCACCTATGACTCGGTGCCTTGTTTTGTACAGGTGTATCCATATTTGTACTATACAAACAGTATCATTTTTTAATAATGGGCAAAACAAAACCGCAACCATATATCTACTCACGAATCCCAATTAGGTACCAGTATGTGCTGCACCAACATTCATGTAAGGAAAAACCCTTTTTCCTTACTGGGGTTTACTCAACCGCGTACAACCCCAACTTTCGGAAGTGCACGTTCGGCCGCTTTGCTTGCTGCCGAAGCAACCTCGCGTCGCCTTCGGTTTTCCTTTGCCCAACCTGCACTCAACCTCGTGTTCCCGAGGTTCCCGCCTAGTTAGGTTGCCTCGCTATATAATCGCATGTCTTTCATTGTATCGTGAATCCATTGAGTCACAGCCTCGTTATTCGTTATTCCGCGCAACTCTGTTTGACAACTCATAACACCTGGTATCAAAGCTACTTTCCTAGTTCACCCCGCTTTTCCAGGGTAGTTTAGAGGCACGGGTGTGATTGGTACGGTGGGCTGCAAAGCGGTTGGTTGCAAAGTTTATTAAATTAAACTTGCCCGACCCCGATAGCTTTTGCGCTTGCACTGTTGCCGGATAGTCACGGATACCCACTTGCCTACTAGACGTAGCTTGCGACTCATGGATCAGGCGGCATTTGACGCGTTGATGCAGCAAGTGGCGGAGATGTCGGCAGGCATGAAGGCGTTAACGACAGAGGTGGAGAGACTACGTGAAGAAAACAACGAGCTACGCCAGGCGCGAGGTGAAGCGCGCCAGGAGTCGCCCGCTGAAGAAGGCGAGAGCACTGGTCAAGCGGTGAGCGGCAATCCGTTGGACGAGCTCACACGCGGCTTCGAAGAAGAAGATAGGCAGCGAGCGGCGGCAGCGACAACAGTTGCAGTGACAACAATCAAGATAAAGCCTACGAGCCCGCCCCCGTTCAACCCTACCGACAAGAACACTACTGTTAAGGGGTGGTTGTTCGGCGTGGAGGTGTTCTTCACTGCAGCGAATGTCAACGACGACGCCACGCGTATTAATTACGCGGTATCGCTTCTGCGAGGCCCGGCGCTTGAGTGGTGGCGACGAACCTTGGACACGGGGACCCCGACAGGTGTGACACATGCGGCAGACGGGACTTCGGACTCTGCTATTGGGAGGGCATCATCAATATTCGGTGTGGCCACAATTCGCACGTGGAAACAGTGGGGCGCAGCCTTACGAGAGCGTTTCGAGCATGTATCCGCCTCGGAACACGCTCGCATGAAGCTGCGTACCTGGTCGCAGTTGGCTTCTGTTCAAGACTACACGGCGTCGTTTATGGCGCTCGCGGACCAAGTGGATGACATGACGGAGGCGGAGCGGTTGGATAAATACATCAGCGGCCTCAAGTACGAGATACAGTTCGAGGTGCGCCGAAACCGCCCGACAACATTCAACGAAGCCGTCCGATTGGCCGAGAGCACAGACGCGCTGATGCAGTGGGCGAGATCGAGTTCTCGGGAGGGAAACCGATTTCGTGGACAGACCCAGCGGGCCACGATTAACGGAGTCCATGCGCCAGACCGCCCTTTTACAGGGTTGTGTTTTAAGTGCGGGAAGCCGGGCCACATGTATAAAGACTGCCCCGACAGGACGCAGGGAAAGAGGAACGACGGGAAGGAGCCGGGAAATGGGAAGAGTCAGTAACAGACGGGCCCCTTACAAACTGTGCTCTGTCGCCCGAACCCCACCATCCCCACCGAGTCGTGGTTCCGATTCATGCAATCGATCGCACTCGGACGAATAACGGGGGTGAACATGTGGATCACCCTGTGCTGGTTGTTGGCACGGTTGTTAAGAAAAAAATAAAAATGTTCGTCGATGGCGGGGCTAGCCATAGCCTCTTCAATCTGGCGACAGCAAAAAAATGCAAGTTGCAGCTGGACAGGTGTCTGCCCGAAATTGACGCCCGCCTCGTGGATGGGACGCCTCTGGCGATTTTGGAAGAAACACGGACGGTGCGGATTGAGTGCGGCGACGATTTCGGCTTCAGCATGAAGTTTCTCGCGACGACGTTGGACGGATGCGACGTGCTCCTGGGGCGCGATTGGCTGCGACGGCACAACCCGATAATCGATTGGACGACGGGATCGTGCAGCATCAGCAAGGACGGGAAGCTGATTACTCTGCCCGCGTGGACTCCGGACTGCATCGAGTCTACATGCGTCAAAGCCATCACGATTACACGCCACGTCAACAGGGGTGCGCAACTGTTCGCCGTATGTTTACGCGAGTTGGCAGCCGACACCGACGGAAACGACATCGAGAAGCTGTGCGCAGCTGTACCACCTGATTTAGCGGAGCTGATTCGACAGTACCCCGACATCTTCCCCGACGATTTGCCACCTGGCCTACCACCCAAAAGACCCGTAGACCACAAAATCCAGCTGGAGCCCGGCGCGCAGCCGACTGTTTGCACTCAGTGGCGGTTGACTCAGCCCGAACTCGCGGAGCTTCGAAGTCAACTTGAGTCACAATTGGAGAAGGACTTCATCCGACCCAGTACTTCGCCCTTTGCCGCGCCGATCCTGTTTACACCGAAGAAGGACAGCGGCATTCGCATGTGCATCGACTATCGCGCGCTCAACCGGGTTACCATAAAATCTCGCTATCCCATCCCACGCACCGACGACCTCCTCGATCAACTTCGCGGCGCTCGCTACTTCTCGAAAATTGACCTACGCGGCGGTTACCACCAGATCAGGGTCTTCGCTGACGACTGTCACAAGACCGCCTTCCGAACCCGCTACGGCAGTTACGAGTTCACCGTGATGCCTTTCGGCCTCACGAATGCGCCATCAACATTCCAACGCACCATGAACAGGGTGTTTCGCGACCTGCTGGACAAGTGTGTTATCGTCTATTTGGACGATATTCTGATTTTTAGCAGGACACGCGAGCAGCACCTCCGCGACCTCGACGCAGTGTTTAAGCGGCTACAGGAGAACCGGCTCATCACCAAAGGCTCTAAGTGCGAGTTCTTTAAGCAAGAGTTGGAGTTTTTGGGGCACGTCATCTCACGCGACGGCATCAAAATCGACCCGAAGAAAATCAAGACCATCCAGGAATGGAAGGCCCCGACTAATGTCACAGAACTTCAGAGTTTTCTGGGGTTTGTGAATTATGTCCGGCGGTTTATCCCGAATATGGCGGGGATAACCGGCCCGCTGACCGACCTGCTGCACAAGGACAGGAACTTCGTGTGGGGGGAGAAGGCTGAGGCGGCTTTCCAGGAGTTGAAGCGGTTACTGGTGTCCCCTCCGGTTCTTCGCATCGCCGACCCATCCAAGCCGTTTGAAGTTGTCACCGACGCTTCAGATTTCGCCATCGGCGCAGTGCTGCTCCAGGATTTTGGCAACGGCTTACAACCGATCGCCTACGAGTCACGCAAGTTGCAGGCAGCCGAACGCAACTACCCGATTCACGACAAGGAGATGCTCGCCATCATTCACGCGTTTAAACTGTGGCGATGCTACCTGACAGGCGCCGATGTCACTGTGCGAACGGACCACAAGTCATTACAGTATCTTCGCGCGCAACCCAACCTCAACCCACGACAAATCCGGTGGCTCGATTACATGGAGTCACACTTCCACTACAGGATCACCTACAAGAAGGGCGCGAACAACATTGCCGACGCCCTGACCCGACCAACCGTCCAATCCGCAGCTGTGCTGATCACCCATTCGAACCCGCTTCTTTCGGGGCTATTCACCCACGGCTACACTACGGACCCGTTCTTCACGACTGGAAATCACCAGCAGGCGACGACGCAGAAAGGGAATTATTACCTAAAGGCCGGAACTGACCGGATTTGGGTTCCCGCTTACCGGCTGCTGCGCGAACTCCTTATTCAGGAGGTCCATGATTCCAACCTCTCCGGACATTTCGGGGTTGATAAAACCCAGAAGTTGTTGCACCGTCAGTATTATTGGCCTGATTCTGC
The DNA here is from genome assembly GCA_947470075.1 of Closterium sp. Yama58-4. NCBI lineage: Eukaryota > Viridiplantae > Streptophyta > Zygnematophyceae > Desmidiales > Closteriaceae > Closterium > Closterium sp. Yama58-4. Next base: position 584,558 of record CANIUD010000214.1, read on the forward strand.
TAACGACGTGCAGCGATATGTGTCCTCATGCAGGGTGTGCCAAGCCATGAAATCGACACGTCAGCGGCCAGCTGGGTTGCTGCAACCTCTCGAGCCACCCGAACGACCATGGCAACAGGTGACGATGGACTTTGTCACGGGGCTGCCAGCTGGGCCGTCCGGCAACGACGCTGTACTCGTCGTCGTCGATCGCCTCACAAAAATGGCGCATTTCGCACCTTGTCGCACGACAATCACCGCCGAAGAAACTGCACGCCTCTTCATCTCCACCGTTGTGCGACTACACGGCATCCCATCGGCGATCATCAGCGACCGGGACCCAAAGTTCACATCGAAATTTTGGAAGGAGACGTGGGCGCAGTACGGAACGAAGCTACAGTTCTCGTCGGCATACCACCCGCAAACCGACGGCCAGACCGAGCGGACCAATCAGACGATGGAGCAGCTGATCAGGACAAACTGCCCCGACCCCGCTCGCTGGGAACATTCGCTCGCCATGCTGGAATTCGCGTTCAACAACGCTCCGTCCAGCACGACTAATCACTCCCCGTTCTTCTTGAATTACGGGATGGACCCGGTGGTACCTACAACGACTACACTTGACAACCCGGTCCCGAGGTCACAAACATTTGTGACAGAACTCCAAGAAATTCGCGAGAAGGCTGCGGACGCAATTCGCAAGGCGAATACCACTTCCCGCAAATACACCGACCTTTTACGACGGGAACTCGTCTTGGCAGCTGGGCAACTAGTACTACTGGACACGAAGAACCTGCACCTGCCCGGCCCATCGAAGTTACGGCCACGATTCTGTGGGCCTTTCAGGATCCTCAAGATGGTGACACCTGTCACCGCGAAGCTGCTACTACCCGACGACTGGCGTATTCACGACGCCTTCCACGTCAGCTTATTACGCAAGTTCGTGCCTGCCACAACAGACATCGCGCGCCAGAACGCCGTCCCGACAGCTCGACCTGTCCCGGAACCGACACTCGACCCGTCCAAGATTTTGGCGCATCGTGTTCGGCTCGACGCTTCGGGACGCCACGTGGACTTTCTTATCCGTTGGACTGACCGCACCAGTGAGGACGACACATGGGTGCCATCCGCCTCGCTTGAAGCTTCCCCGCTTCTTGGTGATTACCTCGCCCGCAAGCGAGCTGTGGATGTTGACCACCTTTCTTAAAGGGGGGGGTAGTGTAAGGAAAAACCCTTTTTCCTTACTGGGGTTTACTCAACCGCGTACAACCCCAACTTTCGGAAGTGCACGTTCGGCCGCTTTGCTTGCTGCCGAAGCAACCTCGCGTCGCCTTCGGTTTTCCTTTGCCCAACCTGCACTCAACCTCGTGTTCCCGAGGTTCCCGCCTAGTTAGGTTGCCTCGCTATATAATCGCATGTCTTTCATTGTATCGTGAATCCATTGAGTCACAGCCTCGTTATTCGTTATTCCGCGCAACTCTGTTTGACAACTCATAACAATTCACCTCAAAGCTCAGAAACTCTCGAGGCATCCCATACAACAAACTTTGGGGGACCTGTGAGTAGACTTGGGCTAGGCAACAAAACATATTATTCGCCAGGCAACCTGGGTAGTGTAGGCTACGGTAATGTCCACTTGCTTTGCATTCCATGTCTCTCTATAGGCGCAACCCATCGCCCACACACTTGCCCTTGCATCAGCCAGAAGCAGCAAGGTGAATGGAAAGTGGAGGGAATGGCTAAATAGGGTGAAGGACCGTACAGGTACATGGATGGGGTGGGGAGTATGAGGGAAGCAGTACGGATGGGAAAGGAGGAGACAGAAGCCCTGGCAGGGAGAAGAAATAAGGCTGGAGGGTAACACAATATCTATGCAAGCATTTGTTCCCCACATCGAAATAAGGTCATCAGCATGATTGCGCTGCCCCCAACCCAATGGCAACATAAAGGTGATGACGCATCATTCCATAATTATTAGTTGTCACCATCTTTGATATTTTCACCTCTTTGGGTCACCACGACTCCAATGCGCCGTGCACATGCCGCACCCGTCTGTCAGTTGTTAGAAGAACGACCATTATGCATGTCACACATGCACTCCCTGCATGTCACACATACACAACCTGCATGTCACACATACACTCTCTGCATGTCATACATACACTCTCTGCATGTCACACATACACTCCCTGCATCTCACACATACACTCCCTGCATCTCACACATGCAGTATTCTTTGCCAGGTTTAGAGCGTGCTGTCAGCATGCTGAATCCGCTCCTCTTGACATGCAGGGTGCGGGGGAGGGAGGAGATGAGGCACCTTAAACATTGTTTCTCATGAGGTGAAACAAACAGCTAGGAAAGAAGCAGCAGCGAACCGAGGCTTAGGAACATGTCATTACGATGTAAGGTATGTTCGCCATTTCAAGTTGAGGGTGTGGGTGCATGAACGAAGTGAGGGATGAGGGAGGTTGAGAAGGCGGGCGTGGGAAGGGGAGGCAGAAGCCAAAGGCGAGTTTGCACAGACAGTTTCGGTTCCAGCCTCCCACCCCACCCCACCCCAACCCACCCCACCCCACCCAACCCCACCCAACCCTTCCCCCATCCTCCCACTCACCATCCCCCCACTCCCCATCCCCCCTCCCCCCATCCCCCCACTCCCCATCCCCCTATCCCTCCCAGGCAGCCATTGGGGGTGTGACCTGCAGGGCAGTGCAGTTGGCGTTGGTGCGGAGGAGTGCAGCGAGGTACTCGAGGACCTTGGAGCACCTCGCGCAGCACCTCGTGAGCAGCACCTAGTGAGCAGCACCTCGTGAGCAGCACCTCGTGAGCAGCACCTCGTGAGCAGCACCTCGTGAGCAGCACCTCGTGAGCAGCACCTCGTGAGCAGCACCTCGTGAGCAGCACCTCGTGAGCAGCACCTCGTGAGCAGCACCTCGTGAGCAGCACCTCGTGAGCAGCACCTCGTGAGCAGCACCTCGTTATCGCAGCACCCCGTGAGCAGCACCTCGTGCAGCACCTCGTGAGCAGCACCTCGTGAGCAGCACCTCGTGAGCAGCACCTCGTGAGCAGCACCTCGTGAGCAGCACCTCGTGAGCAGCACCTCGTGAGCAGCACCTCGTGAGCAGCACCTCGTGAGCAGCACCTCGTGAGCAGCACCTCGTGAGCAGCACCTCGTGAGCAGCACCTCGTGAGCAGCACCTCGTGAGCAGCACCTCGTGAGCAGCACCTCGTGAGCAGCACCTCGTGAGCAGCACCTCGTGAGCAGCACCTCGTGAGCAGCACCTCGTGAGCAGCACCTCGTGAGCAGCACCTCGTGAGCAGCACCTCGTGAGCAGCACCTCGTGAGCAGCACCTCGTGAGCAGCACCTCGTGAGCAGCACCTCGTGAGCAGCACCTCGTGAGCAGCACCTCGTGAGCAGCACCTCGTGAGCAGCACCTCGTGAGCAGCACCTCGTGAGCAGCACCTCGTGAGCAGCACCTCGTGAGCAGCACCTCGTGAGCAGCACCTCGTGAGCAGCACCTCGTGAGCAGCACCTCGTGAGCAGCACCTCGTGAGCAGCACCTCGTGAGCAGCACCTCGTGAGCAGCACCTCGTGAGCAGCACCTCGTGAGCAGCACCTCGTGAGCAGCACCTCGTGAGCAGCACCTCGTGAGCAGCACCTCGTGAGCAGCACCTCGTGAGCAGCACCTCGTGAGCAGCACCTCGTGAGCAGCACCTCGTGAGCAGCACCTCGTGAGCAGCACCTCGTGAGCAGCACCTCGTGAGCAGCACCTCGTGAGCAGCACCTCGTGAGCAGCACCTCGTGAGCAGCACCTCGTGAGCAGCACCTCGTGAGCAGCACCTCGTGAGCAGCACCTCGTGAGCAGCACCTCGTGAGCAGCACCTCGTGAGCAGCACCTCGTGAGCAGCACCTCGTGAGCAGCACCTCGTGAGCAGCACCTCGTGAGCAGCACCTCGTGAGCAGCACCTCGTGAGCAGCACCTCGTGAGCAGCACCTCGTGAGCAGCACCTCGTGAGCAGCACCTCGTGAGCAGCACCTCGTGAGCAGCACCTCGTGAGCAGCACCTCGTGAGCAGCACCTCGTGAGCAGCACCTCGTGAGCAGCACCTCGTGAGCAGCACCTCGTGAGCAGCACCTCGTGAGCAGCACCTCGTGAGCAGCACCTCGTGAGCAGCACCTCGTGAGCAGCACCTCGTGAGCAGCACCTCGTGAGCAGCACCTCGTGAGCAGCACCTCGTGAGCAGCACCTCGTGAGCAGCACCTCGTGAGCAGCACCTCGTGAGCAGCACCTCGTGAGCAGCACCTCGTGAGCAGCACCTCGTGAGCAGCACCTCGTGAGCAGCACCTCGTGAGCAGCACCTCGTGAGCAGCACTTCGGGAGCAGCACCTCGCGAGCAGCACCTCGTGAGCAGCACCTCGTGAGCAGCACCTCGTGAGCAGCACCTCGTGAGCAGCACCTCGTGAGCAGCACCTCGTGAGCAGCACCTCGTGAGCAGCACCTCGTGAGCAGCACCTCGTGAGCAGCACCTCGTGAGCAGCACCTCGTGAGCAGCACCTCGTGAGCAGCACCTCGTGAGCAGCACCTCGTGAGCAGCACCTCGTGAGCAGCACCTCGTGAGCAGCACCTCGTGAGCAGCACCTCGTGAGCAGCACCTCGTGAGCAGCACCTCGTGAGCAGCACCTCGTGAGCAGCACCTCGTGAGCAGCACCTCGTGAGCAGCACCTCGTGAGCAGCACCTCGTGAGCAGCACCTCGTGAGCAGCACCTCGTGAGCAGCACCTCGTGAGCAGCACCTCGTGAGCAGCACCTCGTGAGCAGCACCTCGTGAGCAGCACCTCGTGAGCAGCACCTCGTGAGCAGCACCTCGTGAGCAGCACCTCGTGAGCAGCACCTCGTGAGCAGCACCTCGTGAGCAGCACCTCGTGAGCAGCACCTCGTGAGCAGCACCTCGTGAGCAGCACCTCGTGAGCAGCACCTCGTGAGCAGCACCTCGTGAGCAGCACCTCGTGAGCAGCACCTCGTGAGCAGCACCTCGTGAGCAGCACCTCGTGAGCAGCACCTCGTGAGCAGCACCTCGTGAGCAGCACCTCGTGAGCAGCACCTCGTGAGCAGCACCTCGTGAGCAGCACCTCGTGAGCAGCACCTCGTGAGCAGCACCTCGTGAGCAGCACCTCGTGAGCAGCACCTCGTGAGCAGCACCTCGTGAGCAGCACCTCGTGAGCAGCACCTCGTGAGCAGCACCTCGTGAGCAGCACCTCGTGAGCAGCACCTCGTGAGCAGCACCTCGTGAGCAGCACCTCGTGAGCAGCACCTCGTGAGCAGCACCTCGTGAGCAGCACCTCGTGAGCAGCACCTCGTGAGCAGCACCTCGTGAGCAGCACCTCGTGAGCAGCACCTCGTGAGCAGCACCTCGTGAGCAGCACCTCGTGAGCAGCACCTCGTGAGCAGCACCTCGTGAGCAGCACCTCGTGAGCAGCACCTCGTGAGCAGCACCTCGTGAGCAGCACCTCGTGAGCAGCACCTCGTGAGCAGCACCTCGTGAGCAGCACCTCGTGAGCAGCACCTCGTGAGCAGCACCTCGTGAGCAGCACCTCGTGAGCAGCACCTCGTGAGCAGCACCTCGTGAGCAGCACCTCGTGAGCAGCACCTCGTGAGCAGCACCTCGTGAGCAGCACCTCGTGAGCAGCACCTCGTGAGCAGCACCTCGTGAGCAGCACCTCGTGAGCAGCACCTCGTGAGCAGCACCTCGTGAGCAGCACCTCGTGAGCAGCACCTCGTGAGCAGCACCTCGTGAGCAGCACCTCGTGAGCAGCACCTCGTGAGCAGCACCTCGTGAGCAGCACCTCGTGAGCAGCACCTCGTGAGCAGCACCTCGTGAGCAGCACCTCGTGAGCAGCACCTCGTGAGCAGCACCTCGTGAGCAGCCCCGCCAGCAGCTGCCGCGATGTGATGCCGACCGCACCGCCACAAACGACGAGCTCCACTCCGCCTTGCGCCACTCCGCCTTGCGCCACTCCGACGGCTTTGAGATCAGCTGCGCGCAAGGGGGGAAGCGGGGTGAGGAGCGGGGGAGGGAGGGGAGGGCGGGGAGGGACGGGAGGGAACGAGGGGGAAGGGAGGAATTTGGGGGGGAGAACGTGAGGGATTGGGAGTTAGAGACATGGAGTTGAAATTTGGATGAGAGGAGGACGTGGGAGGATACGGCGGGCACCAACAGGAATGTGCGTGCGTAACCCTGTGGTGAGACAGGTGGAGTAGCTGGGGTTGAAGAGGGCGAGGGCGAGATGTCAGCGCGTTGAGTCTTCTCCTCCTCACATGGCGAACCTTTAAAGAAGACATTAAGCATGGGCCATGCCGAACGCACGCTAGATCTTGAAAGAAAATGCAGATTCACTATTTGAAATGACAAGCTTCAAAAAGATTTCAGATAAGCCCTGACGTCAAAGGAGAGAAGAGTTAACGACGCACCATGCGCTCCCAGCCGTTGCTTCTCCACGTATTTAAGAACGAAATTTATCTCCACGTACCGCTTGGCGAAAGTATGCTTCCTAAACTCACCAGCCACTTGATGCTTGCGACAATACCTTAGTTGACGGATCGCAACGACTAATCGCAGAACACAGCTCTGGCAAGATACCAGTTCTAGCTCGTCAAGAATGTTCCATTGGTGCTCGATCCTCAGATCCAGATCTAGTATGCGCTGTGGACAGTCCGTATTGAGTCAAGATCTATTTGCCTCGTCAGTTGGAAAACTTGTTTATAAAGCACTTCAGAGATACAGAGAAGCGAATCTCTACTCAACTAGCAACTACTTCAACCAGCTGCAACTTCTGGTACAGTACGAAGGAAGGCCGATCTGCTAGCTGCTGCTCCAAGTCGTGTTGCTGCTTGCAACTTCATTTGGTACGAAAGCCGAAGGCCGTATCTTCTGCTGCTGCTCCACTTGTCTTGAACCTTCACTTCGAGTCTTCACCCCTCTTGGCCGCTAGAGGCAAATGCCTCTAGCGTTACACCCACCGCGTTGAGGTAGGGGTTATTCGCTCAGGACACCTGTTGGAGGGAGGGGAGGGGAGGGTGTAGGGAAAGAGGAGAGGAAACGAAAGAATGAAAATAATTTGGGGGGGAAATTTATGAAATCTACTGCCACGGGCAGAAAACCACCTCAGCTCGATGGTTGCCAGATGTCAGAAGACCTGCAGCTCAGACAAGCCTTATCCCGGAGCTCACCCATCGAAACCACCCACCCACCCCATCGAAACCGCCCACCCATCCCAACGTAACCCACCCAACCGCGGCATACCGTGCCGGGCTTTCGCTCCTATCGGGTCTGTTCCGTGTCGTCCGTCCGTTCTACACGAGTCTGTCTGTAACGTGTCTGTTCTAATGCTCGAGGTCGAGTTGGTGCAGATCCCCGTGTGCTTGTTGTCTCTCAACCTGACACGAGACACTGGAGGAAGATAAGAGAGAAAAAAAAAAGTGAAAGTGATGGCGTCCGCTCCTCCGCGACACCCGCGTCCGCTCCGCGTTCATGCCGAGCCTGCACCTTGGAGGAAGCGGCGATAGTTAGTATAGAATAAAAAGAAACAAAAAAAAAAAACAAAAACAAAAACAAAAAACAAGCGTTAAACCAGTAAAACGAAGAGGAGAGGGAGAGCTAGGAGAGTTAGAAAAGCGGAATGTGACGGTTCTTACCGTGAAAGCCGCTCGGGCTTTTACCTTGGTAGTCCCTGCTGTGGACGGTCGGTGTAGCCGTTGTCTGGTGGGGCACTGGGACCGGGGATGGGGCAGGGTGGCGGCGGAGGGTGAGGGTAGCCTCCGTCGTTGAAGCACTGTGCACATGGCGATGCCACGCCGTCATTCCATCACGGCAGAGAGGAGATGACGAAACGAAATGCGAAACGAAACAAAACGAAACGAAATGCGAAATCAAACAAAATGCGAAATTCACGAAAGGAAAAGCGACGACGAGACGAAAGAAAAAAACACCACCAGAGAATTGCCGCCAAACGCCGTGAGTCCCGCCTTCGCCCGCGAAACGCGCCTTGGCACGAGAGACGCGCCTTTTGCCCGCGAAACGCGCCTCCGCGGCCCTCGAGACACGCCGTTCGACAATGAGCCGCACCTCATGCGTTCTTCCCCTAACCTCGTGCCTCGTGCCACGCGTCCCCATGCGTCGCCATCCGTACGCCGGCGGACGGTCAGCCTCTGCAAGAAGAAAGAATAAGAACGAAACCGTTAAGGAGGAGGATAAGAACGAAATAAAACGAATAGGAGCCGCCAGAGGATCAACGCGTTAAACTGCAAGAAACAGCACGTTACCTCAGTTCGAGCGAGGCGCCACTAGTAGTGAATCGCGGAGAGTTCTGCGGGATGGACGAAGTGACGCCAACCGTCGTCGTCCGCTTGTGACATCAACCATCACGGTAAAGTCCTCGTAGCTTGACGGAAAAACCAACCGCCGCCGGCAGGGAGAAGCGCCATTCGTCGCCATACGTCGTCGTATGTCGTGCGCCGTTGAATCTGCAAGAGAAAGTAAATCAATATGTTAGAACGTGGAAAAATCAAATCAGATCAAGGGACTGGATATAAGGTCGAGCGAGGCGCTGCGGGTAGTGAATCGATTTAACGGAACGTACCTCAGTCGAGCGAGGCGCTGCGGGTAGGCCGTCTCCGTCCCCTTGCGTCCCTTCGTGACGTGAGACACGCCGAGTCCTCCTCGCCTTTTCCACGATTGACGTACCAAGACGGTCGTTCGGTAGAAAGCATCGCCACCTTTGGTCGGCACCAAAACAGTCGTCGAGGTCTGCACGGAGAAAGCAGCACGTTAGTACTATAGACGAGAGGATAAAGAAGACTCGGTATAAATGAAGAGAAGGTAGACTTCACTCACCAACCCGAATGACGATCATTATGATGACCAATGGCGATCAATCTTGGCGATCAATCTTGGCGACTATCTTGGCGACGATCTTGGCGACGATCTTGGCGACGATATTGGCGACGATCTTGGCCACGACATGGCTTCAAGTCGGCAGTTGACGTCTCGGCATCAAGGCGGTTGTTTGGCAAAAGTGCTGCTTTCAGTCGCCACACGGTCTGCAGGGAAAAACGGCAGCGCGTTATTACGAGAAAGGATAAAGATAACAACGGAAAAAGAGCAGAAAAAGAGTAGACTTTATGGCGACGACCATTCACCTGACCATCCTGGCGGACTTTAAGTCTCGTCGGCGCCTCTTGCGAAGGTTCCAAGGCGATTGAAACCTTCTCCTGCTTCAGGTAAAGTCTTCGTCCTTGATAGTCTTTCGCGTCGGCGATTTCAAGTCGTCGCATCACCAATATGGTCGCAAGGATGACCTGCAGGAAGATCGTCTGCAGAAAAAAGTGCAACGAGTTTATTTCTCGGTAATAAAACACCGTAATAAACGACAAAACAGATTCGGTAATAGACTGAAAATTTTACCTCGACCGTCTCCGTGTTGGTGACGGGGGGAGACGGCTCGACCTTCTATTGGTGGCGAGAAACTGAAACTGTCGTAAAGAGCTTGCCTTAGTGCCAAGTCGGTCGTCAAGAGGTCTGCGGGAAGAAAGCAACAGGTTAGATCTTGAACAATGCCAAAAACGCTTGCAGAAGAAGTTGAATCATGTTGCACTTACCTCCGATCGACCATCACTGTCTAGGTAGGCAGTAGCCTCGTAAAATCTTATTCTATATACTACGTCATAAGATTTAATAGATAACATCTCTTGTAGTGTGAAAGCAGTTCCAAAAGCTTGAAATGTCAAGCACTCCATCCCTCTTGGTCTTTGACCATCACAATGGGACTAACCACCAAGAGGATGCTGTGAAACTAAGCTATCGGCCGATATAGCTTAGTTACACAGCAACCTCATGGTGGTAAGTCTCATTTTGGTGGTCAAAGGTTCGAAGAGATGGAGTGCTGGGGCATTACAAGCTTATGGAATAGATTACACATAAAAAGAGATGTTAGCTGTAAAATTTGATGACGTAGCAGGTAGAATCTGACTTTACGAGGTGAAGTGTTGTAGCCGGCTCAACTGTTAGTGTCCGCACATTAAGTCTTGACGTTGGCATTTCGTGCTTAGCGTCGGCGCTTCAACTCTCCACAAGAGGTCGCCAACAGGTCTGAAGGAAGAAATAAACATGTTAGTACTTGAACAATGATGAACGATTAAAAACAAAAGAATACAGGAAGTAGATGAAATAAATACGCACTTACCTCCAGTCGTCCGTCTCCGCGACGGGGAAGACCGACGTGGTCTTTGTGATGGCGAGACTTGCCTTCCCCGTGTTGGCTATCTCGCTGTATAGGCGTGAAGGTCTTGCGGTGCGATCTCGAGTTTCTTGAGAATAGCTTGCTTTAGCGACGGCGCTTCAAGTTGTAGCGTCGTTGCTTCAAGTCTCGCCAAGTTGGTCGCTATGAGGTCTGCGGGAAGAAAACAGAAATTAGTACTTGAAGATTGTTGAACGGCTTAAGAAATTAACTGAACAAAACGGCTACGGGAAGAAGTAGAAATAAACTGCGCTTACCTTCACTTGCCGTCTCCGTGCTGGTGGTGAATACCGCCGAGAGCGACGGGAAGGCCGACGTGGTCATCGTGATGGCAAAACTTGCGTTCCCCGTAATGGCGATCTCGCCGTATTGGCGTGAAGACCTCGCGGTGGGATCTTGACTCTGCCGCGGATAGCTTGCCTTCGCGTCGGCGCTTCAAGTCTTGCCAACGAGCCGTTCGCGCTCCACTGTACGAGCCTTACGAGTCTCTTCGACGGTTGTAGACCAGGGTTAAACGAACAGGGTTAAACGCACAAGAAATGACAAGTAACAAATGCGCAAGAAATAAAATGAAGCGAATGCAAAAAAAATATTACCTTGCAACGTTACCGTCATTTTGTGCAGCTCCTCTGGTCGTCGAAGGTCGTAGCACGTCGTCGAAGGTCGTCGAAGGTCGTCGAAGTTGTCAACAGTCACCCTTACCCAACCACCCCACCCACAACGCGACTCTGCGACGCTTGCGACGCTGCGACTCGGCGACACTTACGACGATGCCAAGCTCGATGCCGTTGGCTGACTCGGGTTGTCTTGGTGGAAGCAGAAAGAAGCATGAAGTTAGTCAAAGCAAATGCTTACCTTCTGAGCATTGCTGGGAACATTGTTAGTGGGTGTGAAGGAACTTACCATTCAGAAGCTGCAGAATGAACTGATGGGATGGGAGTAAGTCGTGAATGTGAGTTCAGTTCCTTGGTGGTGCTGAGCTGAGCCGAGGGAAGCTGGGGTGCCGCCTTCGGGAATCCCTTGGTTGGAATCTGGAAGTGGTGGGGATTGAAAATCAAGGGTGTAGGTTTCGCCGCAACCAGTGGATGGTTTAGATTTCTCCAGCCAATGTATGGCGGCCAGAAATTGGCAAAAGTTTGCGCCAAGAGTGACGGCAGTTAGTCAGAGGGAACATTGGGTTGACTGGGTCAGACCGCTGGTTCAGTGCGGGGAAGTTTGGCAGGCTGACATCCCCCATTGTAGCTTCTGGTGTCAAATTTATACAGTTCAAATCGTTTGTGCAACAGTTATTTTGTTGAATAACATTGCTGTTGCGGTGCACCAGGGAGAAGTCCTATTGTGGTTCGCGAAAGTTCGAAACATGGGAAGGTTGCGAATGTTTCTAGGAGATTGTTGACGTGGCACTATGTTTAGTAGGAACAAAATAAATTGCGTGATGCGCGGGACGGCGTTGGTATAAGAGTTGGATGAGTTTAGGTAAAAGCCGTTTTGTCGCAACAGAGTTTCGTCAGCTGAGTGGAAAATCGCTTGAGCCAATCAGAATGATTTGCTTGGAGCGAAGGGATGCGAAACAGATTGAAAGTAGTCGCCTCATGTCGCCAAATGTCGCACTGGATAAGGGCAGGTGATGCAAGGGAAGTATTGGCACGTTGCTGTACCCAACCTGCACGCTCTCCCGCTTCAGATTTTAGATCTAAAATTTGGCGTTCACATTTTACAGTTGGCTTTCTTCGTACTGTCTCTCGTACCTTAGAACCGCAGTGACGAGTATTACGCCTCGTACCTTCTGATTCTTAGTTCCCCATTCACAAACGTCACTTATTCAGATCGACGTGCCATGGCTAGCAGCGGTAGTATGGTCGCGAGTGCAGTTCATAGATTGAAAGTGGTTTTTTCTGGAGGCGCAGATCTGGTTTCCGAACATAATCTTTTCGTCGAAAGAAGATTTGATTTCGTACCAAGAACTTCCCTTCGATTTTTCGGCAATCCCTGATGTGAAGAGGAATGCGCTGCTGTGAAAGGGGGGAACTGAAAGCGGGAACGGGAAATGCGCTGATATGAATGCGGGGAGCGGAATGCGGGAGCTGAATGCGCTGAGCTGAGAGCGGGGCGCGGAACGCGGGGACTGGTTGCGCTGAGCTAAAAGCGGGGAATAATCATAAGCGAGCGCTGGTGACTCGCGTCGGTTACTCGAGCTGGTAACTTGCGCTGGTAATTCGCGCTGGTATTTCGCGCTGGTAACTCGCGCTGGTTTCTCGCGCTGGTGACTTGCGCTGATTACTCATGCTGGTAACTCGCGCTGGTTTCAGGTTCGCTGGTAACTCGCGCTGATATCGTGAAGTGCATCTTGTGACTTGTGAAATACGTCGGCTGAGGGCGAAGGTTATCATGCTCCGTTTCTCCCACTCTCCTCCTTTCCTTCTCTCTCCTCTCGCTGCTCAAAATTTGGGGGAGCTTTTAGCAGCATCTTTCATGGTCTCCCCTCCCCCCTCCTCCGTCCCTCCCTCCCTCCCTCCCTCCTCCCTCCCTCCCTCCCTCCCTCCCTCCCTCCCTCCCTTCCTTTCGCGGACACTGTCCCCTATACGATTGCAGTGTGCTTCAGCAGCATCTTTACAGAGAGCTTCAGGATTTCTCCCTCTTTCCCTCTCGCTCCTTCCACCCCGGAGAGCTTTAGTAGCATCTTTCGTGGTTTCCCCGCTGTCCCTCCCTCCCTCACCCCTTTCAGCAGCGTCCTTTAAAATTTCCACCGCCTTCCCCCTCCCTTCCTCCTTTCAGCAGCATCCTTCAAAGTTTCCCCCGCCTCCCCCCTCCTTCCCTCCTCTCAGCAGCATCTTCCAATCACGCTGGGATTGTGTCTTGCTCCGCCTTCTATTCCCTCTTTCCTGCCATTCCCCTCCCCCAACCCCCTACCTCTTACCACCCCCCCCTTCTTCCCCCCCTTCGTCCCCCCCTTCCTCACCCCCTTCCTCACCCCGTCTCACCTCAACCCCCTGCTGCTCCTTGCTCCCTTCACCCACCTCACACTCCCCATTCCCTCTTTTTTTCTACGGGCACAAGTGCCGGTGGCAGCAGCTGTGGAAGCTAGAGTGCATCAAGCAAATTCACTTGGCATCTGAACAGGCTCTGTATGCACGTCATGGATGCAGTGCCTGCATGTCACAGATGCAGCATTGTTTCCTGGACGTTGCTCATAGTGCATGACCAACATTGTGCTTCATGCCCTATTAGGATTTAGGCTGCATCTTAGGAATGTTAGGAGCCATATGGAATGATGCAGGTGATAGATGGAAATCTGTGCTATATTTTTAGTCAAAGTTACTTGGTGCTACATAGCTGAGGCAGCAGGTAAGGCAATAGTGCCTGTTTTTACAGTATGGTATGTTTCAAGGGTTACACTTAGTGAGTCCAATCCAAATGTAGCCAACATTTGTAAAATGTCAATTCGATTCTTATGCATCATAATAGGGCGCAGCGACCATGTACAGTTGTCGTATGAGACAGAATGATTAAAATAACATCCAGTATGGAGGTTCAAACGTGACTTTGATGAAGGTTCGAGTCGTAGGTCAGGCTTGGGTTGTGTTGACGCGAACTGCAAAGTGGGAGGGAGATTGCTACAGTCCATCCAATCGAACAGCCAATCGATGCACTTTTGAACAGCCAATCGATGAAATCGGTTTTCCTTCCAGCCAACCTACCGCCACTTGGGTTCGACCACCCCACCGCACCGCTGTGCTTGCTCAGCAAAAGAGTCACCTGCTTGGCCAGGCTGTGCCGTGACATTCCAACAACAACGCTTCACTTCTGCCAGCGCAGCAAAGCTCAACCACATGCCTTGAATTATCTCAAGTTTTACGGGATAAGCGGTGGCCGCTTCCGCGCCAATTCGCTAACACTTCACCGCTGGAATGCATCCTTTTTGTGGTGGTCAGAGGCCCATCCACCTCATCACGGCTCTTTCTTCGGAAACCTGTTGGCTACTCGTCTGGCTCGATCAACTCGCCGATAGCACGCAACCTCCCTCCACTCAACAACCAGAGAACGATCACGCGCCGCACCAATCAGGTCGGCACCCTCGCAGGTAGCTTCCCCACAACACGTCACTGCGGGAATGCCGCGTCGCCGCAAGTGAGTGACACGTCACCAGCGACAGTGGCGTGGCAGTGGATTTTGTTTCGTGAACCATCTGTGGTGGTGGTCCTCGTTCTGGAGCTTCGCAACGATTTTCGCGGATGGCGTGACAACGCCGGAGCAAGAACACCACCTTCAGCTTTCTTACTACAAAGCACAAACCGCACAATAACGCACAAAACCCTACTATACTCACCTTGCTCTGCTCCCCTCGTGGTTCCGTGTGCTCTTCTGTCACCTTCCCTTCGGATCCGAAACTCCCGAAATTTGGCGACACGCTACGGTGGCAAGGCAACAGCTGAGCTTCTTGCACAGAAATACAAATAGCTCAGCTCCAACAGCTCTCATTGTCAAAAGCTCAAACCTCGAGTTCCTCACGAAGTCAAAAGTTCAAGCCTTTTTAGTCACTTTTCACTTTCACTATTACCTCCGGAAGCCACCAATAGGTCTACATCTAGCTTGCGACATGGCCGCTGCGTCAATGACTCTCGCTCGCACCTGCGTTCCCTCGAGCGCAGCTCTCTCTAAATCCCGTCTCACTGACAAATGCAACACGACACCTGCACAGCATACCTCCTTCCGCCTTACTTCTAGGGCCGACGCCTCTCCGTCCTCCCGATCCGTCGCCACTAATGCCATGGCAATAGCGATGCCGGCGCCGACTTCCTCCGATTATTACTCCGGTTACCCGACCGAGTCTCTCCCGCCGACCCCGGTCTTCCCGTCAAACCAGGCGATGTCTCAGTTTCTGCAGTCGTACGGTCGCATGCTGCAGCACGTTCAGGCGAACGGTCGCAACGAGCAAGCCGGCGACGCTTTGGTGTCGGGCGACTCTCTCGCAGCAGCGGGTGCGACGGTGGTCGAGCGGGTTCATCTTGGACTCAACGCGCTACTCGGTCACCCCGTTCACGTGAGTAGTTTCTAGAAAAGGCTGATACTTTCTGTAATTTGATCCCTTTTCGCCATTTTACGTGAAGACGAAAATCGTCAAGGCTGTGCTTCGAAATCTCATACTCTATTGGACGAATGAGCTTTTATTGTGTTTACCACAAGGACTTTCTTCTGACAGATTTTCGTGTCGGTTTGTGTTTCTTGGTTTATTTTCAGGGTGTGCAAGGAGGACAAAAGTGGTGCGAGAAGGAGATGCAGGTCGAGCGGTGCTTAGCCGAACTCGAGAAGGACATCGACGGCATGCGATCGGCCCACGAGCGACCCCCGCGTGCTGCTACTCTCACCCTCGCCACCGCTCACTGCTACGAAGCCGCTCGCCTCATTCGCTCCCTTTGATTGATTCGCCGTATCCGATCCTCGTTCCGCCTATAGAGTGACTCCTCCGTTGTCTCCGCCACGTAATCTGCTTGCTCTGATCTGCTCGCGTTCAGCCGCAGCCTTGGATCCGTTGGCATCACGATGCCATTTAGGTGTTTTAGGATCGTTAATAATAGACTAGGGGTGCTCGGCCTCCGTTGTTCCTGTTTCTGCCAGCGGTTTTCGTTCTTGAACGAGGGTGCCTCGGGGCTTGTCCCGTGCTGGGGGGAGCAGCCATCACCTGACGCTGTGCGGTGTACATAATTTACAGGAATGATGGATTGGCTGATTATTCTTTAGGCAGATTTTGCATGTCCTTTACCACTCATTCTATGACTGTAGATAACCGTCCCTAGCCAAATCAGTATTTTGAGGACTTGAATGAGCATATGTATAAGTTGCATAAAAAGCTCGATAAGTTTCAATCAGCACGTTTTCTATGCATGTATCGAATCTCCTAATTTGCAGTACAGCGATATATTCCATTCATCGCATTCTTGACCATTCGCTCGCTCACCGTGACCATGAGATGCTTGTTACATCCTGGCTGCTCCATTTCGCAGTCTTCGCAGGAAAATTGCGATCTGGCACAATCTTTCACTCGTGATCAGTCATGGCTTGTGTCAACCAATCTTTTTCGGAACAGCCTTGATGGTGTCCCAGTTTATTCTTGGGTTCCTCTCACCTTGGCATGGGAATGCCTAACATGGGAATTAATCATTGATCAGTAAGGCGATCCGGTTAGCGAGCCGTTAGTGTTATTGTCCCGTCGCATCGACTAAAATGGTGCTCTCTTCACAAAGCTAGGTGATACTGTAAGCCGTTGACCTTCCCAGCGTTAGATGATTTCTGTTCAGGCACAGAATGGTGACAGAATCAGCGACTCCTTCGATTCTGGTAGGCTTCAGTTGTTTGATTTCTTACCTGGTTCTCGCTAGGGCTTGCGATTAAGAGCTGACATCGCGCCGCTACATTAGAGGCGACGCATTGGCGCGTCATCCAGCCACGTCATCCTGTGGGTTCGGCAGTCGGACATGTCCAATTCTTGGTAGAAGATCCGATTGGACTGTTGATCTTCGTCGGATCTCAAGCACGCTCTTTCCAGTCACCCGTGCTCATCTCAATGACATTTCCACGAAGATTCCCTCCTCTGTTGCTGCTGGTTGTAGTCCTGCTGCTGGACCACCAATCAGCAGCGTCCACATGGCAAGATCAGGGAACGCTCGGTGCTTCCGCGAGCAATCATGCACGCGAGGAACACAATCTAAAATCTCGACTCGAGAGCAAGAGTGGTGTTTCTGCGGAGGACGTAGCTGCTGCTTCTGATTCTGCTGCCGCCACATGCGATGTTGCTGCCACTGACACGGCTGCTGCCGCTGGAGCTGCTGCTGCTGCCGACGATTCTCTTATTCCTCTAGCTGCGACCAGAGATTCTCAAACGGGTGGAACGCAGAGCGGAGCGGACGAGCCGGCATCAGAGGCTGGCATGCTCGAATTGGAGCCGAGTGTGACACAATCGGAGGATGCGATGAGGGAGGGAGAGTCCATCTCGTTTGAATCACAAGCTGGTGGTGTGCCTGAAGTGAATGTGACTGCCATGAGGTCAGTGAGTCAGTGAGTCAGTGAGTCAGTGAGTCAGTGAGTCAGTGAGTCAGTGAGTCATTGAGTTAGTGAGTGAGTGAGTGAGTGAGTGAGTGAGTGAGTGAGTGAGTGAGTGAGTCAGTCGGTCAATCGGTCGGTCGGTCGGTCGGTCAGTCAGTCAGTCAATCAGATAGTCAGTCAGTCAGTCAGTCAGTCAGTCAGTCAGTTAGTGACGTTGTCGCGCCATGCGGGTGTGTGCCTCTGAGCCGACTGTTACTCTCACGAGTCACGAATTCACTGCTTCCATGAGCCTGTGCCTTCATTTCCCTAAGCATTGCCTTGCCTGGCTACGCTCCTTTGATCTCCTAGTTCCAGGTACCTTCAGAATTGAACATGCATACATG
Source organism: Closterium sp. Yama58-4 (assembly GCA_947470075.1). Taxonomy (NCBI): domain Eukaryota; kingdom Viridiplantae; phylum Streptophyta; class Zygnematophyceae; order Desmidiales; family Closteriaceae; genus Closterium; species Closterium sp. Yama58-4. The sequence goes on from CANIUD010000214.1 coordinate 602,257, forward strand.
CACCATGGCTCCTGACTGAAAACCTTGTTCCTTGTATCTCCCTGCAGGCGTCAAGTGGAGGAGATGTTCTATCATGCATACGACGGCTACAAGCGATTCGCCTTTCCTCAAGACGAGCTGAGACCTCTCAGGTGCGTACCCCTGCATCTGCCGTGTCTCTCTGTCTCTCGCTCTCACCGCCACTCTCCTGTGCCCACTTCGCCTTGTTCCTTCAGTCAGTCTCTCCTGCTTGTCTCCTCTCCTGCTGCATGTCTGGTCGTGTGGTGTAGGGTGCTTTCTTACAAGCTCTGGCTCTTTTCTTCCTCGATTACCTCTCTCCCTCACTCACCCCTCACCCCCATCGCTTCCCCATATTTCCCTTGTTTCCTGATTGCCAGCTGTTCTGGGTCCAACCCCTATGGTGGCATGGCAATGACGCTCATGGAGAGCCTAGGCACGCTGCTGGTGAGGAAGCTGTGTGTCTGTGTGTATATGGGTGATTTTTGAGACGTCTCAAAAGGTTCATATGGGTGTTACCAGCTGGTATTTCTCCTGTTGGCTAGCTCAGCTCTGGGTTCCATCCCTATGGTGGCATGGCTATGGCGCGCATGGAGAGCCTAGGCACGCTGCTGGTGAGGAGACTGTGTGTCTGTGTGTATATGCGTTTCTCTGCGGCTGGTTGTTCACCTGTTCGCTACTGGAACTGCTCGCTTGCTTGATTGCTCTGGGTCCAATCCTTATGGTGGCATGACAATGACGCTCATGGAGAGCCTGGGCACGCTGCTGGTGAGGCGATTATGGGTCTGTTCGAATGTGTCTGCATTTGTTACTTTACTTGCTCATCTTCTCAGCTCCTTTACTGGGCCGCGAAGTACCTTTCTCAGCACCTCTCCTCCTAATAGGCAACGTAACACCTTGCATCATTCCCACCTTCCGTCTCCATCCTTCCTATCAACCCTTCTCCTACCTTGCAGCTCTTGGGCAATGTATCAGAGTTCAACTGGGGCGTGGAGTACCTTTCACAGCATCTCTCCTGCTGATAGGCGACTTAGCGCCTTGACTCTTCTCCCCTGCCCCTGTCTGCACCCGTCTGCCTCCGTCTGCCCTCATCTGTCTCCGTCTGCCTCCCTCCCCCACTTTACCCCACCATGCAGCTGCTGGGCAATGTATCAGAGTTCAACTGGGGCGTGGAGTACCTTTCACAGCATCTCTCCTTCGACCTAGACATACGCGTGTGTGTTCCACACTCGCCCATCCCTCTTCCATGCGTCGTGTGTTTCATACTCGCCCCTCCGTATCCCCTCCTTTGTGTCCTCCTCTGACTTTCTTACCCCATCCCATCCTCTACTCTTGCTCTGATTTGTCTTCGTTGCCCTTTTTTGTTTTTCCTCTTAAGACTTGATTTTCTGTCCATTACTCTCTCGCCCTCACAGAAACGTGTTTGAGGCCAACATAAGGGCGCTAGGGAGTCTCTTATCCGCCCACATACTTATCCTGCAAAGCCGGGACCCCACGCTGCCACCTGTCCATCCCTCATTGGCCGGCGTGCACCTGGCACCTGGGTACAAAGGCCGTCTGCTGGAGCTGGCTATTGATCTGGGCTTCAGGTGAGTCTCAGGTGGAATTTTGGGCGCTTCAGGTGGGATTCAGGTGGGTTCCAGGATGTGAGTAAATCTCTCTCACTCTCTCTCCTCTCTCTTTTCCCAGACTGCTCCCCGCCTTCTCTTCAATAACGCCCATCCCCTATGCATGGGTGATCCTGCGGGGGGTAGTGTTGCCAGACGACGCAACACACACGTGCTCTCCCCCCCTCCCCTTCCATCCCCACCCACATCCCACTATGTATGCATGCACCAGGCTGCTCCCTGCCTTCTCATCAGGCACACCCATCCCCTACGCGTGGGTGAACCTGCGGAGGGGAGTTCTGCCAGACGACGTCACTCATACATGCACTGCTGGCGCCGGCACTCTGCTGCTGGAGTTCAGTGCGCTCTCAAACCTTTCCGGAATTCCCCTTTTCCAGGTAAGAAACCTTGCAGGCACCCCTGTGTGTTCCAGGTGAGGCAGAGGCATCTCTCACATCAATGCACAGAGGACATTGTTTCGGACACATGTGCACTGCTGGCGCCGGCACTCTGCTGCTGGAGTTCATGCACTCTCATACCTCTCTCAGGGATCTCCATCGTCCAGGCCAGAGCTGTCTTTTGAGTCGAGAGTCAATAAAATGCCTACCCAATTGTGGCTTCCTCGTTTCTTTATCAGGAGAAGGCGGAGGCAACAGTGGTCGCCCTCTACCTCTACAGGGTGGAGGTCGCCTCTGGGCAATGGAGTCAGCAGCCTGGAATTCATTTGCCTCTTCCTCGTTTACTTCCATTCCGTTCCATTCCATTCCATCCCATCCCGGCAGGAGAAGGCAGGGGCAGCAGTGGTGGCGCTTTACAAGCGCAGGTCGCCGCTGAACCTTGTGGGTAACGAGATCAGCAGCCTGGTACTCACTTGCCTTTTACCCGTTTACGTCCATTCCATTTCACTCTGTTTCATCCCCGCAGGAGAAGGCAGAGGCAGCAGTGGTGGCTCTGTACAGGCGGAGGTCGCCTATGAACCTCGTGGGCAATGGAATCAGCAGCACGTCAGGTATTAGCAACTCAACAAGCATCAGCTGGTTAGCAGGTTAGTGGGCTGATGAGCAGTGGTTGCTCTACAGGCGGAGGTCGCCCCTGAACCTCGTGGGCAATGGAATCAGCAGCACGACAGGTGGGAGGGAGGATGTATTTCTGGCAATTCGGTGAAGAATGAGAGGTTTTAACAGCTTGGCAGGCACCCCCGGGAGCGTTGGCATCAACAGGCTAGCAAGTGAATGGTGGGTGGCCAGTGGTGGCGCTCTACAGACGGAGGTCGCCCCTGAACCTCGTGGGCAATGGAATCAGCAGCACGACAGGTGGGAGGGAGGAGGGCTTCACAGTCCAGTTAATAAGTAGAGGTATTAGCAGCTTGGCTTGCCATCGTTGCCATCAGCAGGATGTGGGAGGTGGGAGGAGTTGGTGTGAGTGGGCAACCCAGGTGGGAGGTTTGTTTGATGAGTGTGGTTGCTGCAGGCAACTTACTCTCCGTTCTCCACTCCATTCACCGAACCTCCCTCTCCCTTCTCCCGCTCATCTCCAATCAGGAGTGTGGCTGCAGCGGGAATCCACAGCAGGTGCTGGCGTTGACTCGTTTTTTGAGGTGAGACTTGACCTTGATTCGAGGTAATAAGCTTTTCCTGAATAAAGCGATCAGTGCAAGGGCATCTCTTAAACGTGAAACCTGTGTAGGTCAGGCTACTTGCATTTCTTGGTGACATTCCTTCCTAGGTTGAGTTCTAGATCCTTTACTTACATTCATTGTGCCTCCTTCCCTTCCTTCCTTCTCCACAGTACCTCCTCAAGGGCCACCTGTTACTGGGCAAGAACTACCTTGCTCTCTCAGGGCTACCTCTATGCGTTCCTCCCCATTGTGCCTCTCTCCCTTCCCTTCCTTCCCTCCCCACAGTACCTCCTCAAGGGCTACCTGTTACTGGGCAAGAACACTTTTCGCCGAATGTTCTCCAAGGTCTGTCAGAGCAGAGTGCCTATGCATGTCATTGTAATCTCTTTCTGTATGCCACAGTATAGCACCTCCGTTGTTCAACTTGTTTCCGTTCTTTGAGCATCGCAACGTTATGCTGTCTCATTCGCAGCATAGCGTATGCCGCATCCCCGCCATCGTTACATGTGGTGTCACTCTGTTGCCTTCTGAGGCGCCTCAAATGTCATCCCCTTAACTGTTACATTCCATTGTCTTCAATGCGGTGTTGCTCCGCTGCTTGCAGGTGTATTCAGGTGCAATGCGGTACATGGCGGTGCGGGGGGAGTCCATGGTGCGCTGGCTGCTAGACGTGGGCATAGACAACGGGCACCTGGGCCGGCACTATGCCTCTTCCCTCCAGGCGTTCTGGCCTGCCATGCAGGTATGTCGAGATGATGCATGCAGGTGAGTAATAAAACAAGTGCTTGTAGGGGTATGGTGCGCTGGCTGCTAGACGTGGGCATGGACAATGGGCATCTGGGCCGGCACAATGCCTCGTCCCTCCAGGCGTTTTGGCCCGCCATGCAGGTATGCAGTGAGTGCACTCTTTAAACACGTTGTGCATGTTTCTGCCTTCACATGCCACCGCTTTCATATCATTGCTGCCCAGCAATGAGGTGACTTTTGAGTCGACTCAAAAGTAAACACGTTGTGCGTGTTTCTGCTTTCACATGCCACCGCTTTCAGATCGTTGCTGCCCAGCAGTTTCCAATTCGACTCAATAGTCACTGTGAATAAGACTTTGCCTCTCCAACGAGAGTAATTCTCCGTGTTTGAAGAAGTGTTTTGAGACGTCTCAAAACACTTCTTCAAACACTTTTGAGACGTCTCAAAACAATTCTCCACCTCTCACCTGCCACTCTCGTTGTTCCTCTCCATTCTTTTCCCCCCCTTCTCATTTGCCTCCCACCGCCACCATGTTCTTGTTGCAGCGTATGTTTTTTGAGAATTCTCAAAAAACATACGCCTATTCTTGTTGCCCGGCAATCTTTTAGTCGACCCAATAGTCACTTTGTACAAGACAAGACAGTGCCCTCTACCTCTCACCTGCCACTCACGTTTCCCCCCTTCTCATTCGCCTGCCACCGCCACCAGGTTCTTGCTGCCCAGCATTTTCCAAGTCGATTTATTAGTCACTGTGTATGAGACTGTGTATGAGACTGTGTATGAGACTGTGCCCATTCACCACCTCTTGCCTGCCATTCTCATTTCACCCCCTTCTCATTCGCCTGCCACCGCCACCAGGTTCTTGCCGGGCAGTTCTTTTAAGTCGACTCCCTAGTCACACTTTGTACAAGAAAGAGCCCATTCACCACCTCTCACCTGCCAGTCGCGTCTTCGCCCCCTTTCTCTTTCGTTTCCCACCGCCAGGTTCTTGCCGGGCAGACCGCGGATGCCCGAGTGGTCCACAGTGGCCTCTGGGCAGTGTGGAGAAGGTTTTCTTTCCTGCCCGAGCTTTTCAGCGTGACTGCTTCAGCCGTTCATCCAGTGTATGTATGGATGCTTACATGTAACAGAGAGCGCATTTAGGTGTATGTGTAACAGTGGGCTTATTAATGTACGTACAAAGTTGTACGTGCAACAGTGCATGAATAAGGTGCACATGCCAAGCAGTGTGCTATCTAGACGGCAAGGCCGTTGGCGGCCGACCAACGGCAAGGCCGCCGACCACGCCCTTAGACCCACGCCCTTAGACCCACGCCCTTAGACCCACGCCCTTAGACCCACGCCCTTAGACCCACGCCCTTAGACCCACGCCCTTAGACCCACGCCCTTAGACCCACGCCCTTAGACCCACGCCCTTAGACCCACGCCCTTAGACCCACGCCCTTAGACCCACGCCCTTAGACCCACGCCCTTAGACCCACGCCCTTAGACCCACGCCCTTAGACCCACGCCCTTAGACCATCGGCAAGGCCGCCGGCCGCCGACAAACGGCAAGGCCGCCGGCCACCAGCCACTGATGACGGCAAGGCCGCCGGCGAACGGCAATACCGCCGGCCGAACGGCTTGGCGCGCGCGTGCGTGAACCAGGAGTGCGCGCGCGTGGACCATGTCATGGAGGAGAGGCTCCTGCCTCTTAGCAAAGAGGCGCCTTTTAGAGGAAAGGCGCCTCTTAGAGGAGACGCGCCCCTTAGAGGAGACAACACACCAAGGCACTACACACCCAGGGAAGAAAGGAAACCTTCCCGTTGTCATTTGCCTTGCCTCACCTTCCCCGAGGGTTCAGTGGTGAGAAAAAAATCGATGGCATAGGGGCCCTTGTCTGTGATGCGACCGTTGTGCCAAGCAGTGCAGTGCAGTGCGCAAAGATATCCCTTTGAGGAGTGGCGCCATGCCATGCTTACTACTACGAAGGTGTACCATATCATGTGCGTGTAACGGTTCAGGAGATAAACAGCACCTAAAAGGAGATGCTGTGGCTGAATATTTGCGCCCATTTATGCCATGCCCCCATGCCTTTCTTTCATTATGTGTGCACAGGGAAAGGGGATACCCACTGCGGCCTGAGATGGTAGAGAGTACATACTTCCTCTTCCAGGTATGTTGATTGTCGGATGCAAGCCCATTACTTGCGATAGCATTATACTAGCTTAGATGCAAGCCTTACCATTTCTAAACCATTGCCTGATCGTCTTGACTCAAACCCATCCAGGCCACAGGCAATCACACGTACCTGGAGATTGGGAGGGATATTGCTGCAGCGCTTAACACAGTCACACAGATGTGCTGTTATGGCCCATTGCTTACTACCCCCAATGGCCCAAACCCACACCCATCCAGGCCACGGGCGATCACACATACCTGGAGATCGGGAGGGATATTGCTGCAGCCCTCAATACAGTCACACGCACAGGTGTTTTTCTTGATATAAGTGCATACAGAGTGTGGGTTTGCAAGTGTAGACAATGTGCAAACGTCTTTTCCAGTAGACTTATGGAACGGCTTCTGATGCGCCTCAAAAGTCATCTCCCGTTTTTATTCTATGTGTATTTCAGAGTGTGGGTTTGCAAGCGTTGGCGACGTGCAGACGCATCGACTTGACGACCATATGGAGTCGTTTCTGCTCTCGGAAACACTTAAGTAAGTGCTGCTATTGCCTCACGACCTCGAGTGTTTTGAAGAGGGCTCGACAACCAGATGGAGTCAGTTTTGCTCTCTGACACACTTTAGTAAGCATTGCAGTGATTGTCACTTCTTGAGGTTCTTAAGTGACCGTAAATTGTTGTACGAGATTCATGACAGCCACATGGAGGGAGTCATTCCTACTCTAAGAACACTTGCATCAAAAAGAACTCTTATGATATCAACTAGCAATAGCTTGATCTGATTTGATTGATTTTATCTGATTTTGCTGCTTCTCCCCACCAGGTACCTCTACCTCCTCTTCTCCCCTCACATCGACATCGCCGCCCGATTCGTTTTCTCCACCGAGGGCCTTCTGCTCTCACCCGAACCTGGTGTTCATATGTCAACTCAAAACGGGTTTAAGATCACTGCCTGTTGTTGTCCCCTACCCACCAGGTACCTCTACCTCCTCTTCTCCCCTCACGTCGACATCGCCGCTCGGTTTGTTTTCTCCACTGAGGGTCATCTGCTGTCGCTGAACCTTCCCAGAATATTCCGTGTCGTCTGCCCGTCCGAAGGCCACCCGGACACGTCGCCAGCTGGCGACTGCCGAGTGGCTCCTGCTGTTGCTGATGTGGACGCTGATGTGGACGCTGATGTGGATGCTGACGTGTCGCAATCCTCCTCGCAGGCTCCGAACAAGGCACAGAAATCCTTAGCTGAATCACAAGGACCACAGTCACACCCCCTCTCGCCTGAGAAACATCAACCTGCGTTTGAATCACGCAGACCCTTGTCTGAATCACGCAAACCCTCGTTTGAGTCACGCGTGTGTAAAGACTCCATTTCCCCCCTGGGCTCTCTAGTTGATCCGGGCTTGGCTTTAAGAAGACAGTTGGCCTGTGAGGCAGTGGTTGGGGCGTTTGGAAGGGAGGAGCACGGGGGAAAGGGGTGGTATGGTGCATGGGAGGACGAGGATGAGGAGAGTGGGGAGGGGGAAGGAGGAGAGGAGAAGGAGGGGGAGAAGGTGGATGGGGAGAAAAGGAGGGGTGAGGTGGGGTACGGGAAGGAGGGAGAGGATGGAGTTGTGAGTTTGAGAGATGGAGGAGGGAGAGCAGGCGAAAAGGGAGAGGAGAAGTCTGGGATGGAAAGTGTAGGGGTGGAGGGTGGAGGACTGAAGAGTGGTGTGATGGTGAGTGGAGTGGCTGGTAATGTGGAGGGGGAGAAAGTGCCAGCTATAAGTGAGAAAGGGAGCGTGGAGGGTTCAAGGGAGAAGGAAGCGGAGACAAGGGAGGAAGGTATGAAGGAGATGGAGGAAAAGGAGAAGAGGGAGAGGTGGGAGAGGAGAGAGCGGAGAATGGGGAAGGACGAGAGAAAGCGGAGACTAGAGAGAAACAAAGAAAGGGAGATGCGGAGGCGAGTGGCAGATGAGAAGAACTCAGAGGAGAAGCAGAGGGACATGCAACGAGCACGAGATTCGAGAAGGCTCAACACGCAAGGAACAGGGATGCATCATCTGTTGCAGGGGAGGAGGGACGAGAGATGGAGAAGTCCTCTAGAGGAGGAGGTGTCTCGACTTGCTTCCTTCATCAGGTTTCAGGAGCAGCAGAGGGAGCAGCAACTAGCAGCAGCAGCCGCTGCAGCAGCAGCAGAGGGATCAGAATGTGCAGAGGGAGTGGAGGGATTAGGGCTAGAGGGTGTGGGTGAGCTGGGGCAGTGTCCTGCAGGAGACCTAAACAATCCTTTTCCCAATGCTGCTGCCGCTGCTGCTTGTGATGGTGCAGCTGGTGCTGCTGGTGCTGGCGCGGGTGGTACTGGTGATGGTGCCATGGGTGGGAGGCGGTTGGGAGGGGTGGTGTCGCGAGTCATTGGTAACCAGCGTCTGCTGTGCTATTTCATGGTGGATGTTTCATACGGCCCCTCCTGCTTCGCCTGGAACGCCCTCCCTGCAGCATTCCCCTACCTTCAGGGTTTCCAAACCTTAACAGTGAACCTTTATATCCGTAAGTGCTGTAGATGGGCGGGATGTGGTTGGGAGGGGTGCTGTGCGGTTGGGAGGGGTGGTGTCACGAGTTATTGGTAACCAGCGTCTACTGGGCTATTTCATGGTGGATGCATCATACGGCCCCTCCTGCTTCGCCTGGAACGCCCTCCCTGCCGCCTTCCCCAACCCCTTTGGCTTTCAGACCCTCACAGTCAACCTCTATATCCATAAGTGCTGTGGGAGGAATGCGGATGGGAGGGGTGGTGTTGCGTCTTCTCCTTTCCTTCACTTCTTCCCCTCTTCCCCCTACCTTCTCCCCGAGCCCTTACTGTTTCTCCCCATTGCAAATCCTTTCTCAGAGCACAAGACTCCATCGCATAACATTCCCTTTCCCCTTGACCGCTTTTCCGTTATTCCTTCCTTTCGCTCTCCCCATTCCCCTACCCTTTCCTTCCAATTCCCTATCCCCCCCCCCAGAGCACAAGGTGCCAGCAGCCCCCCCCTGTGTGGTGCGCCTGGTTAACTCTCCCCTTCCTCTTACACTTCTTCCTCCCTTCCCTTCGCTTTCCCCCATCCCCCATCCCCCCCCCAGAGCACAAGGTGCCAGCAGCGGCCCCCTGTGTGGTGCGCCTGGTTAACTTCCCCCCACTCGAGAATGAGAGTCCCTCTAAGCATCAAACGAATGTGACTGTACGAGAGGGTGGGGAGGAGAGAGGGGGCAAGGACGAGGAGAGGGACGAAGAGAATAGAGAGGAGAGAGGGAAAGGTGAGGGTGGGGAGATGGATGCGGGGGAGGGGGTGCTTGGGAGGGGAGAGGAGGGCAGGGGGGGGCGAGGGGAGGGGAAGGACGGAAGAGTGGAGGGGAGGAGGGAAAGAGGGGAGGGGAGGAGGGAAAGAGGGGAGGTGAGTGGGGGAAGAGGGAGGGGGCAGGAGATCATGAATACTGTGAGTGTTGATTTGCCTGCAGGGGCTGCTGAGTTTGGCCCTCTCCTTGGGGATGATGATGATGATGGGGGTGGTGATGATGGGGGTGATGGTGGGAGTTATGGTGGTGGTGGTGTTGATGATGGGGGTGGTGATGGTGATGGGGGTGGGGGTGATGGTGATGGTGGGAGTTATGGTGGAGATGGTGGTGGTGATGGTGATGGTGATGGTGATGATGGTTATGGTGATGGTGACGATTTTTGTTCGAATGATGATGGTGATGATGATGACAGTGATCTTGATGGGTATGGGGATACTGATGCTGATGCTGGTGCTGGTGCTGGTGCTGGTGCTGATGCTAGTGCTAGTGATGGTGCTGCTAGTCCCAGTCTGAACGAGGGACAAGCAGCAGCAGGGACAGATGCCACTGCAAAGAGGGGCACAGCAGGAAATGCAGCAGCAGCAACAACATCAACCAGCACCGAAGTCCCTTCTTCCACCACTGATCCCCCCTCTCCTCCCAGCTCCATTCTGGGAACCCTCGCAGAAGCTTCCCCTTTAGAAGCATGCGTTGAGCGCTTGTCAAACCCTGATGAGGTGAAAGGGCGGGTGGTGGTGGTGATGCGAGGGGGGTGCTCGTTCCAACAAAAGGTGGTAGCAGCACAGAGAGCAGGCGCTGCTGCTGTGATTATTGTGAACCATGTGATGGGGGGAGCGGCGCTGAACATGGCCCCTGATGTGCCGAATTCTGATGCTGTCACATCCGATGGTGGGGTGTCAGGGGTTGGTGCTCTGAAGGAGTCTGATACAGTCACACCTGGTGGTGGGGTGTTGAAGGGTGGTGAACTGGGGGATTTTGGTGCAGTCACACCTGATTTTGGAGTTTCAACGGAAGGGACGGAGGCAGGAGAACGATTAGCAGCTGAAGAAGGCTCAGCAACTGAAGGATCAGCAGCAGGAGAAGAATTCTCATCGGCAGCAGAAGGATCAGAAGCAGCAGCAGCAGCAGCAGCAGCAGCAGCAGCAGCAGCAGCAGAGACATCAGCAGCAGCAGAAACACCAGCAGGAGGGGTCTCTGATGCAGCAGTGCAAATCCCTTCAATTAGCCTGGGCAATGCAGATGGCACTCTGCTACTGGCTGTTATGCGAGGGCAGATGAGTGTGAGAGAGGCTGCTAGGCAGAAAGTGGAGGGCGCTGTGGGAGAGGTGGAGGAGGAGAATGAGGGAGAGAATGAGGGAGGGAGTGAAGGAGAGGGTGAGGGAATGATTGAGAGTGAGAGTGAAGTGGAGCATGAGGGAGAAAGTGAGGTTGATTCTGGGGTTGTGCAAGAGGAGAAGGAAGGGGAGAAGGAGGAGGGTTGCGAGGAGATGCGTGAGGGAGAAGGCTCAGGCAAGAATCAAAAGGGGCAGCGCGAGGAACTAAGGGATCAAAAGCACTGTCACAAGGGTCCCAAAATGCATTGCAGTGGGGATAACGGCCAAGGGGGGCGGGATGGAGTATGGAGATCGGATGGAGGAGGAGGAGAGAAGGTGTGGGTGAAGCTGTTTTGCCTGAAGAAACGGGCGGAGGAGGATCAGCCTGTTTTGCTTGACGTGGACGTTAGTGTGCCGCCACACTCGCCATTGCAGGTCAGTCTCTCCCACTGAATAAACTCCTGTGAATAAATGGTTGCACATCTGTATCTTGTCGTGATCATGTTTGCCCCACTCCCATCTGTATCTTGTTTTTATCGTTGCTGCAGATGCAGCAAGCTGTGAATGCCATGATCATGCTGCTCAAAGGGGGGCACTTGAATCGCCTCTTGACCTTTGCATGAAAGGCAGTGTTTCTATAAACTTTGTATGGTGCACGGTCATTTCCGGCAGGAGTGTACTGCTTTTTTCATGTAATGATTCAGTTGGCCTGCGGCAGGCCTGGTCAAGATCGTTGGTATCTCACTATTTCTAGGTGACTTCAGAGAAGCTTCAACAAGGACGTTCGGTTGTGGGAACGAGGCTCGGCGAAAAGGCAGCCTCGAGAATGGCGTGTAACAGTGCCACGTCTCGACAAACAAACGCGTTGACACGCACGCCACGCACACACACCAGACCAGACCAGACCAGACTTTACTGCCCGAACCACACCGAACCGCAAGAGTCACACTGGCCAAGCCTCTCACTTTCCCCATCTTCACCTCCCCCTCTCAAAAGCCCATTCTGTCCAGCCCCCCGACCTGCGGAGGGTGGTCCCACCCAAATCGCCACGCGAGAGGTTGGTTCCCTGCTGCCGACATTTCTCCATTCGATCTGTACTTCCAGAACAGCTGATCGTGCGATCGCTGCTGCATCACTTGACCATTTTGGCAATCAGACATTGGTCGTCACACCAAAAGGTTGCCGTCGCAATCGCGAATTCGTCGCACAACGTCGCATATTCCCCAGGAGATGGGGAATGCGGATCTTGACGATTGAACGACTCCGTCCGTCAAGCACCCCGCACAGCACCCAGAAGATGCCTCCGCCTCGACACTGTTTCCGTTCCGCCTTTCCCCGCGGGTCCCTCCCAAGCCCGAACCGAACCCGAGCTCCGAGCTTGAGGGGGCGCGGTTGTGCGTTTTGGCGAACCGCGCCCAGACCTAGATCCCACACACCGAACCAGGCCCTTGAGGTGTTCCTTCCCTGCTCCCTCACCTTCCTCGCCAACCTCGATGTTGACGAACGGACCAACAGCTGGTAACCAGCTAGCATTCGGCTTCGCCCTTCCCTTTCATCCTCTCCAAGCCTCTCTTCAGGTCTTCGGCTCTCAAGTCATGTTTCCTCACCTTTGAACGTCCACCACACTGCACCGTACTTTATCTGACTGGAATATGAATTACCGTGCGAAACCCATCTCAAATTTGATCTTCAGTGGCCTTCCTGAAAAACAGCGAAGACCCCTCTCACATGGGCAAAATCCATTCATGGCCGCCCAGTGAGACAGTCGTGTTTCTTTGTGACCACTGACGTGGTACTAATGTGACGTGACATAACATGACGTAACGTGAAGCTGATCGCTAGTGGTAACGCGACCCGACGGATAGTAGACTTCGCGTTCCTACCGAACGGATAGGTCGTGAAGCTGTTCGCTTCGGGATGATCGCCAGAGCTATCGCGAGTTAGAGTCAGGGACAGGAACTCCGTATTTTATGCTCCTCGGGAATCTCAGTGGTCACCTGTGACGCATTTCAGGTAGATTCGTTCCAGCTTCCTGCAGGTGGCGATAGCATATGTTAGTTTCGCTTTGAGCAGGCGCAGTCACTATCAGAAGCGGTAGATAAAGTCAAGTTTGGGCCGAGAGTGCGTGGAAGCGAGAATAGGCACATACGACGAGTACCTTTTTTGCAGCATTATACATTCATTCCCCGTCGACGCTTCAACGCTTCGCTGCAGGATAAGCGATGTGTTCAGAATCGTAGCATCGAGCTTCTTACGTGCGACTCGTCACGCTGACGATGAAACGTTCCGCTAATGACAACCTTATAGCGCGTATCACCATTTCCACATTGCGACCCGGCTTCTTGGCGAAGGGAAATGGATGGTGCGACTTGTAGCTGCGACTGCTAACGACACGGCGATTTCGTATGACTCGCCGACTAAGCCAGCCGTGCGACGGCGACCCGGAAACAGGCGTCAGGCTTCACGGCGGCAACGAGCCGATAGATCAGCGCGATTCGCGTCAGCCGTACGGTCCACGTCAGCCGTACGGCCCACGTCAGCCGTATGGCCCACGTCAGCACCTTATTTATAGAGTTCCGACGAAGAGATACTGGCGATCCGCGAAGTTCTTGAGAGTATGGCTCGCGTCGCTACTTATCGTCAGCCTGCTCTTGCCGGCGAATCTACCAGCTGCCGGCGAAGGTAACGGCCATATGAACACTTCAGATTCCTTAAAACAAACTTATATCTTTCCATTGTTTTAGCCTGGACGTCTTTTTACGAATGGTCCACTGCATTGTGACTTGCTGCGTTCCACGCGTCACCTGCTGCTAATGAAAATGCCGTTCGTCTGGCTTTTGAGTCGACTCATTACGTTGGTCTGGCTAGATGCGATGCGATGCTCGCCGACAGGGGAATGCAAGTTGTATAATAGTGTAACCGTGTCATGGAGTAACTGTTGTAACCATGAAGCTGACGTTTGAGTCGACTCAACTGTCACCCCGCCATTGTAACCATCTTATTATATCACCATCCCATTACATCACACATCACATCACATTGCATTGCGGTCCGTTGCGGTTGCATTCACATGCCCTACTCCAGACGTGCGGTGGTGCGTGGTGGAAGGTGGTTCCTCCTCCCTCTGCAAGAACCTCCTCTTACAGTCACACTCCGGCAGCGACGACAACACCTGCGACTCGGATCAATCACACCCACCGTGCTGGAAATGGTGGGTGCTACTACCGCTGCACTGAAGCATTTTCTTCTTATTGTTTCCTTCGCCTCGACTCGACCTCCCTCCCACTCCGCCGCCTTTCCTCGCCTTTGCTTCCCTCTTCCCCGCCCCTCCCCGCCCCAACCTCTCCCCCACCTTCCCCCCTCCCTTTTTACCCCCAGCGTTCCGCGCGCCCTCGACCAGCACTGCTGGCGCGCGCTGCTGCTTCCCCACGCCGCCCCTGGCGCTGCTGACGTGGCGCTGCTGTCTCCGCCGTTGGATCTTCTACAATCGCATCGCGCAGACGGTTTGCAACAGAAACAGCCGAAGCAGCAGCAGCAGCAGGAACAGCGAGAGCCGACATATCAGCAGAAGCAGCAGCAGCAGCAGCAGCGGGAAAAGCAGCGGGAGCAGCAGGGAGAGGAGGTGCAGGTAGCAAGAGGCAATGCAGGTGGGAAGTGGCCGCTCGACTGGCAAAGGCCGTGGCAACGAGGGACAGGGGATCTGGTGGATCGAAAAGAGAAGCAGCAGAAGCTAAAGCAGGGGCAGCAGGAGCAGCAGACGCAGAAGCAGCACCAGCACCAGCAACAGCAACAGCAGCAACAGCAGCAGCAACAGGAGACCCAGATAAAGGCTCGACGAAAGAAACCAAGGGGTTTTAAGAAATCGGCAGCAACGGCTGTTGCCAGATACGGCAACATAACGAGTGGGTCGGTGGGGGTGATTGTGGCAGGCAGCATGTGCGACAGAATGCCGGGCCTGCTGGCTCGGATTGGGCTTGGAGTGGAGGCGGGGGAGGTCTGGGAGCAGCAGGCTGTGCAACAGGTGGGGAACGATTTGGTTGAAAAAATACGGATGTGCTCAGGAGAAGGGTTTATCTCGTGCTTGAGACTGCTTCAGGAGACGGAAGAGGAGGCGAAGGAGGAGGGAGTGGATGGCAGCAGTAGCAGCGGTAGCAGCAGCAGTGGCGGCGGCAGCAGCAGTAGCAGCGGTAGCAGCAGCAGCAGCAGCAGCAGCAGCAGTGGCAGCGGCAGCAGCAGCAGTGGCAGCAGCAGCAGCGGGAGGAAGGGGAAGCGGCCAGTCGTGGCACTCCTGTGGTTGGCAGGCGGCCACGTGGCAGAGCGTGATTGGGAGGAACTTCTGGCGGAGGTGAATGAGAGTGGGTCGCTGCGGCTGCTGTGTGCTGATGGCTCGTGCTCCGATATTCGCCTGGACTCCCTTTGCTGGTATGTTACCCTGACTCCCTTTGCCAGAATGTGCTTCTTTCTCTCTCTCTACCCCCGCTGCTGCTGCTGTGTGCCGATGGCCCATGCTCCGGCATTCGCCTGGACTCCCTTTGCTGGTATGTACTGACTCTCTCTGCCCGAATGTGCTTCCCCCTCTCCATCTTCCCACACTGCTCTGTGCCGATGGCTCGTGCTCCGACATTCGCCTGGACTCCCTTTGCTGGTATGTTACCCTGACTCCCTTTCCCAGAATGTGCTTCTTTCTCTCTCTCTACCCCTGCTGCTGCTGCTGTGTGCTGATGGCTCGTGCTCTGACATTCGCCTGGACTCACTATGCTGGTGCGTTTGCTGTGATTGCCCGAGTTGCTTCTCGCTCTCCGTCTCTCCCCTCTGCTGTGTGCTGATGGCTCATGCTCTGACAGTCGCCTGGACTCGCTCTGCTGGTATGCTCCTCCGTTCTTGACTCTCCTTCCCTCCTTGCCTTTGTCTCGATCCCCCTCTCTTGCTGTCCTGCCACCGCCCAGCCACCACGTCTTTTCCACGCCCCATCCCTTTCTCATCCGTTCTCTACCCCACCAACAGGCTGCTGCCACCTGGCTCTCTCTGGCTGCGTCAGCACCGCACTGATGACGTGGCATGGCTTGCAGGGCTCATGGCACGCCACGTCCTCATGCACACGTGGAACATCTCCCTCCCCCTTTCACAACCTCTTTCTCCTCCTCCTCCTTCTCCTCCTCCTCCTCCTCCTCCTCCGCCTCCTCCTCCTGTTGCTTCTCAGCACCCGCTCACTCCATCCTCCCACGGTCCCCCATCTCCCCCCCATCACTCATCACCACTCTCTAATCCTGAAGACTCTTTGTCACGCATGCCACTAGCCACGTCACGCATGCCACTAGCCACGTCAGGCCAGCCACTGGCCTCCTCAGGCCAGCCACTAGCCACGTCAGGCGCAGTCTTAGCTCCTGGAGATTCACCTGAGCTGGTTCCGAGGGAGGCAGAAGAGAATACACAGTGGTCGAGATGGGTGAAGCTCTTTTCGCATCTGTCAAGAAAGGTAAGATCTCACTCACTCTCGTTCTCATACTTATTCTTAATTCATCCTCGTTTCTCTTGCACCCGCTTCCCTGACTTGCTCTGTTGTACCCTCCATCTCCCTCCCCTTCTCTTGTCCCTCACTCCCTCACTTATTCCCTCACCCACTCTCACCCGTGGCCTCGTGCTCCCCTCTTACTCTCCCCCCCCCCTCCTTTTCAGGTCACCTTTCACATGCACTGACTCTTCCTCCACCACAAACACTGTCTTGTGGTCTCACTCTCTCTCACCCTTTCCCCCACTAACTCTCATGCTCTGACTCATGCTGCTCCCCCCCTCCCCCTTTCCAGGTCACCTTTCACATGCACCGAGTCCTCCTCCACATCAGCCACTCACTGCCTGTCACGTCACATGCCACGTCACACACTCCTGCAACGTCACATGCTGATACTCCTGCCACGTCAGCTCCCGAAGCAGCAACCTCGACTGCAGCTGTCACGAGTTCGCTGACTCCGCGTCTGCTCTCCCTCATACCATTCTCAACCGCTTCCTCATCCTCACTGGTAAGCTCTCATGCAGTGCAATGCAGTGCAGTGCAGTGCAGTGCGGTGTGGTGAATGCAGTGAGTTCATGTAGGCTGTTGATTTTCATCTGCTCTCCCTCATGCCATTCTCATCTGCTTCCTCAGCCTCGTGGCTCTCTCATGCAGTGTGGTGCAATGAGGTCCAGTGCGGTGCAGTGCAGTACGGTGCATTAAGTAGCTGCTTTGCGTCTGCTCGCCCTCATGCCGTTCCGATCCGCTTCGTCACCACTTCTCTCCTCTCCTCTCCTCTTCCTGTTTCTCATTTTCCATGCATGCATCTTACATCCATTCATCCATGCATCAACATCCATGCCATGCCCCCTGTGGTTCCAGGAACCGGCATCAACACCGTCGTCATATGCCCTTCCTCCATCCCTTCCCACTCCACCCTCTCCCCCCCCCTCCCTCCCCTCCCACCGTCCCCTCCCCCCCTCCCTCTCCTCCCTCATCTCCTTCCCCTCCTTTTCCTCCTCCTCCCCTCCCTCCACCCCAGCCCCCCCCCACCACCGACGCCAGGTCAGCTCCTCCCCATCCCTTTCACATCCTCCCCACCCCTTTCACACCTCCCACCCCTTTCACACTTCCCCACCCCTTTCACGTCCTTCCCACCCCTTTCACACCCTCCCCACCCCTTTAACGCCCTCTCTACATACACCTTTCACATCTTTGCTTTTGATACTTGTCTGCTCTCATTCATAGGCTGTCCGAGCCCCATACAACATCTCTCATTTCAGTGCTCCAGAGTTCACTCAAATATTGCCTTTCATACCACCACATCGGGTCCCCATTCAATGTTGCCTTCACAATGGTTCATACCACCACACCGGGCGAGCTGTGTGTAATCACAATTCTTCTTTGCATCCTGCTAATTTCCCCTTTGCTCCCCTCTTTCTTCCCCTTTTCTCTGTGTTCTCTTCCCCCATTCTGTGTTTCTTCCTGTTGCCTCCCTCTTCCCCCTCTTCCCCCCCCTCCCCCCTCTTCCCCCCCCTCTTCCCCCCCCTCTTCCCCCTCTTCCCCCTCCCCCTTTCCCCATCTTCCCCCACTTCCCCATCTTCCCCACTTCCCCATCTTCCCCCTCCTCCCCCTCCTCCCCTCCTCCCCCCCTCCCGATCTTCCCATCATGCACCACACGCTATCGCCATTCCTCCGCTCCGCTCCTCAGTCCCCCCTCCTCCCAACCCCCCTGCCCCACCTCCCCCACCTCCTCTTCCGCCTCCCGCGCCCCCCCCGAACCTCTACCCCTTACTGCCCCCGTTTGGGGATCTCAACTCCCCAGCATCCCCCCCTCCCTCCCCACCCGCGCCACCCTCTCCCCCGGCTCCCCCTCCCTCCCCTCCCCTGCTTCCTCCACCTCCCCCCTCCCTGCCCCTCCTTCCCCTCCCGTTTCCCCTCCCTTTCCGCCCCCATCCCCCCCTCCCCTTTTCTCCCTCTCCCACCCCTTGTCCCCCCTTTTGGGGACATGAATTCCCCCGCCTCCCCCTCCCCCTTCCCCTCCCAGACCCCCTTCCCTCCCCTCCCGCTCCTCCCCCTGTCCTTCTTTCCCCCCCCGCCCCGCCTTCTCCCTCTCCTGTGCCCGCCCCTCCCCCTGTCCCCCTCCCCCCTGCAACCGCTCTATAAACCCCTCTACCCCCCTCCTCTCCGCCTTCCCCCTTGCCTCCAGCACCCCCTCCCCAAGAGCCCCCCGCGCTTTCTTCACCTCTCCCTCCTCCCCCTTCCCCTCCCCTCCCCGCCCCTCCCCTATCCCCCCGCCCCCCTCCCATTCCGCCTAGTCCACCCCCTGCCTCTCCCCCTCCCCCTGACTCTCCCCCGCCTCCCTTCCCCTCTCCCCCTTCACACCCGTCCCCCCCACCTGCCAACTCTAATGATATGGGAAATGCTACAGAGCCTCCCCCTCCCTCACTCCCTAGTCCCCCCCCCTCCTCCTTCTCTTCTCCCCCCCCCTCCTCCCGCCCCTGCTCCCCCACTCTCCCCCCTCCCCTCCACCTCACTCTCCCCCATCTCCCCCACTCCCCCGCTCTTCTCCCCCCCCTCACCACCCCCTCTCCTCCTTTCACCCTCGGTCCTGTCCTCCCTCCTCCCTGCTCCCGTTCTCTCCCCTCCCCATCCCTCACCGCACCCCCCTCCACACCCTCCTCCTCCTTTCCCTCCTCCAGACTTCCCCTCTCCTCCCCCCATTTCTCTCCTCCCTCCCAGCCCTCCAAAACAGCCTCCTCCCCCTCTCTCTCCTCCCTCCCCCCATCCTCTCACACCCTCACCACCCCTAGCTCAACCACCAACCAACTCTCCCACACCACAACCCCCACCAGTCAAACCACCACAGTTACAACCACCACCTGGAAAACCACCCGCCCCAGCACCAAAAGCACCTGAAATACCACCTGCGCCAGCACCAAAAGCACCTGAAATACCACCTGCGCCAGCACCAAAAGCACCTGAGAAACCACCTGCTTCAGCACCTGCAGCGCCGCCGCCACAGCCGGCGTTCCTACCCCACCCCAACTCCTCCCACGCGCCTGTCACCACCTGGAGCCCTCCCCCTTCCCCTGTGCTGCCGCCCCCTTCTCCTGTGCCGCCGCCCCCATCGCTTCCGCTGCCGCCCCCACCGCCGGATAGCAGAAGTGAGTTGTTGGAGTTACTGTCTCATCTCTATCGCCCTGCTTGTTATATCCTGGATATTTTGGATGAATATTATTAGGTGCATAAGAAATCGATGGATAAGGGAGTAAATCCTTGGCTTCGTATCTTCTTCATTTATATTAATTCATTGCCTCAATGTCCCCTTAAGCATCAATCCCCTGTTTTCTCTCATCCCCACGTCTCTAGTTCCTCTCTCTTCCCAATATGCCACTTCTCACTTCATGTTTTGCTTACCAGTTGCTTCGTTCCTCCTGTTCTCACTCCACTCCCCCTCTCCCCTTCCCCCCGTCCCCCACCCCCACCAGACTGTCCCCCCTGCCCAGACACCTACGTCCTCCTCCCTTCCCCCACCCCCTCCTCCACTTCCCCCGCCGTCCCCCCCTCCGCCCCTCCGCCCTGCACCTGCGGTCTCCCCATGGTGGTGGTTATGAAGCTCTATTGCGGCTTCGACTCCTTTCTCCTCAACCTCCCTGCCTTCACTGCCCAAACCGCCACCTCGCTCACACTTGAGAAAGAGCAAGTAGAGGTGAGCCAGTCAGCGGGTTTGCAGATGGGGGATGAGAGAGTGTGAGGTAAGGGCCCGTGCAATGACCAGCACCCACCCTAGAGCCCACAGACGGCCGCCTCGCTCACACTGGAGGAAGAGCAAGTAGAGGTGAGTCAGTCAAGGGTTTGCAGATGAAGTGAGAGTGAGTGTGAGGCTGAGGTAGGGCCCGTGCAAGGACCCACACCCACCCTAGAGCCCACGAACAGCCGCCTCACTTATACCTGAGAAAGAGCAAGTGGAGGTGAGTCAGGCAGAGGGTTTGCAGTTGGGGTGAGAGTGAGTGTGAGGATGAGTGTGAGCATGGGGTCATGCTTTATTGCTGACCCCATGCTGTTTATAATGGTAACCTGGTCACCCCATCTCTGCTGCAGGTATTGGCAGAGAATGATGACCCTGATCCTGCTGCCCTGGCTGTCACTGTTTATATCTCCTACCCCTCTCCCCCGTCCTTTCTTTCCACTGGTAACCTGGTTACCACATACCGTGCAGGTATGGGCAGTGAACTATGACCCTGATCCCGCGGCTCTGAATGTCACTATGTGTGTGTAACGCCCACTCTCCCCCTTCGCTTTCCCGCATCTGTAACCTGGTTACCACATGCTGTGCAGGTATGGGCAGTGAACTATGACCCTGATCCCGCGGCTCTGGATGTGACTGTTTATCTCCTGCCCCTCGCCTCCTCTTCCTCTTCGTCTGCGGCTGCTGCTGCCGCCTCCTCCACAACCGCTGCTGCTGCTGTTGCCTCATCTGCTGCTGCGGATGCCACTGGTGCTCAAGGGAGAACAATAACTGGTGGAGCAGGTGTCGAAGCGAGGCCAATCAGATCACCATCATCATCATCAGAAGCAGCAGCAGCAGCTACAGAAGCAGTAGCAACTGGAATCGCCTCCTCCTCACCCTCCCCTCTTTCGCATCACTCCTCGTCGTCGGGCAAAGTCTCTCGCCTCCTTCAGTCCTCCTCCTCCTCCCGCCCACCAGTAGCACCGACTGCTCAGCAGCAGCCAGTCACGGATCGGCTGAGTGCAGCAGAGGTGGATCGAATCCGACGGCTGCTGTTGAGCGGATCGCTGGTGCTTGACCGACAGCTGTTCGGGGCATATGAAGTCATTATGGTTCTCAACCCAGGTGAGGGGAAAACGGAGGGGAAGACGAAGGGATGGTGGGTTGCATGCAGTTGCTGCTGTTGAGCGGATTGCTGGTGCTGGATCGACAGCTGTTTGGGGCGTATGAAGTGATACTGGTGCTCAACCCAGGTGAGAGTGAGAGAGGGCTGATCAATCATCAGGGAGGGGTCATCACCTGTTGAGCGTATCGCTGGTCCTGGATCGACAGCTGTTTGGGGCGTATGAAGTCATTCTGGTGCTCAGGCCAGGTGAGCGCGAGATTGAGAGAGAGCAAGAGAGTACAAGTGCAAGAGAAATCATCACTTGCAGGACCGCATCCGACAGCTGCTGTTGAGCGGATGGCTGGTGCTGGATCAACAGCTGTTTGGGGCGTATGAAGTCATTCTGGTGCTCAGGCCAGGTGGGTGATATAGTGAAGTGATTCCTCGTTCGCAGGGAGCATCTTTTGTGGATCGCATCCGACGGCTGCTGTTCAGCGGATCGCTGGTGCTGGACAAGCAGATGTTGGGGCCTACGAAGTGATATTGATTCTCAGCCCAGGTGAGAGTGAGAGAGGGCTGATCAATCATAGGGAGGGATCATCACCTCCTGAGCAGATCGTTGGTGCTGGACAGACAGATGTTTGGGGCGTATGAGAAAATTCTGGTGCCCACCTCAGGTGAGGGTACGAGAGGGGTGATCAATGCAGGGAAGGATAGCTGCGTGGGATAGCTGCTTCTGAGCAATTATTGCTTCCCCTCGCTCCCACCCTCTTAGCGCTCTCCCCTCCTCTCCCCCCCCACTTTCCCCCTGTATACCCCCCAGGCCAACGCCCACTGCCGCCCCCAGCCTTTGTTCTCGTGCTTCATGCCCTTTTCCTGCCGCCTTCCCTCCCCACTCACCCTCCCTTCACCCCCGTTCTCCCCTCGCTTCATTCCCCCCCTGTATCCCTCCCAGGTCAACGCCCGCCTCCTCCCCCTCCTCTGCTCTCCCCCTCCACCCCTCCCGTCCCTCTACCCCCCTCCTTCGCCTCCTCCTCCTCCCCATTCTCCCCCTCGCCTCCCGCCACTCCACCCCCTCCTGCCCCCGGGGGCATGCCTTACTGGGAAGTCATGCTCACGATCGTTCTCCCCTGCTCTCCTTCCCCTTTGTATCCCCCCTGTATCTTTCCCCCAGGTCAACGCCCGCCTCCGCCCCCTCCTGTACTCTCCCCCACCACGTCTTTACTCAACGTTCCCTCTACTCCACCCCTCTCACCCCGCCCTCTTTCCCCCCTGTATCCCCCCAAATATCTTCCCCCCAGGTCAACGCCCGCCTCCGCCTCCGCCTGTACTCTCCCGCTCCACCTCTCCCGTCCCTCTACCCCCCTCCTCCGCCGCCTCCTCCTCCCCGTTCTCTCCCTCCCCTCCCTCCACTCCCCCCCCTCCTTCCCCCGGGGGCATGCCTTACTGGAAGGTCATGCTCATGATCGTTCTCCCTGCCTTGATCCTCGCGATTATCACTCTCTGTGTGGTGGTGTGGTGCGTGAGGAAGAGACCTTGGGAGAGGGCGGGTAGAGGGGCTAAGAGAATGATGGGGGTTTGGAAGAGTAGCGTGGGGAGTGGGGAAAAAGGAAGAGGAGGGAGGAGAGGAGGGAGGAGAGGAGGGAGGAGAGGAGGGAGGCGGAAGGGAGAACGGGAGGGAGAGAGGGTAGGAGAAGGGTGGATGGAGGGAGGGGCGGAGAGGGTCGGGTGGGAACGTGGGGGAAGGTCAGGGCAGCAGGAGGGAGGGGAGGAGCGGGATGAGGGGAGAGCAAGAGGAAGAGGGGGTGTTGTTGGGCGGGTGGGGGGAGGCCAGGAGAGGGAAGAGGTGCAGGCGTGGGCTGAAGGGGAGAGTGACGATGACCATTACATGCCGCTTGCATCAGGGGCAGAAAAGCAGGGGGCAGAGGGGCAGTGGGCAGGTAAAGGAGTGGCAGCAGCAGGAGCAGCAGGAGAATTCGCAGAAAGAGGAGCAGGTGAAGGAGGGGGAGGAGCAGGAGGAGGATTAGCAGCAGGAGGATTAGCAGCAGGAGGATTAGCAGCAGGAGGCAGGGGAAAAGGAGCCCTAAGGGAAGGAGCCTCCAGAGGAGCATCTAAAGGAGCCTCTATGCAAACCCTAGCCCCATTTGCTGAGGCCACTTTCTCATTCTCCCTCACAGAAATTCTCACAGCCACTGCTGGTTTCCACTCGAGCAACCTGATTGGCCAAGGCGGGTCGAGCCAGGTGTTCCGGGGGTGCTTGCCGGGCGGCAAACTGGTGGCCGTGAAAAGATTTGATTCGCCGCCCGACGGGGAGAGGGATTTTATTACGGAGGCTCGGCTGCTGAGCCGGCTGAACCACAAGAACGTGGTGAAGCTTCTGGGAACCTGCGACGAGGGTGGCGTGCGTTGTCTTGTCTTCCAGCTGGCCGAAAAGGGTAGCCTGAGGGAGCAACTGCACTCCCCTGCTTACCTGAGGGAGCACCTGCACTCCCCTGCTTACCTGAGGGAGCACCTGCACTCCCCTGCTTACCTGAGGGAGCACCTGCACTCCCCCACCCTGCACTCCCCCACCTCCACCCTCCCCACCTCCACCCTCCCCACCTCCACCCTCCCCACCTCCACCCTCCCCACCTCCACCCTCCCCACCTCCGCCCTCCACTCCCCCACCCTCCCCTCCCTCTCCACCCTCTCCCCACGCCGGCCGTTCTAGACTGGTCCACGCGTGTGAAAATAGGTCTGGGAGCGGCCCAGGGGTTAGCTTACCTGCATGAGGACTCTAGTCCTCGGATTATCCACCGCGATTTAAAGACGTCGAACATTCTGCTGGATGCTGATTGGACGGCCAGGATTGCGGATCTGGGTCTGGCGAGGGTGGTGAGGGAGAAGGTGGGGGGTGGCGGGAGGGGTAGGGTTAGGAGGGGAGGTGGGGAGGGAGAAGAGGGAGAGGAAAGAGAAGAGGGAGAGAAGGGGGAGGAAGGAGGAGAGGCAAGGGAGGTGAAGGAAGGGGAGAATCGATCAGGGAACAATGAAGATGGGGGAAATCAAGAGACCATAACAAGAGCGGAAGAAGGAGCAAGAGGCAGAGCGGAAGGAGAGAAAGCTGGGCTGGAGTCTCTGCACATGCGCGGCACGTTTGGGTACATGGCGCCAGAGTACGCGCTGACAGGCAGGGTGGCGACCAAGAGCGATGTGTTCAGCTTCGGTGTCGTGCTGCTGGAAGTGCTGTCTGGTCGCCCTGCCCTTGTGCCTCTGGAGTCAACGCAAACAGCTGGTGATGCAGCAGGAGCAGCAGCAGCAGCAGGAGGAGGAAGAGTGCAGTAGGCTTGGAAGGTGCAGGTGCAGCAGCAACAGCAGCAGGTGCAGCAGCAGCAACAGCTGCTACAGGTCCAAGGCAGGGTGTATCGAGCATCGTGGTGTGGGCCAAGCCCTTCCTCTCCTCGTACGTGCATGCCTGCCTTTTCTTTCTCCTCTAATGTTTCGGAGAGAAGGTGGTGGGGTGTTTCAATCTTTATACTCTAGAACCTGCATTCCTCGCGCGTGCATGCATGCCTGTGCCATTGGCCTTCTTGGGAACTCTCAATACGCGCGTGCGCACATGCATGCATGCGCACATGCATGCATGCCACTGCATGCCATGCTCCTTCTCTTTGAGGCCTGTCCTTTCACGATATTCTTTGAAATCCATGAAAGGACAGGCCCAAAGAGAAGAAGCATGGCAGGAACCCATGCTTGCAAGCATTCCTCTTCTCCTCAAGATCCATGGCCTGTTTCCGGTCCCAAAAGTGGCTCAGCAACAACAAGACCACAACTTCCATCCCACCCCATCCCATCCCATTCCACCCCATCCCACCCTCTCCCTCCAACAGCAAGCAAGGCTTGCGTCACTTTGCCGACCCGAGTCTGGTTGGCAGCTATCCGCTCAAGTCAGCAACTCTGATCCCATCCAACTATTTCTGAGACGTCTCTAAACTCCCTTCTCATGCCATCCCACTCTCTTCCACCAACAGCAAGCAAGGTCTGCGTCACTTGGCCGGCCCGTAGCTGCCCGGCAGCTATCCACTGGAGTCAGCTCTTTCTGCCGACCCGCGTCTGGGCGGCAGCTATCCACTCGACTCCAGTCAGCAATTCGTCTCAAGACTCCCATCTCATCCCTCCCATCCCACCCTCTCCCGCCAACAGCAAGCAAGGTCTGCGCCACTTCGCCGACCCGCGTCTGGGCGGCGGCTATCCACTGGTTCAGCAAGTCTTCCCCATCCATCTATGTTTTGAGACGTCTCCAATCTCCCATCTCATCCCACCCCCACCCTCTCCCACCTACAGCAAGCAAGGCCTGCATCACTTCGCCGACCCGCGTCTGGGCAGCGACTATCCACTGGAGTCAGCAATTCTGATCTCATCCATCCATTTCTGAGACGTCTCCAAATTCCCATCTCATCCCATCCCACCCTCTCCCTCCCACAGCAAGCAAGGCCTGCGTCACTTCGCCGACCCGTGAAATTAAAGTGTTTTTGAGACGTCTCAATCCCACCCCACCCTCTCTCGCCAACAGCAAGCAAGGCCTGCGTCACTTCGCCGACCCGCGTCTGGGCGGCAGTTACCCGCTGGAGTCAGCAATTCTTATCCCATCCCATACCAATGTGTCTCACCATCAGAAAACAAGGCCTGCGCCAGCGTGCCGTCCCTCATCTGGGCGGCAGCTATTTACTCGATTCCAGTCAGAAATTCTTATCCGATCCACCTAGTGTTGAGACGTCTCAAATATCCCATCTCATCCCACCCCCACCCTCTCCCTCCCACAGCAAGCAAGGCCTGCGTCACTTCGCCGACCCGCGTCTGGGCGGCAGCTATCCACTGGAGGCCATGGCGCGGGCAGCAGCCATAGCCATGCGATGCACGGAGAGTGATCCTTCATCTCGACCATCAATGGGAGACGTGGTGCAGGCCCTCCGTGCCATCGCGTTTGAGCACTCTCCCATGACCAGGTGCGTGCGCGCTGTGCTGCCCTCCCCTTTCCACGGTCCCCTTCCTCTGCACACCCCTCCACTGGAGGCCATGGCACGGGCAGCAGCCATAGCCATGCGATGCACGGAGAGCGATCCGTCATCTCGACCGTCAATGGGAGACGTGGTGCAGGCCCTCCGTGCCATCGCGTTTGAGCACTCCCCCATGACCAGGTACGCCACTTGTCCTTTGAACACTCGCCCATCACCCCAGTGCAAGCAGCCATAGCCATGAGAGTGATCCTTCAGCGCGGCCAGCCATGGGGGACGTGGTGCAGGCGCTACGCGCCATTGCCTTCGAGCACTCCCCCATGACAGGGTACGGGATGTCTTTTGAGTCGATGTGACCTTTGAGTCGATGTGACTTTTGAGTCGATGTGACTTTTGAGTCGATGTGACTTTTGAGTCGATGTGACTTTTGAGTCGACTCACAAGTCGCCTCATTGCCTTCGAGCACTCCCCCATGACAGGGTACGAGATGACCTTTGAGTCGATTTGAAACGCATTTGAGTTGACTCCTCAAAAGGAGAGATTGAGCCCTCGGTGTGGCCTCCTCTTCTCCACCTCTCAACCCTCCGTCCTCTCTTTCTTCAAATCTCCTGTCGCCATTGAAGAAATCTCTGTGGCTCAAATGCCTCGTCTCCCCCCTTCTCCCCTTTCCTCCCCTTCTTCCCTTGCCTCCTTTCACCAGGACGCTTCTTGCCCCTGTACCTTACTCCACTTCCTCCTCCCATTTGTCTTTGTTTTCGCTTCTCTAATGCCAGGCCTCCTTTCCTTCTCTCCCCGCCTTCCCGCCTTTCCTTTCCTTCCCCGCCTTCTCTCATCCTCTTCCCCTCACCAGGACGCTTCTTGCCCCTGTTCCTTACTCCACTGCCTCCTCCCATGCCTCTCCCGCCTCCTCCTCCTCGGCTTCATACCAGCAACACCACCACCAGCAGCAGCAGCAGCACCACCACCACCACCAGCAGCAGCAGCAGCAGCAGCCACTGGAGCGGGCATCAAGTGCACGGCAGAGCCACCACCACCGCCACCAAAGCCATCAGCAACAGCACCAGCACTATCAGCAGCAAGACTACCAACATCAGCAGCAGTATCAACACCGCTACTCTCAAATCAGCCCCCTGCCGCTCCCATCCCTCCACACTCCCGATTCCATCCTCCCATCCACCAATGGTGCTGCATCTGCCGCTGGTGCTGGTGGTGCTGTGCTTGGTGCTGGTGGTGTTGGCATTTCCCCCTCCACCCCTCTCTCTCGCCCCATTCACATTTCCATGTCAGCTCCTCTCCTTCCCATCACTTCTCCACACCAACCCCCCCACAACCCTCTCCCCCAATCCTATTTCGCTGCTCCCCAAGCCGCCCCTTCCCCCTCGCCCATCCCTCCATTCATGCTACCCCCCAGTCATTCTCATTCTGTCTCTCTCCACCCCTCTGTACCCTCTTTAACCTCACCGCAACACCTCTCGACCGCTCACCAACCCCTCACCTCCCAACAACCCATCACCGCTCTCCACCTCGCCGCGCCGCTGCACCAACTCCCCCACCGCTCCACACACCAACCCATCCCAGGCGAAGCCTCAGCGCCAAGTTCGGATCTGCCGAACCTGGCAACCCGGTCTGGTTCGGCCGAACCAGATTGGGCTTGGCCAAATACAGCAACAGCGGTCCCTACCAGAGAGGCTAGTGGACAGGCCGCTGCCTTTGAGTCGCCTCGCGAACAGATCCCCCCTGTCTTTGCAAGAGACTCTACTGCACAAACCCCTCCTGCCTCATCTGTACAAAGGTCTACTCGATTTGCCCAGCACTCTGCCCCATCTGCCCAGACGCCTACCTCCTTTGCACGGAACCCTGCTTTAGTGGTCATTGGCAGCTCATACGGGCAAGTTCCTCGGCCATCTCACACTGCTACCCGCTCTTCTGGGACGTCTCAGATCCCGTTTGGGTTGGCACCACAAACTCTATTTGCTCCTGCCGAGCAATTAAGAGCAGGAGCAGGAGCAGTGGCAGAGGCAGAGGCACTGGCTGTGTTGGAAGGGCGAGGGGATGGTGCAGGAGGGGGAGGGGGAGCAGCAAGAGGAGGAGGAGCAAGAGAAGGAGGAGCAAGAGGAGCAGGAGGAGGATGGGGAGTAGAAGGAAGGGGAACAGCAGCAAGAGGAGCAGACAACAACCCTCCCAATAGAGCCACTCGCTCGCACTCTCACTCCTCCTCTCACCCCACTCACTCACACTCCATCCAGTTCCCCCTCTCCACTCCACACTCTCTCCCCCGCTTTCCTCCCTCTCCCTCTCACTCACCCCACGCTTCCCAACTCTCTCACTCGCTCCCCTCTCCCTCCGCCTCCCCTAACCTTACTCAACCTTACACTACAGCCGCCCCCCCTGCCGCCCCCCCTGCCGCCTCCCCTTCCGCCTCCCCATATGTCTCCCCTTCCGCCTCCCCTTCCGCCTCCCCAGATGCCTCCCCCTATGCCTCCCCCTACGCCACTCCCTCTGCTGCTCCTTCCTCCCCCTCTGCTGCTCCGTCCTCCCCCCTGCATTTGGGTGATCTCTCACCCCAGTCAAGAGGCGGTATTCCGAGGCTGCTCAGGATGAGCATTAGAGGGCTCGACTACAGGTACGGGCCAAGTCTTGACTACAGGTATGGTACAATTTTCACAACAGATTCGGTTGATTGCAGGTCTGATCAATTCCAAATCATTGCAGGTCTCTCTTTGAATATCACAGGTCTGAGCGCATCGGAATTCCAAATATTGCAGCTCTCACTCGTGTCTCTCTTGTTACACTTGTCCCGTCTTTCTCTTCACATTGATGATCCGGCTCTTCGTCCCACTTCATCTGACACTTGTTGTCTCACTTGTCTATCGTCTCTCTCCTCTCTCCTCTCTCTTCCCGTCCTCCCCTCTTGTTTGACTCGCTTCTCTCTCTTTGCAGTGGTGATATGGCCCTTGACGCCTCCTCTGCATCTCTCCCATACAGCCAGCCTCCCTCACAGGCAAGTCGCCTGCTCTATCTATTGCATCGCACCTTGTTACACTTGTTTTTTCCGTCTTCGCCACCCTTCCCTCGTCCCTCCTCGCTTTTCCCTTTTTTTCTCTCTTTTCTCTCTTCCGCTTTTTTCCTTGATGAGCAATCTTTCAAAGGCCCCTTACTTCCCTTATGAACGAATCCCACCGTTAATATGCTCGGATGAATAGCGGTACTCTTAACCCGACAGGTTCTGTTTGTCGATCCGCCACTGCAGGAATTTTCCGGGCCGTTCTCGCCTGACGACCGCCGTCACAGCACAACAAACCGAGAGGGTAATTACACCAGCAGCGGCAGCAGGAGAGAATCCGGTCGTAACAGCAGCAATGCAGGAGGGGATTATTACAGTGGCAACCAAGAAGCAGATTATACCAGCAGCAATGCTGAGCGGGGTTATCACGAGGTTTATCCTGACAATAATAGAGCGGGAGAGTATACCAATAGCAGCAGCGGGAATCCAGGCACGAGCAATGGTAACAGCAGGCGTTTCCTAGGCTCAGCCGTGGGGCCACAAGCAGGAGAAGCACACAGTTCGCACTCTGGTGACCCTGTTACCACACCGGTAACAGATCTGGTTACCAGCGATGACGATCACCAACCACTGTTGAGAAGGTTGTGATGACCTGGCAACCAGGCGATCAGGAGATTGAAGGACCAGCTCACGAGCTGACCTGGCGGCCAGATAAGGAGCTGATGTGACGGTCTGGCGACCTGGCAACAAGCTGACCTGGCAATTTGGCGACGTGGTGACCAGCTGATCTGGCAACCAGACAATTGTTGGAGCCTGGTTACAAAAAATGACATAGGCAAAAGCTGCCAGCGAAACCGCGACGCATGTTGCTAGCATGAATGTAGGACGTTTCTATCCGTATGTGAGTGTAGTACTGAATAGATGTATGTAATACTGGGACATAGCATCCCCGTTATAGGGATGCTCGGCAGTTGTGTAGTGCCTTGTGAACTTGGTTTGAGGTTTGAGTTGGTGTACAAGTGTTGCCAAATTTGGATTTCCCGCGTGGAGTTTTGAGTTGCTAAACTCTTTTGACTAGTTGGAGAATGTATCTGTTGAACAGGCTCCACAGTATACAGTAGCTTAGCACTATGGATTACATGGTGTAGTCTACTCACAAGATACACACATTTTGATAATTCTACGAACAAGGAACACACAGCACAGAGCTGCAGAGACCACAGTGGTGAATATGCCCAACCCCTAACACATCACTACAGAAAATGCACGTTCTTTGGAAGCAACAGCTGTCCAGCAAAAACACAAGCTGCTAACTCTGTATAAAACCTTGCATATGCCTTAAATGCCATTATTGATCTCGGTCAACACGAACACTGTAGTTATCAGGTCTTGATCTTGGGAGCGCAGAAGTGGTGATCAAGCGACGACAGAGCCCTGCCAGCAGCATCGGCTGCTCCTGCCACGAGCGCCCTGCTGGTGGCCACCACGAGCTCATTCAGCCTCTTGCTCTCCGCCTTGAGCGCGCGTACCTCCTGGGTGCGCTGTGTGGTTTCCTGTTATGTCAGGGAAGAGGGACAGGACAGGGAAACGTCATGTTAGCGAGGTCTTGATTTGCAGCGCCCTGCTGGTGGCCACCACGAGCTCATTCAGCCTCTTGCTCTCCGCCTTGAGCGTACGCACCTGCTCAACGCGCTGCGATGTTTCCTGTTATGCGAGACAGTGGGAAGATTCATTAACGTGGACAGCAAGAGGGACAGGACGTGGAGACACCGCATTAGCCAGGTCTTGAGTTGCAGTGCCCTGCTGGTGGCCACCACGAGCTCATCCAGCCTCTTGCTCTCCGCCTTGAGCGCCCGCACCTGCTCTACGCGCTGCGTGGTTTCCTGAAATGTGACACGGTGGGTTGAAACGGAGATTTAGCTGGGACCTGAGAGGGCATTCAGCCTCATGCTCTTCGCCTTGCGTGTTTTCTCCTGCTCAACGCGCTGTGTGGTTTCCTGGTTTCGGGATACACTTTCCAACCAGAGCCCTACCAGCAAATTCAGCTGCTTAGTGCCAGCTTCTTCTCAGTTTCCTCCAGCATCACCCGCCCTCGGCTCATCTCCCCTCTCAGCACCACCACCTCCTGCTCTGCATACAGGCACTTCACATCCCACTGTCCTCACACCCACCCACACCCCTGCTCACCTCGATCTGCTGTGCCAGCTTCTTCTCTGTGTCCTCCAACTTCACCAGCCCTCGGCTCATCTCCCCTCGCAGCACTGCCACCTCCTGCTCTGCCTGCTGTCGTGCTGCCTTCTCAGTCATCAGCAGGTGCAGCCCAGTGCCGTCAGTTGCTCAGTGGCACTGCAAAGTCCCTCTCACCAACGTCCCCTAATACCTGAAACCTCTCGAAAGTGATAAGGAGTTACCAAAACGGCTGCAAGTAAATCCTCTCACCTCGATCTGCTGTGCCAGCTTCTTCTCAGTTTCCTCCAGCTTCACCCGTCCTCGGCTCATCTCCCCTCTCAGCACCGCCACCTCCTGCTCTGCCTGCTGCCGTGCCGCCTTCTCAGTCATCAACAGCTGCAGGCCAGCGCCAGTGCCGTCAGCGCCACCCTCTCCTGACTCTGAGGCGATGAGTAGAGCCTCCTCCAGCTGCCCCTTTGCCTCCTGCGCCTCCCTCAGCTGCTGCTCCAGCCGCTGCACCACTGCAGATGGGCGGAGGTGGGAGGAAGGGCGGGGGGGGGGGTTGGATGGAGGGTGAAGAGGATCAGGCATAAGCAGTGATTAACAGAGCCTCCTCCAGCTGCCCCTTTGCCTCCTGCGCCTCCCACACCTGCTGCTCCAGCCGCTGCACCACTGCAGAGGCGAGGGGGAAATGGGATGGGGAAAGGAAGGGGGGTTGGGCAGGATGCGGGGAGGGGAGGAGGGAGGGAAGGGGAAAGAGGGAGAGTGGAGGGAAGAAGGCACACGCAGGCACTGGCTGTTGTGCCACTGCATCACCGTTCCATTGAAAAATTTGAGTTCTGAGATGTGGTTAAGGCGCCTGAGAGTCAGGCTGGCTTGCTGTTTAGAAGAAATTGGGAAGAAGAAGTAGAAAAAAAGGAGGTGTCGGACTTACTTTCTCGGGCCGATGCCAGCTCTTTTGCCATCTCGTCCCGTTCCACAGTAAGGCATTCCGTGGCCTTGGAGAGATTCTGCACGCGGTAGTAGCAATGTGAGAAGGCAACCACACAGAGGCAGCACACAGGCAAGAAACGGGTGACAGACAGGGCATAAGAATGTATGAGAGAGAGTGTGTGAGGGGAAGAGGGGGGGTGGCAGACCTGCACGTGGGTGAGAGCAGCAGAGGTGAAAGAATCAAGGAGCTCCTTCACTCCACTGCCATCCTCCCAATCCTCACTGCCCTCTTCCTCCCCATCCCCAGTGCCCTCCCCATCGCCAGTGCCCTCCCCATCGCCAGTGCCCTCCCCATCCCTACTTCCCCCTTCACTGCCCTTCTCCCCACTATCGCTCTCCTGTAAAGCCTCTTCAACCATCAGCTCTTGCCCTGCGTCCCCTGCACCCTCCTGCACCAAACCACATGCATCACCACAGGACTGCGCGGATCCCTCACTCTCCCCTCGCTGCCTTATCAGCATTCCAGAGAACGAGCCTGAGCTGTTACTCATCTCGTCTCGCCCCTCCTCCAACCCAAGCTCCCGAATTGCTTCCATCCACCACTTTTCTGTGCCTTGAAACTGGCCCAGCTGGTCTTGCCTGCTGCATTCCAGACCCAGCTTTTCATGCCTTTCCTGGCGTTCTGGCACATGAAATCCCACAGCCAGTTCTGCCTTGCACGATTCCTGCTGCTCCGGGCGTTCAGGCTCATGAAATCGCATACCCTGCATTTTCTCGCTTCCTTGCCGTTCCTGAGAAAGCGTGTGCATCATCAGTGCATCATCACCCCCCCAAATAGCTATCACTACTGCACTACTACTGTATTGCTGCTGCCTTGCCCAGTGTGCTAGCGCGCACCTCTGAAAAGGTCTGCTGCGCCTCCTCCATTTGTTGCTTTGCTTCCGCTTCAGCCTGCTCGAGCCTGCAGCGATGCACGGACCGGAATGCATGGGGGAGGATGGATGAATGAGGATCGGTGGACGAGGACGCATGGAAAACGCACACGGAAACGTCTCGAAAAGGTCTGCTGCGCCTCCTCCATTTGTTGCTTCGCTTCCGCTTCAGCCTGATCAAGCCTGTAGTGATGCACCGAGGGGGATACGTGGGCAAGGATGGATAGAGGAGAGGACGGATGATATGGGGATGCATGGAAAGGGCACATGCGAATCGTCTATATCCCATTCGGCCCATCCCTGGCCCATCAGACTCACTTGGCGGCCCATTCCTCTTCCACTGCAGCGACCCCCTCTGCCAGCTTCTGCTCCATCTCCTCCCCCTCCGCCTGCAGCGCTGTTCTTGGGCCTCAACCGTACACCCATGTTCACACCCTCGTGCATCTTCTCTACCAATTCCCCCTTTCCCTTCCCGTGGAACTTACTTGGCAGCCCATTCCTCTTCCACGGCAGCGACCCCCTCAGCCAGCTTCTGCTCCATCTCCTCCCTCTCCGCCTGCAGCGCCCCCACCAGCTCCTTCTGCTCCTCCAAACTCGCCTTGGCCTGCGACAGCTGCTCCTCCTGCGAGTACACCACCACCTGGAAATGGGGATCCAGGATAGGGATGAAGATGGAGATGCGCATGGGGATGGAGACGGAAATGGGGATGGGCATGGGGATGGGAACGGGGATGGGGATGGGGATGGGGATGTGGAAAGATACGACAGGGAAGGTTCCGTGCTGCGCTTGCTGGTAACGCTGCCTCGAACGGAATCACTCGAGACAGCTGTTTCCTCTCCGCCTGCAGAGGAAACTGAATAGAGAGAAATTAAACGGGAGTGGGGCACCTCGGGGAGTACCTTTTTTTGAGATGGTACCTCTAGGGAGTGCACGCGGTCGTCATGCTCGTCGATGGTCTCCTGCAGCGTGCGTGTGAGGATGCGGTACTCCTCCTCCTCGTTCACCATCGCCTTCGTCTTCACCTCCATCGCCTGGCGCATGGGACATTGAAGAGCAGCACAGAAGAGGGGGAGGAACAAGGAGGAGAACAGGGCGGGCCAGAAGCAGAGAGCAGGGACAGAGAGGAGTAGGGGTTAGCTGGAGTTGGGAGTGCATAAGGCACAGTGTAGATCGCTAGGAGGAAAGTAGCCAATAATCGATAGGCAAACGGCAGCGGGGAGAGCATACCCGAGAGCCGAAGAGCAGGGAGGAGAGGGACTCGTTGAGGTGGTGGACGGTGGGCGCCACGTTGATCACCAGCGATGTCTTGGCGTTGCCTGGGGGGGGTTGGGGAACAAGGGGAGCAGAAGCAGCATGTCACACGATGGCTGTAAGAGGAGAAGGTCGGAAGAGTAGCGAGGAGAGAGACTCGTTGAGATGGTGGACGGTGCAGGGCGTGGGCGGTGGAACTACAGTCACGTATTCACTTACACAAATGCAATGAAGAGCAAATGCAATGAAGAGCCAATGCAATGAAGAGCAAATGCAATGAAGAGCCAATGCAATGAAGAGCAAATGCAATGAAGAGCCAATGCAATGAAGAGCAAATGCAATGAAGAGCCAATGCAATGAAGAGCCAATGCAATGAAGAGCCAATGCAATGAAGAGCAAATGGAATGAAGAGCCAATGCAATGAAGAGCAAATGCAATGAAGAGCCAATGCAATGAAGAGCAAATGCAATGAAGAGCCAATGCAATGAAGAGCCAATGCAATGAAGAGCCAATGCAATGAAGAGCCAATGCAATGAAGAGCCAATGCAATGAAGAGCAAATGGAATGAAGAGCCAATGCAATGAAGAGCAAATGCAATGAAGAGCCAATGCAATGAATAGCAAATGCAATGAAGAGCACCTGAGGTACATAATCGTACCTCCCAGCGACTCCTGCAGCAGGCGCGTGAGCTTTGAATCCCTGAATGGCACATGATGCGCATGGGGGTCTGCTCGGGCGTTGATGCACTTCCCTGTAGCAAACATAGAGAGAGTGCACATGGAGACAGACAATCATCAGACGCCGCACAATTCGAGAGTCATGCGACAGCCTTTGAGGAGGCAAGAGGGGCGTTGGTTCACTTTTCTGCAGCGAGCAAAGGGAGCCTACAGGACAGAGCCACACGCATCGGATGTTTTGTGAGATGTGTCTCCCACGGCAAAACGCACAGAGAAGGCGACTGAGAGCAGAGGGAGGCGTACAGACGGCCGGGTGAGGGAGGAGGGCAGCAGAGGGAAGAGGATGGCAGTTAAGGGCAGAGGAGGGGCGGGAATGCGACGTGGTACTTACCGAGAACTGTCAGGGACAGGTTGACGCTCTTGGCCTCGCTGGCTCTGAGTCCCTCCGAGCCTGAACACACCAGGCAGCAGCAAGCACAAGTGGGGCACAGATGCTTAGCACGTGCCGAGCAAAGAGTTTAACCCGATGCACGTAACCAACTAACTTGATATGCACGCACCTGACTTCTTGAGCCGCTCTGAGCCTGCAAGGTCTACCAGAAAGAGCTTCCCCACCAGGATCCTGGGTTCGCGGAAATAGCGCAAGAAATAGGGCAGGAGGAGAGGGGGGGAGTGTAAGGAAAGGAGTGAGGGAGGGGAAGTGTAAGGAATGGAGAAGAGAAGGGGGGGAGGGGGGGAGGGGGGGAGGAGGGGGAGAGGGGGGGGAGGGATGCTGCGCAGTCACTACGGGGCACGCATCAACACCGATACAGCTCGCACTCGTTCTTCTTCTCTGGCTTACGGTGCTCCTCACTCCCATCTCCTGCAGCAGCAGCAGCTACAGGTCCTCCTTACAAACCCCATGACTTTTACGCAGCACCTCAAAACCAGCATATAACACAACCGGCACTCACTTGTCCTTCTTCTCTGGCTTGCGGTGCTCCTCACTCCCGTGCCCCGCAGCAGCAGCTGCAGACCCGGAGTGCGCCTCGGAGTCACTGCTCTCCGCCTCCTTCCTGCGCTTCTTCTCCACTGTGATGATCGCGATGGCGTGGCTGCGCGACGAGTGCGCGTTCTGATCAGGGAAAGGGGAAGCAGAGGAGGCAGTAACAGGGTATGACGGTAAGGAACGCGGTAGACAGACGCTTTTTCTCCACCGTGATGATCGCGATGGCGTGGCTGCGCGACGAGTGCGCGTTCTGACCCGGGAAAAAGGGTGAAGCAAGGAACACGGAGGACAGGCGAGAGAGTCGATACAGACGGGAAGCAAAGCGGAAAGTGACATTGAGGTGACAAAAATGAGGCGCTAGGCGAAATGACGAACCTGGGCATCTTCCTTGATCGTTTGCAGGGCAACGTAACGCAAAGAGACAGCACGAAACCTCGAGCGGGCGAACCTCGCCGAGTGGCCCGACTGCTGACCCTCGCAAACGAGCAATGAGTGAGTTTCATTTTGAGGTCACTAGCCGCACAGGAGAACCGAATGTCCTGTCCTAGTCGAGAAACTTTATAACGAGCCGGGTGGGGTCTCGTGACCCACCATCTTCGTATAGGCGACGGTTCGGTTTCTCTCGCCCACAGCCAGCAGCTTGAGGCAATCCTTCACGGACGTCACCTCCATCTCCTCCACCCCCGAGATGTACACCCCTCGCTTCCAGCTACCTGGCTGTTTTGCTTTTTCTAGGAACTCTATAACGAGTCCATTATCGCGGCATACTCCCGCTCACCATCTTTGTGAAGGCGACGGTGCGGTTCCTCTCGCCGACGGCCAGCAGCTTGAGGCAGTCTTCCACGCACGTCACCTCCACCTCCTCCACCCCCGAGATGTACACGCCGTTCTCGCTCTCCCGTATTTGCATGTTGGAACTCGACGGACGCAGCAAATCTTGGATCTGGGAGCGGGGAGAGGGGGGGAGAGGGGAATAGGGGACAAACGTGAAAAGGGCGACAGGCGTGCATCACGCGCTCTCCCGCATTGCATGTTGGAGCTCGACGGCCGCAGCAGATCTTGAATCTGCAAGAGCCTAGCCGAACGTAGCGAGACCGGGATAGGGGATACGGGGGAAGGGGGGGAAGGAAAAGCGAGGGTAGGGGGAGGAGGAGCACAGGGAGGAGGAGACGAACGTGGAAAGGACAAGACGCGTGGCATTTGCTCTTGCGAGTCGAGCAGAGGGAGAAGGTAATTGACGGTCCCGCATACCATGTAGATTTGGGTGTACGACATCGACAGCTTCTACGTGTGGCTTGGATCCATGCGGGCCATAAGAACAACGTCTGAGAAGACTCACAGATCACAGGACGATAAAGATCGACGGCCATACCATTTCCATGTAGATCTGAATGTACGACATCGACACCCTGTAGGTATGGCTTGGGTCCGCTCGCGCCATGACAAACACTTCAGCCGCAGCTCGCGGAATGATGCCAAGGTGCGGAGGCTTGGTGCTCGAGAGCGTGTACGTCTTCCCGGCGCCGGTCTGGCCGTACGCCATGACCGTGCCGTTGTAACCGTTCAACACATCCTGTAACGAGAATACGGAAGAGGTTGTGACGAGGTAAAGGGTTAACAGTTTTGAATACAAATCATAAGCGACCGTGGAGCCGCCGTTCAAAGGGAGACCGGAATGGAGGGAATGGGGACAGCGACAATAGGGACGAGAGCGCATGAACCATGGAGGAAGCAAACAATATATTCAAAACATTCGACTGTTTCACGAACCGCAACGACGGGCTTAGCGGCGACTTGATACACGTCCGCTTGAGTGGCTGTTGGAGGGAGAACGGAGTCGAATTCAAACTCCATCTGCTCCAGTTGACCGTTGCTCCTGTTGCACACAGAGCACGACAGAACGCGTGACAAGTGTGAGTAACAGTTGGTTGAGAAAGAACGCGATTAGACATGACAGGCAAAACAAAGAGACAGCTACGCATAAAAAAAAAAAAAGACAGCACGCGAGCTCTCGATGACGAATTCCTGCTGTTTTGCTCTCACTTCCAGAGCCGGAATCTTAGTGACGGATGGTCGACGTGGAAGCAAGTCACAGAAAGACATGGATGCGACGGATTCTACCTATGAAAGACAACGTAGCTGTCGCCAGGAGATGAACGCTTTCCATTGCTGGTTTTAAGGTGTCTAAGAAACACTTACACGGATGTGAGGGACGTTACCTATGAAGAACAACGGTGCTGTCGTCGGGGGAAAAATCCATCGCGAATTCTCCATTTGTGGAGTTTATGGTGCCTAAAAATCGCAATACACGGATTTGACAGACGTTACCTGTGAAGGACAACGGTGCTGTCGTCGGGGGAAATGTCCATCGCAAACTCTCCATTGCTGGCTGCTTCCTCTTCTGTAGGCGGCCGTACTCGGATGGTCACTCGCACTCGTTCTACGCGCAAAAGCAGGGGGGGAATTATTTTGAGTGTTACATGCTGACAAGGAGCTCGGGAGCACCGTGGAACATAAAGCGCCTATGAAGGTCAACGATATGAACGACTTGAAGGTCAATAATAAGAAGCACCAGCTACATGCTCTTAAAGCAGAACAACCTGAGCGGGAAGGCTACAATAGAAACACTAACGATATGACGGCAACCTAATTCTCCTATGACGGGATACGGTGGTACATCGCTAAACAGTGACGCATTATGTTCTCTCTATGTCCGCTCCAAACTCTCCTGACACGCGTATCGTCCCATGTTATCCTATGCTGACTATATTAACCCTCGCAACATGCCTGTCAGTGTAGTCTATCGGCATCTTCTCACCAGATTCCCCTTGAGTGGCATCATCAAGCAGAGACCCGTCTCTGCTGTCTCGTCCGACTCCTTTCTCTCCTTTCCCACCGGCTCTTCCTCGTCTTCTCTGAGAATCCTGAGAGGTATTCGAGCTTCGAGCTCTCACCAGTGAATGAGAACTCTTCTCGCCATCTACGTTCGTCATAACCTATTGTAGACCTTACTTATTGCGACAATATTATATGGATCCCGTTCAGCTATTGAGCTAAATAAACGCCTCGCTCGCAATAAATACGATCGCTCGTGGCTTCTTTTATTCGTCGTTATCAAGGCTGGATGCGCTGCAGGTGTCGTTATCTGAAGAGGAAACTATAAAACGCAGACGAGACCAAGAGACACGTCCTGCGATAAGGACGAGGCTACTAAAAATCCGGGTAGAAAAGAGACTGAAGGCACTCCGTCCGTCAATCCTCCGGTTGCTCTGTCAGCTCAAACGGAGCAGTATGAAGAACAAGCAGTCACCACAAACCACCATTCATGAAGTACCAGCATGACTTATGGTTTCTTCGACTGCTGATACAAGCAGCCTGATACAGCTGCGAGGAGATGGGTCTGCAGTCTGATAGCAGGGAGGATGCCAAAAGCAAGCCAGCAGCAAGCTATCAGCAAGTCACCAGCATGGCACCTTGGGAATGTCACAATTGCTTGAAGTCGTTCATCATGGACATTGTCATGGTGCCAATAACATGATCATTTTGAGGCTCGGGCCCGAGGAACCGAAGCTGGGGTGTCGTAGCGTGAAAGGTTTCAGCCAAAGCGGTTCGGTACACAAGCATCTGTTAGGCTTGGAAAGTTATGAGGGGAAGCCAGGGCGGAAGCGGCGGAAGAACAGGATGTCCCTTCCCCTCTCCCCCCTCCCCTTCGCTCCCCTCTTCGCCCCTGTGTACGGTCATTGCCCCTGACAATGCGGATGTAATTCTTCCTCACGCGCGCATCTCCCCGCTGACCACAACGAATAGCCAGAATCTGAATGCCACGCCATGACATGCAGAGGCTTGGTGCGGTCCGGCTGACGCAGGTCTGTTACGAAATTCCAAATTGTTGAGGGTGTTTCTGGGATAGCGCGACTCGATCGCTTCGCCAGCAACCCGAAGCTTACGAAACGAGGCTCGGCAGCAAATTTTGTGCGAGGGAAACATATTCCGCCAATCAAATCAGCTTTGTGAAATACTGTGGCAGAGGTGATTCTTTCCGCACGCAATTCGTGTTGCTCTTCACCATGCCGAATGTTGTATTGCTTGGCGGGAAAGGCCTTCATTCAGACTAGTTGGATATTGAACACCTTTCCAATAGATATCTCT
Source organism: Closterium sp. Yama58-4 (assembly GCA_947470075.1). NCBI lineage: Eukaryota > Viridiplantae > Streptophyta > Zygnematophyceae > Desmidiales > Closteriaceae > Closterium > Closterium sp. Yama58-4. Next base: position 642,431 of record CANIUD010000214.1, read on the forward strand.
ATATTTCCATGTGCTAAGTTCTAGCATCCAAAACACCAAACAATAAATTACCTATGGCCACAAAGCAGGACTAACATTCCTCAAAGTAGGGACATATGCACGCTTCAGATTGATTTCAGACGATTCATGAACATTGCAAACCTCTATCCATCTGTAAGCCTGAGACTGAGCTTGTTTCAACGTTGTAAAGGTGTGAATTTGTTCTTCACATGAGTTTTTCTAATGATATAAGCAACACCCTAAGGAACAAGTGCACATACATACATACGGTACATCAACAGTCTTAACTGGCTTTTCTCTAGAGCAAGCACTCTTTAAGATGCACTATCAACACATACCCCCCTTATGAACAAACCAACCCTGATTGATGATCCAACACTAAATCAAGGAACATCGCAACCCACACAATTCTTCCTCTCAGAGCTTGCTGATCATCTTTGCAGCATCCAAACAATGTGCTGTAGCGAGGTTCAGAGTGGTGGCAGGCGGTGCTTTCTCGTGAGCATCCCTCATGTGCTCCACGTCCTTCTCTAGCTCTTCCAGACACCGCTCCACCTCCTCCTCCTTGCGGCCCCACACTGTCCCTCCCTGCACGCCCTGTCACAACCAAGATGTAGAAACCAAAGGAAAAAGGCAAGTCAGACACCTTTTATTTGCAAAAGAGCGCCACGACCTTAGAAAGGTTGTGTTTCCTATGCAAGATACAGCACGGCATCAGATCTTACATGCTTCGGGTGGTGCAGAAGCGCGCCGAGTCCGAGGTGCACTCGCTCCAGCACAGTGTCGCCAGCCGCGGCGAGCGAGTCGCCGGAAACCAACGCGTCGTGGCTGTGGTCAACGCCGACTTTTCTCTTCCCGACCACCGTCCCCGTCTTGACGTGCTGCAGCATGCGCGCGTACGACTGCAGAAACAGAGTCATCGCTTGGTTGGACGGGAAAACCGGAGTCGGCGGGAGCGTCGCAAGAGGTTCGAGCTCAGGCTCTTCTGCAGGCTCTGGTTGCGGCGGCGCCGCCTTGGTAGTTTTCCCGAACCCTGAAGAGAAAATATGCACGAGAGACGGGAAAAAGCGTCAACTTCGCGATTTTGAGACGTCATTTCGGAAAATACGTACGGACCCCACACTTTCGGACGTTGCGCCTTAGAAAAATGCTGTACGCGGTACCATGGGGGCCTTCATTATTTTTCGAGGTGGACGGCCTACTATGATGCTTAGAAAAAAAGCGGCTTTGCACCAAATCAGTGTTACTGGAGCGCTTTTCTTAATGAATCCCCCGTCCCAAGAAGAAACAAATAACAAACGAGAAGAAAACGACGGTACTTTATGGTGCTTCGGATCTCTCTTTTTCTTTAGGCGATTACATGTGGCGGGGTTGAAAATTTTGACAGGTTCGGGCGAGGAATTATTTGGGGGAGCGACTCGACAGACAGTGACGCGCCGCGGCGTTTGAAGCCGCTTCGGGTTTGCTGCTTGTGACGCTACGAGCCTCGTGACGGTAGCGGGACAGCTGAGAGTCGTCATGAATCTGACGGAAAGGAGACCCAGAAATAACTTCGACGACAGCACCTGGAAAGATTGCGCTGGTGGCGCTGGAGGATTGTAGTAGTAATTAGGTTGGAGTGGGTGGGGCTGGAAGTGCAGGCGCACAAGTGCAGGTTTTGGGAGCGTGGAGGTGGGGATATGGAGCGGGCATTGCCTTTGGGGATGCAGCGGGAGGAGGAGGGTCTCACTGTGGTGGGCGTGCCTATTGGGGAGGAGGATTGGGAGGGGGCCCGATTACGGAAGCGGCTTCGCGAGTTGCAGGCGCCATTGCCGTGGCTCCCCCTGCTCGACCACCCCCAGATGGCCTCGCATCTCCTCGCTATTGCAGTTTCAGCACGGCCGATGTACCTGGCCCGGACTATGCCGCCGCGGCCGGAGGTGGTGGAGGCTCTCGCCGCCCGCCGCGTCGCCCTGCCCGTGGCGTCGCCGCCTCCCCGCGGCGTCGTTGCCTGCCCGCGACGTAGCCCCTGTCCGCGGCGTCGTCGCCTGCCCGCGGCGTCGTCGCCTGCCCGCGGCGTCGCCGCCTGCCCGCGGCGTCGTCGCCTACCCGCGGCGTCGTCGCCTGCCCGAGGCGTCGTCGACTGCCCGCGGCCTCGCCGCCTGCCCGCGGCGTCGTCGCCTGCCCGCGGCGTCGTCGCCTGCCCGCGGCGTCGTCGCCTGCCCGCGGCGTCGTCGCCTGCCCGCGGCGTCGTCCCCTGCCCGCGGCGTCGGCGCCTGCCCGCGGCGTCGTCGCCTACCCGCGGCGTCGCCACCTGCTAGCGGCGTCGCCCTACTCGCGGCGTCGCCACCTGCCCGCCGCGTCGCCCTGCCCGCGGCGTCGCCACCTGCCCGCCGCGTCGCCCTGCCCGCGGCGTCGCCACCTGCCCGCCGCTCGCCCCTGGAGCAGCCGCCACTGCAGCAGCAGCCCCTGGAGCAGCCGCCACTGCAGCAGCCGCCCCTGGAGCCGCCCGCCACTGCAGCAGCAGCCCCTGGAGCCGCTCGCCACTGCAGCAGCCGCCCCTGGAGCCGCCCGTCACTGCAGCAGCCCCCTCTGGAGCAGCACGCACCTGCAGCAGCCGCCCCTGGAACAGCCCGCACCTGCAGCAGCCGCCCCTGGAGCAGCCCGCACCTGCAGCAGCCGCCCCTGGCACCTGGAGCAGCTGCCGTCGCGGCCCAGCCTCGCCCTGCCGCAGCTGCCGCGGAGCTCCCTGCTGCGGCCCGGCCCAGCCCTGCAGTTGTAGCAACCCCACTGTCGCCACCGTCTTACGCCTGCCGCGCCGACCACTGGTGAGCATTGCCCAGTACTGCTGCAACTGCCTTTTCTACTCCCACTGCCACTGCTCCTGCTGTTACTACTGTTACTGCCGCTACTGCTACTACTGCTGCTCCTGACGTGGCCAGATGCAGCTCCAGGGCTGTGCGCGTGAGTCCCCCACGCCCCAGCAGCTTCGTGCGCGTGAGTGGTACGCTAGTCGGGGCTGTCGGGGTGGCCGTAGTGGTAGTCGCTCTGAAGTGGGTCGGTCGGGAGCTTCTGGTAGTGGACAGGTGCAGCAGCCGTGTCCTCCTTCGCCCCAGCTGCTTCGTGCGCGTGAGTGGTACGCTAGTTTGGGCTGTCGGAGTGGCCGTAGTGGTAGTCGCTCTGGAGTGCATCGGTCGGGAGCTTCTGGTAGTGGACAGGTGCAGCAGCCGTGTCCTCCTTCGCCCCAGCTGCTTCGTGCGCGTGAGTGGTACGCTAGTTTGGGCTGTCGGAGTGGCCGTAGTGGTAGTCGCTCTGGAGTGCATCGGTCGGGAGCTTCTGGTAGTGGACAGGTGCAGCAGCCGTGTCCTCCTTCGCCCCAGCTGCTTCGTGCGCGTGAGTGGTACGCTAGTTTGGGCTGTCGGAGTGGCCGTAGTGGTAGTCGCTCTGGAGTGCATCGGTCGGGAGCTTCTGGTAGTGGACAGGTGCAGCAGCCGTGTCCTCCTTCGCCCCAGCTGCTTCGTGCGCGTGAGTGGTACGCTAGTTTGGGCTGTCGGAGTGACCGTAGTGGTAGTCGCTCTGGAGTGCATCGGTCGGGAGCTTCTGGTAGTGGACAGGTGCAGCTGCCGTGTCCTCCTTCGCCCCAGCTGCTTCGTGCGCGTGAGTGGTACGCTAGTTTGGGCTGTCGGAGTGGCCGTAGTGGTAGTCGCTCTGGAGTGCATCGTTCGGGAGCTTCTGGTAGTGGACAGGTGCAGCTGCCGTGTCCTGTCAGTGAGGCTGCCGCTCTAGGTGCTAGTACGTCTATTGCCCTAGGTGCTGGTGAGGCTGCTACTCTAGGTCCTAGTGAGTCTGCGCCCCCTGGTACTGAGTCGACTGAGGCCCTGCACACCTTCACCCTGGACTCAGGTGCTTCTCGCTGTTTCTTTCGTGACCGCACTGCCCTTGAGCCGCTTGCTCGGCCAGTTGCTGTCTCCCTCGCTGACCCCTCTGGGGGTCCGGTCATTGCGACCTCCTCCACTGTTCTTCCCTGTCCTGCGGTCCCGTCGGGCACACTGTCAGGTCTCCACCTCCCCTCGTTCTCTACGAACTTGGTGGCGGGTTGTGCGCTCCAGGATGCGGGTGTTCACCAGTTCACCCCTGCCTACGAGCGTGTGACACACTGCACGTGTGCTCGGACGGGCCGTCACCTGGCTACCTTCACTCGGCAGCCGGGGTCGGACCTGTACACACTGACCACTGAGTCCCCTCAGGTAGCTGCGTCCGCGTCTGCGTCAGGTCAGCTGTCGGCCCCCTGCTCGTGTCGCTCTCTCGCGCACGACACCGTTCTCTGGCACCACCGACTTGGCCACCCATCTGTGCAGCGCCTTCGTGCCATGCACAAACGGCAGCTTGTCTCTGGTCTTCCCAGGGTGCTCCCTCCCCTCCCACCCTCGCCTGCTCCTCCCTGTCTTCCCTGTGTCGAGGGGCGGCAGCGCGCCGCTCCTCACTCCTCCTCCTTTCCCCCGACGACTGCTCCCCTGCAGACGCTCCACCTGGACGTGTGGGGCCCAGCCCGCGTCCGTGGACAGGGTCAGGAGAGGTACTTCCTGATTGTTGTTGACGACTACTCTCGCTACACCACGGTCTTCCCCTTGCGCACCAAGGGTGAGGTCCCTGATGTCTTGATCCCTTGGATCAGCAGAGCTCGTCTCCAGCTCAGCGAGCGTTTCCGCTCGGACTTTCCTGTCCTGCGTTTGCACTCTGACAGAGGTGGGGAGTTTTCCTCTGGCCTCTTGGAGGCCTTCTGTCAGCAGGAGGGCATTGAGCAGTCGTTCACGCTTCCGGCCTCTCCACAGCAGAATGGGGTTGCTGAGCGCCGCATTGGCTTGGTCATGGAGGTCGCTCGTACCTCCCTGATCCATGCGGCTGCTCCCCACTTTCTGTGGCCGTTTGCGGTCCGATACGCTGCGCATCAGCTCAACCTCTGGCCCCGTGTCTCCTTGCCGGAGACTTCCCCGACACTGCGTTGGACGGGAGAGGTTGGCGATGCGTCGCGTTTCCGGGTCTGGGGATCCCGAGCTTTTGTTCGCGACACGTCCGCGGACAAGCTCTCCCGTCGCGCTGTTCCTTGTGTCTTCCTTGGCTTTGTCCCGGACGCCCCTGGTTGGCAGTTTTACCACGTCACCTCGCGCCGGGTTCTGCCCTCTCAGGACGTCACTTTTGACGAGTCCGTCCCCTACTACCGCCTCTTCCCCTACCGCACTGCCCCGCTCCCTCCCCCGCCTCTCTTCCTCGCGCCAGGTGCTGCTGTGGTAGACCCCCTCCCCCCTCAGGGTGCCGCTCCCTCAGGTGTGTCCCAGGTAGACCCGGTTGAGCCTGTCGAGGTCGCTGTCGACTCTCGTCCTGCTAGGGGTGCTGCGCCTGCGAGTGAGGAGCCTGGCGGTGCTGAGTCTGGGGGTGCGGAGCCTGGGGGTGCTGAGCCTGGGGGTACTGAGCCTGGGGGTGCGGAGCCTGGGGGTGCAGACCTTGGAGGTGCGGAGCCTGGGGGTGCTGAGCCTGGAGGTGCTGAGTCTGGGGGTGCTGAGCCTGCGAGTGCCACACCTGGAGGAGCCCTCTCCTCGCAGCAGCTGCAGGAGAGGTACCTACAGTACTGCGGCCTCCGGAGAGGTGCTGCTGGAGCGGGTACCAGTGCTTCCCCTCCTACCCAGGAGCTCCCCTCCCTTCAGCAGATCCGAGAGTGGTACACACGGCGCTGCAGCCTTCGGAGTGGCGCTCCTGGTGCTGCGGACCCTGGAGTTGGAGCTGCTGCTGGTGCTGAGGACCCGGGCGGTGGAGCTGCTGCTGGTGCGGAGGACCCGGCCGGTGGAGCTGCTGCTGGTGCTACGGACCCTGGAGTTGGAGCTACTGCTGGTGCTGAGGACCCGAGCGGTGGAGCTGCTGCTGGTGCTGAGGACCCGAGCGGTGGAGCTGCTGCTGGCGCTGAGGACCCGAGTGGTGGAGCTGCTGCTGGTGCTGAGGACCCGGGCAGTGGAGCTGCTGCTGGTGCTGAGGACCCGGGCGGTGGAGCTACTGCTGGTGCTGAGGACCCTGGCGCTGGTGTCTCTGGTGGTTCTGGAGACGCTGCGCGGCCGCGACCGTACTTCGTACCACTCCTTCAGCAGGTTCTTGGTCAGGCTCCTCCTCCTTGTCCTGCTCCCTCCTTAGAGTGTCCTCCGCCTGTCCAGTCGCAGTCCCAGTTACCGCCTGCCTCGCCTCTCCCTGGTCCCTCTCCTTACACTGGTCCCACAGGAGGTCTTACGGAGCGTCGTGAGCCTGAGTCTCGTCCTGCGTCGCCTGTTCGTACTGCTCGCACTGGTCGTCGTGTCCCACGTGAGCGTCCTCCTCCTGTCCCTGGCACTCACTACATGACCCTGCGTCCCTCCACTGCTCCTCAGCGTGTCCCTCTGCCGTCTCCTCCTGCGTCCTCCCTACCTACTCTTCCTGACCCGGAGTCTGACTCCCGTCGTGCTGCCAGTCCCACTGTCACGCGTCTCCTCGCCACTGTTGTCACTGACCCTACCTTTGAGTCCTCTGCTGCGTCTGCTCTGGTCGCTGAGTTGGTTGACTTTGCTGCCCGGTGTCGTCTAGACTACGCCGCTAGCCTTGTTGCTGAGTCTGAGTCTGTCTGTCCTCCGTCCGTCGGGGGTGGGTGTGCTCTTGGCACGGACGTCCTTGAGGACAGACAGGAGGAGTTCCAGTGCTTTGCTGCTGCTTTGCCCCATCTCGTGTCCATGCTAGTTGCCCCTGAGGGAGACCCGGATGCACCAGACATCCCGACCCCGCGCTCTTACGCAGAGGCGATAGAGGGTCCCTACTCCTCTCAGTGGCAGACAGCTATGGACGCAGAGATGGCTTCCTGGAAGTCCACAGGCACCTACATCGACGAGGTTCCCCCACCTGGGGCGAACATCGTCAGTGGCATGTGGATTTTCATGGTGAAGCGGCCGCCGGGTTCTCCTCCTGTCTTCAAGGCGCGCTACGTTGCTCGAGGCTTCAGTCAGCGAGAGGGAGTAGACTTCTTCCAGACCTTCTCCCCCACCCCGAAGATGACTACTCTTCGGGTGCTGCTGCACATAGCCGCTCAGCGCGACTACGAGCTTCACTCACTTGACTTCAGCACAGCTTTCTTGCAGGGCAGCCTGCACGAGGAGATCTGGCTGCGCCGCCCTCCTGGCTTCACTGGGTCGGTTCCTCCTAGCACCCAGTGGAGGCTCCAGCGACCGGTCTACGGTCTCCGCCAGGCGCCGCGTGAGTGGCACGACACATTGAGGACTACACTTGCGGCTCTTGGGTTCGCTCCTTCTACTGCTGACCCATCGCCGTTTCTACGCACCGACACCTCGCTGCCGCCGTTCTACATCCTCGTGTACGTCGACGACTTGGTCTTTGCCACTACTGACACTGCGGCACTCGCCCACGTGAAGTCGAAGCTGCAGAAGAGACACACGTGCACAGACCTGGGTGAACTGACAAGCTATCTTGGCTTGCGGATCACCCGGGACAGAGCACGGCGCACCATTACCTTGACTCAGTCACACATGGTGCAGCAGATCCTTCAGCGCTTCCGCTTCACGTACTCCTCGCCACAGTCCACTCCTCTGCCTACAGGTCACTCGCTCTTAGCTCTGCCTTCGGATGAGTCCATAGAGCCGAGTGGCCTGTATCCAGAGCTTGTGGGCTGCCTCATGTACTTGATGACCTGCACTCGACCTGACCTTGCATACCCTCTTAGCATCCTTGCACGCTATGTCGCTCCTGGCCGTCACAGGAAGGAGCACATGGATGCCGCTAAGAGGGTGTTGCGCTACTTGTGCAGTACGTCGGGCATGGGGCTAGTGCTTGGAGGGCGAGACTGAGTTGTACTTACTGGACACTCAGACGCTTCTTGGGCGGACGACCAGGCTACTCAGCGGTCGTCTCAGGGTTACACCTTCAGCCTTGGCTCCGGCTCAGTTTCTTGGCGTTCTACACGCTCTTCTTCTGTTCTCAGCTCCAGTTGTGAGGCTGAGATCTACGCCACAGCCATGGCTGCCCAGGAGCTACGCTGGCTGACCTACCTGCTGACCGACTTGGGTGAGCGGCCTCGTTCTCCTCCAGTGCTGTACGTCGACAACCAGGCTGCCATTGCCTTGTGTGAGGAGCACAGACTGGAGCACTGAACGAAGCACATCGCCCTGCGGTACTTCCTTGCTCGAGAGCTGCAGCAGCGCGGTCAGCTTTGTCTGCGTTACGTGGCCACTGAGGCCAACACTGCTGATGTGTTCACCAAGGCGCTTCAGCCTTGTGACCATCAGCGCTTCTGTACTCTTCTAGGCCTTGTGCCTGCTGGACCTCACTTGCTTACTTCTTGACTCTGTTTGTACTGTGATCTCTATATATATACCTGCATGCTTACACTTGCTAGGTTGCGATCACTGTATCTCTTGCTATATTATCAAACTGCATGTGAACTGGTCTTGTGACCGCTTGCTTGTGCTCGGAATTTGTGTGGTATCCTTGAGATCCACCCTGAGCCTGTTTTGCTTTGCTTTGCTTTGACTGGTCTTGTGACCCTCTGGTTGTCACCCACTTTGCCTATGGGGGTGTGTCAAACATTGTATGTTTATATTGTGTAGGCTATAGTGGGTTTAGCCTTAGAGGGTACACAAACTTAGGGTTTCATACTTGTACCCACCTTCCTGCTAGTTCATCCATTCTCGTTCTATTCTAGATTCTGACACTAGGCGCGCACGCATGCAGCTGCATCTCCCTGTGCGCCTCGGAGGGTTTGGGATCCGGGCGGCGGCCTCTTTGAGTCCGCTCTCCTATGTTTGTGGGTGGGCGCAGGCCGCACGGGATATTGCACATTTGGGGGTGGCGGGCGAGGAGGCGATGTTCGCAGAGTACCTCACCACTTCGGCGGGGGCGGAGCTTCTTGACCCGTGGTTTGCCAAGGCCATTGAGCAGTTGCCCGCGACTATACGCCAGGAGCTGCCGGACTTACCCCTGTGTGTGGCGGCCCCTCCTCTTCGGCTTTTCCAGGCGCGGCAGCGGCAGTTGGCTGTTGAGGAGCTCCAGGCACTCCGCCGCTTGGCTCGTGACGATGCCACCCTGGCCCGTTTCACATCCCTTCAGGGCCCGGGGGCTGGTGCATGGGTTTCGGCAGTTCCGGCTCATTCAGATCTCACATTCACTGCAGCGGAGTGGGGCATTGCTGCTGCTATACGGCTTGGTCTCCCAATCCAGCAGCTGCAAGTGGCGGGGAGGTGTGTTTGTGGCACAGCGTATGATGACCCAGCAGACCCGCATCATGCGCTGAGATGCAAGCACCAACACGGTCCATCTCGGGTGCATGATGAGGTGAAGTTTGCGGTGGCAAAGATCGCTAAGGCGTCAGGGGGGGTGGTGACGATGGAGGATAGTGCGGTGCTGCCGGGGAAGCGGGTTGACGTAGCGGTGCGACGACCAATGGCTGGGGAGGCTCATGCTTTAGAGATTAGTGTCGCGGACCCGCTATCACTGTCTCCATCTCTGCTAGGGCAGTGCGGGCGGTCTATAGGCGTGGCGGCAAAGGAGTGGGAGCGTCGCAAAACGGGGGATTACGCGCCTCTTCTTGCACGGAACCGAGGCGTGCAGTTTGTCAGAATCCCAGCCACTAACCACTGGGATAAAAGGGCTTGTTTAAGTAGCGGGTGAGTGCGCCCATAACCCCCCAGGCCGACGTGCCTGTAACCCTTCCCTAGGATCATCGGGGATCTCCAGTGGACCTCTGACACCCCCCCGCACTGGGATGCCCGAAGTGCACACACCGGGAATCGAACCCGAGACCTTCGCTCTGATACCATGTCAGAATCCCAGCCACTAACCACTGGGATAAAAGGGCTTGTTTAAGTAGCGGGTGAGTGCGCCCATAAGACAGGGGCAGCGAAGAACGGGCCGCCCACGGGCCTGGCACAGCCTCCCGAACCGCGCGCAGGCGGTCCGAGCCGCGCGCGGGCCTGGCGCAGCCCGTACGGGCCGCGCGCGTGCCTGGCGCGTACTCATTTCACTGCTAGTTCATTCATTCCTCGTTCAGTTCTTCTGACATGGTTTCAGAGCAAATTATGCTCCTGGCCTGTGGGCCCCATCATGCTTCCGCTGCTGTTTCCTGCCTGCCGCGCGCTCCGGGCGCGCAGCGATTTTTTCTTCCCGCCGCGCGCTCGGGGCGCGCGGCGGTTTTCTGCCCCGTCACTCCGTGCGTCGCTCCCAGGAGGCGCTGCGACGGGCGACGGGGACCCGCGCGTCGCCCGCCGTTGCTTGTCGTGGCCTGCGCGACCTGCGTACGGCCCGCGCGCGCCCGTACAGCCTGCGCGCGGCCCGTACGGGCTGCGCCAGGCCCGCGCGCGGCCCGTACGGGCTGCGCCAGGCCCGCGCGCGGCCCGTACGGGCTGCGCCAGGCCCGCGCGCGGCCCGTACGGGCTGCGCCAGGCCCGCGCGCGGTTCGTACGGGCTGCGCCAGGCCAGGGCGCGCCTCGAGCCGCCCGCGCGCGGTTCGTACGGGCTGCGCCAGGCCCGTGGGTGCCCTGTTTCCTCTTCCCCTGCACTGCCCGCTGTCCCCCGTGCTTCTGACGGCGCCCCACCCCTGCTGCTGCCCGTGCTCCTGAATTAGGGTTTGGGGGTGGAGCGTATGGGGGTGCAAGAGTGTGCGCCGTCCCCTGCTCCTCCTCCTCCTCCGTCTCCCACTGCTGCAGCTGCCGCTGAGGGGGGTGGGTGTGTGGGGAGCCGAAGGAGTGGTGGTAGAGATGCTGGGGGGGATGTGAGAAAGGGGTTGGGGGCAATGGGGGGAGGTTGAACGGAGGTAGCTGTTGTGGAGCCAGCAGCGCCAGTAGTCCGGATGCCCTTGCTCCGGTAGCCAGCGAGCCCGTTGCGCCAGTCGCCCGTGGGTCCGTTGCTCCAGCCGCTCGTCTTAGCCGCGGAGCCAGTTACTCCAGCAGTCCGGAGCCCTTGCTCCGGTAGCCAGTGCGCCAGTTGCTCCAGTCGCCCGTGTGCCAGCAGCTTCAGCCGCCGCCTCCAATCTCCTCTCCTCTCACAGTCCCTCCTCCTCCTCCTCACTTGTCATCTCCTTCTGCTGCGCTTGGTGTACCCTTTCAGGGGGTGTCTCTGCATTAGCTTTCTGCTGCAAGCAGTTTAGGGGGTGTGTTGAAATATATTTCTTATATAAACTGCTTGTAGCAGTAGTTAGTGTAGTGTTACATTGGTGGTGCACCTCATTCCCTTGTCCCTTGCACTATATCTTGTACCTTTGCTCATTAATGAACACCCTTTCTCCTAGCTCAAACTTCTCGACACTCATGCAAGCACCCTAAACCCTAGCTATGGCTACTAAGTTCTAGCTAATGATTATGACACAGTTCACCCCTTTGATAGTGGAGACGTGGGGGTGTCTCGGCGGTCGCTTCCGGCGGTGGCTTCGACAGCAGGGGGACGCGCACGCTGTGTCACGGGGGGCTTGTCGGGAGGATGACACTTCGTTCTCGGCTTACCTTTTGGGGTCTCTGAAGGCGCTCATCGGAGTGGCGTTACAACGGGCGCAAGCTCGTGTCATCCTGCTTCGGGCGGCGTCTTCCATGGGGGGGTTGAATGTGGACTTGGTGGATCGGGAGAGGGACGATGTCGAGGTGGAGGGCGGGCCTCTTTGGGTGGAGGCCCCCTACATGGTGGATGTGCAGATGTGACTTGGGGGGGGAGGGGGGGGGGGGGCGAGGGGGAATGGGGTGCGAGATGGGACGTCTGGTAGGGGATCCTGGTTGGGTTTTTTCTTTATGGAGTATTTTTATGGGGCTTTTTATGGGTGTTGCGTTTGAGTTGTTTCTGGTGTCTTTCTTTCCCTTTTCCTTCTCCCTCTTTCCCTTTTCCTCTTTCTATCCATACGCGATATTGGTTGTACGTTCGAGGATGTTCGATGCGTTGCATGTCAATAAAAAACAGAGCGAGGAAAATAGGAAGAGTTATCAGCTACAACATCTGCAAATGTGAAATATTTAGCATTTCAACGGAATGGGCAACATCGCGGAAAAGGGAAGTGCGAAAAAAAACCTAAAAGTTACTGTTTCGTAACTTTCCAGTTGCATTTCCCGCGCAAGAAAAAAGTTTGACTCGACAACAGTGGTAGCCTCAGTAACTTGCGAAGTGACTTTCCCGTCACATTCCCAACACAAACTGTACACTTCGGTGCAGTTGTGAGGTATACGGTAATGCAACTATGGAGGTGGAAAACGCCACTCTTGGGCAACCCATGCGAAAGTGTCACGACAACGCCACGTGGCATACGATGTACGCCAGATGAAACTGAAACATGTTGACGTGGCAGTTCCTGTAAGCTACCTACAACCGTTGGATCCTGACAAAAACAACGCTCTTAATCGTGCCACGTGGACCAATCGGGCACGAAACGGGGTGCGCGGTTTCGAATTTCATTGGCTGGCGATTTCATGGTTCCAGTTGACGAATCTCCTATATTGGTGTGCGTTTTTGGTAAAAAATAAATAATTTTACTGTAACAAGTTCATCTGACAGGGCATACAAATTATACCAGTATAAGAACGTACAATGTACCCATAATACTCTACGCATAATCCATAGCTAAGAAGCCCTGCACACTCTGCCAGGCAGAAAACGAATGTAACCTCGAAGAACGAAGGAAATAGAAACCTCATAAACAAGCAAAACTATATGCTCACCTATGGAGTTCTTACGACTGGAGTATGCAACCCTGCTGAAATATAAAAATACTGCACAAATGGTTCACGGTAAACCTGCAAAACCAGGCACGCTCTGCAACACATGCAAACACAGCGTGCTGTTACGTATCGCGCTGACATTGCTTCAGATGGGTTAGTAATAGCAAATTTTGCTTGACACAAGAATACATACCCTTAGGACAGTCAATCGCAGTGGGACTAAACAACACGATTGCAGCAGACTTAGCTGTCCAGAATAAGCGTGATAAAGGAACGAGCTGGAAACGAGGCATACGAGAAGTTAACGTGAAATGGGGCTGCACAGAGGAGCAATGCGTTAAACCGAAGCGACACGGTAACTGGAAACGGCGAAACGGCGAGCAAAGACATATACAGTTATATGTCGCACTAGGAAAAACGTGTACATAAACAAATAGAAACTGCACAATAAAATAAAATAAAGACAGCTTCACGTGCAAGATCAGAACTGTAAACGTACCCGGCGTGTTGCGCAACAATGGCCTTCCTTTGCGCGACTCTCATGTACCCCAGCAGCGCGACGTCAATAGTTGGCCGGAGCTGCCGCCTGAAAAGGGGAGGGATGTGAAAAACGGACAAACATGCGTATGGACGATTGAAAAAAAAAAATAGAATTAACGATACTATGTTCGCGCAAGGCAACATAGTCTCGACGTTCTCACACAGTCTGGCTGTGGGCTTGAAGGAACTCGGAGTTAAGAAGGGTTAGACGAGGAGTGCGGAGATTACGAAAAGAGTGAGCAGAAGTTGAAGAGACTTGCAGTCCGAAATGTATGTTCTGTGGGCGTAGGTGATAATAAGTGCGTGAATGCTGGGAATCTGCGTGGTCTGCAACGGGGTGGACGGAACAACTGTATGAGGTGGGCGTTTGATTTGGTTTGGATAGGCTGGGCGTGCTGACGTGTTCAAGATGGCATGTGTTGTTTGACAGTGATTGGTTATAAATAATATTTGGGCTCACACGTCACACCCCTGAAGAACCATCTAGCGTCCGTGGCTTTGTTTGGGTGGTTGGAGTTCAGATCTGAGAAAAAAACGAAAACAATGTATCCAGTTCTGCAACCTCGCTGGATTTCGTGAAGATTCGTGGGGTCGGTTTGTTTCGTAAATTGTGTGGTTACATCCCACTGTCATTTGTTACTCTGCATTACCGCTTGCAAACTCTCTCGAACGCGCAAAACCGATTGACGCGAAACTGTTGACGGGAATGCAACTTTCGGGTGACGGTTTTGTGTCCGTGAAAACATCCGGTACTGGTGTACGGAATGTCGCGTTTCGCGTGCGTTGTTTTTTGGACGCTTCGCGCAACACAGACGCAGGCTTTTCGTAGAAAAACCTTCGGACCCCCAAATTCGACATTTTCCTTTTCCGCGATGAAGGCCTTGGGGTGAGTGTGTGTGTGTGCCCCAAGTGAACGAAAAAACCAATCTGGTCAGCGAATTTGCGAAGAATTACCTCTAAGCATGAAAGTCGCAAGAAAACGGTTTCTGCTGCACCGTTTTGCTTTCGCAAATCACACCTATATTCCTCAGCCCAACAAGGTTCACGACGAACGCGAATATCGCAATTCCGTTTGGGGAGGGGCTGGACGTTCGCAGAATGTTACCAGACACGCAAAGAAACTGGGATCTTGATTTTGGGATATGGGCGTCAGGTCAACCGCTCGTTGTTGCCCTCCCGTCTCCGGGAGCCGCGCCCCCGCGGCACACCATCCACAAGATTTGCGCACGCCACCAACCAACCACGCTCCGCGGATGAGAGCGAGGTGCAGCCGATGTCAACCTTTGTGCACAAGCTGGGGGGAACGGCTTGGATTCATGCAATGCACACGACTCCCGCCAACTTGCTGTCGCCAGCTAGCTGTGAAAGTCGTACGGTTCCAGCACAGCAGGGAAAAGAGGCAACTTCCTAAGAAACTGTGGAGGCTGCCCTTCTTCGAAGAGATCTACGTGTACTGTTGAACAGTCTCGATACATTCCGAATATGAGAGTCTAGCGCAGGATGATTCCACGTCATAACTTAATACCAACTGTTTCAAAGATGACGCGAGTCGAACTGTGTGCGTCAAGCGATGTGCCTCAGGTTGTTGACTAGAGACTTTCCAGCGACGCAGAGCGCTTGGTGTTGGAAACACGGAACCTATGGTCGTACACGTCACACGTCTCATACACCACGACTTTAGATGCGCTTTACACGGGAAAGTGGTTTGATCAACCACCAATCCTGGACACACAATCACACAGCCAACCAGTGCGATCCAGTGCTGGATCCAGCTCACATTGACCACAAAGCAGAATTGTCAACCCAGCTGTCGAACGTGTGCCGTCTCATGACGTGGAACTCCGGATGGGCCTCTGCACTGCACGCCAAATGCCTCTCCTAGCCGCTCTTTTTTTGTCAGAGTTCACCCCAACCGGATGGGAAAATCTAGGTAGAGCCAGGATGTGTCAGCCACTGCTGAAAGTATATACATACATCCGTTGAGAATTTTTCCCAACACCCATCGAAACATGTACGTATTTTCCCACACTTAGCAGTAATCCCCAGACACCTCATCCCACCATCAACTTGATTCTTTCACAGAGCAGAGTGCTGTGCGGCACCTGACAGAACAAAACTTGTATACAGATCCAGATTTGCAAGGTAGTCTGGGATATCCCTTGAACAGTAGGGCCTCAGAGATAACTCGCCTGCAATTCAAAACAAATGTTGGGTTTACAGGTGGCCTGCATTTGATCAATGCTTTTTTAACCAATAAGAAGCTTGGAAATGATTGATGGTTAACCACTTCAGCAGAAGTTTCTTAGCACGTTCTTGGCTCCAAAGAGATAGGGCAGTCGTCGCGGTTGGTCGTTGTCGTTTCAAGCCAGGCCTGCCTGCTCCTCCTTCGCGACAATAGCGAAAGTCCGTCTCCGCATTTCGCTGTTCCGCGTTCCGCCACCGCCAACCTCCCCGCTTGGTGGGTTGGTTGGATGGAGGCGAGGGGCGTGTGAAGCGCAAAATGGGGAGATGCGCCACGGCGATGAGAGCTGAAGCGCGCTTAATGTGTGCATGCGGTTTGGGATTGTGTGGCGTGAAATGTTTCTCTCATTGACTCCACTGAAATCATCCAAAACGTTCTGTAACTAGCTTAATCCAGCCAAACATACACCAGCGGCTCAAATGCAGACTTGCACTGTCAGTCCCAACCATCGAAATTCCGAAGCATAAATTGCCTCCGCTTTTACCATTCTTCACTCGCCAAATCAGTTCAACTACCATTTCACCAACTATTCCGTTCTCAATTGACTAGCTACTATACAAGCCTTCTGCCGCCTTTGATCAGCTCTCACAAGTTCGAGTTCGCGCTCAGAAGACGCAGTTATATTTCATCCGGATATCTTCCCACTCCTGTCATGGCTCACGCGTTTCTCACTGGCGCTGTCGCGTCTCCGAGTTTTACCTCTGATTTTGGCAAGACCCCAGCTCGCCAGGCTCCATCTACGACGGGCGTTCGCCTCGCGCCGGTCCGCGCTGAAGCTCCGCATGTCATCGCCACTGTCGCCGCCGCCCCGATTCCCACGAAAGTTTCAGGTAGGTCCCGTCTTTCAGTTCGTTTTCGAAGAGTTTTGCCATTAATTCATAAATAATTATCATCCAGTCCTTCATTCTCCCGAAATTCGTTCAGCTCTCACTTCGTTTTCGCACGATATGTCGCGGAATGTGTGATCTCTTCATTTTCCATCTTCTTATTCGTTTTTTACGTCGTCAATCTCACTCATTTTTTGACGTTTCTCATTTTCTCTTTCCCGCAGACGCCGCCACGTCTGTGAAGGCACCTCCCAACCGTTCTACTTCTACCACCGCCGAAGACTGCGGCCCGCGATGCCGTCGGTGCAAGTATCCCTGCACCAAGGACACCCCCGCTTCAGAAGCGCCTGATTTTTACCCCTTCACGTCGCTCCCGCCGACTCCGGTCTTCCCGTCGCACGAATCCATGGTGCTCTTCCTCCAGTCCTACGCTCGCATGCTGCAGCACGTCCAAACCGCCACGTCGAGCGTCGCTCGCATTGACCCCGTTGACCGCGTTGACCACAGCCAGGACGCCCTGGTCTCTGGCGAATCCCTCGCCGCTGCTGGCGTGACCATGCTGAAGCGCGTGCGTCTGGGAATCCACGCGCTGCTGCGCCACCCGCAGCACGGCGTGGTGGGGGGCCGCGGAGGGCCGTGGTGCGCGAGGAAGGAGCGCGCGGAGGAGTGTCTTGCGGAGCTGGAGCGCGATATTGAGGTCATTCGCATGGCGCATGAGCGCCCGCCCCGCGCTACTACGCTCGCGCTCGCGACGATTCACTGCGTCGACGCCGCTCGGATCATCAGCACGCTGTAAAGCGATCAGAACTTTTGCTGGTGACCATGGGTCTAAAGTTCTCCTCACAGGCCCCATCATTCGACCTTCATCTATCATCCCGCCCCGTTCGTCTTCCGTCAACCAGGCACAGATGCAGCAAAAATGGCTGCTAATCTGTGAGCTGGGTAGACAACGTTTGATTTCATTTATGCTTCTGAGGTGTAAATAATTAATGCCCCAGGATGTGGCCATCAGTGGTCGAATTGGTTGGCAGGACCCTGCCTTTTCCATGTTGGGAGAAAGCTTAGTGGGAGTCCACCTGCTGGTGGTGCAGGTTATGGGGCCTTTTGTGTCTGCGATTGTCATGTTTGAACTATGTAAGCATTATATTTATATTTCCTATCTATTTGCATTATGTACCTTACACATTCTCTGGATGGATCTACTGGTGTAGGTACTTGAATTGAACTTGCTATTTCTTTCCAACCAGCCATAACCTTAGGAAAGCGAGTTTTATCTGAACTTGTTTCTCAGTGCACCTCGATGTTCGATTGCTGCGTCTGGTTACCAGCGTTTCGCGAATTCGCCACCGGCCGCAAACCCTCTGTTACCAACCAGCTTTTCAATTCTCTCTCGCAGGGTCTTCGCCCTCCCAACTTTCGCCTCATAAATTCCGAAGCCTAGCTGGCAGTGTGTTATCTTAGGTATTTTAGCCGTGCTTTCCCCAGCCAAGGTAGCTCCGATCTTACGAGTGAAGGCCAGTTCTACCTTATCCGTTTGGCTAGGCTGACGTCAGCTCGTCCGCGAGTTTCGCGTTTCTCTCGGTCGTCACATATTACCTTCCGTCGCATTACCAGCCGCGTCGCCAAAACCTAATTGACATAACGTGCGTTTCATAGTCTGTTGGTTTTCTTCGGAATCTCGCCGCCATGGCTTCCAAAGAAGCCGACGCGCGGCTCGCGTACATGACGAAGCGCGAGTCGGAGATCCGCCTCCCGCGCGCGACGCGCGTTAAGAACAAAACGCCCGCGCCGGTCCAGATCACCGCGGAGCAAATCCTTCGCGAGGCGCGCGAGCGGCAGGAGGTAGAAACCGCGGCGCCCAAGCAGAAGATCACCGACGCGCAGGAGCTCGGGGAGTACCGATTAAGGAAGCGCAAGGAGTTTGAAGATTTGATTCGCCGGGTTAGGTGGAACACGAGCGTATGGGTTAAATACGCCACGTGGGAGATGAGCCAGAAGGACTTCGCGCGCGCGCGATCCGTGTGGGAGCGAGCGCTGGAGGTGGACTATAGGTGAGCGTGATTGTACGTGAGTGTGGTAATTGGTGGTTGTGACTTTAGGTGAGTCTGATTGCAGGTGAGTAATCCCTGAGAAACGTGTCCATATGGCTCAAGTACGCGGAAAAGTAAATTCGCTATTGCTCCCTGTCTTTCCCATCCTTCCCCGTCCCGTTCTTCCCCGTACTTAGGGTTTGCAATCTCAGAAACGTGTCCATATGGCTCAAGTACGCGGACATGTAGATGCGCAACCGCTTTGTCAACCATTCATTGACGCAACCCTCTCCTCTCCTCCCTTTTCCCCCCCACTGCTGTCATTGTTCCCTGTCTCCCTCCCCTCCCCCATACTCCCAGGAACGTGTCCATATGGCTGAAATACGCGTCGCGAACATGGAGATGCGCAACCGCTTCGAGCGGAGGCACGCTGTGATGCGTCTCACCAATGCACTTTATTCCCGATCTCCCCCTTCCCCCTCCCCTTACCCCCAGGAACGTGTCCATATGGCTCAAGTACGCGGACATGGAAATGCGCAACCGCTTTGAGAGCAACCATGCACTGATGCACCCCATCAATTCGCTTCATTCACTTTCATCCCCACTTCCCCTCACCATACTCCCAGGAACGTGTCCATATGGCTGAAATACGCGGACATGGAGATGCGCAACCGCTTCGTCAACCATGCGCGGAACGTGTGGGACCGCGCAGTGTCGCTGCTACCCCGCATCGACCAGCTGTGGTGAGTCAAAGATGGCTTGTTAAGTCGATCAATGCCACAGCACAGCACAGCACCATGCAAGGAACGTGTGGGACCGTGCAGTGTCGCTGCTGCCTCGTATCGACCAGCTCTGGTGAGTCAAGGATGGCGTGTGTCTTGGTCGTTATATGCTGTAGCATCACAGCACAGCGCCATGCGCGGAACGTGTGAGACCGACCGAGAGGTGTCGCTGCTGCCGTGCATCGACCAGCTCTGGTGAGTGAGGGCTGGCGTGAGTCTCCCTCTTTCCCCACCCCCCTTCCGCCATCCCCCTTCTCTCTTCCTCCCCCCCCCCCCGAAGGTACAAGTACATTCACGTGGAGGAGATGCTGGTAAGCGTGGCAGGGGCTGCTTCATGCACCAACCATTCCCCATCCCCCTGTGCTGCCCTCCCCCATCCTTCCCCCCCCCCCCCCCCCCCCCCCCCCCCCCCCACACACACACAAGGTACAAGTACATTCACATGGAGGAGATGCTGGTAAACGTGGCAGGGGCTGTCCCGCGCACCTAATCCCCTCCCTCTCTTCACTCACATTCCCAAACCTGTGCTGCCCTTCCTCCCTCCTTCTCAGGTACAAGTACATTCACATGGAGGAGATGCTGGTAAACGTGGCAGGGGCGCGGCAGGTGCTGGAGCAATGGATGAAATGGGAACCCGACCACCACGGCTGGTCCCTGTCCTCCCCCTCTTTCCCCACCCCTCTTCCGCCATCCCCCTTCTCTCTCCCTTCCCCCCCTTCAAAGGTACAAGTACATTCACATGGAGGAGATGCTGGGGAACGTGGCAGGGGCACGACAGGTGTTGGAGCGATGGATGAAATGGGAACCCGACCATCACGGCTGGTCCGCATACATCAAATTCGAGCTCCGATACGGGGAGATCGCACGCGCTCGCGCCGTGTTCGAGCGTTACACCATGTGCATTCCCACGGTGAAAGCGTGGATCCGTTTCGCGAAATTCGAGGTGAAGCAGGGGGAGATTGCGCGCGCCCGGGAGGTGTACGAGCGGGCAGTTGAAATTCTCGGCGAGGACGGGCAGAACGAGGAACTTTTCGTCGCGTTTGCGGAGTTCGAGGAGCGGATATGCAAAGAGACCGAACGCGCAAGGGCGATTTACAAATATGCCCTCGACCATGTCCCGAAGGCCCAGGCCGAATCCCTGTACAAAAAGTTCGTGGTTTTTGAGAAGCAGCACGGGGACCGGGCAGGGATAGAGGATGTGGTGGTGGGGAAGAGGCGGTTTGAGTATGAGGAGGAGGTGAAGCGGAATCCGAGGAACTACGACGCGTGGTTTGACTATGTGCGGTTGGAGGAGAGTGTGGGGGAAGCGGAGCGGGTGCGGGAGGTGTATGAGCGGGCCATCGCGAATGTGCCACCTGCTGATGAAAAGCGATTTTGGCAGCGATACATCTACCTCTGGTGAGCTGAAATGAATGCAGTGCCATGCATCTATGATCTACCTCTATGTGAGGTTGGAGGAGAGTGTGGGGGAAGCGGAGCGGGTGCGGGAGGTGTATGAGCGGGCGATTGCCAACGTGCCGCCTGCTGATGAGAAGCGCTTCTGGCAGCGATACATCTACCTCTGGTGAGCTGGTGGGGTGGGATGGATGGGATGGACACATATACCTCTGTGTGAGGTTGGAGGAGAGTGTGGGGGAAGCGGAGCGGGTGCGGGAGGTGTATGAGCGGGCGATCGCGAATGTGCCTCCGGCGAATGAGAAGCGCTTCTGGCAGCGATACATCTACCTCTGGTGGGCTGAATGCAGTGCGGTACTTGCATGTCTTGTGAGGTGTAAATGGTGGGATGGGGGGAGGTGGAGCGTGTGCGGGAGGTGTACGAACGGGCCATTGCGAATGTCCTGCCGGCCGATGAGAAGCGCTTCTGGCAGCGATACATCTACCTCTGGTGAGTTGAATGCGGTGCAGTGTGGTGTGGTGTGGTACGTCTAGTTCTTGTGAGGTGGTGGGATGCATTGGACGGAGCGGGTGCGGGAGGTGTACGAACGGGCGATTGCCAACGTGCCTCCTGCTGATGAGAAGCGGTTCTGGCAGCGATACATCTACCTCTGGTGAGCTGATACGAATGCAGTGCCATGCATATACCTCTATGTTGGAGAGTTGGGGGAGGCGGAGCGGGTGTGGGAGGTGTATGAGTGGGCGATTGCGAATGTGCCTCCGGCGGATGAAAAGCGTTTTTGGTTTCGATACATCTACCTCTGGTGAGTTGAATGCAGTTCAATCTTGAGTGGTTCCAACCTACATCAATTAGTAATTACCATCCACCTCCGATCCGAACACCACCCCCACCCACACTCCCCCCTTCCCCACAGGATTTACTATGTATACGAGGAGCTGGAAGCCGGGGACATGGAGAGGACGCGGGAGGTGTACCGGGAGTGCCTGAAGCCGATCTCACCACGACCAGCCACCACGTTCCCCCTCTCCTTCCCCCCTCCTATACACTCACCCGCCAGGATCAACTATGCTTTATATGAGGAGCTGGAAGCAGGGGACATGGAGAGGACGCGGGAGGTGTACCGGGAGTGGCCCCAGCACCACTCCCACCACACAGCACTTCCTCCCACCACTCCCAACACCTACGTCCCCCCCACACCCCCACCAGGATCAACTACGCTTTGTACGAAGAACTCGAAGCAGGCGACATGGAGAGGACGAGGGAGGTGTACCGGGAGTGCCTGAAGCTGATTCCACATGGCAAGTTCTCATTCGCCAAGATCTGGCTGCTCGCCGCCCAGTTTGAGATCCGCCAGAAGCGCCTCTCCGCTGCCCGGCAGATTCTGGGCCACGCCATTGGGGTGGCTCCTAAAGACAAGGTGAGGTCAGATACAATATAAAAGTGCTGTACAAGCACGCTATGCTCGCCGCCCAGTTTGAGATCCGCCAGAAGCGCCTCTCCTCCGCCTGGCAGATCCTGGGGCATGCGATCGGCGTGGCTCCCAAGGATAAGGTGGGTTGTGATATGGTGTGCTGTGGAAGTGGCTAGCAGAAAGACCGGTGTGCCATGGGCTTGAGATCAGCCAGAAGCGCCTCTTGAATGTCCGGCAGATCCTGGGGCATGCGATTGGAGTGGCTCCCAAGGACAAGGTATGGCAGGGATGCAGAGCGGTAAGATAAGGTGCGGTACGGTTTGGATGTGTGGCAGCAAGGTCGGAAGGTTTGAGATCCGCCAGAAGCGCCTCTCCGCCGCCCGGCAGATCCTGGGGCACGCCATTGGCGTTGCTCCCAAGGATAAGGTGATATAGAATGGCTATAAGGTGATATAGAATGGCTATAAGGTGATATAGAATGGCTATAAGGTGATATAGAATGGCTATAAGGTGATATAGAATGGCTATAAGGTGATATAGAATGGCTATAAGGTGATATAGAATGGCTATAAGGTGATATAGAATGGCTATAAGGTGATATAGAATGGCTATAAGGTGATATAGAATGGCTATAAGGTGATATAGAATGGCTATAAGGTGATATAGAATGGCTATAAGGGGCACGCCATTGGAGTGGCTCCCAGAGACAAGGTGAGGTCAGATACAATTTATGAGTGATGTATAAGCACGCTATGCTTGAACGCCATGAGCATCAGCATCAGCATCAGCACATCAGCATCAGCATCAGCATCAGCATCAGCATCAGCGCATCAGCATCAGCATCAGCACATCAGCATCAGCATCAGCATCAGCATCAGCATCAGCATCAGCATCAGCATCAGCATCAGCGCATCAGCATCAGCGCATCAGCATCAGCGCATCAGCATCAGCACATCAGCATCAGCATCAGCATCAGCATCAGCATCAGCATCAGCATCAGCGCATCAGCATCAGCATCAGCATCAGCACATCAGCATCAGCATCAGCATCAGCATCAGCATTAGCATCAGCATCAGCATCAGCGCATCAGCGCATCAGCATCAGCGCATCAGCATCAGCATCAGCATCAGCATCAGCGCATCAGCATCAGCATCAGCATCAGCGCATCAGCATCAGCATCAGCATCAGCACCAGCACCAGCATCAGCATCAGCATCAGCAGCATCAGCATCAGCGCATCAGCATCAGCATCAGCATCAGCGCATCAGCGCATCAGCATCAGCATCAGCGCATCAGCGCATCAGCATCAGCATCAGCGCATCAGCATCAGCATCAGCGCATCAGCGCATCAGCATCAGCATCAGCGCATCAGCATCAGCATCAGCATCAGCATCAGCGCATCAGCATCAGCGCATCAGCATCAGCATCAGCGCATCAGCGCATCAGCATCAGCATCAGCGCATCAGCGCATCAGCATCAGCATCAGCGCATCAGCATCAGCATCAGCATCAGCATCAGCGCATCAGCATCAGCATCAGCGCATCAGCATGCTCGACACTCCCGAACTGCTGTCGAATGCCAAATGCTCTACGACAAGTACCTCCAATGGCAGCCCGTGTCTGTCTCTCCTCCCTGTCTCAACCCTCCCACGGCATGTCCCCTACACACAAACCCCCCGCAGATCTTCAAGGCGTACATAGAGATGGAGCTACAGCTAAGCAACATCGACCGCTGCCGAATGCTCTACGACAAGTACCTCATATCCCACCTCATGCCAACACCCTTCCCCACTCTGCGCCACCAACTCATTCTTTCCCCGTCATTTGCAGGTCTTCAAGGCATACATAGAGATGGAGTTACAGCTAGGGAACATCGACCGCTGCCTCAGTGACTCGCCATTTCCCATGTGTCTCCCACCCCACCCTCCACACACACCCTGCAGATCTTCAAGGCGTATATTGAGGTGGAGCTACAGCTGGGAAACATTGACCGCTGCCGCATGCTGTACGACAAGTACCTTCCATTCGCACCACTCTTCCTTGTTTCCCTACCCACCATCAGATCTTCAAGGCGTACATAGAGATGGAGCTACAGCTAGGCAACATCGACCGCTGCCGCATGCTCTACGACAAGTACCTCCAGTCGCAGCCCACACTCCCATGTTTGTCCTCCCTCCAAACACATCCCCCAGATTTTCAAGGCGTATATCGAAATGGAATTGCAGCTAGGCAACATCGACCGCTGCCGCATGCTGTACGACAAGTACCTCCAATGGCATCCAGTGTCTGCCTCTCCTCCCCTCGCAACCCTCTCTATCCCCCATGCCTCACCTTTTCCCTCACCCACAGATCTTCAAGGCGTATATCGAAATGGAATTGCAGCTAGGGAACATCGACCGCTGCCGCATGCTCTACGAGAAGTACCTCCAATGGCAGCCCGCCAGCTGTCAGGCCTGGGCCAAGTTCGCAGAGCTGGAGCGCAGCCTGGGGGAAACCGAGCGGGCACGGGCTGTATACGAGTTAGCCATTGGACAGCCCTTGCTTGACACTCCTGAGCTGCTGTGGAAGGTACGCTGTAAGCAACGGTGTGTGTGGGTGCGTGTGGGTGTGGGCTCAGACTACCAGCTGTCAGGCCTGAGCCAAGTTCGCAGAGCTGGAGCGCAGCCTGGGGGAGACGGAGCGAGCTCGGGCGGTATATGAGCTGGTCCACGAGAGCGCGCCTTGGTCCACGAGAGCGCGCCTTGGTCCACGAGAGCGCGCCTTGGTCCACGAGAGCGCGCCTTGGTCCACGAGAGCGCGCCTTGGTCCACGAGCGCGCCTTGGTCCACGAGAGCGCGCCTTGGTCCACGAGAGCGCGCCTTGGTCCACGAGAGCGCGCCTTGGTCCACGAGAGCGCGCCTTGGTCCACGAGAGCGCGCCTTGGTCCACGAGAGCGCGCCTTGGTCCACGAGAGCGCGCCTTGGTCCACGAGAGCGCGCCTTGGTCCACGAGAGCGCGCCTTGGTCCACGAGAGCGCGCCTTGGTCCACGAGAGCGCGCCTTGGTCCACGAGAGCGCGCCTTGGTCCACGAGAGCGCGCCTTGGTCCACGAGAGCGCGCCTTGGTCCACGAGAGCGCGCCTTGGTCCACGAGAGCGCGCCTTGGTCCACGAGAGCGCGCCTTGGTCCACGAGAGCGCGCCTTGGTCCACGAGAGCGCGCCTTGGTCCACGAGAGCGCGGTCCACGAGAGCGCGCCTTGGTCCACGAGAGCGCGCCTTGGTCCACGAGAGCGCGCCTTGGTCCACGAGAGCGCGCCTTGGTCCACGAGAGCGCGCCTTGGTCCACGAGAGCGCGCCTTGGTCCACGAGAGCGCGCCTTGGTCCACGAGAGCGCGCCTTGGTCCACGAGAGCGCGCCTTGGTCCACGAGAGCGCGCCTTGGTCCACGAGAGCGCGCCTTGGTCCACGAGAGCGCGCCTTGGTCCACGAGAGCGCGCCTTGGTCCACGAGAGCGCGCCTTGGTCCACGAGAGCGCGCCTTGGTCCACGAGAGCGCGCCTTGGTCCACGAGAGCGCGCCTTGGTCCACGAGAGCGCGCCTTGGTCCACGAGAGCGCGCCTTGGTCCACGAGAGCGCGCCTTGGTCCACGAGAGCGCGCCTTGGTCCACGAGAGCGCGCCTTGGTCCACGAGAGCGCGCCTTGGTCCACGAGAGCGCGCCTTGGTCCACGAGAGCGCGCCTTGGTCCACGAGAGCGCGCCTTGGTCCACGAGAGCGCGCCTTGGTCCACGAGAGCGCGCCTTGGTCCACGAGAGCGCGCCTTGGTCCACGAGAGCGCGCCTTGGTCCACGAGAGCGCGCCTTGGTCCACGAGAGCGCGCCTTGGTCCACGAGAGCGCGCCTTGGTCCACGAGAGCGCGCCTTGGTCCACGAGAGCGCGCCTTGGTCCACGAGAGCGCGCCTTGGTCCACGAGAGAGCGGCTTGGTCCACGAGAGCGCGCCTTGGTCCACGAGAGCGCGCCTTGGTCCACGAGAGCGCGCCTTGGTCCACGAGAGCGCGCCTTGGTCCACGAGAGCGCGCCTTGGTCCACGAGAGCGCGCCTTGGTCCACGAGCGCGCCTTGGTCCACGAGAGCGCGCCTTGGTCCACGAGAGCGCGCCTTGGTCCACGAGAGCGCGCCTTGGTCCACGAGAGCGCGCCTTGGTCCACGAGAGCGCGCCTTGGTCCACGAGAGCGCGCCTTGGTCCACGAGAGCGCGCCTTGGTCCACGAGAGCGCGCCTTGGTCCACGAGAGCGCGCCTTGGTCCACGAGAGCGCGCCTTGGTCCACGAGAGCGCGCCTTGGTCCACGAGAGCGCGCCTTGGTCCACGAGAGCGCGCCTTGGTCCACGAGAGCGCGCCTTGGTCCACGAGAGCGCGCCTTGGTCCACGAGAGCGCGCCTTGGTCCACGAGAGCGCGCCTTGGTCCACGAGAGCGCGCCTTGGTCCACGAGAGCGCGCCTTGGTCCACGAGAGCGCGCCTTGGTCCACGAGAGCGCGCCTTGGTCCACGAGAGCGCGCCTTGGTCCACGAGAGCGCGCCTTGGTCCACGAGAGCGCGCCTTGGTCCACGAGAGCGCGCCTTGGTCCACGAGAGCGCGCCTTGGTCCACGAGAGCGCGCCTTGGTCCACGAGAGCGCGCCTTGGTCCACGAGAGCGCGCCTTGGTCCACGAGAGCGCGCCTTGGTCCACGAGAGCGCGCCTTGGTCCACGAGAGTGTTCCTTGGTCCACGAGAGCGTTCCTTGGTCCACGAGAGCGCTCCTTGGTCCACGAGAGCGCGCCTTGGTCCACGAGAGCGCGCCTTGGTCCACGAGAGCGCGCCTTGGTCCACGAGAGCGCGCCTTGGTCCACGAGAGCGCGCCTTGGTCCACGAGAGCGCGCCTTGGTCCACGAGAGCGCGCCTTGGTCCACGAGAGCGCGCCTTGGTCCACGAGAGCGCGCCTTGGTCCACGAGAGCGCGCCTTGGTCCACGAGAGCGCGCCTTGGTCCACGAGAGCGCGCCTTGGTGCACTAGAGCGCGCCTTGGTCCACGACAGCGCGCCTTGGTCCACGAGAGCGCGCCTTGGTCCACGAGAGCGCGCCTTGGTCCACGAGAGCGCGCCTTGGTCCACGAGAGCGCGCCTTGGTCCACGAGAGCGCGCCTTGGTCCACGAGAGCGCGCCTTGGTCCACGAGAGCGCGCCTTGGTCCACGAGAGCGCGCCTTGGTCCACGAGAGCGCGCCTTGGTCCACGAGAGCGCGCCTTGGTCCACGAGAGCGCGCCTTGGTCCACGAGAGCGCGCCTTGGTCCACGAGAGCGCGCCTTGGTCCACGAGAGCGCGCCTTGGTCCACGAGAGCGCGCCTTGGTCCACGAGAGCGCGCCTTGGTCCACGAGAGCGCGCCTTGGTCCACGAGAGCGCGCCTTGGTCCACGAGAGCGCGCCTTGGTCCACGAGAGCGCGGTCCACGAGAGCGCGCCTTGGTCCACGAGAGCGCGCCTTGGTCCACGAGAGCGCGCCTTGGTCCACGAGAGCGCGCCTTGGTCCACGAGAGCGCGCCTTGGTCCACGAGAGCGCGCCTTGGTCCACGAGAGCGCGCCTTGGTCCACGAGAGCGCGCCTTGGTCCACGAGAGCGCGCCTTGGTCCACGAGAGCGCGCCTTGGTCCACGAGAGCGCGCCTTGGTCCACGAGAGCGCGCCTTGGTCCACGAGAGCGCGCCTTGGTCCACGAGAGCGTTCCTTGGTCCACGAGAGCGCTCCTTGGTCCACGAGAGCGCTCCTTGGTCCACGAGAGCGCGCCTTGGTCCACGAGAGCGCGCCTTGGTCCACGAGAGCGCGCCTTGGTCCACGAGAGCGCGCCTTGGTCCACGAGAGCGCGCCTTGGTCCACGAGAGCGCGCCTTGGTCCACGAGAGCGCGCCTTGGTCCACGAGAGCGCGCCTTGGTCCACGAGAGCGCGCCTTGGTCCACGAGAGCGCGCCTTGGTCCACGAGAGCGCGCCTTGGTCCACGAGAGCGCGCCTTGGTCCACGAGAGCGCGCCTTGGTCCACGAGAGCGCGCCTTGGTCCACGAGAGCGCGCCTTGGTCCACGAGAGCGCGCCTTGGTCCACGAGAGCGCGCCTTGGTCCACGAGAGCGCGCCTTGGTCCACGAGAGCGCGCCTTGGTCCACGAGCGCGCCTTGGTCCACGAGAGCGCGCCTTGGTCCACGAGAGCGCGCCTTGGTCCACGAGAGCGCGCCTTGGTCCACGAGAGCGCGCCTTGGTCCACGAGAGCGCGCCTTGGTCCACGAGAGCGCGCCTTGGTCCACGAGAGCGCGCCTTGGTCCACGAGAGCGCGCCTTGGTCCACGAGAGCGCGCCTTGGTCCACGAGAGCGCGCCTTGGTCCACGAGAGCGCGCCTTGGTCCACGAGAGCGCGCCTTGGTCCACGAGAGCGCGCCTTGGTCCACGAGAGCGCGCCTTGGTCCACGAGAGCGCGCCTTGGTCCACGAGAGCGCGCCTTGGTCCACGAGAGCGCGCCTTGGTCCACGAGAGCGCGCCTTGGTCCACGAGAGCGCGCCTTGGTCCACGAGAGCGCGCCTTGGTCCACGAGAGCGCGCCTTGGTCCACGAGAGCGCGCCTTGGTCCACGAGAGCGCGCCTTGGTCCACGAGAGCGCGCCTTGGTCCACGAGAGCGCGCCTTGGTCCACGAGTTCGCTCCACGAGTTCGCGCCTTGGTCCACGAGAGCGCGCCTTGGTCCACGAGAGCGCGCCTTGGTCCACGAGAGCGCGCCTTGGTCCACGAGAGCGCGCCTTGGTCCACGAGAGCGCGCCTTGGTCCACGAGAGCGCGCCTTGGTCCACGAGAGCGCGCCTTGGTCCACGAGAGCGCGCCTTGGTCCACGAGAGCGCGCCTTGGTCCACGAGAGCGCGCCTTGGTCCACGAGAGCGCGCCTTGGTCCACGAGAGCGTTCCTTGGTCCACGAGAGCGCTCCTTGGTCCACGAGAGCGCTCCTTGGTCCACGAGAGCGCGCCTTGGTCCACGAGAGCGCGCCTTGGTCCACGAGAGCGCGCCTTGGTCCACGAGAGCGCGCCTTGGTCCACGAGAGCGCGCCTTGGTCCACGAGAGCGCGCCTTGGTCCACGAGAGCGCGCCTTGGTCCACGAGAGCGCGCCTTGGTCCACGAGAGCGCGCCTTGGTCCACGAGAGCGCGCCTTGGTCCACGAGAGCGCGCCTTGGTCCACGAGAGCGCGCCTTGGTCCACGAGAGCGCGCCTTGGTCCACGAGAGCGCGCCTTGGTCCACGAGAGCGCGCCTTGGTCCACGAGAGCGCGCCTTGGTCCACGAGAGCGCGCCTTGGTCCACGAGAGCGCGCCTTGGTCCACGAGAGCGCGCCTTGGTCCACGAGCGCGCCTTGGTCCACGAGAGCGCGCCTTGGTCCACGAGAGCGCGCCTTGGTCCACGAGAGCGCGCCTTGGTCCACGAGAGCGCGCCTTGGTCCACGAGAGCGCGCCTTGGTCCACGAGAGCGCGCCTTGGTCCACGAGAGCGCGCCTTGGTCCACGAGAGCGCGCCTTGGTCCACGAGAGCGCGCCTTGGTCCACGAGAGCGCGCCTTGGTCCACGAGAGCGCGCCTTGGTCCACGAGAGCGCGCCTTGGTCCACGAGAGCGCGCCTTGGTCCACGAGAGCGCGCCTTGGTCCACGAGAGCGCGCCTTGGTCCACGAGAGCGCGCCTTGGTCCACGAGAGCGCGCCTTGGTCCACGAGAGCGCGCCTTGGTCCACGAGAGCGCGCCTTGGTCCACGAGAGCGCGCCTTGGTCCACGAGAGCGCGCCTTGGTCCACGAGAGCGCGCCTTGGTCCACGAGAGCGCGCCTTGGTCCACGAGAGCGCGCCTTGGTCCACGAGAGCGCGCCTTGGTCCACGAGTTCGCTCCACGAGTTCGCGCCTTGGTCCACGAGAGCGCGCCTTGGTCCACGAGAGCGCGCCTTGGTCCACGAGAGCGCGCCTTGGTCCACGAGAGCGCGCCTTGGTCCACGAGAGCGCGCCTTGGTCCACGAGAGCGCGCCTTGGTCCACGAGAGCGCGCCTTGGTCCACGAGAGCGCGCCTTGGTCCACGAGAGCGCGCCTTGGTCCACGAGAGCGCGCCTTGGTCCACGAGAGCGCGCCTTGGTCCACGAGAGCGCGCCTTGGTCCACGAGAGCGCGCCTTGGTCCACGAGAGCGCGCCTTGGTCCACGAGAGCGCGCCTTGGTCCACGAGAGCGCGCCTTGGTCCACGAGAGCGTTCCTTGGTCCACGAGAGCGCTCCTTGGTCCACGAGAGCGCTCCTTGGTCCACGAGAGCGCGCCTTGGTCCACGAGAGCGCGCCTTGGTCCACGAGAGCGCGCCTTGGTCCACGAGAGCGCGCCTTGGTCCACGAGAGCGCGCCTTGGTCCACGAGAGCGCGCCTTGGTCCACGAGAGCGCGCCTTGGTCCACGAGAGCGCGCCTTGGTCCACGAGAGCGCGCCTTGGTCCACGAGAGCGCGCCTTGGTCCACGAGAGCGCGCCTTGGTCCACGAGAGCGCGCCTTGGTCCACGAGAGCGCGCCTTGGTCCACGAGAGCGCGCCTTGGTCCACGAGAGCGCGCCTTGGTCCACGAGAGCGCGCCTTGGTCCACGAGAGCGCGCCTTGGTCCACGAGAGCGCGCCTTGGTCCACGAGAGCGCGCCTTGGTCCACGAGCGCGCCTTGGTCCACGAGAGCGCGCCTTGGTCCACGAGAGCGCGCCTTGGTCCACGAGAGCGCGCCTTGGTCCACGAGAGCGCGCCTTGGTCCACGAGAGCGCGCCTTGGTCCACGAGAGCGCGCCTTGGTCCACGAGAGCGCGCCTTGGTCCACGAGAGCGCGCCTTGGTCCACGAGAGCGCGCCTTGGTCCACGAGAGCGCGCCTTGGTCCACGAGAGCGCGCCTTGGTCCACGAGAGCGCGCCTTGGTCCACGAGAGCGCGCCTTGGTCCACGAGAGCGCGCCTTGGTCCACGAGAGCGCGCCTTGGTCCACGAGAGCGCGCCTTGGTCCACGAGAGCGCGCCTTGGTCCACGAGAGCGCGCCTTGGTCCACGAGAGCGCGCCTTGGTCCACGAGAGCGCGCCTTGGTCCACGAGAGCGCGCCTTGGTCCACGAGAGCGCGCCTTGGTCCACGAGAGCGCGCCTTGGTCCACGAGAGCGCGCCTTGGTCCACGAGAGCGCGCCTTGGTCCACGAGTTCGCTCCACGAGTTCGCGCCTTGGTCCACGAGAGCGCGCCTTGGTCCACGAGAGCGCGCCTTGGTCCACGAGAGCGCGCCTTGGTCCACGAGAGCGCGCCTTGGTCCACGAGAGCGCGCCTTGGTCCACGAGAGCGCGCCTTGGTCCACGAGAGCGCGCCTTGGTCCACGAGAGCGCGCCTTGGTCCACGAGAGCGCGCCTTGGTCCACGAGAGCGCGCCTTGGTCCACGAGAGCGCGCCTTGGTCCACGAGAGCGTTCCTTGGTCCACGAGAGCGCTCCTTGGTCCACGAGAGCGCTCCTTGGTCCACGAGAGCGCGCCTTGGTCCACGAGAGCGCGCCTTGGTCCACGAGAGCGCGCCTTGGTCCACGAGAGCGCGCCTTGGTCCACGAGAGCGCGCCTTGGTCCACGAGAGCGCGCCTTGGTCCACGAGAGCGCGCCTTGGTCCACGAGAGCGCGCCTTGGTCCACGAGAGCGCGCCTTGGTCCACGAGAGCGCGCCTTGGTCCACGAGAGCGCGCCTTGGTCCACGAGAGCGCGCCTTGGTCCACGAGAGCGCGCCTTGGTCCACGAGAGCGCGCCTTGGTCCACGAGAGCGCGCCTTGGTCCACGAGAGCGCGCCTTGGTCCACGAGAGCGCGCCTTGGTCCACGAGAGCGCGCCTTGGTCCACGAGAGCGCGCCTTGGTCCACGAGCGCGCCTTGGTCCACGAGAGCGCGCCTTGGTCCACGAGAGCGCGCCTTGGTCCACGAGAGCGCGCCTTGGTCCACGAGAGCGCGCCTTGGTCCACGAGAGCGCGCCTTGGTCCACGAGAGCGCGCCTTGGTCCACGAGAGCGCGCCTTGGTCCACGAGAGCGCGCCTTGGTCCACGAGAGCGCGCCTTGGTCCACGAGAGCGCGCCTTGGTCCACGAGAGCGCGCCTTGGTCCACGAGAGCGCGCCTTGGTCCACGAGAGCGCGCCTTGGTCCACGAGAGCGCGCCTTGGTCCACGAGAGCGCGCCTTGGTCCACGAGAGCGCGCCTTGGTCCACGAGAGCGCGCCTTGGTCCACGAGAGCGCGCCTTGGTCCACGAGAGCGCGCCTTGGTCCACGAGAGCGCGCCTTGGTCCACGAGAGCGCGCCTTGGTCCACGAGAGCGCGCCTTGGTCCACGAGAGCGCGCCTTGGTCCACGAGAGCGCGCCTTGGTCCACGAGTTCGCTCCACGAGTTCGCGCCTTGGTCCACGAGAGCGCGCCTTGGTCCACGAGAGCGCGCCTTGGTCCACGAGAGCGCGCCTTGGTCCACGAGAGCGCGCCTTGGTCCACGAGAGCGCGCCTTGGTCCACGAGAGCGCGCCTTGGTCCACGAGAGCGCGCCTTGGTCCACGAGAGCGCGCCTTGGTCCACGAGAGCGCGCCTTGGTCCACGAGAGCGCGCCTTGGTCCACGAGAGCGCGCCTTGGTCCACGAGAGCGCGCCTTGGTCCACGAGAGCGCGCCTTGGTCCACGAGAGCGCGCCTTGGTCCACGAGAGCGCGCCTTGGTCCACGAGAGCGCGCCTTGGTCCACGAGAGCGCGCCTTGGTCCACGAGAGCGCGCCTTGGTCCACGAGAGCGCGCCTTGGTCCACGAGAGCGCGCCTTGGTCCACGAGAGCGCGCCTTGGTCCACGAGAGCGCGCCTTGGTCCACGAGAGCGCGCCTTGGTCCACGAGAGCGCGCCTTGGTCCACGAGAGCGCGCCTTGGTCCACGAGAGCGCGCCTTGGTCCACGAGAGCGCGCCTTGGTCCACGAGAGCGCGCCTTGGTCCACGAGAGCGCGCCTTGGTCCACGAGAGCGCGCCTTGGTCCACGAGAGCGCGCCTTGGTCCACGAGCGCGCTCATTGGTCCACGAGCGCGCGCCTTGGTCCACGAGAGCGCGCCTTGGTCCACGAGAGCGCGCCTTGGTCCACGAGAGCGCGCCTTGGTCCACGAGAGCGCGCCTTGGTCCACGAGAGCGCGCCTTGGTCCACGAGAGCGCGCCTTGGTCCACGAGAGCGCGCCTTGGTCCACGAGAGCGCGCCTTGGTCCACGAGAGCGCGCCTTGGTCCACGAGAGCGCGCCTTGGTCCACGAGAGCGCGCCTTGGTCCACGAGAGCGCGCCTTGGTCCACGAGAGCGCGCCTTGGTCCACGAGAGCGCGCCTTGGTCCACGAGAGCGCGCCTTGGTCCACGAGAGCGCGCCTTGGTCCACGAGAGCGCGCCTTGGTCCACGAGAGCGCGCCTTGGTCCACGAGAGCGCGCCTTGGTCCACGAGAGCGCGCCTTGGTCCACGAGAGCGCGCCTTGGTCCACGAGAGCGCGCCTTGGTCCACGAGAGCGCGCCTTGGTCCACGAGAGCGCGCCTTGGTCCACGTGCGCTGCTGCTCTATTGCATCCTCCCCACTGCAGGCACTTATTGAATTTGAGGTAACGAAAAGGGAGAGCGAGCTCGCACAATTGTTGAGAAGTATCACATATCCTCCCATTGATCTTCTCCATCCAATTTCCCTGTTGTCTTTGCTCCCCTGCCCTGCCCCACGGCAGGCGTACATCGACTTTGAGATAGCTCAGAGGGAGAGCGAGCGCCTTCGCTTGTTGAGCTGCTTCTTTCTGATGTACCCTCTGCTCTCCTGCCTCTGCCCTATCACCTCTGCCCCATGGCAGGCGTACATCGACTTTGAGATAGCGGAGAGGGAGAGTGAGCGCACACACATTGTCTCTGCTCAGCTCATTATCACGTGCCTTTTTCATACTTCTTGTCTTCTCCGCCCTTCGGCCTCTACTCTCCTGCCCTGCCCGTTCACAGGCGTACATAGACTTTGAGATAGCGGAGGGGGAGAGCGATCGTTCGTACACAAGTGTTGAGCCATCTCAAGTAACATTCTTCCGGTTTTTTTCCTGCCTCTGCCCTGTTTCCTCTCGTCCTTTCACAGGCGTACATAGACTCTGAGATAGCGGAGGGGGAGAGACACAAGTGTTGAGCCATCTCAAGCTGTCTCAAGTAACAATTTTCTGATTCTTTCCTGCCCCTGCCCTGTTTCCTCTCGTCCTATCACAGGCGTACATTGACTTTGAGATAGCGGAGGGGGAGAGCGAGCGCACACACGTCTCTACTCATTATCACGTGCCTTTTTCATACTTCTTGTCTTCTCCGCCCTTATGCCTCTACTCTCCTGCCCTGCCCTGTCACAGGCGTACATAGACTTTGAGATAGCGGAGGGGGAGAGCGAGCGCACGAGGCAGCTGTTGAGAACTATCAATCCTACTGCCCTCTGCTCTCCTGCCCTGTCCCATTGCAGGCGTACATAGACTTTGAGATAGTGGGGGGCGAGAGCAAGCGCAAACAAGTTGCCTCCGCTCATTCCCAATCACCTGATTCATCCTTGTTGTCTTTTCCGCCCTTGTGCCTCTGCCCTATTGTTTCTACCCCACTGCAGGCGTACATAGACTTTGAGATAGCGGAGGGGGAGAGCGAGCGCACGAGGCAGTTGTATGAGCGGCTGCTGGAGAGAACCAAGCACGTCAAGGTGAGCCGTGCTTATGCGTGCAGCCAGCAAGTAAGATGCAGAGGCATGCAGCCTTCTTGAGCGCACGAGGCAGCTGTATGAGCGGCTGCTGGAGAGAACCAAACACGTCAAGGTGAGAACTGGTAACCAGGTAACACCTGTGTTGTGTAATCATTTGTGGTAAACACGAATGAGTGCACGAGGCAGCTGTATGAGCGGCTACTGGAGCGAACCAAACACGTCAAGGTGAGAATCGTTCCTTGCTGGTAACCGGGTTACAGCCGTGTACTTGCACATAGCCAGCACTTACGCACGAGGCAGCTGTATGAGCGGCAGCTGGAGCGAACCAAGCACGTCAAGGTGTGTAACAAAACAATCCTTGTTGCTAGCACCCCAGGTGAGAGCTGAGTTGCATAGTTGTGTGCCGTCGTCAGCACGAATGCCATTGTAACGAGGTTAGTTTTGAGTCGACTCAAAAGGCACTCCAGGTAAGAGCTGAGTTGCGTAGTTGTGTGCCGTCGTCAGCACGAATGAGCACACGAGGCAGCTGTATGAGCGACTCCTGGATTCACCTGTTGAAACACCTCCTTTCCCCCGTGCACTTATCCCCTTCTCTTCCCTCCAATCTCCCTCAGGTGTGGATGAGCTACGGGCAGTTTGAGGCGCAGGTGGCTGTAGAGGAGGAGATCAAGGCGGAGGAGGAGGGCAGAGAGGCGGACGAGCTGGTGCTGGCAGAGCAGTCCAAGGACCGTGTCACCAGGGCCAGAGGTACAGTGCGGTGGAGTGGGGTATGGGGCATGGAATCACAGGTACAGGACGGTAAAGCTGATTATTAGCTTGTATTAGGCGAATCAGGTGTGGGCACATGAGGAGGAGGGCAGAGAGGCGGACGAGCTGGTGCTGGCAGAGCAGTCTAAGGACCGGGTCACCCGCGCCAGAGGTACTTGGGGTATGGGGCTTGGTTACGGTGCTTGGGGTGTGAGGTGAGGTGGGGGTTACAGATACAAGGGGGAAGTGCGAGCACAGGAGGAGGGCAGAGAGGCGGACGAGCTGGTGCTGGCAGAGCAGTCCAAGGACTGAGCACGAGGTATGGGAAAAATCAGAAGGATTCGGCATAGATTGTGTGGAGTGTGGGGTGGGGAATGGTAGATACAGGGTAGCACAAGCAGGGGAGGAGGGCAGAGAGGTGGACGAGACGGTGCTTGCAGAGCAGTCTAAGGATCGGGTGATTCGGGCACGAGGTACGGGGGGCCGTGGGGTACGGTGCCGTGGGGTACGGTGCTTCTGACTTTTGTCTAATCTTAAGTCTGCTGAATTTGATCTGTGCTTCTTTGCCTGTTATTCTCGCTTCCCTGCCTGCCCTTTCCCTCACATGTGGCCACTTGCAGAGGTGTATGAGCGGGCGTTTGAGCACATGAGGACGAACGCCGCCGATCAGAAGGAGGAGCGGGTGATGCTGCTGGAGGCGTGGCGGGAGATGGAGCGGGCGGCAGGTGTGAATGGTGACCCGGGATTGGTCGAGAAGAAGATGCCTCGTCGCGTGAAGCGGAAGCGGCCAATCACAACGGAGGATGGCACTCCTGCTGGGTGCGTGCATGCTCACTATGTGCAAATTCATTACACCCAATGGTTGGTTTCTGTCTTCTCTCTTGTCTTCCTTTTATCAGTTCCTCCTGTGATCTAACTTGAGATTCAACCCTACATTCTGGTGTGTGTGGGTTGTCTGCCTTGCCATCATTCCCGTTAGTTCTTAGCAAGCACTCATCGTTATCCCGTTCGTGCCAATCCGTCCATTATTGCTTATTTCAGGTTCGAGGAGTATTACGACTACATCTTCCCAGATGAAGCGGCTAACCAGCCTAATCTCAAGATCCTGGAGGCTGCTTATAAGTGGAAGAGGCAAAAGCTCACTATGGGGGATGAGGAGGAAGGGCAGCAGGGAAGTGGTGTGGAGAGGGATGAAGGGGGAAGTGGAGGGTTGATAGACAATGAGGAGGAGGATGACTAGTACGTAAATTTCTGACATTTGTGGCAAAATGAAGGGAATTGTATATTCTTGTGCTTGCTTATAGACACACTAACAAATTTGTAGTTGCTTACCTAGCACCAAGCGCTTCGTTTTACCAGTTTAAGACTCGGGGAATTTTATAACGAGTTTAAGCTCACCAAGCACTTACCAGCCAAGCTAGTCCCCCTTATGAGCCAGCACCAGCCCATCACTTCCCGACCTGGCATCTGCGCGTCAGGCACGGTGGACCGTTGATTCAGCTCACCATCTCTCTGTCATCCCCGCCGTCGCCTTCGCTGACATTATTTCCCCATTCCACCTGAACTCCCACCACCCATCGATCGCGCTTTTTCCGATCCCGTTTCCAGTGCAGCACGCAGCATTACTTACGTCTGCAAACTCACACTTTTGCGAATCCTCGCACTGGTTTCCCGCCTTTGCGCGCCTTCGCGCTGCTTTCTTATCTCCGCGTAGTCTCGACCACCTACTTATTCTCGTAGCCATGGCCGGGGGTCTCGACGTGCATAAGAACAAGTTCATCGAGGATTGGGGGACGCGTCGCGAGAATCTCGAGAAGGTCTTTCGCTTCAACCGTCGCACGCTCTCGATCGCGGCGCTCGCAATCGTCGTCGTCCCCGTTCTCGTTTACCGAGGCACCATCGCAGAATTCGTAAGTCCTTTCTTTGTGAAGTCCTAAAACTTGTTTAGGGTTAGTTGGCGGGGGCGGGTGGCAAGGGCAGGGATTTTTTTTCTTGCGTACCTTTCTGCTTCCCCGTTTCCCTTCCTTCCTCTCTCCTTCTCCCCCCTCACCCTTCTCCCCAACTCAACCCCCACCTACGCTCTCTCGACCCTCTCACACTGCTTAGTAGTATGGCAATACCATGGTTTTTCTTGACTAAAGCTGTCGTTAGGAAAAGTATAGAGCTTTCAGGAGTTGATGTCACCAAACATAGCCCCTTTCCTTATAGTTGCACCCGCTTTGTTGAGGGGATATGGTGGAATGCACCAAATAGAGCCCCTTTGGTCCGTAAGCATGCTGCCAGCCAGGCTGTATTCTGTTTATATAAATTTAACTGATGCATCAGATGGAACATGTGCATTTACATCCATTGCTACATTTTCCACCTTTTGCGTTCCTGTCATTCGTCCACCTGTCCGCCTGTCTGCTTGCGTGCCCACCCTCGTTTCTCTACCCCATGCTCCCTCTTGTTCCTTCATTACCCTCAATGTGCTGCTGATATCAAATCACCCCACGCCATGATGAACCACGATTCGTTTCCCTTACTCAGCACAGCAGCAATGGTTAGAATCTTGCCTTGTGAGCTTTTATGTTGCAAGCAGTCATCTTTCCGTCTCTCTGCTGATTGGATTCACTCCTTTCCATCTCACAGCTCACTTGATAGCATATGTCACAGCCCATCGTCTTCTTCACTTGAGCAGTGTTTTCAAGGTTATTCATGACGCAATCCTGTTTTGCTTGTAATGTGTGCACTGATGCAGAGGAAGCAAGAGGAACTGGAAGGCCGACCTCAGCGCAAGTTCATGTAGATGTGCAAATTGTGCTTACAGGGCATCAAACCATCCGTAAAACGGAAATAGGACTGAACTGGAACCCCTTTTCTCAAGAATTTTCTGTTACCTGTGTTATAGCCGTGCTAAGCTCGTTTGTACATACGTGCATCACCCATGTTCAGTCTGCTGCTTTTTGTCCGCGATATTGTATTCCGGTCTTGTCGACCCCAGCACTTCCTCCTGCTCCTTCGCCTCCCTTCGCTGTCGCTGCCAGCCGCTAATAAATCGGCTCCTCCCGAAACTGGGCGACAATCCCAAGGTCACGTGATCGCGTCGCAATCCGCCGTTTCTTCGCCGCCGTTTCTTCGCCGCCGTCGCTCTCCCAGGCATTCTACATCGTCGCTTTCGCTCCGCCGCACCCCAAGCCCCACTCCAGCAGCAGTAGCAGCACCACCACTGACGAGCCGTCAGTCCAGGCTGTCACAATCAACTTCGTCTCGCCACAATCTCCGCGCGTCCCGACCGTTGAACGACTTCTAGTCCCGCTTAACGTCTTCTGCTCTGCTCAAGAACAGAATCGCATCTTTAGGATCTTAAAAGTCGCTCCTACTTACGAAAGTTGACTTCGGTAACTCGTAGGCTTGTACCTGCGACAGATGGCTGCGCGCGTCGTCTCTCGAATCAGGTCGCACTGCGCGGATCGAGCCGTCACTTGGCCGTTCGCGACCGTCGCTAACGGCTTTCCGTTTTCGCGAATCGTTGCATCTCCCGCGTCCCCTGCTTGTCCCGGAAGGTGCATTCCTCTTTGCCCCTATCAACACTGTCATTCTCCCCCTCTTTTCCCCGAGGCGTCTTTTCTACGAGGCGCCTAAATACTAGACCCTATCCGCCCATTCCACTGTGTTTGTTTATGACCGCAGGGATTTCTCGTCAGCCTCCCCCGCCTCGTCTGAAGCCCCCACTGCCCCAGCTGCATCGCGCGGCCCCTTAGAGGTAAGCCACTCCTGAGTTGTCCTCTCCACACCTGCCTGCACGTTTCTCTCCCTTTCCTCCTCTGCCTCTCCCTCTTCAGAAGCCCTCACTGCCCCAGCTGCATCGTGCGGCCCGTTAGAGGTAAGCCTCTCTTTTAGTCTTCGACTCATGACTTGCTTTCACAATTCTCTCCATTACCACCTCCTTTTCTTCAACAGTACCCACTACTCCAGCCAGCTGCATCACGGCCCCCCGCTTTCTCTCCAAAAGCCTTCACTTCCCCACGTGTATCATGCACTCCACTCAGAAGCGGCTTAGAAGCAGACAGGTTGTTGAACCTCCTATTGGCTGCTGGTGCTGCGGGAAAGTGATTCCTCACCTTCCTGCATCCTCTCTCTCACTTCCTTCCAGGACCTGGCACAGAGGCAGCGGAACTATCAAGCCCAGGATCCCTCCCTTCGAAAGGCATACGCGCAGGAGCATCAGGAGCTGAGGCGGGCTTAACCAGTCTCGACCTTCTGTCCCTTGCTCCCCCCGCGACTTCTCCCAGGACTTAGCACAGAGGCAACGGGACTACCAAGCCCAAGTATCGGCCCTACGCAAGGCATACGCGCAGGAGCATCAGGAGCTGAGGCGAGCGGCAATGAAAGCGCAGCAGCAGCGCAGAGAGGCGGCGGCGAGCGAGAAGGAGTCGCATGCTGAGGAGAAGCGGACGGCACGGGCGGCGCGGGCGGCGAGGGCGCTGGAGGAGCAGGAGAAGCTGCGGGCGGCTAAGGTGGGTGGGAGGTAGGGGTGGGTTGGTTAAAAAAGGTCTTTTGAGACGTCTCAAAAGCCGCGTGGGCGGCGATGGCGCTGGAGGAACAGGAGAAGCTGCGGGCAGCTAA
Source organism: Closterium sp. Yama58-4 (assembly GCA_947470075.1). Taxonomy (NCBI): domain Eukaryota; kingdom Viridiplantae; phylum Streptophyta; class Zygnematophyceae; order Desmidiales; family Closteriaceae; genus Closterium; species Closterium sp. Yama58-4. The sequence continues at coordinate 682,418 of CANIUD010000214.1, forward strand.
GGTGGGCGGGATGGGTGGGATTGAGGAAAGGGGTTAAAAAGGATGGGGGAGGAAGGGCGAGGGGTGGGGGGAAGGCTTGGGTGTTGCATGTTGAGGGTGTGTGTTGTGGTGTGATGTGGCGAGGGAGATGGTGGAGCAGGAGAGTCTGCGGGCAGGGATGGGTGGGATGGATTGGAGGGAAAAGGATGGATGAGCGGGGAGCAGGAGGGGGTGAGGGGGAGGGGAAGAGGAGGGAGAGAGGGAGTGGGTGAGGAGGGATAGGAAAGGAAGAAGTCTGGTGTGTGGTATGGTGTGGCGTGGTCAGATGTGGTCTGGTGTGGTCATGTCTGGTGCGGTCTGGTGTGGTGGATGCATTCTCATGCAAAATGCCAGACCATGTTCACTGTTCGTCCCTCAACCTTTAATTGATTCTGTTTTGTTCTTGTGAGCAGCAAGAGCTGAAGGTGATGAATGCAGCGCGGCTCAAGGAAAGGGAGGGGAAGATCAGTGCTCGTAAAGAAGCGGCCAAAACAGCCTTGCGGATGGAGAGTGCAAGATGGATCAGGGAGGATGAATTGGAGTGGCGGATCATGGAGGCCATGTCGAAGCCTTACATTCTGTGATTTCACCATTGTAATCTCATCTATCGCCCATTTAGGATGGTAGTGCTTGTTGCTTGCTCCTGCTGTTGTGTGGAGGAATTTATTGTTGGGGTGAATTTTTCTACCCGATTTGAGATCCACCCGTTATAACGAAGATATTTTTAGCTGGTCGGGTGTCGCACGGATCTGAGGCGGTATGGAAACTTGCGGCGGAGACTCCCACTAGATATGGCTGTGTCAGGGACCACTAGATATGCACCGTGGTTTACCGTACTGTGCCATACAGTTCTCTGCCTTTTTACATTGTTTCTCTTCCTTCCACCACTTCCCCCAGCCCAGACAAGCAGGTAAGCTGTAGGAATGGTGGTGGGGCACGGATACCAAGTAGATCAGAGTTGAATTCGGGAAGCAGTCGTCACAGATTCACGTCTAGATGAAACCTGTGTCAATGGCAAGCGTCGAAGCCGCGTGCCTAACGACGCTTGTAACGAGCCCGCGCCACTTTCCCTGGAGTCACGCTCTTGCTGCTTATTAGGCTCGTTTCCCGATCGCGATTCACGAATTCCCCACCTGTCTCTTCAGGCCACGCCCCCCCTGCTTCAGCCAGCTTACCCTTCAGTCGGGCGTTTCGTTTTCAGCTTGAACTCCTTGAATTCTGTATTTCTCTCTTGTTATTCACCGTCAGCTGATTCCTTAATTTAGTTTCGATTCGACTCGGAAGGGACGGATCACGATGCTGGGAATATTCAGCGTCGTCTATTACTCCGTAGTCTGCCTCATTACAAGCGTCCTCGTTGTTCGTTACGGGTTCCCGGTTCGTCTTCTCCGGCATCTGCAGGTCTACGTGCTTACGGATCAAAATGCGGGAGTACCCATGTCATCGATTTCCAACGGGCAGGGCAAGAACAGGGGCAGGAGAAAAAGCAACGAGCCGGAAGCGGACGAATCAAGCGGCAAGATGATGCGAATCCTCGTGCAGGAGGGTCACCTCTATTCGCGAAAGTTCTTTCGCGAATTCGACGAAACAATCCTGTTCGCCTGCATAGGGATCATGGCGGTGTTTTCCCGGGAAATCCTGAGCGTCCTTGAGATTTACCTTCAGAGAAGCGGCATGTTCGCCAACCAGCAAGGCCAGCAGCAGCAGACTGCAGATCCAAACACCCCAAAGCAGAATCTCCATTCCTCGTCAACTGGCCTTTTCCTGATGGACCACGGCGGCATGATTCCGCTTCTCCTGGCAGCTGTGGCTATGTGGAAAATAATCCGGAACTGGGCTTCTGTAGAGTGGGACAGAGGCACAACTCGATCCTCAGATTTCACGCAGTGCGCTCTTGCCGGGATAGCGAGCTGCCTTATAACGGGGTTCCTCCTCTTCGTCCTGCCTGCGTCGCTCACCGGCTTCGACTTCGATTCCGTCGCGGAGAAGGCCGGCGTGACTATAACGAATCACTTCAAATCGAAGGGACTCGCTAAGGACACCATCCCCGAATTCATCATCCCCCCGACCTTCATCAAAACCTCATTGGTGCTCTTCTCAGGAGTCATCGGCGCGCTGTGCCTTCCTGCTGCTATCCGATTCGTCCGCTGCTTCTACCTCTCCACCAGTCAGCAGCCGTGGGACACAGGGATCATCCATCAGGGTTTCTGGTCCTCTCTCCTCTGGAATGTCAGCTTTCTGCTGCCTGTGCTCGCAGCAGCGCTATGGTTCCGACCCCTGGCAGAAGTTTTCGAGCCGGTCGTTGTTTTCGGTGCAGTTGGGAGCGGTGGTGGTGGCTCTGGCGGTGCTGTTGGTGGTGGCAATGACACTGCTTCGGCTGGTGCTCTGGGTTCTGCATCTGCGTCTGCTTTTGCTGCTAATGCTACTGTTGCTGCTACTGCAACAGCTGCTGCTGGTGCATCCACTCTCTCCCACTTGGGTGCTTACTTCGGCTCTCTGATTGGTTCCATTTTGAGTGGCCAATGCGGTGGCCTTCCGATCGAGTGGCTCCAGCTGGCGGTTATTCTCCTCAGTGGCGTTTCCCGCATTCTGCTTCTCCGCATTGCCGTACAGTCACACCTCAATAATGCGTTGGTGTACTGGTATGATCAGCTACACTCTGGCAAGGAGTGGGCTTATCATCGTGTAAACGCACGTGTGCAGCTGACTTACTATTTCATCTGCAAGGTTGCTATTCAAGCGGTTGCGCTCCCTATAGTCACACTCCTGCTGGTGGGCATTGCAAGGAGCAGAGGGCCGGAGCTGGATCCACTCTTTGATAAAGAGGGGTCATTGTTGCCACCACTATTGGTGAGGGAGATGGCAATGTTTCTTGCTTGGTGGTGTAATTTGGCTTGGGCTTTGCAGACTTGTGCTATTTTGGCACTGTTCAGGGTAGGACAGTTGAAAGCTGTGTAGGCAGAGATGATGTCTAGTGTTGTATGACGCTATTGAGGTTTTCTCTACCTTACCATTCTCCTGAGTCGGAAACGTTTCCTGGCATAACATTTCTTTTACTAAGTACCTACCAGATTGTGTGCTCTATATTGATGTATGGTAGGATTGTGTTTCTCGGCCTCGTTTTATATCCACAAGTTCATACGCGTTGGAATGACTCTCACCAACCACAAAGAAGCCGATTTGCAGCGTTGCTAACGCGGGCCGCATGGAAATCACTCAAATATCATCCAATCATCGCCAAACATCGTTTCGCCAGAGGCGGAAACTTAGACACAGTAACTCGTCGTCGTCGACTCTCAGTGGCGGCACTGAGTTTCGTCATGCTGGGTTGAAGTTTCGCTCGAGCCGCTCAATTAGCGCCGCCTTCGGAGGGGCGCAATTCGCCCTCATCCCACCCATCGCTCCCGCACCGCCGCCGCAACCTCCCCCACCCATGCTCCCTTTCTCCCTATGCCCATTCTTCCCATCCTTGTCCTCTCGCCTCTCTTCGCATCCTCTCCATCCTCCCCTTCCCAGTCTCCACTCTCCCCAGTTTCCACTCTGCCCAATTGCCAGTTTTAGTTCCCCCCACTCTTTTTCACACCTTTCCTCAAGGAGGAGCTATCTTGGGAAGCAGGAACTACACGCACCACCATGTAGCGCATCCGGAATTCGAGTAACCGCGCTGGGTGATCTTTAAAGACGCGCATTTTCCTGTCGTACTGCTTATGCGCGCTAGGAGCATTATCGGGGGAGGCGAGAGTAGCAGCAGCAGCGCCAGCAGCAGCAGCAGCAGCAGCGCCAGCGTCACTGCCAGCTCGAGCAGCAATTTTGGCGCGCTTATGGCTCGTCCGGCAGTCCGACGCGCTGTGATAGTCGCGCTGGTGCTCTTAGCGGGGCTGATCCCGTGTCTCGCACTTGCTCTCGCTCACGGCGAGCACGGCGTCCTCGATAGTAGCGCCTCCGATATACGGCAAGAAGTTGCCGCTCAAGAGCATACAGCGACTAGCCTGGTTCACGAGTCTGTCCTCGCTGATAGCATAGCTTCGCCAAGGACTCAAGTGAATCCGATCTCTACGTTCTTTAATTACACTCCGGCAGGATTGAAGCCGGAAACTTCTGACGCTATTTCTTCGAACCGTCCCTTCCCCGAACTACCTTTGAACTTCTCAAAAGCTCGCCCGCTTCCAGAGACGCGAGAAAGCGGCAAATCCGACAACAGTCCCCACGAGCGACGATCTCCTGGCGATGCGAGACTATCCGCGGCAGAAGCTCTCTTCGATACGAGCAGAAGGATACTCAAGGTATATATATGAGCAGGTCATTGTGCGAGTGGGTGGTCACCCACCGATCTGCACCGCATCGTACCCCAACGCCGCAAATGACCAGATCTAGGCGACGTGACAAAGCGACGAGCCGCCTCCCCTTTCTTGCCCCCGCCTGCAGGGCTGCCCGTCGCTGGATGCTCTCGCGGGCGGCGCGCGGGAGGAGGAAGGGAGCTGCGCTCATCCGCTCCCCCACCCTCTTCCCCCCGCTTTCCCCCCTTCCCAATGCTCCCCCCACCCCCAGGGCTGCCCGTCGCTGGATGCTCTCGCGGACGGCGCGCGGGAGGAGGAAGAGCTGCGCGCGAGCGACTTTGGCGGGGACTTTGTGTTCGGATTCGCCACCAGCGCTGCGCAGGTGAGTGGACGTGGCACGTAGAGTGTGAGCCACGTGGCACGGGATGAGCAGGAGCCACGTGTGACGGGTTCAGGTGGAGCGGCAGAACGTATTCGCAAATATTTGTCTCTTGCCCTTCTTATCCGGAACCCCTCTCTTCCCTTCCCCCAAGGTGACTTTTGAGTTGACTCAAAAGTCGTCTCTTGCCCTTCTTATCCCGAAACCCCTCTCTTTCCTTCCCCCAATTCCTTTTCCCCTTCCCCTTTTCCTCCCCGTTCCGGCCCAGGTGGAGGGAGCAGTGGCGGAGGGCGGAAGGGGAAGAAGCATTTGGGACGACTTTGCGCAGAGAGCAGGTGAGGGGGACGGCAGGGTTAAATCTAGGGAAAGGGGACAGGGGATGGATATGTGGGACGGTGAGAGAGGAGGGGATAGAGGGAAAGTAGAGAGGGGATGCAGAGAAGGGATGGAGAGTGGTGAAGCAGTGAAGGAGAGGAGAGAAGGAATATAGAGAGGAGAGGCATCTGGGTGGTGGTGATAAGCCTCCCAGTCACCCCTCCATCTCTTTATTCATTGCTTCATCTCTATAAAGAAATGTCTTTTGACTAGGACGCTTCATTGGGTTTGCAACTTACCTAATCTGCAATCTGCAACTCCTGCCTGCCTTGCTGTATCTTCAGGGAAAATCAAGGACGCTTCAAATCCGGCAGTCACGGTTGATCAGTATCACCGATTCAAGGTACACTTTATCCTCGCCATAAGGCACAGCATATCGAGAAAACAAACTTGCCACATGTACTTTAGCGAATGTGTTTCTTCAGACACGGGTGTCAATACCCTCTGAGTCCTATATTATGCATGCGTTTCACATGTACTTTACCCTCTGTGTTTTGTTTCCCCTCTGGTTGCATGTGTACGTGGCCACATCATCAGGATGACGTGGCACTGCTCAAGGCCATGGGGGCGACCTCCTACCGCTTCTCCATCTCCTGGTCCCGAATCATTCCCAGTGAGTCAAGCCACCAGTCAACGCAAGTCAACATGAGTCAATGGCAAGACAATGGTCCGTGGCCAGTGGCCAATGTGAGCGACCTCTCTTACCGCTTCTCCATCTCGTGGTCCCGAATCATTCCCGGCGAGTCAAGCTGGTCAACGTGAGTCAAGGTGAGTCAACGCGAGTCAACGTGAGTCAAGGTGAGTCAAACCGTGTGCACTACACAGTGCAGCCATACACTACTGGGACGGGCAATGGCAGTGCTGCGGTGCAGCTCCCAGCCAAGCCATTATTTCGGCCTCACATAGGCTCATACCCCTCTCGTCACGCCCCTCCTCCCTGTCATGGAAACGCAGAAGGCGTGGGGCAGTGAGCGAGGCAGGACTGACTGAGGCACTACAGCCGCCTCACAGACCACCTGCTGACACGTGCTGCTCAGCACACTCACTTCTCCGCTCCATCCGTAGATGGCGTGGGGGCAGGGAGCGAGGCAGGACTGACTGACTGAGGCACTACAGCCGCCTCATAGGCCACCTGCTGGCACGGGCAGGGAGCGAGGCAGGACTGAATTGAGGCAGGACTGAATTGAGGCAGGACTGAATTGAGGCAGGACTGAATTGAGGCAGGACTGAATTGAGGCAGGACTGAATTGAGGCAGGACTGAATTGAGGCAGGACTGAATTGAGGCAGGACTGGTGTGAGGCAGGACTGAATTGCGGCAGGACTGAATTGCGGCAGGACTGAATTGAGGCAGGACTGAATTGAGGCAGGACTGAATTGAGGCAGGACTGAATTGAGGCAGGACTGAATTGAGGCAGGACTGAATTGAGGCAGGACTGAATTGAGGCAGGACTGAATTGAGGCAGGACTGAATTGAGGCAGGACTGAATTGAGGTAGGACTGAATTGAGGTAGGACTGAATTGAGGTAGGACTGAATTGAGGCACGAAGGACTGAATTGCGGCAGGACTGAATTGCGGCAGGACTGAATTGAGGCAGGACTGAATTGAGGCAGGACTGAATTGAGGCAGGACTGAATTGAGGCAGGACTGAATTGAGGCAGGACTGAATTGAGGCAGGACTGAATTGAGGCAGGACTGAATTGAGGCAGGACTGAATTGAGGCAGGACTGAATTGAGGCAGGACTGAATTGAGGCAGGACTGAATTGAGGCAGGACTGAATTGAGGCAGGACTGAATTGAGGTAGGACTGAATTGAGGCAGGACTGAATTGAGGCAGGACTGAATTGAGGTAGGACTGAATTGAGGTAGGACTGAATTGAGGTAGGACTGAATTGAGGTAGGACTGAATTGAGGCAGGAAGGACTGAATTGCGGCAGGACTGAATTGAGGCAGGACTGAATTGAGGCAGGACTGAATTGAGGCAGGACTGAATTGAGGTAGGACTGAATTGAGGTAGGACTGAATTGAGGTAGGACTGAATTGAGGCAGGAAGGACTGAATTGCGGCAGGACTGAATTGAGGCAGGACTGAATTGAGGCAGGACTGAATTGAGGCAGGACTGAATGAGGTAGGATTGAATTGAGGCAGGACTGAATTGAGGCAGGACTGAATTGAGGCAGGACTGAATTGAGGCAGGACTGAATTGAGGCAGGACTGAATTGAGGCAGGACTGAATTGAGGCAGGACTGAATTGAGGTAGGACTGAATTGAGGTAGGACTGAATTGAGGTAGGACTGAATTGAGGCAGGACTGAATTGAGGCAGGACTGAATTGAGGTAGGACTGAATTGAGGTAGGACTGAATTGAGGTAGGACTGAATTGAGGTAGGACTGAATTGAGGTAGGACTGAATTGAGGCAGGCAGGACTGAATTGCGGCAGGACTGAATTGAGGCAGGACTGAATTGAGGTAGGACTGAATTGAGGCAGGACTGAATTGAGGCAGGACTGAATTGAGGTAGGACTGAATTGAGGTAGGACTGAATTGAGGTAGGACTGAATTGAGGTAGGACTGAATTGAGGCAGGAAGGACTGAATTGCGGCAGGACTGAATTGAGGCAGGACTGAATTGAGGCAGGACTGAATTGAGGCAGGACTGAATTGAGGTAGGACTGAATTGAGGTAGGACTGAATTGAGGTAGGACTGAATTGAGGCAGGAAGGACTGAATTGCGGCAGGACTGAATTGAGGCAGGACTGAATTGAGGCAGGACTGAATTGAGGCAGGACTGAATTGAGGTAGGATTGAATTGAGGCAGGACTGAATTGAGGCAGGACTGAATTGAGGCAGGACTGAATTGAGGCAGGACTGAATTGAGGCAGGACTGAATTGAGGCAGGACTGAATTGAGGCAGGACTGAATTGAGGTAGGACTGAATTGAGGTAGGACTGAATTGAGGTAGGACTGAATTGAGGCAGGAAGGACTGAATTGCGGCAGGACTGAATTGAGGCAGGACTGAATTGAGGCAGGACTGAATTGAGGCAGGACTGAATTGAGGTAGGACTGAATTGAGGTAGGACTGAATTGAGGCAGGACTGAATTGAGGCAGGACTGAATTGAGGCAGGACTGAATTGAGGTAGGACTGAATTGAGGTAGGACTGAATTGAGGTAGGACTGAATTGAGGTAGGACTGAATTGAGGTAGGACTGAATTGAGGTAGGACTGAATTGAGGTAGGACTGAATTGAGGTAGGACTGAATTGAGGTAGGACTGAATTGAGGTAGGACTGAATTGAGGCAGGACTGAATTGAGGCAGGACTGAATTGAGGTAGGACTGAATTGAGGCAGGACTGAATTGAGGCAGGACTGAATTGAGGCAGGACTGAATTGAGGTAGGACTGAATTGAGGCAGGACTGAATTGAGGCAGGACTGAATTGAGGCAGGACTGAATTGAGGCAGGACTGAATTGAGGCAGGACTGAATTGAGGCAGGACTGAATTGAGGCAGGACTGAATTGAGGCAGGACTGAATTGAGGCAGGACTGAATTGAGGTAGGACTGAATTGAGGTAGGACTGAATTGAGGTAGGACTGAATTGAGGCAGGAAGGACTGAATTGCGGCAGGACTGAATTGAGGCAGGACTGAATTGAGGCAGGACTGAATTGAGGCAGGACTGAATTGAGGTAGGATTGAATTGAGGCAGGACTGAATTGAGGCAGGACTGAATTGAGGCAGGACTGAATTGAGGCAGGACTGAATTGAGGCAGGACTGAATTGAGGCAGGACTGAATTGAGGCAGGACTGAATTGAGGCAGGACTGAATTGAGGTAGGACTGAATTGAGGCAGGACTGAATTGAGGCAGGACTGAATTGAGGCAGGACTGAATTGAGGTAGGACTGAATTGAGGTAGGACTGAATTGAGGTAGGACTGAATTGAGGTAGGACTGAATTGAGGTAGGACTGAATTGAGGTAGGACTGAATTGAGGTAGGACTGAATTGAGGTAGGACTGAATTGAGGTAGGACTGAATTGAGGTAGGACTGAATTGAGGCAGGACTGAATTGAGGCAGGACTGAATTGAGGTAGGACTGAATTGAGGCAGGACTGAATTGAGGCAGGACTGAATTGAGGCAGGACTGAATTGAGGTAGGACTGAATTGAGGCAGGACTGAATTGAGGCAGGACTGAATTGAGGCAGGACTGAATTGAGGTAGGACTGAATTGAGGTAGGACTGAATTGAGGTAGGACTGAATTGAGGTAGGACTGAATTGAGGTAGGACTGAATTGAGGCAGGACTGAATTGAGGCAGGACTGAATTGAGGCAGGACTGAATTGAGGCAGGACTGAATTGAGGCAGGACTGAATTGAGGCAGGACTGAATTGAGGCAGGACTGAATTGAGGCAGGACTGAATTGAGGCAGGACTGAATTGAGGCAGGACTGAATTGAGGCAGGACTGAATTGAGGTAGGACTGAATTGAGGTAGGACTGAATTGAGGCAGGACTGAATTGAGGCAGGACTGAATTGAGGCAGGACTGAATTGCTGTAGGACTGAATTGAGGTAGGACTGAATTGAGGTAGGACTGAATTGAGGCACTACAGCCCTGCCAGCCTTGGGTTGAGGTAGGACTGAATTGAGGCAGGACTGAATTGAGGCAGGACTGAATTGAGGCAGGACTGAATTGAGGTAGGATTGAATTGAGGCAGGACTGAATTGAGGCAGGACTGAATTGAGGCAGGACTGAATTGAGGCAGGACTGAATTGAGGCAGGACTGAATTGAGGCAGGACTGAATTGAGGCAGGACTGAATTGAGGCAGGACTGAATTGAGGCAGGACTGAATTGAGGCAGGACTGAATTGAGGCAGGACTGAATTGAGGCAGGACTGAATTGAGGCAGGACTGAATTGAGGCAGGACTGAATTGAGGCAGGACTGAATTGAGGCAGGACTGAATTGAGGCAGGACTGAATTGAGGCAGGACTGAATTGAGGCAGGACTGAATTGAGGTAGGACTGAATTGAGGTAGGACTGAATTGAGGTAGGACTGAATTGAGGTAGGACTGAATTGAGGCAGGACTGAATTGAGGCAGGACTGAATTGAGGCAGGACTGAATTGAGGTAGGACTGAATTGAGGCAGGACTGAATTGAGGCAGGACTGAATTGAGGCAGGACTGAATTGAGGCAGGACTGAATTGAGGCAGGACTGAATTGAGGCAGGACTGAATTGAGGCAGGACTGAATTGAGGCAGGACTGAATTGAGGCAGGACTGAATTGAGGCAGGACTGAATTGAGGTAGGACTGAATTGAGGTAGGACTGAATTGAGGCAGGACTGAATTGAGGCAGGACTGAATTGAGGCAGGACTGAATTGAGGCAGGACTGAATTGAGGCAGGACTGAATTGAGGTAGGACTGAATTGAGGTAGGACTGAATTGAGGTAGGACTGAATTGAGGTAGGACTGAATTGAGGTAGGACTGAATTGAGGTAGGACTGAATTGAGGTAGGACTGAATTGAGGTAGGACTGAATTGAGGCACTACAGCCCTGCCAGCCTTGGGTTGAGGTAGGACTGAATTGAGGCAGGACTGAATTGAGGCAGGACTGAATTGAGGCAGGACTGAATTGAGGTAGGACTGAATTGAGGCAGGACTGAATTGAGGCAGGACTGAATTGAGGCAGGACTGAATTGAGGCAGGACTGAATTGAGGTAGGACTGAATTGAGGTAGGACTGAATTGAGGTAGGACTGAATTGAGGTAGGACTGAATTGAGGTAGGACTGAATTGAGGTAGGACTGAATTGAGGCAGGACTGAATTGAGGCAGGACTGAATTGAGGCAGGACTGAATTGAGGCAGGACTGAATTGAGGCAGGACTGAATTGAGGCAGGACTGAATTGAGGCAGGACTGAATTGAGGCAGGACTGAATTGAGGCAGGACTGAATTGAGGCAGGACTGAATTGAGGCAGGACTGAATTGAGGCAGGACTGAATTGAGGCAGGACTGAATTGAGGCAGGACTGAATTGAGGCAGGACTGAATTGAGGCAGGACTGAATTGAGGTAGGATTGAATTGAGGCAGGACTGAATTGAGGCAGGACTGAATTGAGGCAGGACTGAATTGAGGCAGGACTGAATTGAGGCAGGACTGAATTGAGGCAGGACTGAATTGAGGCAGGACTGAATTGAGGCAGGACTGAATTGAGGTAGGACTGAATTGAGGCAGGACTGAATTGAGGCAGGACTGAATTGAGGCAGGACTGAATTGAGGCAGGACTGAATTGAGGCAGGACTGAATTGAGGCAGGACTGAATTGAGGCAGGACTGAATTGAGGCAGGACTGAATTGAGGCAGGACTGAATTGAGGCAGGACTGAATTGAGGCAGGACTGAATTGAGGTAGGATTGAATTGAGGCAGGACTGAATTGAGGCAGGACTGAATTGAGGCAGGACTGAATTGAGGCAGGACTGAATTGAGGCAGGACTGAATTGAGGCAGGACTGAATTGAGGCAGGACTGAATTGAGGCAGGACTGAATTGAGGCAGGACTGAATTGAGGCAGGACTGAATTGAGGCAGGACTGAATTGAGGCAGGACTGAATTGAGGCAGGACTGAATTGAGGCAGGACTGAATTGAGGCAGGACTGAATTGAGGCAGGACTGAATTGAGGCAGGACTGAATTGAGGTGGGATTGAATTGAGGCAGGACTGAATTGAGGCAGGACTGAATTGAGGCAGGACTGAATTGAGGCAGGACTGAATTGAGGCAGGACTGAATTGAGGCAGGACTGAATTGAGGCAGGACTGAATTGAGGTAGGACTGAATTGAGGTAGGACTGAATTGAGGCAGGACTGAATTGAGGCAGGACTGAATTGAGGCAGGACTGAATTGAGGCAGGACTGAATTGAGGCAGGACTGAATTGAGGCAGGACTGAATTGAGGCAGGACTGAATTGAGGCAGGACTGAATTGAGGCAGGACTGAATTGAGGCAGGACTGAATTGAGGCAGGACTGAATTGAGGCAGGACTGAATTGAGGCAGGACTGAATTGAGGCAGGACTGAATTGAGGCAGGACTGAATTGAGGCAGGACTGAATTGAGGCAGGACTGAATTGAGGCAGGACTGAATTGAGGCAGGACTGAATTGAGGCAGGACTGAATTGAGGCAGGACTGAATTGAGGCAGGACTGAATTGAGGCAGGACTGAATTGAGGTAGGATGAATTGAGGCAGGACTGAATTGAGGCAGGACTGAATTGAGGCAGGACTGAATTGAGGCAGGACTGAATTGAGGCAGGACTGAATTGAGGCAGGACTGAATTGAGGCAGGACTGAATTGAGGCAGGACTGAATTGAGGCAGGACTGAATTGAGGCAGGACTGAATTGAGGCAGGACTGAATTGAGGCAGGACTGAATTGAGGCAGGACTGAATTGAGGCAGGACTGAATTGAGGCAGGACTGAATTGAGGCAGGACTGAATTGAGGCAGGACTGAATTGAGGTGGGATTGAATTGAGGCAGGACTGAATTGAGGCAGGACTGAATTGAGGCAGGACTGAATTGAGGCAGGACTGAATTGAGGCAGGACTGAATTGAGGCAGGACTGAATTGAGGCAGGACTGAATTGAGGTAGGACTGAATTGAGGTAGGACTGAATTGAGGCAGGACTGAATTGAGGCAGGACTGAATTGAGGCAGGACTGAATTGAGGCAGGACTGAATTGAGGCAGGACTGAATTGAGGCAGGACTGAATTGAGGCAGGACTGAATTGAGGCAGGACTGAATTGAGGCAGGACTGAATTGAGGCAGGACTGAATTGAGGCAGGACTGAATTGAGGCAGGACTGAATTGAGGCAGGACTGAATTGAGGCAGGACTGAATTGAGGCAGGACTGAATTGAGGCAGGACTGAATTGAGGCAGGACTGAATTGAGGCAGGACTGAATTGAGGCAGGACTGAATTGAGGCAGGACTGAATTGAGGCAGGACTGAATTGAGGCAGGACTGAATTGAGGCAGGACTGAATTGAGGCAGGACTGAATTGAGGCAGGACTGAATTGAGGCAGGACTGAATTGAGGCAGGACTGAATTGAGGCAGGACTGAATTGAGGTAGGATTGAATTGAGGCAGGACTGAATTGAGGCAGGACTGAATTGAGGCAGGACTGAATTGAGGCAGGACTGAATTGAGGCAGGACTGAATTGAGGCAGGACTGAATTGAGGCAGGACTGAATTGAGGCAGGACTGAATTGAGGCAGGACTGAATTGAGGCAGGACTGAATTGAGGCAGGACTGAATTGAGGCAGGACTGAATTGAGGCAGGACTGAATTGAGGCAGGACTGAATTGAGGCAGGACTGAATTGAGGCAGGACTGAATTGAGGCAGGACTGAATTGAGGCAGGACTGAATTGAGGCAGGACTGAATTGAGGCAGGACTGAATTGAGGCAGGACTGAATTGAGGCAGGACTGAATTGAGGCAGGACTGAATTGAGGCAGGACTGAATTGAGGTAGGACTGAATTGAGGCAGGACTGAATTGAGGCAGGACTGAATTGAGGCAGGACTGAATTGAGGCAGGACTGAATTGAGGCAGGACTGAATTGAGGCAGGACTGAATTGAGGCAGGACTGAATTGAGGTAGGACTGAATTGAGGTAGGACTGAATTGAGGCAGGCAGGACTGAATTGCGGCAGGACTGAATTGAGGTAGGACTGAATTGAGGTAGGACTGAATTGAGGCAGGACTGAATTGAGGCAGGACTGAATTGAGGCAGGACTGAATTGAGGCAGGACTGAATTGAGGCAGGACTGAATTGAGGCAGGACTGAATTGAGGTAGGACTGAATTGAGGTAGGACTGAATTGAGGTAGGACTGAATTGAGGTAGGACTGAATTGAGGCAGGACTGAATTGAGGTAGGACTGAATTGAGGTAGGACTGAATTGAGGTAGGACTGAATTGAGGTAGGACTGAATTGAGGCAGGACTGAATTGAGGCAGGACTGAATTGAGGCAGGACTGAATTGAGGCAGGACTGAATTGAGGCAGGACTGAATTGAGGCAGGACTGAATTGAGGCAGGACTGAATTGAGGCAGGACTGAATTGAGGCAGGACTGAATTGAGGCAGGACTGAATTGAGGCAGGACTGAATTGAGGCAGGACTGAATTGAGGCAGGACTGAATTGAGGCAGGACTGAATTGAGGCAGGACTGAATTGAGGCAGGACTGAATTGAGGCAGGACTGAATTGAGGCAGGACTGAATTGAGGTAGGACTGAATTGAGGTAGGACTGAATTGAGGTAGGACTGAATTGAGGCAGGCAGGACTGAATTGCGGCAGGACTGAATTGAGGTAGGATGAATTGAGGCAGGACTGAATTGAGGCAGGACTGAATTGAGGCAGGACTGAATTGAGGCAGGACTGAATTGAGGCAGGACTGAATTGAGGCAGGACTGAATTGAGGCAGGACTGAATTGAGGCAGGACTGAATTGAGGCAGGACTGAATTGAGGCAGGACTGAATTGAGGCAGGACTGAATTGAGGCAGGACTGAATTGAGGTAGGACTGAATTGAGGCAGGACTGAATTGAGGCAGGACTGAATTGAGGCAGGACTGAATTGAGGTAGGACTGAATTGAGGTAGGACTGAATTGAGGCAGGACTGAATTGAGGCAGGACTGAATTGAGGCAGGACTGAATTGAGGCAGGACTGAATTGAGGCAGGACTGAATTGAGGCAGGACTGAATTGAGGCAGGACTGAATTGAGGCAGGACTGAATTGAGGCAGGACTGAATTGAGGCAGGACTGAATTGAGGCAGGACTGAATTGAGGCAGGACTGAATTGAGGCAGGACTGAATTGAGGCAGGACTGAATTGAGGCAGGACTGAATTGAGGCAGGACTGAATTGAGGCAGGACTGAATTGAGGCAGGACTGAATTGAGGCAGGACTGAATTGAGGCAGGACTGAATTGAGGCAGGACTGAATTGAGGCAGGACTGAATTGAGGCAGGACTGAATTGAGGCAGGACTGAATTGAGGTAGGACTGAATTGAGGTAGGACTGAATTGAGGTAGGACTGAATTGAGGTAGGACTGAATTGAGGCAGGACTGAATTGAGGCAGGACTGAATTGAGGCAGGCAGGGCAGGACTGAATTGAGGCGGCAGGACTGAATTGAGGTAGGACTGAATTGAGGTAGGACTGAATTGAGGCAGGACTGAATTGAGGCAGGACTGAATTGAGGCAGGACTGAATTGAGGCAGGACTGAATTGAGGCAGGACTGAATTGAGGCAGGACTGAATTGAGGCAGGACTGAATTGAGGCAGGACTGAATTGAGGCAGGACTGAATTGAGGCAGGACTGAATTGAGGCAGGACTGAATTGAGGCAGGACTGAATTGAGGCAGGACTGAATTGAGGCAGGACTGAATTGAGGCAGGACTGAATTGAGGCAGGACTGAATTGAGGCAGGACTGAATTGAGGCAGGACTGAATTGAGGCAGGACTGAATTGAGGCAGGACTGAATTGAGGCAGGACTGAATTGAGGCAGGACTGAATTGAGGCAGGACTGAATTGAGGCAGGACTGAATTGAGGCAGGACTGAATTGAGGCAGGACTGAATTGAGGCAGGACTGAATTGAGGTAGGACTGAATTGAGGCAGGACTGAATTGAGGCAGGACTGAATTGAGGCAGGACTGAATTGAGGCAGGACTGAATTGAGGCAGGACTGAATTGAGGCAGGACTGAATTGAGGCAGGACTGAATTGAGGTAGGACTGAATTGAGGTAGGACTGAATTGAGGTAGGACTGAATTGAGGCAGGACTGAATTGAGGCAGGACTGAATTGAGGCAGGACTGAATTGAGGCAGGACTGAATTGAGGCAGGACTGAATTGAGGCAGGACTGAATTGAGGCAGGACTGAATTGAGGCAGGACTGAATTGAGGCAGGACTGAATTGAGGCAGGACTGAATTGAGGCAGGACTGAATTGAGGCAGGACTGAATTGAGGCAGGACTGAATTGAGGCAGGACTGAATTGAGGCAGGACTGAATTGAGGCAGGACTGAATTGAGGCAGGACTGAATTGAGGTAGGACTGAATTGAGGTAGGACTGAATTGAGGTAGGACTGAATTGAGGTAGGACTGAATTGAGGTAGGACTGAATTGAGGTAGGACTGAATTGAGGTAGGACTGAATTGAGGCAGGACTGAATTGAGGCAGGACTGAATTGAGGCAGGACTGAATTGAGGCAGGACTGAATTGAGGCAGGACTGAATTGAGGCAGGACTGAATTGAGGCAGGACTGAATTGAGGCAGGACTGAATTGAGGCAGGACTGAATTGAGGCAGGACTGAATTGAGGCAGGACTGAATTGAGGCAGGACTGAATTGAGGCAGGACTGAATTGAGGCAGGACTGAATTGAGGCAGGACTGAATTGAGGCAGGACTGAATTGAGGCAGGACTGAATTGAGGCAGGACTGAATTGAGGCAGGACTGAATTGAGGCAGGACTGAATTGAGGCAGGACTGAATTGAGGCAGGACTGAATTGAGGCAGGACTGAATTGAGGCAGGACTGAATTGAGGCAGGACTGAATTGAGGCAGGACTGAATTGAGGCAGGACTGAATTGAGGCAGGACTGAATTGAGGTAGGACTGAATTGAGGCAGGACTGAATTGAGGCAGGACTGAATTGAGGCAGGACTGAATTGAGGCAGGACTGAATTGAGGTAGGATTGAATTGGTGCAGGACTGAATTGAGGCAGGACTGAATTGAGGCAGGACTGAATTGAGGCAGGACTGAATTGAGGCAGGACTGAATTGAGGCAGGACTGAATTGAGGCAGGACTGAATTGAGGCAGGACTGAATTGAGGCAGGACTGAATTGAGGCAGGACTGAATTGAGGCAGGACTGAATTGAGGCAGGACTGAATTGAGGCAGGACTGAATTGAGGCAGGACTGAATTGAGGCAGGACTGAATTGAGGCAGGACTGAATTGAGGCAGGACTGAATTGAGGCAGGACTGAATTGAGGCAGGACTGAATTGAGGCAGGACTGAATTGAGGCAGGACTGAATTGAGGCAGGACTGAATTGAGGCAGGACTGAATTGAGGCAGGACTGAATTGAGGCAGGACTGAATTGAGGCAGGACTGAATTGAGGCAGGACTGAATTGAGGCAGGACTGAATTGAGGCAGGACTGAATTGAGGCAGGACTGAATTGAGGCAGGACTGAATTGAGGCAGGACTGAATTGAGGCAGGACTGAATTGAGGTAGGATTGAATTGAGGCAGGACTGAATTGAGGCAGGACTGAATTGAGGCAGGACTGAATTGAGGTAGGACTGAATTGAGGCAGGACTGAATTGAGGCAGGACTGAATTGAGGCAGGACTGAATTGAGGCAGGACTGAATTGAGGCAGGACTGAATTGAGGCAGGACTGAATTGAGGCAGGACTGAATTGAGGCAGGACTGAATTGAGGTAGGACTGAATTGAGGTAGGACTGAATTGAGGTAGGACTGAATTGAGGTAGGACTGAATTGAGGTAGGACTGAATTGAGGTAGGACTGAATTGAGGTAGGACTGAATTGAGGTAGGACTGAATTGAGGCAGGACTGAATTGAGGCAGGACTGAATTGAGGCAGGACTGAATTGAGGCAGGACTGAATTGAGGCAGGACTGAATTGAGGCAGGACTGAATTGAGGCAGGACTGAATTGAGGCAGGACTGAATTGAGGCAGGACTGAATTGAGGCAGGACTGAATTGAGGCAGGACTGAATTGAGGCAGGACTGAATTGAGGCAGGACTGAATTGAGGCAGGACTGAATTGAGGCAGGACTGAATTGAGGCAGGACTGAATTGAGGCAGGACTGAATTGAGGCAGGACTGAATTGAGGCAGGACTGAATTGAGGTAGGACTGAATTGAGGTAGGACTGAATTGAGGTAGGACTGAATTGAGGTAGGACTGAATTGAGGTAGGACTGAATTGAGGTAGGACTGAATTGAGGCAGGACTGAATTGAGGCAGGACTGAATTGAGGCAGGACTGAATTGAGGCAGGACTGAATTGAGGCAGGACTGAATTGAGGCAGGACTGAATTGAGGCAGGACTGAATTGAGGCAGGACTGAATTGAGGCAGGACTGAATTGAGGCAGGACTGAATTGAGGCAGGACTGAATTGAGGTAGGACTGAATTGAGGTAGGACTGAATTGAGGTAGGACTGAATTGAGGCAGGACTGAATTGAGGCAGGACTGAATTGAGGTAGGACTGAATTGAGGCAGGACTGAATTGAGGCAGGACTGAATTGAGGCAGGACTGAATTGAGGCAGGACTGAATTGAGGCAGGACTGAATTGAGGCAGGACTGAATTGAGGCAGGACTGAATTGAGGCAGGACTGAATTGAGGCAGGACTGAATTGAGGCAGGACTGAATTGAGGCAGGACTGAATTGAGGCAGGACTGAATTGAGGCAGGACTGAATTGAGGCAGGACTGAATTGAGGCAGGACTGAATTGAGGCAGGACTGAATTGAGGCAGGACTGAATTGAGGCAGGACTGAATTGAGGCAGGACTGAATTGAGGCAGGACTGAATTGAGGCAGGACTGAATTGAGGCAGGACTGAATTGAGGCAGGACTGAATTGAGGCAGGACTGAATTGAGGCAGGACTGAATTGAGGTAGGATTGAATTGAGGCAGGACTGAATTGAGGCAGGACTGAATTGAGGCAGGACTGAATTGAGGCAGGACTGAATTGAGGCAGGACTGAATTGAGGCAGGACTGAATTGAGGCAGGACTGAATTGAGGTAGGACTGAATTGAGGTAGGACTGAATTGAGGCAGGACTGAATTGAGGCAGGACTGAATTGAGGCAGGACTGAATTGAGGCAGGACTGAATTGAGGCAGGACTGAATTGAGGCAGGACTGAATTGAGGCAGGACTGAATTGAGGCAGGACTGAATTGAGGCAGGACTGAATTGAGGCAGGACTGAATTGAGGCAGGACTGAATTGAGGCAGGACTGAATTGAGGCAGGACTGAATTGAGGCAGGACTGAATTGAGGCAGGACTGAATTGAGGCAGGACTGAATTGAGGCAGGACTGAATTGAGGTAGGATTGAATTGAGGCAGGACTGAATTGAGGCAGGACTGAATTGAGGCAGGACTGAATTGAGGCAGGACTGAATTGAGGCAGGACTGAATTGAGGCAGGACTGAATTGAGGCAGGACTGAATTGAGGTAGGACTGAATTGAGGTAGGACTGAATTGAGGCAGGACTGAATTGAGGCAGGACTGAATTGAGGCAGGACTGAATTGAGGCAGGACTGAATTGAGGCAGGACTGAATTGAGGCAGGACTGAATTGAGGTAGGACTGAATTGAGGTAGGACTGAATTGAGGTAGGACTGAATTGAGGTAGGACTGAATTGAGGCAGGACTGAATTGAGGCAGGACTGAATTGAGGCAGGACTGAATTGAGGTAGGACTGAATTGAGGCAGGACTGAATTGAGGCAGGACTGAATTGAGGCAGGACTGAATTGAGGCAGGACTGAATTGAGGCAGGACTGAATTGAGGCAGGACTGAATTGAGGCAGGACTGAATTGAGGCAGGACTGAATTGAGGCAGGACTGAATTGAGGCAGGACTGAATTGAGGCAGGACTGAATTGAGGCAGGACTGAATTGAGGTAGGACTGAATTGAGGCAGGACTGAATTGAGGCAGGACTGAATTGAGGTAGGACTGAATTGAGGTAGGACTGAATTGAGGTAGGACTGAATTGAGGTAGGACTGAATTGAGGCAGGACTGAATTGAGGCAGGACTGAATTGAGGCAGGACTGAATTGAGGCAGGACTGAATTGAGGCAGGACTGAATTGAGGCAGGACTGAATTGAGGCAGGACTGAATTGAGGCAGGACTGAATTGAGGCAGGACTGAATTGAGGCAGGACTGAATTGAGGCAGGACTGAATTGAGGCAGGACTGAATTGAGGCAGGACTGAATTGAGGCAGGACTGAATTGAGGCAGGACTGAATTGAGGCAGGACTGAATTGAGGCAGGACTGAATTGAGGCAGGACTGAATTGAGGCAGGACTGAATTGAGGCAGGACTGAATTGAGGCAGGACTGAATTGAGGCAGGACTGAATTGAGGCAGGACTGAATTGAGGCAGGACTGAATTGAGGCAGGACTGAATTGAGGCAGGACTGAATTGAGGCAGGACTGAATTGAGGCAGGACTGAATTGAGGCAGGACTGAATTGAGGCAGGACTGAATTGAGGTAGGACTGAATTGAGGTAGGACTGAATTGAGGTAGGACTGAATTGAGGCAGGCAGGACTGAATTGCGGCAGGACTGAATTGAGGTAGGATTGAATTGAGGCAGGACTGAATTGAGGCAGGACTGAATTGAGGCAGGACTGAATTGAGGCAGGACTGAATTGAGGCAGGACTGAATTGAGGCAGGACTGAATTGAGGCAGGACTGAATTGAGGCAGGACTGAATTGAGGCAGGACTGAATTGAGGCAGGACTGAATTGAGGCAGGACTGAATTGAGGCAGGACTGAATTGAGGCAGGACTGAATTGAGGCAGGACTGAATTGAGGCAGGACTGAATTGAGGCAGGACTGAATTGAGGCAGGACTGAATTGAGGCAGGACTGAATTGAGGCAGGACTGAATTGAGGCAGGACTGAATTGAGGCAGGACTGAATTGAGGCAGGACTGAATTGAGGCAGGACTGAATTGAGGCAGGACTGAATTGAGGCAGGACTGAATTGAGGCAGGACTGAATTGAGGCAGGACTGAATTGAGGCAGGACTGAATTGAGGCAGGACTGAATTGAGGCAGGACTGAATTGAGGCAGGACTGAATTGAGGCAGGACTGAATTGAGGCAGGACTGAATTGAGGCAGGACTGAATTGAGGCAGGACTGAATTGAGGCAGGACTGAATTGAGGCAGGACTGAATTGAGGCAGGACTGAATTGAGGCAGGACTGAATTGAGGCAGGACTGAATTGAGGCAGGACTGAATTGAGGCAGGACTGAATTGAGGCAGGACTGAATTGAGGCAGGACTGAATTGAGGCAGGACTGAATTGAGGCAGGACTGAATTGAGGCAGGACTGAATTGAGGCAGGACTGAATTGAGGCAGGACTGAATTGAGGCAGGACTGAATTGAGGCAGGACTGAATTGAGGCAGGACTGAATTGAGGCAGGACTGAATTGAGGCAGGACTGAATTGAGGCAGGACTGAATTGAGGTAGGACTGAATTGAGGTAGGACTGAATTGAGGTAGGACTGAATTGAGGCAGGCAGGACAATTGCGGCAGGACTGAATTGAGGTAGGATTGAATTGAGGCAGGACTGAATTGAGGCAGGACTGAATTGAGGCAGGCAGGACTGATTGCGGCAGGACTGAATTGAGGCAGGACTGAATTGAGGCAGGACTGAATTGAGGCAGGACTGAATTGAGGCAGGACTGAATTGAGGCAGGACTGAATTGAGGCAGGACTGAATTGAGGCAGGACTGAATTGAGGTAGGACTGAATTGAGGTAGGACTGAATTGAGGTAGGACTGAATTGAGGTAGGACTGAATTGAGGTAGGACTGAATTGAGGTAGGACTGAATTGAGGTAGGACTGAATTGAGGCAGGACTGAATTGAGGCAGGACTGAATTGAGGCAGGACTGAATTGAGGCAGGACTGAATTGAGGCAGGACTGAATTGAGGTAGGACTGAATTGAGGCAGGACTGAATTGAGGCAGGACTGAATTGAGGCAGGACTGAATTGAGGCAGGACTGAATTGAGGCAGCGGACTGATTGAGGTAGGATTGAATTGAGGCAGAGACTGAATTGAGGCAGGACTGAATTGAGGCAGGACTGAATTGAGGCAGGACTGAATTGAGGCAGGACTGAATTGAGGCAGGACTGAATTGAGGCAGGACTGAATTGAGGCAGGACTGAATTGAGGCAGGACTGAATTGAGGCAGGACTGAATTGAGGCAGGACTGAATTGAGGCAGGACTGAATTGAGGCAGGACTGAATTGAGGCAGGACTGAATTGAGGCAGGACTGAATTGAGGCAGGACTGAATTGAGGCAGGACTGAATTGAGGCAGGACTGAATTGAGGCAGGACTGAATTGAGGCAGGACTGAATTGAGGCAGGACTGAATTGAGGTAGGATTGAATTGAGGCAGGACTGAATTGAGGCAGGACTGAATTGAGGCAGGACTGAATTGAGGCAGGACTGAATTGAGGCAGGACTGAATTGAGGCAGGACTGAATTGAGGCAGGACTGAATTGAGGTAGGACTGAATTGAGGTAGGACTGAATTGAGGCAGGACTGAATTGAGGCAGGACTGAATTGAGGCAGGACTGAATTGAGGCAGGACTGAATTGAGGCAGGACTGAATTGAGGCAGGACTGAATTGAGGTAGGACTGAATTGAGGTAGGACTGAATTGAGGTAGGACTGAATTGAGGTAGGACTGAATTGAGGCAGGACTGAATTGAGGTAGGACTGAATTGAGGTAGGACTGAATTGAGGTAGGACTGAATTGAGGCAGGACTGAATTGAGGCAGGACTGAATTGAGGCAGGACTGAATTGAGGCAGGACTGAATTGAGGCAGGACTGAATTGAGGCAGGACTGAATTGAGGCAGGACTGAATTGAGGCAGGACTGAATTGAGGCAGGACTGAATTGAGGCAGGACTGAATTGAGGCAGGACTGAATTGAGGCAGGACTGAATTGAGGCAGGACTGAATTGAGGCAGGACTGAATTGAGGCAGGACTGAATTGAGGCAGGACTGAATTGAGGTAGGACTGAATTGAGGCAGGACTGAATTGAGGCAGGACTGAATTGAGGCAGGACTGAATTGAGGCAGGACTGAATTGAGGTAGGATTGAATTGAGGCAGGACTGAATTGAGGCAGGACTGAATTGAGGCAGGACTGAATTGAGGCAGGACTGAATTGAGGCAGGACTGAATTGAGGCAGGACTGAATTGAGGCAGGACTGAATTGAGGCAGGACTGAATTGAGGCAGGACTGAATTGAGGCAGGACTGAATTGAGGCAGGACTGAATTGAGGCAGGACTGAATTGAGGCAGGACTGAATTGAGGCAGGACTGAATTGAGGCAGGACTGAATTGAGGCAGGACTGAATTGAGGCAGGACTGAATTGAGGCAGGACTGAATTGAGGCAGGACTGAATTGAGGCAGGACTGAATTGAGGCAGGACTGAATTGAGGTAGGACTGAATTGAGGCAGGACTGAATTGAGGCAGGACTGAATTGAGGCAGGACTGAATTGAGGCAGGACTGAATTGAGGTAGGATTGAATTGAGGCAGGACTGAATTGAGGCAGGACTGAATTGAGGCAGGACTGAATTGAGGCAGGACTGAATTGAGGCAGGACTGAATTGAGGCAGGACTGAATTGAGGTAGGACTGAATTGAGGTAGGACTGAATTGAGGTAGGACTGAATTGAGGTAGGACTGAATTGAGGTAGGACTGAATTGAGGTAGGACTGAATTGAGGTAGGACTGAATTGAGGCAGGACTGAATTGAGGCAGGACTGAATTGAGGCAGGACTGAATTGAGGCAGGACTGAATTGAGGCAGGACTGAATTGAGGCAGGACTGAATTGAGGCAGGCAGGACGGAATTGAGGCAGGACTGAATTGAGGCAGGACTGAATTGAGGCAGGACTGAATTGAGGCAGGACTGAATTGAGGCAGGACTGAATTGAGGCAGGACTGAATTGAGGCAGGACTGAATTGAGGCAGGACTGAATTGAGGCAGGACTGAAGGAGGCAGGACTGATTTGAGGCAGGACTGAATTGAGGCAGGACTGAATTGAGGCAGGACTGAATTGAGGCAGGACTGAATTGAGGCAGGACTGAATTGAGGCAGGACTGAATTGAGGCAGGACTGAATTGAGGCAGGACTGAATTGAGGCAGGACTGAATTGAGGCAGGACTGAATTGAGGCAGGACTGAATTGAGGCAGGACTGAATTGAGGCAGGACTGAATTGAGGCAGGACTGAATTGAGGTAGGACTGAATTGAGGCAGGACTGAATTGAGGCAGGACTGAATTGAGGCAGGACTGAATTGAGGCAGGACTGAATTGAGGTAGGATTGAATTGAGGCAGGACTGAATTGAGGCAGGACTGAATTGAGGCAGGACTGAATTGAGGCAGGACTGAATTGAGGCAGGACTGAATTGAGGCAGGACTGAATTGAGGCAGGACTGAATTGAGGCAGGACTGAATTGAGGCAGGACTGAATTGAGGCAGGACTGAATTGAGGCAGGACTGAATTGAGGCAGGACTGAATTGAGGCAGGACTGAATTGAGGCAGGACTGAATTGAGGCAGGACTGAATTGAGGCAGGACTGAATTGAGGCAGGACTGAATTGAGGCAGGACTGAATTGAGGCAGGACTGAATTGAGGCAGGACTGAATTGAGGTAGGACTGAATTGAGGCAGGACTGAATTGAGGCAGGACTGAATTGAGGCAGGACTGAATTGAGGCAGGACTGAATTGAGGCAGGACTGAATTGAGGCAGGACTGAATTGAGGCAGGACTGAATTGAGGCAGGACTGAATTGAGGCAGGACTGAATTGAGGCAGGACTGAATTGAGGCAGGACTGAATTGAGGCAGGACTGAATTGAGGCAGGACTGAATTGAGGCAGGACTGAATTGAGGCAGGACTGAATTGAGGCAGGACTGAATTGAGGCAGGACTGAATTGAGGCAGGACTGAATTGAGGCAGGACTGAATTGAGGCAGGACTGAATTGAGGCAGGACTGAATTGAGGCAGGACTGAATTGAGGCAGGACTGAATTGAGGCAGGACTGAATTGAGGCAGGACTGAATTGAGGCAGGACTGAATTGAGGCAGGACTGAATTGAGGCAGGACTGAATTGAGGCAGGACTGAATTGAGGCAGGACTGAATTGAGGCAGGACTGAATTGAGGCAGGACTGAATTGAGGCAGGACTGAATTGAGGCAGGACTGAATTGAGGTAGGACTGAATTGAGGTAGGACTGAATTGAGGTAGGACTGAATTGAGGCAGGCAGGACTGAATTGCGGCAGGACTGAATTGAGGTAGGATTGAATTGAGGCAGGACTGAATTGAGGCAGGACTGAATTGAGGCAGGGCAGGAGGACTGAATTGCGGCAGGACTGAATTGAGGCAGGACTGAATTGAGGCAGGACTGAATTGAGGCAGGACTGAATTGAGGCAGGACTGAATTGAGGCAGGACTGAATTGAGGCAGGACTGAATTGAGGCAGGACTGAATTGAGGTAGGACTGAATTGAGGTAGGACTGAATTGAGGTAGGACTGAATTGAGGTAGGACTGAATTGAGGTAGGACTGAATTGAGGTAGGACTGAATTGAGGTAGGACTGAATTGAGGCAGGACTGAATTGAGGCAGGACTGAATTGAGGCAGGACTGAATTGAGGCAGGACTGAATTGAGGCAGGACTGAATTGAGGTAGGACTGAATTGAGGCAGGACTGAATTGAGGCAGGACTGAATTGAGGCAGGACTGAATTGAGGCAGGACTGAATTGCAGCAGGACTGAATTGAGGTAGGATTGAATTGAGGCAGGACTGAATTGAGGCAGGACTGAATTGAGGCAGGACTGAATTGAGGCAGGACTGAATTGAGGCAGGACTGAATTGAGGCAGGACTGAATTGAGGCAGGACTGAATTGAGGTAGGACTGAATTGAGGTAGGACTGAATTGAGGCAGGACTGAATTGAGGCAGGACTGAATTGAGGCAGGACTGAATTGAGGCAGGACTGAATTGAGGCAGGACTGAATTGAGGCAGGACTGAATTGAGGCAGGACTGAATTGAGGCAGGACTGAATTGAGGCAGGACTGAATTGAGGCAGGACTGAATTGAGGCAGGACTGAATTGAGGCAGGACTGAATTGAGGCAGGACTGAATTGAGGCAGGACTGAATTGAGGCAGGACTGAATTGAGGCAGGACTGAATTGAGGCAGGACTGAATTGAGGTAGGATTGAATTGAGGCAGGACTGAATTGAGGCAGGACTGAATTGAGGCAGGACTGAATTGAGGCAGGACTGAATTGAGGCAGGACTGAATTGAGGCAGGACTGAATTGAGGCAGGACTGAATTGAGGTAGGACTGAATTGAGGTAGGACTGAATTGAGGCAGGACTGAATTGAGGCAGGACTGAATTGAGGCAGGACTGAATTGAGGCAGGACTGAATTGAGGCAGGACTGAATTGAGGCAGGACTGAATTGAGGTAGGACTGAATTGAGGTAGGACTGAATTGAGGTAGGACTGAATTGAGGTAGGACTGAATTGAGGCAGGACTGAATTGAGGTAGGACTGAATTGAGGTAGGACTGAATTGAGGTAGGACTGAATTGAGGCAGGACTGAATTGAGGCAGGACTGAATTGAGGCAGGACTGAATTGAGGCAGGACTGAATTGAGGCAGGACTGAATTGAGGCAGGACTGAATTGAGGCAGGACTGAATTGAGGCAGGACTGAATTGAGGCAGGACTGAATTGAGGCAGGACTGAATTGAGGCAGGACTGAATTGAGGCAGGACTGAATTGAGGCAGGACTGAATTGAGGCAGGACTGAATTGAGGCAGGACTGAATTGAGGCAGGACTGAATTGAGGTAGGACTGAATTGAGGCAGGACTGAATTGAGGCAGGACTGAATTGAGGCAGGACTGAATTGAGGCAGGACTGAATTGAGGTAGGATTGAATTGAGGCAGGACTGAATTGAGGCAGGACTGAATTGAGGCAGGACTGAATTGAGGCAGGACTGAATTGAGGCAGGACTGAATTGAGGCAGGACTGAATTGAGGCAGGACTGAATTGAGGCAGGACTGAATTGAGGCAGGACTGAATTGAGGCAGGACTGAATTGAGGCAGGACTGAATTGAGGCAGGACTGAATTGAGGCAGGACTGAATTGAGGCAGGACTGAATTGAGGCAGGACTGAATTGAGGCAGGACTGAATTGAGGCAGGACTGAATTGAGGCAGGACTGAATTGAGGCAGGACTGAATTGAGGCAGGACTGAATTGAGGCAGGACTGAATTGAGGCAGGACTGAATTGAGGCAGGACTGAATTGAGGCAGGACTGAATTGAGGCAGGACTGAATTGAGGCAGGACTGAATTGAGGTAGGATTGAATTGAGGCAGGACTGAATTGAGGCAGGACTGAATTGAGGCAGGACTGAATTGAGGCAGGACTGAATTGAGGCAGGACTGAATTGAGGCAGGACTGAATTGAGGCAGGACTGAATTGAGGCAGGACTGAATTGAGGCAGGACTGAATTGAGGCAGGACTGAATTGAGGCAGGACTGAATTGAGGTAGGACTGAATTGAGGTAGGACTGAATTGAGGTAGGACTGAATTGAGGTAGGACTGAATTGAGGTAGGACTGAATTGAGGTAGGACTGAATTGAGGTAGGACTGAATTGAGGCAGGACTGAATTGAGGCAGGACTGAATTGAGGCAGGACTGAATTGAGGCAGGACTGAATTGAGGCAGGACTGAATTGAGGCAGGACTGAATTGAGGCAGGACTGAATTGAGGCAGGACTGAATTGAGGCAGGACTGAATTGAGGCAGGACTGAATTGAGGCAGGACTGAATTGAGGCAGGACTGAATTGAGGCAGGACTGAATTGAGGCAGGACTGAATTGAGGCAGGACTGAATTGAGGCAGGACTGAATTGAGGCAGGACTGAATTGAGGCAGGACTGAATTGAGGTAGGACTGAATTGAGGTAGGACTGAATTGAGGTAGGACTGAATTGAGGTAGGACTGAATTGAGGTAGGACTGAATTGAGGTAGGACTGAATTGAGGTAGGACTGAATTGAGGCAGGATTGAATTGAGGCAGGACTGAATTGAGGCAGGACTGAATTGAGGCAGGACTGAATTGAGGCAGGACTGAATTGAGGCAGGACTGAATTGAGGCAGGACTGAATTGAGGTAGGACTGAATTGAGGCAGGACTGAATTGAGGCAGGACTGAATTGAGGCAGGACTGAATTGAGGCAGGACTGAATTGAGGTAGGATTGAATTGAGGCAGGACTGAATTGAGGCAGGACTGAATTGAGGCAGGACTGAATTGAGGCAGGACTGAATTGAGGCAGGACTGAATTGAGGCAGGACTGAATTGAGGCAGGACTGAATTGAGGCAGGACTGAATTGAGGCAGGACTGAATTGAGGCAGGACTGAATTGAGGCAGGACTGAATTGAGGTAGGACTGAATTGAGGTAGGACTGAATTGAGGTAGGACTGAATTGAGGTAGGACTGAATTGAGGTAGGACTGAATTGAGGCACTACCGCCGCCTCATAGACCACCTGCTGGGGTGTATCTCCTCTCTGCCTCCCCCCATTCCCATTCCTCCCTCCCTCTCCCCTGCCCCTACTCTCTATCCGCAAATGGCATAGGAGGCAGTGAGCGAGGCAGGGCCGCAGCACTACAGCCACCTAATAGATGAGCTGCAGGGGTGCATCTCCTCTCTGCCTCCCCCCCTTCCTTCCCTTCCTTTCTCCTCTTCCCTGCCCCTACACTCTATCCGCAGATGGTATCGGCGCAGTGAGCGAGGCGGGACTGCAGCACTACAGCCGCCTCATAGATGAGCTGCTGGCCAATGGCATCGCGCCAGCTGTCACGCTGTACCACTGGGACCTGCCGCTGCACCTGCACGAGGCGCATGGGGGGTGGCTCAATGGAGCATCGTGTGAGTGGGGGGCTAGAGGAAGGAGTGTATCGCTGCTACTGAATTTTCAATGTCGCAAACGAGTCACCCTGTGCCACTGTGACCTGCCCTCTTACCTGCATGAGCACATGGGGGCTGGCTCAACGGAAGCATTGTGTGAGTGGTGGAAGCATTGGGGTTTGTTGCTTCTGGAGAGTATAGTAAGAGTGTGAATGGTCACCCTGCTGTCAGTCACGCCGCCGCACCTGCACGAGGCACACGGGGGCTGGCTCAACGGGAGCATTGTCTGAAGTCAGCATTGTCTCAATGGGAGGGACCTACCGTCGCACCTGCACGAGGCACACGGGGGCTGGCTCAACGCGAGCATCGTGTGAGTGGAGTCACTGAGAGAAAGTACTGCTGTCCATGCATTGAGCCAATGCATGGCTGCTGTTCCAGCTATCCCAAACACTATCGCCCACATGATATTTTCAGACTTATCTCTCTTCGAAATGCCTGTGTTTTTTTTTGTTTCGCATACCTTCTATCCTACCTCCTCCAAACACAGCCGCTCACTCATCCCCTTCTGATTACAGGCACGCCTTTGTCCGGTACGCGGACGTGTGTTACTTTTTCCTTCTCTCTGGTTTCCCCCTCACTCTCGGTATCACATACCCTTCCCCCCCACCCCCCCCCACCCCACCCACAGGCAAGCCTTTGTCCGGTACGCGGACGTGTGTTTCGCTCGCTTCGGTGACCGGGTGAAGACGTGGATCACATTCAACGAGCCGCAGCAGACTGCCGTACAGGCTACGGCTATGGCACCATGGCACCAGGCCGCTGCTCCAACCGTTCTGCATGCGAGAAAGGAGACTCGTCCGTTGAACCTTAAACCCGTTGCGCACCACATCTTGCTCGCCCATGCCGCTGCTGTGGCCATCTATCGGAGGAGATACGGCAGCAATGGGGAGGAGGGGGGCGCATAGGCATGACGATGGACTGTGTTTTTCCTGTACCGGCCAATGGCACCCGCGGGAGCGTGGATGCGGCTCAACGGGGCATGGAGTTCGCATTCTCCTGGTGAGCGGAGGGGTTGGTGTGTACGAGGGGGCATAGGCATGACGATGGACTGTGTGTTTCTGTACCCGGCCATGGCACCCGGGGAGTGTGGACGCGGCGCAAAGAGGCATGGAGTTCGCCTTTGCATGGGGGGTGGGTGGGTGGGTGGGGGGTGGGTGGGTGGTGGGTGGGTAGCTTCTGTTTGTTGAGGCTTGTAGGAGTAGCAGGGAGGGCCCATAAGCATTACCACTACCACACTATCATTATCATTACCGATACTACATTACATTACCATTACCATTACATTACCATTACCATTATCATCATCATTATCATTACCATTACCATTACCATTACCATTACCATTACCATTACCACTACCATTACCATTACCATTACCATTATCATTACCATTATCATTACCATTACCATTATCATTACCATTACCATTACCATTACCATTACCATTACCACTACCATTACCATTACCACTACCATTACCATTACCATTACCATCACCATTACCATTACCATTACCATTACCATCACCATTACCGCTACCATTACCATTACCACTATCATTACCATTACCATTACCACTACCATTACCATTACCATTACCACTACCATTACCATTACCACTACCATTACCATTACCATTACCATTACCATTACTATTACTATTGCCATTTTCATTACCTTCACCATTACCATTTTCATTACCATTACCATTACCACTGCCATTACCGTGTATGCGGCTAATGGGAGTCGAGGGAGTGCGGACGCGTCTCAACGATGGATGGAGTTTGCCTTTGCCCGGTGGATGGGTGGAGAGGTGGTTGAAGAGGTGGGTGGGTGGGTGGGCGGGTGGGCGGGTGAGTGGATGGGTGGGTGCCAGGCTGTCACCACATTGTTGTTTCCTCCCTCCCTCTTGGCTTTCTCAAACCTCTCCTATCCGCAAATCAACAGCACATTCCCACTTTCCCTCCTTGTTCCACCAACCAGGTTCGAACTTCCTCTAGAACGACGTTCACTGGACTCAACAGACACCTGTTCTAACCGCTCTCCATCCCTCTACATCTCTCCCATTCTGCTTCCAACCTACCATCTTCCAGTTCGCAGATCCTCTCTTTAAGGGTGACTACCCGCCCTCCATGCACCAGGCTGTCTGTTGCTTGAACCACGAGCCGTCTCTCCCCCTCCCCTGTACTCAAATCTGACAAATGCTTCCTCCTCCCTTCTCCCCTTCCCCCCACACCAGGTTTGCAGATCCTCTCTTCAAGGGTGACTACCCGCCCTCCATGCGCCAGGCTGTCAGCTCGCGTCTCCCGTCCTTTTCCTGCCGCCGAATCCTCGCTCCTGATTGGCTCCTCGGATTTCATAGGCCTCAACTTCTACAACACCGCTCAGTTTGTGCCGCCCAGAAAACGGTTCAGAGTGGAGGGGAAGCTGACGTGGCAGGTGGCTGGTGGGGTGGCTCCGTGGATGGAGCTGCCGTGGATAAGACAGGATGACAGGTGAGTGCCATAAGCCCACTAATACGCCCCTCTGTCTCACCGGAGCGATTCTCTTTCCATTTTTCTATGTCTTTCTTGCTTTTTCCTTCCCCCCATACATCACACTCACCACCACAATCCCATTCCTCATCCTCAATCGTCATTCCCATTTCCCCACATCACCTCCACTCCTCCTCTCGCACTCACTTCCTAAGCAACCATCACCTGTGTACTCCATTACACCCTGCTTCTTCCAGCTGTGTCTCCTGTAACGGGGAAGCTTATAGGGAGCGCACAGCATCATCATGGCTGCACGTGTGCCAGCAGCCGTCCAGCACATGCTGACGTGGATCAGCCACAGATATCCGTCCATCCCATCATCATCACTGAGAATGGTAACACTCCATTTCGTTTATTTCTATCAGTTACAGTATCATAGGAAGAGCATCGTACGGCTGTTGACTCACCCATACACGTGCTCTTCATTTTTCAACCAGTACATGCACATGGAATCCATTCTTTTACTTGTTTATGCCACATGTGCGACGCATTTCCACGTGTTCTCCCCTTCCCTGTACACCAGGAATGAGCGAGCCAAACCTCCCATCACGCGCTCACTCGCTCGCCCCTCTGTGACGACCAGCGAGTTCGCTTCTAGCAGCCGTCCAGCACATGCTGACGTGGATCAGCCACAGATATCCGTCCATCCCCATCATCATCACTGAGAATGGTAACACTCCATTTTCGTTTATTTCTATCAGTTACAGTATCATAGGAAGAGCATCGTACGGCTGTTGACTCACCCATACACGTGCTCTTCATTTTCAACCAGTACATGCACATGGAATCCATTCTTTTACTTGTTTATGCCACATGGTGCGACGCATTTCCACGTGTTCTCCCCGTTCCCTGTACACCAGGAATGAGCGAGCCAAACCTCCCATCACGCTCACTCGCTCGCTCCC
Source organism: Closterium sp. Yama58-4 (assembly GCA_947470075.1). Lineage (NCBI taxonomy): Eukaryota > Viridiplantae > Streptophyta > Zygnematophyceae > Desmidiales > Closteriaceae > Closterium > Closterium sp. Yama58-4. The sequence continues at coordinate 714,708 of CANIUD010000214.1, forward strand.
TCTGTGACGACCAGCGAGTTCGCTTCTACCGCTCCTACCTCTCCAGTGTGCTCCAAGCCAAGCGGTACGCTCACATCCCATCACCCCCTCCTCCCCCCCCATTCCCTCCTTCGAGTCGTCTCACAAGTCGTCCGCTCCCTCTGTGACGACCAGCACGTTCGTTTCTACCGTTCCTACCTCTCCAGTGTGCTCCAAGCCAAACGATACGCTCCCTCCCCCCCTATCCTTCAATCATCCTTCTCCTCCGCTCCCTCCTTGACGACCAGCGCTTTCGCTTCTACCTCTCCAGTGTGCTCCAAGCCAAGCGGGATGCTCGCATCCCATCCCCCCTCCTCCCTTTCCCCCACCCCCTTCTTCACCACCTCACTCGCCCGCTCACTCTGTGACAACCATCGAGTTTGATTCTACCCCTCCAGTGTGCTCCGAGCCAAGCGGTTCAAGGGCTACCCCGATTGATGCCTTCTCTCTCGATCCCTCTCTATATTGCTCCCACCTCTCCAACATGTTCCATCCCAAGAGCACAGCAGTCCCCCCTCTCCCCCCTTCTCCCACCTTCTCCCACCCTCTCTCCTCCTAGTAGCACATGTGTTTTCTTTGTTGCTTGTACTCTCGTTCCCTTACTGCGGCAATCTCAGGATCTTATCACCCAGCATTCAGCTCTTTTTTTCTCCATGTCTTGTGCAGGCAAGGCGTGCCCGTGGAGGGATACTATGCCTGGTCGCTTCTGGTCGCTTCTGGGCAACTGGGAATGGGTGCGGTGCACTGTTCTTGACTAATTTGGAACCAATATCCTGATCTGTGCTAAAATTCTCACCACCCTTTCCCCTTGTTGCAGGCAAGGCGTGCCTGTGGAAGGATACTATGCCTGGTCTCTTCTGGACAACTGGGAGTGGGCCATGGGGTTTTCAGAGAGGTTCGGTGCAGTGTTTGTCAACTTCACAGACCCTTCACTCCCAAGATTTCCCAAGGCATCTGCTCTATGGTTCAAGCACCTCCTAAGAGCACACTCGATGCACTTTAGAGGGCATGTGGTGCTGTAACAAGTGTGACGCAGTCATGAAAGACCTGGCTATAAAAAGAAGAACATGGGTTGATTTTATTTCCACATACCATATTCCCATGTACGTGCAATTTCCAGCGGTGTGTTGCAACTGCAGATGAGAGAGGATTCGCTTTGTATACGTGCCATAGGTACCCAACAAGAATGGGGATCAGAATAGTGATAAGATCTGATTCAGCAGATTGTACTTTATCCCACAATGAGAACTGTACAGCACGTTACATACCAGTACTAATCACAAACATTTCACAAGTCTGATCACAAAACCCCTTCATGATTCAAAACCCACAGCACGCCTATCATGCACTCCTCTTCGTGATTCTTCTGCGCTCTTCATGAAACTGCCTTCACTTCATCCTCCTCCACACATTCACATCGGTCACACCCTCACAGCATGCCATTGTCTTTCGCCTTGCGTGCAGGAGGCGCCTTGATGCTTGCAATGCCCGTCACCTCCCGCCCCGTCACAAGCGCATTCACATCGTCTCCTCCCTCCAACCCCTTCCACCTTACCCTCCCATCCTCTCCTCCCCCCACACCTCACAGCATGCCCTTGCCGTTGTCCTTGGCCTTGCGTGCAGGAGGCGCCTTGATGCTTGCAATCCCCGTCACCTCCCGCCCCGTCACAAGCGCGTTCACGTCGTACGTGCCCTCATAAGTGTAAATGGGCTCCAGATCGCAGAAGTGCTGCAAGGAATAAGCACGGGTGCAGGTGGGGGAGGAAAGGTAGCAAGTCTTTGAGTCACAAGCGCATTCACGTCGTACGTGCCCTCGTACATGTAGATTGGCTCCAGATCGCAAAAGTGCTGCAAGGAGGAATGGAACAGAGGGAGAATAGATTAGTCACAGGCACAGCGGCCTGCACGTTGCCGAGATGTGCACCAGCTTCTCCTGGCAGAGCTGGAAGGAGCCTCTACTCTTCCCAGGGTTTCTTTCAACATAGAGTTAGGCTCTCACATTGGCCACTAGGATTCAGCCAGAATGCCGTTTCCCCCCAGTAGCTCCCTCCCTAGAGCAGCCGTTTCTCGGGCACGCAGGGTGATCCACGCCTTGGCCATGCTGGCATGCCCGGCCGTCATCCGCCCCTGGTCGTACAGCTGGGACAGGCGCCAAGCCAGCAGCGACATGGCCTGCACGTTGCCGAGGATGCGCACCAGCTTCTCCTGGCAGAGCTGGAAGGACGCTCTACTCTTCCTACAGCCCGGAGGGTTCTGGGTTCCAGACCACAAGTATCAGGCTCTCACCTTTGCAACCAGAAATTCCGCCAGAATGCCGTTTCCTCCCAGCAGCTCCCTGCCCAGAGCAGCCGTTTCTCGGGCACGAAGGGTGATCCATGCCTTGGCCATGCTGGCATGCCCGGCCGTCATCCGCCCCTGGTCGTACAGCTGGGAGGCAGGCCAGCGAGCAGCGACATGGCCTGCACGTTGCCCAGGATGCGCACCAGCTTCTCCTGGCACAGCTGGAAGGAGCCTCTACTCTCCCTAGGGTTTCTTCCACTACAGAGTTCCGGGTTTCTGGGTTCTGGGTACCAGATCATAAGCATCAAACTCTCACCTTGGCCACTAGGAATTCCGCCAGAATCCCGTTTCCACCCAGCAGTTCCCTGCCCAGAGCAGCGGTTTCGCGCGCTCGCAGGGTGATCCATGTCATGGCCATGCTGGCATGCCCTGGGTTCCGGGTTCTGGGTTCCAGACAACAAGTATCAGGCTCTCACCTTGGCCACCAGGAATTCAGCCAGAATCCCGTTTCCTCCCAGCAGTTCCCTGCCCAGAGCAGCGCTTCGCGCGCTCGAAGAGTAATCCACGCCTTGGCCATGCTGGCATGGCCCGCGGTCATCCGCCCCTGGTCGTACAGCTGGGACAGCCGCCATGCGAGCATGGCCTGCGTTGCCGAGGATGCGCACCAGCTTCTCCTGGCACAGCTGGAAGGAGGCGAGCGGCGGCGGAGAACTGCGAGCGCTGCTGCAGGTAGCGCAGGCAGATGTCGTATATGCCCATGCTCATGCCGACTGGGAGCCATGATACCATCACCCGTGACACTGCTAGGACCTGAGGAGCAGCAGTAGGGGGAGGAGAGGGACAAGGAGAGGGGGGAGGGGGGGGGAGAGCGAGACAGCGAGCGGCATGGTGTGCAGGTAGCGCAGGCAGATGTCGTAGATGCCCATGCTCATGCCGACCGGGAGCCCATGATACCATCACCCACGACACTGCCAGCCTGAAGGGAGAGGGGGAGTGGGGGGAATGTGCCAGCCCTCTGTACCGCACTGAACCTGCCTCCCTCTCTCACCTTGTTGGTGTCCTGGAAGGAGTTCACCCCTGCAGGCGGTCACAGTCCGGCACAAACACGTCCTTGAGGGTGATATCCCCGTTCTGCACAAATACGACACTATACTGTACTGTACCGCAACGCACCGCACTGTACCCCTCTGTACCGCACCGAACCTGCCTTCCTCTCACCTTGTTAGTGTCCTGGAAGGAATTCACCCCTGGCAGGCGGTCACAGTCTGGTACAAACACGTCCTTTAGGGTGATGTCCCCATTCTGCACTATCCGCAGCCCGATCTTGTTCTCCATCTTCACCGCACTGTACCCCTTCGCACCCTTGCGCACGATGAAACTGGTAGAGGGAAAGGAAGGGCACAGAGAAGGTACGATTGGTCACCAGGTTACTTCTAGTGCATGAGGTATCAAGGGAGGGAGACGGCTGTTACTTGGGAGCACAGTGGCACAGGCACAGAGAGACAGAGCGAGGCAGAGAGGAGATGATGCAGACAAAGCAAAGCCAGATGGACAGATGGAGGAGTCACAACACAGGCAATGACCACAGGACAATATGAAAAAAAAAGAGGAAGAATCGACTCTTACCCGTTGACCTGATTGGTCGACGTGTTGCGGGCAAAGATGATGATGACGTCAGCAAAGGTGCTGTTGCCGATCCACCGCTTGAAACCGTTGAGCACCCATCCGCCCTGCACCTTGCGTGCTGTGGTGGTGAGTGCGCTGGCGTCACTACCATAGTCCGGCTCTGTCAAGCCCTGAGGGACGAGCAGGGAGGGATCAGGGAAAGGGATATGGAAAGTAGGCATTTAGATAAACAATACAACCAAGAGCAGGTTCTGTTGCACCTTGCGTGCCGTGGTGGTGAGTGCGCTGGCGTCACTGCCATAGTCCAACTCTGTCAAGCTTTGAGGGGAAACGGAGGCATTGAAGGGATGGGACATTAATGGGTCGGGAAGAAGAGGGCAAGGAGGAGCAAGATATGGCAAGAGCACAGCCCTGATTACTCACTCGGCACAAAATCACTCAGCCAACAAAACTCTGTGCACAAAAACACAAATACATGACCATCCCCAGCACACCCCCCCTCTCAATTCCCCTCAACACACCCGCCACCCCCCAGCACAAGCCATTTCTCCCAGCACAAGCCAACCCCCCAGAACAAGGCCCTCACCCAGCAGGCGATTTCTTGAGCTCAGCCAGCTGTGGCAGATCCCTCTGCTTCTGCTCCTCACTGCCGCACAGCGCTGCCCCCAGAGAGAGAGAAAGAGAGAGGAGCGAACCACAAGCAACACAGGGGTGAAGAAGAAGTGAGCAGGTTTAGAATAGAGAGCAGTCATGGGGGCACGTATAAGTATGTGGACGGAATGTATGTATGTACCAAGCAACTTAGTAGAGGCATGTCGACAACACTCACCAATGGTGAGCATGCCAAGGCACAGCTCGCATCCACTCAACATCAAGACTTTTGCGGGCATAGCATGGTACTTGCAAGCATTGGTGATGCAGGTCTGTGAACGTACCAATGGTGAGCATGCCGAGGCAGCCGTGCATGAGGACGAAAGCGGCACAGCTCGCATCCACTCAACCTCAAAAAGACCTTCAAGGGCGTGTCATGATAAGCAAGTGTTGATGCCACTTCGAACGTACAAATGGTGAGCAGCACGAGCAGGTGTGATAATGGCAAGGTGCGATAATGAAGGTGGCAGCTCGCATCCACTCGAGCTCAATACCCTCAAGGGGTAGTCATGATAAATGATGATGCACGCCTTCACACGTACCAATGGTGAGCATGCCGAGGCAGCTGTGAACGATAATGAAGGTGGCGCAGCTCGCATCCACTCGAGCTCAATACCCTCAAGGGGTAGTCATGATAAATGATGATGCACGCCTTCACACGTACCAATGGTGAGCATGCCGAGGCAGCTGTGCACGAGAATGAAAGTGGCACAGCTCGCATCCACTCGAGCCAGCTCCGCTGCAGCTACCCCTGCAGCTGTCATTGACAAGCCCGGACACCCGTAGCCCTGATAACGTAGATGCATGTAGGGGTGAAAGTGCAAGGGAGAGAGTGAGCGTGGAATAGAGCATTGCAAACCACTAGACAGCTCGTTTCAAACTCCAAATGCCCATTCAGGCTTGAGTCTCATTTTTTTAGACTGCTGCTGAACAAGTTGATTGCCTGCAGCTGTCCATCTGACACAGCTGCATGGGACGGATAACATTGATAGATTCCCGCCAGACAATTTTGGCGTGAATATTCTGAGCTCCACGAGAAGTCCGTTTTAGTACTGCCACTCGCCCGTGACGTCTGTCCCTCTTTACCCGATACACACTAACCTTGATGGTGGTTCCAGCCAGCTTGAGCGTGGCCAACTGGGGCACCAGCTCGTGTGGGAATTCCGCTTTCTCCCAATACTGCACACATGCAGACCGGCGGACATTGACAGATCAGCGCACAACACTGGAAGCTGCTACCTAACGACCTTGCCTCGCAGTGAGAAAACAGATATCTTGCCAATGAACTTTGAAATACTAGAGAAAAACTTACAGCTGGTGCGATGGGAGCGACGACTCTCTCCATGAATTCTCGGACACGCAACCGGAGAGCCTGCTGCTCGGGTGTCAGCAGGTCGTGCAGGCCGAAGTAGTCGGACTTAGACGGCGGGAAGACGGTGGCCGGCTGGGCCTGGGTGAAAGTTGAGCGCGGCGGATCGGCTGTATTGATAAGCGACAACGTCGGCGACGGTGCGACAGCCCGTGCATCTGAAATGCGAATGCATCATATAAGAGGTAATTACCACGTGAAGCGGAATCTTTGTGAGAATGCACTCGACAATGCACGTGATGGTAGCAACCCGTGAAACCAAAAAGACGACAACGATAAAACGCGGTGTAAGACAAGCGAGCTTGAGTAATTAAAGGAATTGAAAAAAACCGCCGTTTAGCTATGGGCAGCAGGCTAGACGACGTTTGGCATTTCACACACCAGTGGTGCGTATCAGAAACTCCGAAGACACATACGGACACCCGAAAACGACACATGCGGAAACACGTATCAGTATCAAGATGGATGCCGACCTTGCTGCTCTTCTTCGTCGCGCCTTGGGGACACAGATGCCCAGAAATTACGGCTAGACGGTCCATAATGGCGGTCGATCAAGCGCACACGCAACAACAGCAGGATGTACAGAAAAGGTGCAGAGCAGCAGCAAGCGACTGTACAGACAGACCAGAGGCCTCGACTGCGTTGATATGAAACCGACAGGGCGTGAGGGAGATTTCAAGTGTTGATGCTCGCTGCTATCTCTGCTGTTATGGAAAGAAAATGGAGACTTGCTGCTGTAGGGATCTTAGGTATTCCCACTACATCAGCAGGCATCTTGAATTCGGGGGATTCACATGTCAGCTGATGGTATCACCACGGCCTAAGTGGTCCCAGCCGCGAACGTGGAACGGGGCTCCGCGCGATTGGATGCTGTCGAAGATTGGGTGAGGTAACCTTTCAAAATTGCCAGCACATTTGAAGTGGGGCCCGATCGACTCAGAGGCGGGTCAAAAGCTGTCAGCAACACGTGGATGTTGTGTGAGGTTTTGTCGTACCGTTTTGTACCGGTTTCGCTAAACACAAGAGGCTGCAATGCATGAAGCAAGCCCCGCTGGGGTCTTACAAAGGAGCTTTTTACATAAATGGCCAATTATCTATGTCAATGTGCAGCCCCGCATGAATGTGGGCAACGGCAAGTGTACTGTAACACATCGAGAAGCCTTTGCGACGTTACAAAACACAGCTGTAGGAACCAGCATTAACTGCGAAGATATCGAATTGCGGAAGCAAGGTCGTCCACGAATGATTGGCAGCTTGCCCTTGTCGCACCCGTTCCACCCAATCAAAGAGCTGTGCGATTGTTGACATGTTACTAGTCGTGGTGCCTCGGCTCGGGTCGGGTTGCGTAGGCCTACCCGACTGGCGGCTGCTGACTGACTAGCGGGAAATAGGGTAATGCCGAAACAAGCTGCCCAGAAAGGACCAGGGTTGTTATCATCATATTAGAACTTGTAGATTAGAAATATGAGTTAAGTAGACTAATCTACAAGTTATTTTTTTCATCTACTAGTGAAATTCCAGTTCTTAACGTGCAATTCCGCAGGGTACGAAACCTACTGAAGTGCATCTGCCCGTTTCCTTAGTTGGACATCCGCGGCTCGGCCCAGAACAACAGTTGTCCCATGCCTTGCGGCCCTCGCCTTCTCCAAGGCCCCCCCAACCGCCCTGTAAACCAGCCCATCCACCAAACCACCAAGGCGTGTTACACTGTTACATGAACAGAAATCGCAAGAAACTGTAATTCCTGTTCTGAAACGCACCCAACCACTGTGAAAAGCAGACAAAACACACACGACCGCACAATCGGATGACGCGGCGCGGAAGCTCCTCCTCTCTACTTCTTGCGCCAGATTCTTCTTCGAATAGGGCGACGGTCTTTATCATGTCCGCCGCCGCCGCATCCTAGCCCTCACCCACGCACAACACACAGCCCCCAAGGCTCGCCCGCTCTCCATCTCTTCCCCACACCATTCCATCCAGTCCCAGAAAATCTGCCTTGCTCCACAAAAGACACTGTAGTTGCAGTTGATTCACGCGCCACAAACTGGCCTGGCCTTGGACAAGGACGCTCATGTTCAGCTGATCGTTCTTTTCTTCGGACAGCCACATCACAGTGTCTTTCTTCTCCTCTCCTCCACCCGTCGAGAATTCTTGAGACAATCTTCACATTTCTTCCACCACTCCACACATCGATTTGTCGGTGTTTCGGCATTATCCGCTTTCACGCACCACGCGCCGTACCTACAACCAGCACAGCTTACAGTACCTCAGGAGTCAGTACATCTAATCTCCGCGCCTACTAAGGTCTGCGCCTACTAATATCTGCGCCTAGACCTCAACTCCTGCTGTGCAGCGGCCTGTTCAGCTCCCCGAGCCGAGCGTTGTCGGCTCTATAAATCACTACCTTTTAGTGTCGAGGTCCGAATCGCACCACTGGACAAAGGAGTATATTTTTTTTTCTCAACGACGACATTTCTTCACGCGTTATCGTCGACGACAACGGACCCTTCCGTGCCACGTCATCGCCGTCCTTTCTGCGTCAGCTTGCTTGCAGCTCCTTCTCGCGCCGCCTCTTCTCCTTAACATTCCCGTCGAAGCGCGCACCAGCTGTTACTTCCCCTGACGCTTTCTCCGGCCACCACGGCGGATTTCCCGAAGCGCACTTGCCGGCGCGGCGCGATGACCTAAGTCTGAAGTTCAACTACACCAACGTGTACATGTTCTGCTACCGCGAAACCTACGTGCGCAATCCGCCTTCCAAGAAATGCGCGAAAAGGTTCCGCGGGATCGGACCGGTAAGGCACACGTACCACACTTGCGCTTGTCACACTTGCGCTTGCTGCCTAGGGAATATGAAAGAGGAAGGCGGAGAGGCAGGAATTGGGGAGGGTTGAAGGGGGGGGAGGAACGCTCATGGGAGTCAAAATCGAGCAAAATATAAGAGTAATAAATCTGCATTATTACGCAACCCCCCCCCTCCACCCCCCCCCCCTCTCCCCCCCCCCCTCCTTTCTTCCCTCGCTCCCCACACACACTCCACACCCTTTCACCCCTTCCCCCCACCCTCTTTCTTTCCTCCCCTAGCATTTCTCCCATCGCCTCCCGTCACCGCCCATTGCCGCCCATCACCGCTTATTGCCGCCCGTCACCGCCCATTGCCGCCCATCACCGCTTATTGCCGCCCGTCGCCGCCCATTGCCGCCCATCACCGCTTATTGCCGCCCGTCGCCGCCCATCACATGCTCATGTCCCTCCATTTCTCCGCACCCACATCCCATTCTCCTGTTGCCCCACACTCGTCGTCACTTCGCCGTCCCATCCCCCTGTAAACTGCGCTCAGCTGCCCGATTTCCACTTCCCTTATCGCCGCCATGGTTCTCCCTGCCCCATTTCCCCTTCCCGCCTCCCCCTTCCTCCCATTCTCCTTAACCCCTTTTCCTGTTCCCCCCCTCCGCCTCCCCACCCACTGGGCTGCAGTCGTCCTTCCGTGTGCTGCCCTCAACTGCCCAATATCCACTGCCCCTGTCCCTGTCTCCCACTTCCCCCCTCTCCCCCCCTTTCACCTTCCCCCTCCCCCCATTTCCTTCCCCCCCTCTGCCTCCCCACCCTGGGCTGCAGGTGTGCATACGCAGCTGCCCGGCGTTTGGAGGGCAATGGGTGAATTGCGGCTATGGCTGCTCCCCCTCCTACAAAATGTGCATTAAAACGGTCTGGAAGCAGGTGAGTTGCAACCTCCCAAAAGGTTAAAATCATTGACCCATTTGGACGGCAATAGGTGAACTGCGGCTATTGCTGCTCTCTTTCCTACTAGATGCATCAAAACGGTCTGGAAGCAGGTGAGTCACAACTTCCTGAAAAGTCCAAGCATCATTATGCGCCGTTTGGAGGGCAATGGGTGAACTGCGGCTATGGCTGCTCCCCTTCCTACAAAATGTGCATTAAGACTGACTGGAGGCAGGTGAGGTGTAAGCCATTTGGAGGGCAAAGGGTGAACTGCGGTTATTGCTGCTCTTCTTCCTACAAGATGTGCCTCAAGGCTGTCTGGAAGCAGGTGAGTCACAACTTCCTGAAACAATTTAAGCATCAGAATGTGCCTTTTTGAGGGCAATGGGTGAATCGTGGCTACGGATGCTCCCCCTCCTAAAACATGTGCATTAACACTGTCTGGAGGCAGATGGATAGCAACTTCCCAAAAGGTTCTAAGCATCACAGTGAGCAATGCATGCATGCTGCCGGGTAGTGAATGATCTCAAGATATAGGTTGGCTCTGCTTTCCACCTCTTTTGGCATTAAGTTTTTACCAAATTTTGAGTGGCCTCCCTTCTCTAACTCTCTTTTGACGTCCTCGTTACAGGCTAGCGCAATAACTTTTCTGACATACAAGGTCAAGCTGCCGGCGATCGACCCGTACATCGACCCTGCCTTTAAAGTGGCGAAGCAGCTGGGAAAAGTGAGACAATAGCATGTGAACCGTCTGCAGTGTATTTCTTTTGTGGTGTGGTGGGGATTTTCCGTTCCCACCCGTTTCTTTTAAAGTTCTTTCTGCGCTCTTACAGCAACCACTGAGCATACACCTCTTGAAACAACCACCCTGTCTTCCAACTCATCTGCCCTTTTTTCCTGGTCCTGCCCTCCTCACTGTCTTGTCTCACAGTGGTGGAAGAAAATCTTCCCACCAATGCTGTCCCACCTGAAAAAGAGATCGGATTTTGATACTATTGCCCGAAAAACCATCGCGAGCCGGACTCTCACTGCTCTGTTCATCGCAAGCTATGCCAAGCCTGCTCAGGGGAATGATCGGAGCACAGTGACTTTTGTGGATCCTGGGACAGAGGACAAGGCAGCAGCACTGGAAGAATTCAAAGATTCACACTATGTGATTTCAGAGCATGCGTTCAAGACAGGGAATGGATTGGTGGGGACGCTGGGGTTTTTTGGATTTCACGATAAATCTGGAGGATGCTGCTAAGCTTGACCCAACAGGAGTCGTTGATTTCACGCTGCAGTTTGGGCACATGCCATGTGGAAAAGGTGAGAGTGACGCTGTTCTCTTTGTTTCTCTCCCTTCTATTGTTGATTACACTATGGGCCTCATTATTTCATCCACGTGTCTTCTGCCTGTGAACATTGCAACCTTGTGCAGTGAAGTGTGTGAAGTGTTATGCGATCCGTGCAAAGGCATGTACAATTGCACCAACCTGCGTCAACGGCAAGTGTGGCAATGCTGGGGTTGAGGCAGATGGTACAAGCTGCACTGGTTTCGGTAATGGAGGCAATTCCTACTCAGGAACCTGTTCCAGTGGCGTCTGTGTCAGCAGCTTTGCCACCTCCTACTACAGGAAAAAGCAGCAGGAATCAATCTGGATACCTGAGGGTTATGTTGATCCAAGCACAAAACTGACCATCAGCCCGGAAGTTTATACAACTACAGAGGAGGAGTACCTAGACACAAGCTTACAGTTCTGGGATGTTCTGGCTTCACAGTCTGGCTCGTGTTCCTTCAACAATGGTGGCTGTGGCTCATTCATCTGCCAAGCTAATGAGGGGAAGAACAGGTCAAGCTGTATCAACCCACATGGTAAGCCTCTAGAGCTACTATTTGCTATAATGTCAATTCGTATGCGTTACCTTTCTTTGACACCCCCGACTAACCCATCCACCCCCAACTTGTCCCCTGAAACAGACCACGGATTTGCTCCGGCACCCATGGCCACCAATTTTCCGTTTGGCGAGACCTTGGAATATCAGTACCCTGTCAAAGCACTGGACTGCTTGATGCTCTGCAAAGTCAACACCCAGTGTGCTCTTGCTGTTACGACATGGGGCAATGAGTGCTGGCTCAAGTCCAGCATTGGTGAACCTGTTGCTGCAGAGACATATCAGACTTTCAAGAAGTTGTAGTCCAGTCCAGGAGGTGTGTGTGGCCTTTTCAAGACGTTGCAAACTAGTTGTGGCTGATTGAGGGGAGTGTCCGAATGAAGAATGGATGGTGCATTGATGTTGGTTGGGGTACATATAGCTAACCCTAAGTTTTGTACCCCCTAAGACAAACCTCACTACAGGCTACAACATTTGACACACCCCCATAGCCTAAGTGAGGGGTGTCTAGCAGAACCAAACGAGTACGGTCACAAGACCAGTCCAAGAAACAAAGCTCAGGGTGGATCACAACGTCACCACGCAGTCTGAGCACAAACAACAGTGGCCACAAGGCCAGTCCAAGAAGTAACAGAGATATATAGAAAGCAAAGTAAACAGTACACTCAGGTCTAAGCAACACGAGAACCAGTGTCAACAAGGCCTAACTGCACACAGCACCTCTGGTGGTCACAAGGCGGAAGCGCCTTGGTGAAGATGTCTGCAGTGTTGGCCTCGGACTCCACAAACTCAAAGCGAGCCTGTCCACGCCTCTGCAACTCACGCAGAAGAAAGTACCTGACGTGAATGTGCTTCACTCTGCTCTCCAGTCGTGGCTCTCGACAAAGGAGAATAGACGCCTTGTTGTCAGTGAACAAGGTCGGTGCAGAGCTCGGCCGCTCACCAAGGTCGGTGAGCAAGAAGGTCAACCAACGCAGCTCCTGTGCCGCCATGGCACCAGCGTAGATCTCAGCCTCAGCTGTAGAGGTCGAGACCGAAGAGGAGCGCGTGGACCGCCAGGAAACAGCTCCAGAACCCAGGCTGAAACAGTACCCCTGAGTAGACCTGTGAGTCTCAGCGTCGTCAGCGTAAGAGGAGTCACAGTGACCAGTAAGTACGACAGACTGCTGCCCTCCAAGAACTAGCCCCACGCCTGACGTCGTCGCTAGGTACTTCGCCACCCTCACAGCTGCTGTCCAGTGAGCAGGACGGTGTCTCCCTGGCGCAACAAAGCGCGCAAGAACGCTGAGAGGGAAGGCGAGGTCCGGGCGAGTACAAGTCATCAGGTACATGAGGCAACCCACAAGCTCAGCGTAGGGACCACTAGGCTCGAACGGCTCGTCAGGAAAGGGTCCAGTGAGTCTGTGGTCAACAGCAAGAGGTGTGCGCTGTACTGTGGAGTGCTGAAGCCCGAACCGCTGAAGGACCTGCTGCACCATGTGCGACTGTGAAAGTGTAATGGTGCGAGCAGCTCTGTCCCTGGTGATCTGCAGGCCAAGGTAGTGGCGCAGCTCACCAAGATCAGTGCAGGTGTGTCTCTTCTGTAGTTCGGACTTCACGTGTGCCAAAGCAACCCTGTCAGGGGTGGCGAAAACAAGGTCGTCAACGTAGACCAGAACAAAGAAAGGTGTGGGGCCACGACGAACGAACAGCGACGGGTCAGCAGAAGACGGCTGGAACCCAAGGTCAGACAGGGTAGAACGCAGGGTGTCGTGCCACTCACGAGGAGCCTGACGAAGACCGTAAACCGGTCGCCTCAGCCTCCACTGGGTCCCAGGAGGGAAAGAGCCAGTGAAGGCAGAGGGACGACGCAACCAGACCTCCTCGTGCAGACTGCCCTGAAGGAAAGCAGTAGAGAAGTCGAGAGAGTGTAACTCGTAGTCTCTCTGTGCTGCTACGTGCAGTAACACCCGAAGAGTGGTCATCTTTGGGGTGGGCGCGAAGGTCTGAAAGAAGTCAACTCCCTCGCGCTGACTGAAACCTCTAGCCACGTAGCGCGCCTTGAAGACCGGAGGAGATCCCGGTGGCCGCTTCACCCTGTAGATCCACATGCCGTCGACTACGTTCGCCCCCGGAGGGGGAACCTCATCGACGTAGGTGCCTGTGGATCTGTAGGAGGCCATCTCTGCGTCCATGGCAGCTCTCCACTGAGAGGCCCAAGGCCCTGACACTGCCTCAGCGTAAGTGCGAGGAGTCGGAATGTCAAGGGCGTCGGGGTCACCCTCAGGGGCGAGGAGCATGGCACAGAGATGAGGGGAAGCGGCCGCCAGGAACTCTAGCTCAAACTGCCTGTCCTCTAGGGCGTCACAGCCAAGGGCAGACACACCCCCGACGGCCAGAGGACTGGAAGGAGGAGCAGCCACAAGAGCGGTGGCGAAGTCAAGGCGGCGGGTAGAGGCAAACTCAAAGACTGCGGCAGTAAGAGCAGACACAGAGGACACAGAGGCACGAGGGTGAGTAACAAGTGAGGCGAGAACACGAGAGAGAAGAGGACGGTACGTGCGGTAGTAGTCAGTGACAGGAGTAGGGAGCGACGCAGTGAGAGCCGACTCAGGAGGAGACGGAAGCACAGACGGAGACGGACGAGGTGGACTAGAACGAAGTAAGGCAGTACGAAGGTCAGTGAAGGGAACAGGAGACGAGGGACGAGCACGAGGGGAGCGACGAGAGGCCCAAGTCTGAGAAGGAGGAGGGGACAACGAAGACTGAGAACGAGGGAAAACAGCGGGAGAGGGGTCAGGAGGAGGAAGCGGAGGACCAGAGACGGGAGGAGAGGGGGAGGAGGAAGGAGAGGGAGAGGGGAGACCAAGGGTCCGAAGACCCGAGACAGGAGGAGGAGACGGCAGCTGCTGCTGCTGCTGCTGCTCCTGCGGCTGCTGCCCCCTGCTGCTGCTGCTGCTGCTGCCGCTGCTGTCGCTCCTGCTCCTCCGAGCCGCTGCAACTCTCTCTCTCTCTCTCTCTCTCTCTCTCAACTCCAACTGCTCCTCACGAGCACGACGAACACGAGCCTGGAACCTGGTCGGGTAGGGGTGGGGGGAAGGAGTAGTGTCCGGGGCAGCGGCAGCCCCAGAGTCGACCTCCGAAGCACCAAGCACACCACACCCAGCCACACCGCCCAGCTCCAGACCCACTCTCCAGAAACCGGAACACCCTCACCCCCAGACGCAGCACCAGCACCCCCAGACTCCGCACGACCAGTACCAGCCCCCGGAGGAGAAGAGTCCTCTGCAACCCGCGGCTCAGCTCCAACTCCAGCACCCCCAGAACCAGAGACCTGTACAGGGACAGTCGTAGGACCAACCTCCCGAGAGGGAGCACCTACAGGAGGCGGTGAGGAAGACTGTGGGGAGGGAGGCTGTACAGGGGGGGCTACCGAAGGGGGAGGGCTAGCCTGAGACACACCAGACGGGGCTGGACCAGGGGGGGGAGGCTGTACCGGGGGAGCAGGCGGGGGAGCTGTCCTGGGAGACCTGACTGGGGTACCTGACGGTACGGGGTCACGGGAGTCAAAGAACCGGTGAGAGGGAGGGTGGTAAAAGGTGAAGTCAGAGGAGTCCTCAGGGAAACCAAGGAAGACACAAGGAACGGCGCGAGGCGAGAGCTTGTCCGCGGAGGTGTCGCGGACAAGAGCCAAGCACCCCCAGACACGAAACCTCGACGCGACACCAGGGGACCCTGTCCAAAGACTGGTCGGTGAAGCCTCCGGCCGAGAGACGCGTGGCCAGAGGTTCAGCTGGTGCGCGGCGTACCTGACTGCGTATGGCCACAGGAAATGGGGGGCACGGGCGTGAGTCAAGGAGGTGCGGGCAATCTCCATGACCAGGCCTATGCGACGCTCAGCAACCCCATTCTGCTGTGGGGACTCCGGAAGCGTCCAGGACTGACGAATGCCCTGTTCGCGACAGAATCCAGCGAGAATGCCGGAGCGAAACTCGCCCCCGCGGTCGGAGTGGAGACAGCTGACACGACGACCACGAGTGTCCTGGGTGGTAAGCAACCACCTGATCAGCGTAGAAGTCACCTCAGACTTCCTCGCCAGGGGGAACACTGTGGTGTAGCGGGAGTAGTCGTCAACGACCACCAAAAAGAAACGCTCACGCTCAGGGCCAGGGCGAGGAGAGGGGCCCCAGACGTCCAAGTGCAGCGTCTCAAAAGGCTCGGTGGCCGGACGAAGGGAGGAGGAGTGAGGGGTGGCACGCAGCCTACCCTCGACGCAAGGACCGCACGGTGGTGCAAGGGACGACGGC
This sequence comes from Closterium sp. Yama58-4, assembly GCA_947470075.1. Taxonomy (NCBI): domain Eukaryota; kingdom Viridiplantae; phylum Streptophyta; class Zygnematophyceae; order Desmidiales; family Closteriaceae; genus Closterium; species Closterium sp. Yama58-4. Next base: position 730,536 of record CANIUD010000214.1, read on the forward strand.
AGTGACGGCAAGACACGCGGGAGACCTAAGACCAGACGCTGACTAGACATAGCACGCAGACGTGGAAGAGAAGGGTGTCCCATCCGGTGGTGCCACAGAACGGTGGGGTGGGCAAGCGACCGACAGGAGCAAGACGCAGCGACTGGACTGGACGCGACAACCTGAGGGGACGGAACCACCTGGTGAGACGCAGGGAGGAGACTAGGGGGAGGGACAGGAACTGGGAGGAGGGGCTGCTGTGACGGCGGCCGCTGTGGCTGCGGCTGCTGCTGCTGCCGCTGCTGCTGCTGCGGCTGCTGCTGCTGCTGCTGCTGCGGCTGCTGCTGCTGCTGCTGCAGTCGCTGCTGAGCGCGCGGGCCAGTGTGAAGAGTGTAGAGACCGGAGCCCGGCTCAGCAGCAAAAGTGGCGAGGGGCTGGTAAGAGTCCCCGTCAACACACACCGCAGTCTCTCCAGAAGGCTCAAACCACACACCCACGTGCTGACTCACAAGGGGTCGCACGCCCACCAAGTTCCGGGAGAACGAGGGGACGTGAAACCCAGTGAGAGACCCAGAAGGAGCAGCCGGACACGGCAAGGTGGTAGTGTGACGCGCGGTGACTGGTCCCGAAGTGGGATCAGCCAGCGCCACAGAAACAGGCGCAGGAAGAGGCGTAAGTGTCGTGCTGTCACGAAAGAAGCAGTGAGAGGCTCCAGAGTCCAGCGTGAACGACAGCGAACCGTCCTCTGAGGTAGCCGCTGGACTAGAGTCTACACAAGAACCTACACTAGCAACAGGCAACTGAGCAAGGCTAGCACCTAAGCTAACAACACCAGAGTAAGCAGAGTCAGAAACACTAGAGTCAACAACAGCATACATAGCATGGGGAGTACCAATCAGATCCACTAACTGCTCAGCAGACATGCCCCACAGAGCGGAGCCGTAGCGCTGAACAAGAGGCAGCCAGTCAGGGGCAGGAGCACCCACCCCGTAGACCAAACGAACCGTGTCAGTGAGCTGAGCAAAGCACTGACCAGGGGGGTGAAACCGGCCACAAGGGTGGCCACGACGAGGGCCTGTCAGAACCTGGTAGGTGCAGGGAGTGGAAGCAGCACCGCGCTGGGTCTGACGCAGCCCCGACCCTGGAGCCAGCTGCTGCCGCTGCTGCTGCTGAGGCTGCTGGGAGGAGAGGGGCTGCTGCTGCTGCAGAAGCTGCTGCTGACGCTGAGCCTGGTACCACGCCGCTGCTCCACCAACCGGGGCAGGAAGTACAGGAGGCGACTGACGAACTCGGGCGTCGCCACCACTAGCAGGCGCAGTGGAGTCACCAGTCACTGCACGAGGCGCCTCTCCAGGCCCTGAACCTCCACCGCCGCCAGGCGCAACGCCACCTCCACTACCTCCGCCTCCACCTCCACTACCACCACCAGAACCGCCTTTCTTGCCACTCCTACCGCGGGACCGCGACGCAGTCGTAACAGCAGCTGCAGTCGCGTCAGTAGCGGCAGTGGCAAGTGAGGCAGTAAAGGTGGGTAACTGCGGGACTGTGCACCCGTGGAAGAGTGGGGGGGGCACAGCACCAGAGGCAGCGGCTACCGAGCGAAGGTTGCTCTCGACGTCCTTGAGTGCAGACTCAAGGACATCGACGGTGAGCTCACTAGGGTGCTTCAGCAGAAGCGCGTCGCGAACGGAAGCAAGGCGGTCAGGGAGGCTAGTGGCGATGAAATAGATAGTGATCGCCATAGGGGGAGGAAGCAGTGCAAGCTGTGCCTCAGTGCAAGCAGCGCGGTAACTAGCGTCGAGCGAGCGGAGGTGAGCGATCAAGTCAGCAGAGCGCTCAAACGAGGCGAGATCAGGAAACAGGAACGGGAGGAAAAGACGGCCAAGAGAGACAGTAGCGGGAGTAGAGTAGCGGGCCTTAATCGCAGTGAGGTACGCAGCAGCGGTGCGAACCTGAGTGAAGTGGACCTCCTCTGACTCAGGGAGGAGGCTGCTGAGTGCGATGCAGGCCGCAGCGTCACGCAACGTCCAAGCCGTCCTGTCAGCGCGCTGACGGGCAAAGCGAGCCGTAGCAGCATCGTCAGGGGCAGGACCTAAAGCGGCAGGCTCGGGGGGCTCGGGGAGGTCACCAGTAGCGTGCGACCAGAGGGTCTCGCCCCCCTGGACTTGACTCTCTAACAGACGGCGAGCGCGAAGAAGCCAGACGGAAAAGTCAAGAGGTCTACCGTCAGCGTCGAAACGAAGAACTCGCGGAGTCGCCATAGCGAGAACTAACGCGAACGAGCAGGCGAGTAACAGCAGGAGGTAAGAGGCAAATTAGGGTTCAGGTGGGGGGGACTTAGCCGCAGCGGAAGAACGGGCTAGGGCGACGGGCCGGGGGAAAGGGCGGGCGCGATGCGACGGGGCAGGGCGACGCGACGGGGCAGGGCGACGCGACGGAGCAGAGGCGACGGGACGGGGAAGGGCGACGCGACGGGGCAGGGCGACGCGACGGGGCAGGGCGACGCGACGGAGCAGGAGACGGGACGGGACGGAGCAGGGCGACGGGGCGGGGAGACGGGACGGGGAGACGGAACAGGGCGACGGGACGGGGAGACGGGACGGGACGGGGCAGGGCGACGGGACGGGGAGACGGGACGGGGAGACGGGACAGGGCGACGGGACGGGGAGACGGGACGGGACGGGGCAGGGCGACGGGACGGGGAGACGGGACGGGGAGACGGGACAGGGCGACGGGACGGGGAGACGGGACGGGACGGGGCAGGGCGCGACTCGACGGGGGGAAAGGGGCGCGACGAGGGGGAAAGGGCGGGCAGGACGCGACGCTAGGAGTGGCGCTAGGCGCGGCACTACGCGCGGTAACAACGGAACCGGGACGAATGAGAGCTAGGATCAGGCTCGGGAGGCTCGAACGGAGAACGGAGGAACGGGATCCCACAGGATCCTAACCTAACTGATACCATGTCAGAATGAAGAATGGATGGTGCATTGATGTTGGTTGGGGTACATATAGCTAACCCTAAGTTTTGTACCCCCTAAGACAAACCTCACTACAGGCTACAACATTTGACAGGGAGGTACACATCTTATGTCACTGTCCTCTGGCCATTTTACAGTAATAGAACTTTGTGCTTACATTGTACCCATATTCTATGCACTAACATTGTAAAACATTGTAGTGTACACAAGATTGCTGCTACATGCTAGCTACTGCTGGCATTGTACCCGAAACACACAATCACCTACCGCGTCCCTATGCACAGGAGTTTTACAACCGCCTCACCACCCCCTGAACTAGTAACCCACCATTTCTTCCCACCCACCCACCCTTACGCCTCACATCTCACATCCTCCATAGTGCTTTTTCTTTGAGCTACTCATCCCTCCCCAGTTCTGCACCATCCACTTCAGTCCTATCATTCATCGTGACCATGGAAATGTCCTTCTGGGCCCGATACATCAATCTGAAAAGGCAAACCGAGTTAGGTGATACTGTACCGTAATAGTGCGTCCAGCCAATGCATCGTGTTGTACTTCATGCCCACCTTCAGTTTGCTGGCATAGCTCCTTGCTACTTGGATGGCTATGTTCCTCTCTGTGATGGACTGGAACATGATGTTGAACATCACACCCTTGCGCGGTACCCAGCATGCACCAAGAGAAGAAGAATTGGTGCTCCACCGAAGCCCATAAAACTGCCAATGCCACACCTCAATCCCCATAAGAAACGCCACCCATTGTGACAAGTCAGGGGTGCCTTACCTGCATTGCCTGGTTATACGACTCTCTCCTGATCAACGAGTTTGAGGTGGTGACCAGTTTCACCCGCGCCTTGTTGATTCGCAACAGAGCTTGATCGACGTTAGCAGTTGTGCTCCCATCATTGTTGCATATGACGACCTGAACACAAGATTTAGTTGCAGATTGACTGTATCCACGAATTAAAGAGCAACTAAAAGGGTTCATACCGAAAACTGGACGTCATTAAGAAGAACCGTCTGAGCCAGCAGTGTCTCGTACATGCTCCCTGGAAGCAGAGACACAAGTCAATCGCGGTTACAATCTTCATGTGTCTAAATCCCAACGTTATCTGACCTGGTTGGATCTCCCCTGTTGTCAGAAACATGATTCCCTGACAAGCTGACGATGACTCAATTGCCGCCTGAATGACGCAGCCCAGATCTTCAGGCTCGGTTGCATACATAGTCCCTTCCGCGCCTGCAAATGCATTTTGTTTTGAGGTAAGTGCAGTCCAAATGATAAAGAAGAGAACGGTGTATGCTGACAACGCAATACCTATGATAAGCTGAGTATGCCTCCCATCTTTGCTGGATCGATACCAGCGAATGTTGCACTGGGATGGGTGCGCCACATCATCAGACAATGCAACCACGAACAGGAGGCTCCCCAGCTCCTCACTTCCTTGAATCTCGTATCTCATAATCCCTCGCTCGCCCACCATGCGAGACTTGAGCTCCATCACTTCTGCCTTAAGACGCGAAACCTCCTCCCCTTTTGATGCGAGCAGGGATAAAAGCGCATCATCATCTCCCTGTAACTGGCAACGAATATTAGCACAGCTTTGACAAAAAGGCTTCCCCTCGTCCATAACATGATAGCACTGGCCTGGTTTTGCAGGTCTGTTGACTTAAGCGAAATTTCCGTCCATTTGTTTTCCGAGCGATCGCTGGACCTCCGGCGCAAAGCCTTGCCAACCTGAGAAAGAAAAGTACAGCTTTACCCACTGTTGCATTGAAAGCCACTCCATGCACTTTTTTGGTGCTCACAATCTCCAAGATTGAGCCGACTTCATCACGCTGGCTGCCATCCAGCAAAAGATGAAGTTTTTCCAGGCGAGTCTTCAGTTCTTCCAATTCTGACTTGGTCAGCCTTCCCTCAGCGTCCTGTCAGTTACGTGATGCATTCAGGCGAGCAGCGGCAATGGCGAATTGCTTGCAGCAGATAGATTCTTACGTCATAATCCCTAGAGACGACCTTGGTTCCCTGAACCAATAAATTAGGCTTGATGATGTCAAATTTCTTCGCAAGATCCTTGACTGTCGACTTTCTTGGCTGTACAGCATTCAAGTGTAAGCCCTACAAACACAACACCTAACAAGAGGATCACCAAACTGCATTCCCACCTCCTTATTCTCCACAGACTTCAGAACATTCTCATCGGGAGTCATCATGGCGGAGCGGCACAACTGCCAGCTAGTGGATATTGGAGTTGGCTTGTCTTTGGAATGGCAGCAACCAAATATCGAAGGCTGCTTGAAGCCTAAAAACATCATGAAATGACCAGCATCGAAAATGAGCTCTGTTGGCGTTCATGAGGGAGCCCCAACGCATCGCCACACGAATGTACGCCGTACAGAGTTTCGGACTGTGGGAAACACACACCTTTCAAGAAACAAAATTGATACATTCTTAACACAATACCACTACCGAGGCAGAATGCAAAATCCAATTCTGACAGCCTAAGCTTTCTGAAAGTCAGGAACAGCAGGCTCATTTAGACCTGGCGCTAGGTCATTTTTATTAAACCTTTCCTCATCAAAGAAGCACGCCCGTACCGTCCTTCCACCAAAGAATCTTCCATCAAGGTCGACGAGAGCCTTGGTAGCTGACTCCGTCCGATCAAAGGTGATGAATATGCGAACGGCTTCCACTGGTCGACATGCAGGATCCGTAATCTCAAATATAAGCACTCGTGTTACAGTGCCATATTTGAGACACTCACCTGCCACTTCCTCTTCCAATTCTTCATCCACCTCTCCAGGACCAACCTGAGCACAAAACCGGCACAAACAGCGTTAAGCTAAAACAATCCATGTTGCTTGTTTCCGCCATGGGTAACCATGTTAAAGAAATGAGCGCAGGTAGCATACCATGTTCCGTAGAAGGACAACCTTTGACGGAGGCCCATTGAGTGCCACACCACCCAGCTTCGCTCTCTTCCCCCCAGCACCACCAGCATTATTCTCCCCTCCCTCCCCTCCACTCCCTTTCTTCAACGGCTTGGCAGCAACAATCACTCCTCCGTGCTTGTCAGTCTTCTTTGCCATAAGAGGAGTGGTGATACCCTGCTCCTGCTTACCCAGCCCTTGCCCAGCCTTCCAACCCATCTTCATCATCATCCTCTCTGCTGCTGTCAACCCGTCGCCAGAATTCTTGGGCATGGCAAACCCCTCAGACCTGCCAGGTGCAACAGGGGAACCCAGTTGGGTGATGAGGCAAGTCAAGCAAGACTACAGCTGCGGACGTTACGATGGATGCCGTGGGATGTCAAGGTCACTTTATAAGAGGCTAGCGACTGAATGAATGAAGTAAATGGGTGGTTAAAGCAAAGAAAATGGGTGGCTAAACCAACCATGTTAAGAGAAGCAAGCCACATTTACTGCTCTGAAAAGTTAAGATATCTCACTTAGGAGGCGACGGCGATCTCTCTGCCGCTCGTGGGCTTGCCGACACTCCACCCGCTGCTGCTCCTAGTCCCCCCCCTGCTGCCCCTCCTGCCCCCCCTCCGCTCAGCAGCGCTCTGCGGCGCCACGCCTCCTCCCCACTGACGCGCAGCTGGGAGCGTTCCGGGCCAGCAGAGGCTGCAGCTGCTGCTGGTGATGCTGATGCGGCCCCTTCCTGCTCTGCTGCCTTGGCTGCTGCGGCCCGCTGTGGGAACAGATGTCAGCAGAGAGAACAGTACGAGTGAAATTTAACGCGCTGATTGGTTCAGGTTCAGGTGTTAGGGATTCATCATACCTCAGACAACACCATGGAGCATCAAGAAGGGCAAGAACGGCATTTTGAAGAAGCTGATTCAACATACGTGTGTGAGAGTATGTTTGCGAAAACAACAGCACCTTTCTGCTTCTCTTGCGTTGACTCATGTGAGGTGCTATTCCAGTTTAACTGCTCAATGCCGGCTGTACATTAGGGAGCACCTACCTCACGTTCAGCCTTGATGGCAAGCTCAAGGTCCCTCTGCCGTTGCAGCACTGCCTCCCGCTCCTTCTCCCTCTCCTCCTCCTCCCTCCTCCGCCTCTCCATCTCCCGTCGCCTCTCCTCCTCGGCAGCCTTCCTCTTCCTCTCCCTTAGTATCTTCTCATAGTCATTAGGTCTGGCCGGATCGTATTCATCAACAACGGCAGCAGCTGCAGCAACCAATGCGGCTCCCCCACCTGGCGGCAGGACAGGGGGAGCAGGCGCAGGTGCAGGCGCAGGCGCAGGGGCAGGTGGAGGCGCAGGGGCAGAGCCAGGGGGGGATACGGGGGAAGGGGAGGCGCGGAACCGTAGGGGGGGACAGGCGGGGGATACGCTGCAGCTGCGCTTTCATAAGGGGGGGGAGGCGGTTGATATCCTGGATGCGCAGCGAAGCGAGAATCAGGGGGGTATGCGGGGGCGTGAGGAGGGAGAGGTTGCGCGGAGTAGGCGGAGGGGAATGGGGGAGTAGCCTCGCCGGCGGAAGCGGAATCAACTGCCATAGGGGTTGCCTGCGCTTCCGTTGCCCCGGCTCCTGGACCCAGCCCCGATGCTGCTGCCGCTGCAGCTGCTGCTGCGGCAGATGCGGCAACGATTGCGGAAGTACTGGTTCCCCCGCTTGTTGCGCCGCTTACTGGCGGCGGCGGCGGGGCCGGTAACCTAGCCGATTTCGCAGCGGGGGAACCCGCAGTGGACCCAGAGAGGGACTGGCTGCGGAGAACGGACGTTGGCGGAGCAAAAAGGGTCGCAGCGGAGGGCTTGCGCAGCGCAGCGGGAGTCATTTTGGCGGACCATAGCTTCGGACGACCCGCGGACGATGCGGAGGCGGAAGCGGCGGAAGGATTTGCGTCCGAAGCGGCTTTGTCCGCGTCGGAAGGCGGAGGTAAATCTCCAAACAACCCACCCATGGTGAGAGGAAACTTGCAAGTACGATTATGCCAAGTAGACTAACTGGCAACGGCGGGCTCGGAGTTCATTCGGAGGCGCGGCAGGAGTATATAGTAACTCAGGTTTGCGGAAGAAAAATGATTCGGATTCTAGGATTGAGTACTTGTGAAGTGTTATGCATATGACTCGAATTTGATAGCGAGAAAACCAGAAACGCGTTTCCCGTCTGCAAAGTTCGGTGTGGACACGTGCGAGTGCTCCGCAGCGCTGGACAAGTTTCTGCTGCCCGCGGACAAAAGAGGGGCTGACATTACTGGCCAGAAGTTCAACTGGCCAATCGACGTACTCCTTGCTGACTCGACCTCAACAATCACTGGCCAATTCTGGGCACTTTTTCCATCCAGCGGTGTGTTGCGTGCCAGCCTTTCCTGCCCAGGCCTCCACCTGATCGCTATGATCCACCGTGATTCACATCACACCACCGTCACATCACAACAACCCGCTCAACGAAACCATGGTCAAGCTAGAAGCAAGGAAGCAGGCCAGCACGGCTTCTGTGTGGAAAGCTGAATTGACAAGGATCCCCCCAGCGAGCGGCAGAGGACGATCTGTGTGCTAGTTTATGAAATTCGAGAGAGAATAGAGTAGAATGAAAGGGTATGCGTTGAAATGCCATGGATAAGGAGCATCGTGATCGACTAGTGGCGTAAGGTGTAGGGACTGAAGTTGAAATTAGCATCACTGAGGCTTAGTGATTCGTAGTGACCGTTGTCTCTGTAGTCATTCTAACCTAGTCATGTTTGTCTGACCTAGAGGTGGCCTCCCGTGGTCTGTGTTTCGTGATCGTTTGTTGGTCTGACTGCCACGCGTGCTGTCCAAAGCAGCACGAGCACCATGGTCCGTTGTTAGCGCTTATTGGCTCTTTCGTGTACATAGCTTTAGCTGTATAGCCTGTATAGAACTCTGCGTGTATAGTGACACGAATGGCGCAATTGCTTCTGGCGCGGCTGCTAGACTGGGGAAATCCTAGAGATGATGGATCGACATGGTGGTCAGAGAGACACGATGACGATGATTGTGCAGAATCATCCTCAGAAGACCTTTATGACGATTACAAAGAGCCGCCAGAACTCCCCGAAGATGTTCTTATTCATTGCTTCCAACACCTTCGCTCGTATCATGATATTGCAAGGCGAGTTCTACGATTCCTATCTACTAGATAGTCTGCAAATTCTCTCTCAATTCCCACCGCCTCGTTTCGCGATTCGCACGAGCCATCTTACATGATCTCGTTTTCCTCTGCTCCCCCATCGCGCGTTACAGTGCCGCCAGAGTTTCGAAGTCGTGGCACAGTGCAGCAGTGCAATTGTGGGGGAATCGACAGCGCTTGACCTTCGCCAAGTGCCGTAATCCAGAATTCGCCCTGCCATCGATCATGCCCATGGCTTGCGTCGTCACAGAGCTCGACCTGTACGTGGATTCGCGGTCAAAATCATCAACTTGTGTGAACTGCTGATCCGTTTAACCGCTTGAGTGTGGACGTAGTCGCGTTGTAGCTTGAGCTGAAAAATTTGCTGCGGTTGTACTTGTGCAGGTGTGGTTGCCGATTGTCAGATGCATCACTCGAGGCTGCCAGTAAGGCTACGCCTGTTTGCCAGCTTCAGTCATTATCTCTGTGGGGTGTGAAGGGCGTCTCTGATGCTGGCATCTGCCGTCTGGTAAGCCTCTTCCAGACATTATCGACAAAGTAATACAGCATGTCATTAAGGGTATGGTGGCTGGTAAAACACCATTCCAGAGAGACCTAGAATCAAGCAGGCACAGGAACTAACCACAGAGTCATGTATGGGGTGGATCTCGTACTTGCTGGGAACGAGACGTGTTTGATCAGGCCATACGAACTTGCAATGAATGCCTCCAGGTTTGTTGGCAGTCAAAAGCCGCTTTATTGATTCCTATCGGGTACATTGCGACTTATTTGGAATGCATACACGTGTGTGTGAAAGCAGACTGAGGAATTTCATCGAGATTTTCCTCCGCCCATGCAGGTGGTGAAGTGCAAGGGGCTCAAGCATCTAAACTTGGGAGGAACCTGTGTCACCTCATCTTCAATCTTCAACATCGCCCGTTCATGCCCATCACTGGAGGTTGGTTTCTTGCGCGCTAGTCGTGAAGCAATCTGTTGCATTTCATTTTGGTGGTGGACCTCTAACTGTTTTTTTGTCCACCCCTTCTCCTGCAGATTCTAAATTTGTGGGGATGTCGTAAAGTGACGGACAAGGGAGTTCTTGCTGTGGTGGCAGGATGTATGCAACTGAGAGAACTCAACTTGTGGGGTGTTCCACTATCTTTCCATTGCCTTGCATTTCTCATGTCTAGATGCCCAGATCTTGAAATCAAGCCTACACCTGGGGTTAGGACTGGTTTTCCAGCATATGGCATTGTGCGTCAATCAGCTTGACACTTGTCTTGGTGTGGCGTTGAATATCGGCTTTGGTTGGTTTCCATGCATGCCAATTATACTATGTTGATCTGCAAATTCACTGATGAAACATCTACAGTAACAAGTCAGACAACACTTCATTCTGCTCCATCAGGGCTGCCATGTTCCTTTCTCCATACTGAACGAACACCCTTAATTCAGGATTGACAATAATCAACTAACACTCATCCCAACAGCCGCACTCACCGTGTACGATGACATGACACAAATGATACCACTACACCAAATGTCACTACCGGTATATTCGACTCACCCCAAACATGCCTACCCTAGAAATCTTGACGATCCTCATCGCCGAGCGACAAACACCACAAAAAAAGGTCATTACTGATGATCCTTATCCATCACACGTGATTTCTAACCCCCGAATCCCAACACAAGGCCAATGCTTCGTCATCTACTTGCCACCCCAGATGATACCACCATGAGTGGCAAAGAAGGGAGCAAACACCAGTGACTCCACAGCCATCAGCTTGATCAGAATGTTCAGGGACGGGCCGGAAGTGTCCTTCAGGGGATCACCAACAGTGTCACCAATAACTGCAGCCTTGTGGGGATCAGAGCCCTTGGGTCCAAGGCTCTTGGCATGAGCGGAGTTGCCAGCCTCAATGTACTTCTTGGCATTGTCCCATGCACCTCCAGTGTTGGACGCAGAAATGGCAATCTGGACGCCAGACACAAGTGCACCCGCAAGCATGCCAGCCAGGGTGGTGGTTCCAAACAGGGTTCCCGCAATCACAGGGCTCAGCATCACAAGCGCGCCAGGAGGAATCATCTCACGCAGAGAAGCAGCAGTCGAGATCTCCACACACTTCTTGTAGTCCGGCTTCGTGGTTCCTTCCATCAGGCCAGGCATGGTGTTGAACTGGCGACGAACCTCCTCCACCATTGCAAGGGCAGCCTTGCCCACACTCTTCATGGTCATGGCAGAGAACCAGTAGGGCAGCATAGCACCAACAAGGAGCCCAACAAAGGCCTGCATCAGACAAACAAGGGTGTTAGTCCTAGATCAATACATCCGCATTAGAGAAATTTATCATTCATCTGATCTGACGATACATACCTGAGGCTCAGTCACGTTGACAACATTGATCTTGGCCCGGCTCACATAAGCTCCAAACAGAGCAAGGGACACAAGAGCAGCAGAACCAATGGCAAAGCCCTGCAAGCGAGAAGAATATAAACATTAGACGAGTTCAGCTTGTAACCAAGATAACACAGTGCAACATTCCCACACAGTCCAAAACACAAGTCTCACCTTGCCAATAGCTGCAGTGGTGTTTCCAGCAGCATCGAGGGCATCAGTGCGCTCACGGATCTCCTCACCCATGCCCGCCATCTCAGCAATACCACCAGCATTGTCACTGATTGGCCCATAGGCATCAATCGCCAGACCAGTTGCAAGAGTGCTCAGCATGCCAAGAGCAGCCAGGGCAATGCCGTACATGCCAGCGAACTGGAAGCTCACGTAGATCGCCGCAGCAATGGCGAACACCGGAATGATAACCGACTTGTAGCCAAGTGCAAGGCCAAAGATGATGTTAGTGGCCGCACCAGTACGGCAAGAGTCAGCAACGTCTTGAACAGGCCTGGAGTTCAGACGAAGTTCCGAATCATGAATTCGTTCTTTGTTTCCATGCAATCACTTCATGCAATCTTCTTCAAGGGGCTGATGAGGCACTAAGAAATAGGAGGAGGAAAACAATAACACTACCATCCACTTACACGTAGGCATTGCTCGTGAAGTACTCGGTGACGAAACCGATGAGGAGACCAGCCCAAAGCCCAGATGCGACGCACGCGAATGCGAACCTGCAAGATTTGTTGAAAACTTTAGAACAATCCCGGACACAAGTGCTGACACACACACACTTCGAACTCGGACTTACCAGTTCTGGACAACCTTGTCGCCCTGACCGACGACAGTGATCTTGAAGGTAGGCGGAAGAGCGTAGAACGCAACGAGGAAGATCACGGGTGTCATCAGCACAGTGGAGATCACCAGCTGCTTCTTCAATGCCGGCTCAATCTCAGCCTTCTCCTTCACTTGCTGGATATCGGTTGCGATAATCGTGGTGATCAGGCACACGAGAATACCGGCACCGCTGACCAGAAGAGGGAAGCACATGGCGGAGAAATCATGGTCCTTCCCGGGCTGAGAAAGAGCCGAGATCACAAGGGCCGCGCAGGTCGACTCGGCAAAAGAACCGAACAGGTCAGAACCCATGCCAGCAATGTCACCCACATTGTCTCCCACGTTGTCCGCAATCACCTGAACATACACGAAAGATTGGTCAATACTGTTCGGAAGTCTTCAGTTGAACGTTAGAACGCAACCTGATCGAAGTACTTACAGCAGGGTTCCTGGGATCGTCCTCGGGAATGTTCCTCTCAACCTTGCCCACGAGATCCGCACCAACATCAGCAGCCTTGGTGTAAATACCACCACCAACACGACCAAACAGGGCCACAGATGAGCCACCAAGACCGTAACCTGTGATGGACTCGTACAGCCCAGCCCAGTCATCGCCGTAATACTTCCTGTATGCGAGAATGGTCAGGAATAAGACCAACAGTCCGTTTGCAGACAGGAGGAAGCCCATGACCGATCCAGCGCGGAAAGCAGCCACGAATGCTGCAGGGATTCCCTTTCTAGCTTCCATGGTGGTCCTCGCGTTGGCATCTGCACCGTCGACGAAGAGATCGCGCGTTTAGGAAAGCTCGTGAACAAGGTGTTCGAAGGATATGTGCTCCAGGAAAAATGGCAAAATATGTGGCGCTTACAAGTAGCAATCTTCATGCCGAGGTATCCAGAACCCGTCGATGTCAGAGCTCCGAGGATAAATGCCAAAGTGCTGAAACCAGCATTGGCAATGCCCTGCTTGTCGAAGCTGTCGACGGATCCAAGGAAGAGAAAGATGATCACGGAGAAGCCGCTCATGAAGACGGCCAAATACTTGTACTCCGTGGTCAGGAACGATTCCGCACCTGTAAAAGGACAAAAAAACTTGTCATGCCAGGCCCACATTGAGATTTGGTCCAATGTAGCTGATAAATGTGGCCAGAAGTGAGCAGAAAGTGATACATAAAAAAGGCTGAATGCTGGACCTTTCACTTACCCATGGAAATAGCGGACTGAATATCAGCAACCTGCTGGATGACAGTGTCTGCTGTCCCATCTTCCAGAAGGCCGTACTGGCCATCGGGAGCACCTCCAATACGGATGCGAGAGACCATGATCCATTGGAAGATAGCGAAGAGAATGCCAATAACTGCAGTTGCCGGAATAAAGGCATTCAGGAACAAATCAGGCAGTGCCCCTTGGGCATGCTTAGAGACTTCCGTGACGAGTGTCACAGCATCAGCCATGGCTGACAAGCTACGTAGTCAATATGGGTCTGTTGTAGGCTGGGCGGAGTGCTCTGAGGCCCTTCCTGCTAACTTGGTTATCTAACCAGTCAACAAAATTTTGGGGCTTTTACGGGAGTCTCTGGGATGAAGGGAACGAAATGCAGATCGGAATTCAGCCAAATTTGCCAGCGGGAAACTGCAGTATAGCTGCGTTGGCCATCTGATCTGGCTGCGACACGTGAAATCTCTACTCGCTATTGGGAACTGAAAGCCGCTGGAAGTACACATATGAAAGTGCACTTGGAGGCTTTGATTCGATTGGTGTGCAGTTTTCCAGCAATCAGTGATACAATTGAGGGCATTGTGCAATTCGACAATAGACACACAATTTGAGTCACAACGTTTCTGTGTCTTGGCGAAATTGTAACACATGCGGTCCACCCTGATCCAATCGCTTCGCTTTGTCCACCCGGCCTCTTTCGCAGCTTGTGTGTGTCCCCTAAACCACTTTTCCGCTTGTTGCTGAAAACTCCATTTCCTGCTCCACGAAGTCATCACGAATATCGTAAGCAACCCTTTCGAGCTGTGTGAGGTTTTCCAGCATATTCTCCTACACGATTTGGGCTCATGTGGTTCTCGGCAGAGCGAACCGTGGATTTGCATTTATGGGGTCAGCCCTTGAGTATAGTGCAGGATAACGAATCGATGCACGTGGGGACGAGTGTGTGGGAGGCGTCATTAGTGTTCGCTAAATGGTTAGAGAAGAATTTTGAGAACGACGAATGCGAGCTCTCAGGCTCGAAGGTCGCTGGAAAACGAGTGGTCGAGCTTGGAGCGGGATGCGGCATAGCTGGTAATAAGCGTGTGGTTCTTCGAGATTCTTTAGGTGCTACCCACACTGAATGCTGGGCTCTCTCGCTGCTGCTTCGAATCATTCAATTAAGTTGGTTTCCCTTCTCACTGTTTCACATGCCGCAGGAATGGCTATGGCTTTGCTTGGATGTGATGTCACTGCGACAGACATTCAACCAGTCCTCCCTATTTTGAAACGGAATCTGAAGAGGAACCTAACTTCGCTTTCTGAGGCTTACAAATCATCGTTCTCAGCACCAGGGAAGCTCAAGCCCATGCAACTCTACTGGGGCAATGACAAGCACATCTGTTCAGTCAAGCCTCCCTTCGATTTCGTCATTGTGACTGATGTGGTGTACATAGCGGAAGATGTCGAGAAGCTGATTTCCACGATGGCAGCAGTGAGTGACAAGAAAACAACCCTGGTACTTGGTTACAGGTTACGACAACAGGAGGCTCATGACAAATTCTGGAGCCTACTACCATCCACATTTGTAGTGGTAAGAAAGATAAGAGAGGAAGAATTACATAAAGATTTCTCTTTCGAGGGTGTTGACTTATACATTCTAATGAAAAAGTGTCGTGGCCAGTGAATGATGTTGACGTTTCTATGAAATAGGTGTAAAAGCTACTTTCCGCTGCAAAGAACTTATGCAAAGGCAGGCATGTACTTTCTGTGATATAAAGTTGTGGCATACCCATTACGAACACTAACTTAACACCGCCAACAAGGTCATTACAGATGATCCTTAAGCATCACACATGCATACTCGGTCATTCCTGGAGATTACTTGTCCTAACTACCTGCCACCCCAGATGATGCCACCATGAGCAGCAAAGAAGGGGGCAAACACCAGCGACTCCACAGCCATCAGCTTGATCAGAATGTTCAGGGACGGGCCTGATGTGTCCTTCAGGGGATCACCAACAGTATCGCCAATAACTGCAGCCTTGTGGGGATCAGAGCCCTTGGGTCCAAGGCTCTTGGCATGAGCGGAGTTGCCAGCCTCAATGTACTTCTTGGCATTGTCCCATGCACCTCCAGTGTTGGACGCAGAAATGGCAATCTGGACGCCAGACACCAGTGCACCCGCAAGCATGCCGGCCAGCGTCGTGGTTCCAAACAGGGTTCCCGCAATCACAGGGCTCAGCATCACAAGCGCGCCAGGAGGAATCATCTCACGCAGAGAAGCAGCAGTCGAGATCTCCACACACTTCTTGTAGTCCGGCTTCGTGGTTCCCTCCATCAGGCCAGGCATGGTGTTGAACTGGCGACGAACCTCCTCCACCATTGCAAGAGCAGCCTTCCCCACACTCTTCATGGTCATGGCAGAGAACCAGTAGGGCAGCATAGCACCAACAAGGAGTCCAACAAAGGCCTGCATCAAACAAGAAGCAAGTTAAATTCAGTCTCCATGCATTAACAGTCTCATAGTACGAAAAAATGGTTAAACAGAGCATACCTGCGGCTCAGTCACATTGACAACGTTAACCTTGGCCCGGCTCACATAAGCTCCAAACAGAGCAAGGGACACAAGTGCAGCAGAACCAATGGCGAAGCCCTGCAAGTAAAAGAAATAACACAAGCGAGCTTAGTTTGGAACCAAGATAACACAGCGCAACATTAGCACACAAAGTCCTCAACAGCAGTCTCACCTTGCCAATAGCTGCAGTGGTGTTTCCAGCAGCATCGAGGGCATCAGTGCGCTCACGGATCTCCTCACCCATGCCCGCCATCTCAGCAATACCACCAGCATTGTCACTGATTGGCCCATAGGCATCAATGGCCAGACCAGTTGCAAGAGTGCTCAGCATGCCAAGAGCAGCCAGGGCAATGCCGTACATGCCAGCAAACTGGAAGCTCACGTAGATTGCCGCAGCAATAGCGAACACAGGAATGATAACCGACTTGTAGCCAAGTGCAAGGCCAAAGATGATGTTAGTGGCCGCACCAGTACGGCAAGAGTCAGCAACGTCTTGAACAGGCCTGAAGTTCAGACAAAGTTTCGAATCATTAATTCGTTCTTTCTTTCCATACAATCACTTATGCAATCTTCTTCGAGGGGTTGATGAGGCGCTAAGAAATGGGAGGAGGAAAACAATAACGCTACCATCTACTTACACATAGGCATTGCTCGTGAAGTACTCGGTGACAAAACCGATGAGGAGTCCAGCCCAAAGCCCGGAAGCGACGCACGCGAATGCGAACCTGCAATGTTTGGAGAGAACTTTAGAATAGTGTTGCTTACAACGTTCAGGGGGTGCCAACACACGCCCACTTCGAAAGTGGACTTACCAGTTCTGAACGACTTTGTCACCCTGACCAACGACAGTGATCTTGAAGGTAGGCGGAAGAGCGTAGAACGCAACGAGGAAGATCACGGGAGTCATCAGAACAGTGGAGATCACCAGCTGCTTCTTCAATGCCGGTTCAATCTCCGCCTTCTCCCGCACTTGTTGGATATCCGTAGCGATGATGGTTGTGATCAGGCACACGAGAATACCGGCACCGCTGACCAGAAGAGGGAAGCACATGGCGGAGAAATCATGGTCCTTCCCAGGCTGAGAAAGAGCCGAGATCACAAGGGCCGCGCAGGTCGACTCGGCAAAAGAACCGAACAGGTCAGAACCCATGCCAGCAATGTCACCCACATTGTCTCCCACGTTGTCAGCAATTACCTGAAAATACACGAAAGATGGATTAATGTTGATCAAAAGGCTTAATAAAAACTTTTAAAACGCAACCTGATCGCAGTACTTACAGCAGGATTCCTGGGATCGTCCTCGGGAATGTTCCTTTCAACCTTGCCCACAAGATCCGCGCCAACGTCAGCAGCCTTGGTGTAAATACCACCACCAACACGACCAAACAGGGCCACAGATGAACCACCAAGGCCGTAACCTGTGATGGACTCGTACAACCCGGCCCAGTCATCGCCGTAATACTTTCTGTACGCAAGAACGGTCAGGAACAACACAAGCAGTCCGTTCGCCGACAGGAGGAAGCCCATGACCGATCCAGCGCGGAAAGCAGCCACGAATGCTGCAGGAATTCCCTTCCTGGCTTCCAAGGTGGTCCTTGCGTTAGCGTCTGCAACGAAAATAAGAACATGCACACGTGACGTTATCGATAAGCTTAAAAAAAATCATCAGTGCCAGTGAAACTGCAAATTACAAAGCACTCACAAGTAGCAATTTTCATGCCGAGGTATCCAGAACCCGTCGATGTCAGAGCTCCGAGGATGAAGGCCAAGGTGCTGAAACCAGCGTTGGCAATACCCTCCTTATTGAAGTTGTCAACAGATCCAAGGAAGAGAAAGATGATCACGGAAAAGCCGCTCATGAAAACTGCCAGGTACTTGTACTCCGTGGTCAAGAACGACTCGGCACCTGCGAAAATTCAGAATGTTAGAATGTCAGGTTTCAGATCGAAGAGCAAATGCTTGTGGTCAAAGATGCATATCATATGTTGTTCAAATCACGTACCCATGGAAATGGCGGATTGGATTTCGGAAACCTGCTGGAGTACAGTGTCTGCAGTCCCATCTTCCAAAAGTCCGTACTGGCCGTCCGGAGCACCGCCAACGCGGATGCGAGAGACCATGAACCATTGGAAAATCGCGAAGAAAATGCCAACAACGGCAGTTGCTGGAATGAAGACATTTAAAAACGTTTCAGGAAGAGCTCCATGAGCATGCTTAGAGACCTCTGTCAGGACAGCGGCAGCGCCCTCCATGGTCAGCGGCGTCTGCAGAAGAAGCGTGCCTGAGAATTTCTGGAAGACCAGCAATAGCAAGCACACAACAATAGATAGGACCGTGCCCCAGCTTACTAGTTTCAGGATCCCTGAAACAAGCTGCAGCACCCAAGCCAGCCCGCGGAAGCAATTGGGGGGAAGCACATGCGGACACATTTCTAACAGGCGGCTCAGGGAATGTTCCTGGCTGGCCCAGATACCTTGGGATTCCACGTCTGAGCTGGCTGCTGACACGTATGCAACTGGATTTTTATTGGGGAAGAGATTGCCGCGCAGTCTCCACGTATGAAAATGCCGAACAGCATGCGTGCCCCCCCCTGTTTCGGCTGATGAAGCATCCCTCCTCGATTTTGACCCTTGCATTATCCTAACCAGAAACATTTTCATGGTTATTCATTCTCAGATGTTTCTCAGTATACCTTCATTTCTTTCTTATGTCATGACAAAACTTGTCATGCTAGCTGAATAATTTCTACTACCAGGGATAGCATTATCGATTTAATGACGTTACCAGAGACTTTTTTTTGCTCTCATAGAGCGATCAAGTTGCCATCACGAATATATTAATCTATTACGGTAATACTGCTTGTTACAATCCACGGCATGCACATACTTGTCAAAGTGTATTTGTCAAACTTGGTAGGCTAGGTTAGGGTGTGGTATTTCTACCCTTTCTTGCCATACAGGAGTACACATTCTTGTCTTGCCAGTCAAATTCGGTAAATGTGATATCGGTAATCCCTCTTCATCATGCGGAATTCTTGCTGTGTGCGTAGTCTTGGAGTATGAGGCTTTAGGGTTGATATGGAGAGGGAGAGGGGCTTCTCCACCCCGGACTTTTGGCCATGTTGTACGATGCGAGCTTGGCAATGCTGTATCATGCTAGCTTGGCAATGCTGTACAATGCTTTACATTCTTACAGTACACACATCATGTGTAACGAGTTACCGAACGGCGGCTATACATGTGAAGCCAGGCCAGAAGGTGTAGTACGCAAGGCAGCCACTGTGGAAGCCAGCTGCTCAAGAGCTAGATTCCTGATAAGGCATGACGATGGGGCTTGAGCCGTTGCTCCCGCACCTGACCCACCCACTCTCCCAACCCCGTTGCTGCTGCGTCCGTTCCACCACCGCGCCCCACCTACACCAGAATTCTGACCCCTTGACCTCACAGAGTTGCTTTGGGGAGGAATGCCTTGGCTGCTATCACGACCTGGCTCAAACAGAGGAGAGCTTGTTGCATGTAACAGTGAGACAGCCCCTGCTCGTGACGCAGCAGCCAGTGGTGCCACTGCTTCTGTGCCTGTGACCCAGCTTGCTGTGGTCCCAGTCACCCACCCTGCTGCTGTCCCAGACGGCCAGTCTGCCGCAGCTTTGGTCCCCACATGGCAATCTGATGCTGCGGGTGGGACAGCCATGGGGTCTCTGCACATGGGACAGCACACTACATGTGATGGCATCGCACTGCCACGAACAGCAAACCAATCAGCAGACCCAGCAGCAGCAGCAGAAGTGGAAGGGGCAGAAGGTGCAGCAGCAGCAGTACGTGTGGAGTTGGCGTGGAAACGCATACCAACAGCACCATCTACAGGCTTGGAAGGCGAACAGGAATGGTGCGCCAGGTGGCTCATGCAGGCGGAGCATATCACATGGCCCCTGTGACACTGTGATGTGGGGGGGATGGAATCGGCAAATGGACGAAGTAAAGATGTGGGAAGAGAAAGTTGAAAAGAGGCGGAGGAGAGAAGACATATTGCCACTGGGTCTACCTGGTAGATGGGAGCACACAGCACCAAGAGGAAATGGAATGGCAAATGGACGCCTAAAATGAGCTGCAAAGAGAGGGGTGGCAAACGCGTGTCGTCACTGGGTCTACCTGGTAAATGGGAGCAGACAGCTCCATGCAGCACACGGGGCACTCCAGAAGCTCCTCCACTGCTGCCCACAGCTGATCCGCTGCTGACTCACCCACCGTCACGTCAGCACAGGGCCTCCCATGGCCCCTCCACCTGCCGGACCACGTGTCATCTGGATCGCATCCGCTCTCGTCTCCTGTGAAGCACGTGTGGTCTTTAAAACACCTGGTGTCATCTTTGCAACACATATCATCTCCATGGTACGTGGCATCTCGGTGTGCACCAAGCCTTTGGCCACCTCCACCATCAGAATCTGCATGCGCCTTCTGACCCAAGCAAGAGGGCATACAAGTTTCACCAGCACTTCCCGAAGCGTCAGCAGCGCAGTCACTAGCACCGGCAACACCACAACCGTCGCCCCTCTCCCCCTCTCCCACGCCCTCAGTCCCTTTCAAATGCCTACCACCACCCGCTCCGGCTGGCTTGGCTTGGCTCATCATCTCCGCTACTATCCCCCCAGATACATTTTTCTCCTGTCTGTTCCCCACCGACGCTTTGGAACACCGCACCAAGCCCAAGCCTCGGCTGCGTCTCTTCCAACCCTGGAATCCCCTCGGGCCCAGGCCAGGTTCGGATGGCCTTGCTGTGAGCCTGCGCCTGGGACCCAGCCCTCCTGCTTCTCCTGCTGCCTCTGCCGCTTCTTCTGCTTCTTCTGTTCCTGCCACTACACGTACGGGCGGTTCTGTTCCTGCTTCCCCTGAACTCGCCGCTCCCCCCTGTGCTCTGACGCAGTTGCTAGCTCTATTGACGTCAGCAGCTGGAGCAGAGCCGTCAGCTCGAGTGACGTCATCAGTTCGAGTGCACCGCTCTGCAATCTGTGCTGCATGCGCTCCAGCTCCTGCCCTATCATCATCGGTTTCTTCCCTCCCTTCCCCTCCTCCTGCCGTCTCCTTCCCGCCTCCCGCCCTCCACCCCTCCCCTACCACCTCACCCACACCTGCCGCTCGTCCCTCCGACATCACTCCCCCCTCCCGTCCCCTACCCCTCTCCGCAGCCCCTCCGTCATCCCCGGTTCCTGATTCTACCGCAGCTGCTCCCCCTGGAATCTCTCCAGTAGGCCTCTCTGCTCTACCAGCAGGTCCCTGATCGTACGGCTGCGATGCACTGCCGCACGATACGTCGCCAACGAAACGCGCTGCGTCAACGTGATGAGGGTCTGACGTGGAAGGGACTGGTTGCGTGTGACTGACGCTTTCCAGATTATGGCCTGCTCGACCGCCGTGAGAATCATCTGCGCATTCGCGACCATTGCCGTCTTTGACGTTAACGTTAACGACTTTCTCCAACCCGTCCGCCGCAACCTCACTGATCACCCCGGCGGCGTCGTCGTCGCTGTCGCCGTCCTCGTGATTCAGAGGCGGGAGGAAGAAGCGTACCATGTTCCAGTCGAACCAGCGCTCTGCAGGTACAGAGAAGACAAGGCACTGAGACTATGGTATGAGAAGAACACGGCACTGCGACTCAGACTGCGGCATACACCAAGCTGTATATCTCAATCGATGAACAAGCATACGATGCTCCGTTGTGCCTGTTGACGGACGCAAAATACCCACATTTCGGCATGCCTCAATCTTGGCTCAGAGTGGCTTAACCGCGTTTGTGAGTTCCTCGGCTTCTGGTAGCCGCTGGTTTACAAAAGGAAAACAGGATATATTCGAAGAACTTCACTCGGCGTGTGATGTGACAGGTGTGACCCAGAAGACGTCAGGTCACGTCCGTGACACGTCATTGGGGCCCTGGCAGGAGACAGGCTGCGCTGCCAATCGGAACGGGATTCGCTGCCCTGATTCTGATGACAGTAGCGAGATATTCGACGGGGACTGTCACGACCCACATGCGATTGCAGCCAAACTGACAAATCGAGAATCTACAGCTTCTGAGACGAGGCAGGTAAGGAAAATAAAACATTTTATTATAGTGAGGACCACAAAGCTTACGCTCTAGAATTATTTTCTGCAATTGTAATGACCTACCACTAGGCTCAAAACTGAATGAACGGGAATGAATGAATTATATGAGGTGCAGAATGTAGAAAACCGTGCTAAGAAGAAAAATTGAGATGCTCGTCACTCTGCTCTTCACTCGCTTGACATGCCAGTGCCAGTGCCACTGGAGTTCGCCCCTTCATATGAGCTGTGAAGCTTCAGCAGCAGCAGCAGCACCACACACACCACCACCAAGGTACACACAACCACAGCCACCACCTGCAGTGCTGTCAAGCCCACATCACCAGCGCCACTGCCCAATGACCCCCCAGAATTACCGTTGCTGCTACAAGTTCCACCACCAGTGCTGCTGCCAGTAGCACCAGAGTTGCAGCTTGCGCTGCTGCTGCCGCCCAGTAGCGGGCGGCGTCGCTTGACTGATAGCTGCCAGCCGACCACGCGACGGTGGGCTTCGTCGTCCTCTTCCTCGGTCATGGGAGGAGGGGCCGGCGAGGAGGCTACGGGCCAGAAGGAGTGGAAGCGACGGAAGCGACTGTTGCTGCCGTTGTTATTGGTGGTATTGCAGGCATTGAAATGAGCAAGGCCCTGAAATCAAAAGGCAGAAGGTATGAAGCGGCGGACGGAGGGGACGGACGGAGGGGACAGGTGGAGAGGAGAAGAGATCACAAGAGTGAGTTTCAGAGACCAACAAGCTGGGAAGACAAGAAGGAAGATCCTGCTGGGAGGCATAACAGAACAGAAAAGTGCGCACAAGTGATGTAAGGACAGACAGAGCAGTCAACATATGTCTCCAAGGCACTGCACAATCATTCACACTCACCAATTCAAGGTCAGCCACAGTGAGACATGACAGGCTTCCAAGCTTCAACTCCGGACCTGCTGCCACAACACCTCCCCCACCTCCCCCTCCTCCGACTCTGCCTTCCCCTGCTCCTGCCACTCCCCCGCCATCACTGTCACTCTCAGCGCACTTGCCCCTACTGCCCGCCCCACCAGCACTGCCGCAGTGCTGCCTTCCACAGGCCTGGCACCACACGTGCTTCTCCCCCCTCCCCTGCTCCTGGCTCTGCTCTCTGCCCCGCTCCATCCCCTGCTGGAACTGCTGCAGCAGAAATGCCACCCATTGAACGGCCCCACGTGGGGGAGGGCGGGGTATTGCGGCGGGGGGAGGCAATAGGGGGTGGTGCGCAGTAGGGGAGAGCAGCTGCTGATGCGGAGCGTGTGGTTGGGACGGCGTGTCACATGCTAGGGGGTTCAATATACGGTCTGATTGCGGAGTGAAGTTCAACGCTGGTGGCTGCATTGGTGGCGGATGGGTCAAGGTTGGGTAATCAGCTGCTGCCGCTGCTCCTGCTGCTGATGCGGCTCCTGCTGCTTCCGCCCCCAAGGCAGCGGCAGGAAGGGATGAAAACGAAGAGCCTCCTTTCCGCCGGCCAACACCCGTTCCTGTTGTGGCATCTCTCGCCACACACACTCTCACTGCAGCAACAGCTTGGTGGTCTGCTCTTAACTGCAACGGAACCCTCTCTCTCTCGGCAGCGGCACCCACATCGTCCCTCTCCCCTTCACTCTCGGACAAGTAATCAACGCACCTTTTCCCCACGCATGCTCCGCCCCCTTCCTCCTCCTCTTCCTCCTCTTGACCCTCCCCGTCTCCCACTCTACTGCCTTGCATCCATCTGCCTGCGACTGAGGTGGCGGATGGTGGACTGCTAGTACCCGCATTCAACCACTGCAGTAAATGGGAGGGCATAGAAACAGCAGCAGCAGAAGCAGCGGCAGCTGCTGCAGGCGCGCCAAACACCCCTGCAGCAGTCCCTGGTGGTGGTCTTGACCCACCCCTGCTCTCACTCCCACCTGCTCTGGTTCCGCTAACAGGATGTGCTCCCACTGTTTCTCGCCATGCGCAATTCTGCTCCTGTTCCTGCTGCTGTTGCCGCCACTGCCCTTTCCCCTCTCCCGCTTCACAACGCGACCTCCCATCCCTGCTTACAGTATCTACGTCAGAGGTCCAAACTGACCCACTGTGCCCCACTTTACTCCCACCCTGGTCTGGCACTGCTGTCGGCAGCAGTCCCCCGATGAACTCACGCCCCCTACAATCACCCGCCCCTCGCCAGCTGTTAGGTATGGGCACATCGGGTTTTCTTATAGCGAGCGGGCGCAGTTGCAGCTCTTGCGGGGAAATGACGGAGGGCGGAGGGGCAGACGGGGCGGAGAGGAAACTAACCAAGTGATCTGACGTAATCTGGTCCCTGCTGTTACTGTTGATATTGTTGCTGCTGCTGCTGCTGGTACCACTTCTACTGACGTAGCTGCTGCTGTTGCTGTTGCTGCTGTTGTAACGGGTGCTGGTACCAACGGCCCGAGAGACAGAGCCAAAAAAATTCGACGACAGCGAGGATAACAGCAGCGACGGTTGCGATGAATCCGCAGCAGGAGCGCCGTTTCCAGGAAAATACGCGGGACCTGCGCGCTGAGTGGCCTTCCCCGGCGAGGACGATTGGCGGACGGCGGAATCCACCTGCGCGAGCTGCGCGCGGATGGCGGAGATGAACTGCTGCCTCCGCGCCTGCGCCTCCTGCGGTCGCCCCCCGCTCGCGCGCTCCGGGCAGCGGAGAGACGCGGCGGAGGAAGCGGCATCGCGGAGCACAGCGCGCTCAAACTCCTGAAGCTGCTCGGGGGGTAGAAGAGGAAAAGGGAAGGAACGGAACGGGGGTAAAATGGACGAACGGACGGGGATGAAGGGTCACTTATTAACACACAAAAACGTGAGACGAGAAGATGGAGATTGATCGAATTAATATCGGCCACTCTTAACTAACTTGCACAGGATGCAAATAAGCACGTGCCTGCATGGCTATTCCGTACCTGCCATTTCAAGGTATCGCATGCACACAAGAGCACGAGCCTCGCGCCCTCCTCGTCCACCCTCGCTGACCCGCCGCCTCCTGACCCGGCGGCATCAGCCGTCGCGAGCTGCTGCCATTGGTGGAAACTGGATCGCAGCCTGCTTACGCATCGCGGCAAGAAGAGGAGAGAGAAATGCTCCAGCCTAAGAATAAGCATGACTGAACGTCCAAATAATTGCTGAATTAAGGCCGATAACCTATTTTTGAAGATTAACATAGACGGAAACCGGGCCAGGAATGATACACCACGAACGTGGCGACAGAGACCATATGCCTACGCGTATGAGAAAATGCAAGGAAGGCGTGCAACAAGGCTCGATCAGCGTACCTGTCTGCTGAGTCCTGCACCTCCTCCGCTGCCAGGAAGAGAGGGTCGGCCTGCCAGCTGCTTAGCATGGCCATAACGACGAGTCTCTGCTAATGCTACAAAAACATAGACAACCTAAAATAGCTTGTAAGCAGTGCTATCTATTCGACGATGGCCATGAAAACAGTTGACGTGGAATGATTACTAGCTATCGTTTCTGGACTACACCAACAACTACTAATCCGCTCTGCCAGTAAGTCAGGATAGATAAGGAAAAGCCAGCTCTAAGGAGGATCCCAGGGTCAAGGAACCTAAGAAAGGTCAAGAACAGGTCTAGGAACAGCCAACCTCCCAAAACCAGTCCGAACCGAAGGCTGTTGCGTGCACGTTGGAAGTCGTGAAGTACTGTATCTCCCAGGCTCAAGTCGACCACCCATGGTTGTTTCAAGTTGACGGAGTTTCTGAGGTGATCTACAGTGCCAGCAGTGCAGTGCACTGGGCAGGCTTCAGTAATGGCCGCACAAGCGGAGCAGTATCTTTGAAGTGCCTGAGGCTGTTGGGATATTGCAATTGTGCGAGAGCGGTTTCGCTTGACGAAAAGGGTGACGAGCTGTCTAAGTTTTCGCAAAGACGCTCGCAAAGACTGCATGATCCCGATGAAGCAATCCCAGGAAAACCGCGTCTGTGACAGACGTGTTTCTGCGGTTGAGCGGCATTCGCCAATCGCACCGACCCTCTCCAAAATACATTTTCAGATAACTATCCTGCGAAGTATTTCGGTATCGATATATACCAACTGCCTGTGTGTAATATAATCGAGGGATGTTCTGACGTGGTTTGCCCGCTGGTTCGCTCGAAGTGCTGCTCAGGTCCAGAGATTCGTGTAGCCAGTTGATCAGCCAGTTAGCTAGGTTCCCCTGACACATATCTACGGCCTATTAGCTAGGTCCTCGACTCGAGTACATCATACGTGCTTTTGCGACTTGCGGCCTAGCTGCGGTGATTATCTATTGTGCAGTCAGCGTCTCGCACATCAGCATAGTAGGTCCACTGTGCCCGTGCTCACTGCCAAGGCCGCAGCAGAGAATCGTGTTCCCCTTTTTGTAACATACAAAACGGTAGCCTGCAGCTTCTCGGATCCATATTGGTTGTTCTATGCGTACTCTCGCTACTGACTGACGATTAAGAAGCTATTTTGAGGCTCAGATCCATCACGGTGACCCTTCAATTGCGCGGTTCAGGCATCCTGGCTACATGCACCCTCTATTGACCGTTGAGAAGCACCCGAAATGCGCAGAGGTGAGAGAAGGTCTGTCGTAAACATGACTAGCATCGTACGTCTGGAAGTTTCAGCTATGAGGTGTTCTAGTTTGCCAGGGTATTGATCGTAAGGTATCCCATGACTGGCCTGGTGATTGATTCATGAACTTACTACATCGAATTGGTGTGCTCAGAGCATACAGTTTTGCCTGCTCGCCTGGTCATGTAGTTACATCAAATTCGCCGGTTCCACCGTTTCCTCGTGCAGCTAATCGAGAAGCTGAAGCGATGCCACGAGGAGCACCCCATTGCCAAGTTCTGGAACGTGTGCAGCGGCATTAAGGTGGAGCTGGACGCGTGCTTCAGACAAGAGGTAATGCATATGTTACCACCTTAATAATCCACATGTCAGCACCTTCTGTAGAATGTAAGAAGTCATGCAGGCTGCAGAATAAAGGCTGCGTGCCCGTGTTGTACATACCATGCCTGTCTTCCTTTCGCCCTCTCTTGTGCATCTGAGCCTGGCTTCCCTTCCCTGTCTCTAGCTGTCTCTTATGTAGGTATGCAGTAAGTGGAGTGCAGAACATCTATCCTCAAGGCCAACAGGGAAATTAATCTTGATCAATCCAAACTGCAATTTCCCTGTCTCCTGCTATCCCTCTCGTGTTGAGTGCAGAAAGTGGAGCGCAGAACCGTGAATCTCAAGGCCAGCAGGGAGTTTAGGGAAAGGCTGAGGGAGCAGAAGGCAGCAGATGAAGCAGCAGGAGTGCCCAGATGGACTGAAACACTGAGGCAGCAGGAGGGATCTAAATCATGAGCAGCAACGGCGTTTCTGCAGGGTAGAGACCTCCCTGCTGTTGAATATGCTCTCATTGCACCACCCACTGTCTTATATTGAATTAGTGCGATGTATCTACTATGGCAGTCCTTCAAGAATTTGGGCTTCCCCCTTCCATAGCATGTTATTGTCGATATTCTGAACCTTCTCCCATGGATGCAAAAATCTTAAGGGTACCATGCAGCCGCTATGAAGCATCGTGTGAAGCACTGCAGCACCCATGTACACCTTTAGTTGCATCTCAGCTCCACACAGTTAACACAAATTCACAACCCCACGGCCACTATAGAGCGCACTGTACACAGCAGCGGGTCATCGGAATCACGGAGGGGAGTGCTGCTGCTGGTGCCGAGCCTCCCAGGCTCGGGTGGTGTTTCGTGGGAGTGGGGAGGGGCACAGCTGAAGCCCATGCCGATGGGTGGAGGTGGTGGGAGTGAGTGTTGTGGCGGCAGATGCATGAGAGCATCTAGCAGTTGTTGCCTGTGATCTGCTGGGGGATATAGGGAAAGAGGGGAGAGAGAGGGTGGGGAGTCAGGGGCTGAGGTTGGTAGGATAGAGGGGAACAAAGGGTGGATGCAAGGATGGGGTGGCAAGGAGAGCTTAAATGCCTGGTACGGGTGGGTTGAGGCTGATGCAAGGGTGCAGGCTTCATTGCGGGCAAACACACACGTGAAACACACAAGGGTGAGGATGCACTTTCAGTCAGCTTCTCATTCGAAAACAAACATCAATACCTGAAGACACCGAAACCGCTTGCTTGTTAGGTTCTTTGTTTGTCTGCTTGTTTGATTTCTCTCATGATACTAAGACGGAATGATCATACCTGGGAGGAGGCAGAGCAGGCGAGGCATGTAGGAGGAGAGCAGCGGCAGGAGGGAGGGTTGCGGGTGGAGGGAGAGAGAATGGAGGAGACGGAGGAGGGACGAGGAGATGAGGGAGAGGTCACAGGCCCTGCATGGGGACGATAGGATGATGTGAGAGTGGGAGTTGGGGCAACACAACGCAACGTGAAGCCGCATCGAAGCAGCATGTGAAGCTGGGCGGTGTGTGTGCAACGTGGGCTGCATTGCAGCCCAGGAGACAAGAGGCCTACACATGACAGCTGTAGCATTACTTGCGAACCACACCCACCACCATCCCTCCATCCACCTTCCCTTCAACTGCTGGTAACATACACATTCCCTTCCACTCTACCACCAGCCACAGCAGCTGCCGGTAACCCAGTTACTGCAACAGCACGCAGCACCCTCCACCTCACCTGTATGCATGCAGTAGCATTCGCTCTAGCAGCCTCAGTACCGCATCCACCACCATTCCCCCATCCACCTTCCCTTCCACTCCACCAATGGCCGCAGCCGCTGCTGGTAACGAGGGAGAGTGGGGGAACGGGCAGCAGTGGAGAGCGATGCAGAGGGGTTTCTGGAGGAGGGCTAGTCTGGCTGGTTGCTGTGCTGCTAATGACTCTATCTCCTGCAGCACTCCCATCATTGCTTCCACATTCCCCCTTTCTCCTGCGCCTGCTGCTGCAGCAGTGCCAGCAGCAGCAGAGGCATCACCGTCTGACAACCACGATTCGTCTTCAACTGAAGCGCCACCTGAGGAGGCTTGCAGCACACCAACCAGCCGTGCACTCAACCCCACCCATTTCCCTAGCGACGACGTGTCCCCTTCCTCTCCTTCACCCTCTCTTTCAGCCCCTTCAGGCCCTCCGGCATCCAGTGTTGCAAGCAGCAGCTTCAGCTTCTTCACCTTGCCAAAGTGCTTCGCTGCGTGCGCCAACGCCCCGCCCCTGTGCGCGCGCACCAGGTCTAAGCTCCTAAGATGGGAGCCTGTGTGCTGTGTGTCTGTGTGCGTGTGAGCATGCATGGCATCATTACCCATGTGCCTGTGCGCATTCATGTCAGCGGCAGCAGCAGAGTAGGAGCAGCAGCGGAGGAGGAAGTCAAACAGCTGGGCCACGAGCCTCACCACAGCGGGCTTGTCCCTCAGCCTCAGCGTCAGCAGAAGGTCCAGATACGGCTGCACAACCACTGCCAACACATCGCTGCTGCTGCTGCTGCTGCTGCTGCTGCTGCTGCTGCTGGCAGTGACGCTGGTCGGGGTGGTGAACCATGGAATGGTTCTGCTGGTGGTGGGGGCGGCGGCAGCAGCGGTGGGAGTGGTAGTGGTAGTAGCAGTAGGGGTGGTGGAGGAATGGTTGTACAGTGTAAGCAGGGAGGGCTGGAGGGCGGAGAGCAGCACGAGGGCAGAGGAGAAGGCGTTGACTGCTGCTGACTTGAGCGGCTGAGAGGAGCAGGTCACCAGCGGGATGAGGTCCTGGGGTGTGGGGCGAAGAAACGGGGCACACGAGCAGGGGAAAGGGGAAGTGTTGGTGTAAGCGACTGGAACGAGCATGTTGCTAGTGGGATGCGGTCCTGGGGTGTGAGGGACACGAAAGGGGCGGGTGGGGGGGAAGGAAAGAAGGGTGAGAGAGTATTGCTGCTGAGTGACTAGGACGAGCAGGTCAGCAGAGGGATTAGGTCCTGAGTGCACCTGTGACTGGGTTCACAGATAACCAAAGGAATGAGGACTTGGGGTGTGGGGCACAGTAAGGGGGTACAAGTGGGCTAGGGGGGAACCAAGGTCTCACCTGCAGCTGTGCTGCCAGCATGGGCAGCAAGGGAATGAGAAGCATGGGATGAGCCACTGCCATGCCACGCAGATACAGCAATGTGCTTGCTGTCTTCCTCTCCCTCTCCTTCTCTTTCTCCACCTCCTCTTCCTCCTCCAACTTCCGTTTCTTTCCACTCTCCCTCTCCCCCTCCCCTCCCTTCTCTCCCCCCACTCCTTCCCCTCCCACCCCTGTCGAAACATCAGCACCCAATTTGGTTTCCTGCCCGGAAGAAGTTTCGGGCAGGCAGGACTGAACGAGTTGCTGGAGAGCGCGGACCAATGAGGAGAGAGTTTCAGATGCCCGGGCGTATCTTTCAGGGACAGCCCGAGACGCCACACGACCCTTCCAATCGGCCAGCGGCTCAGGAAGGTGCCTGGAAAGTGCATCTGGTACTGTGCAGTAGAGGCCTGCGAGAAGCTTCCATGCAGCTTCTGCCATGAAACGATGGGTTTGATTGCCCTGCTGGTTGTTGCACTGCTGCTGCTCAGTGAGTCGACACCTGAGAAAACGTGCGGGAGGGAAAAGAACACTCAGGAACGAAGAAATAACAATTAGAAGAGAAATAATTACCATGGCCGGGATTCAAGCAAGCACCTGCCGAAGATATTCTGGGGGGTCCTAAAGGAAGCAAAGAAGCAAAGAAGGAAGCAAGGAAGCAGCACTCACAGCTCATACACAATCGCCCAGCTTGCACGAGTGCTGCTGCCACCACCACCACTACCGCTTTCACCACTTTCAGCATCCCAACCACTGGCATAACCGGCAGAAGCATCAACAGCATCAACAGCATCAGCAGCATCAACAGCATCAGCCGCTTCCAGGAAGCCACCTGCTCTCGTCAACACCTGCACCAGCATCACCTCCCTTTCATCCACTCGCCTCCTCTCCTCCTCCTGCTCCCTCTTTTCCTCCCCCTCCCCTTCCCCTTCTCTCAATCCTGCACCTCTCCACACTCCCCAAATTCCTCCTCCATCTCCCCTGCTTCCCTCTTCATGCTGCTTTGGCGCCTCCATTTGACAAACGGCATGCTCAGTCAGCCAATCAGAAGCTGCCAGCTCAGCAGCAGCGATCTGAGCGAGCCCAGCTGCCTCCTTGGATGTCAAAGCGAAAACGGATGGCTGAGATTGCACCGTACCGAGCTGGTACGATTGACCACCACTCCCGCCTGCACCCACCATACCTCCCCCCGTACCTCTCTCCAGGGCACTTGCAATGAACCCCAGAGCTGCTTGCGCTGATTCCCGAACAGCCCATACACTCCACACCTCTTGCCCACCTTCTGCCCCCCTCACATCCTCTCCAGCAGGTAACTTTGAACCGTGCCCTCGTAATACTGAGGGTAAGTTGCAGAGCGCCCCTTGCCGGCAGAGAAAGGCGGCGAGACTGAAAACGGCGGCATCAGGCAGGCGTGGTTCAGAGAGGGAGGCATACGCCGCATGGAGCACGCGAGGTAGGAGCAGGAGACGCGGAGAGGGTGAACAGGAGCGAGTGTGAT
This sequence comes from Closterium sp. Yama58-4, assembly GCA_947470075.1. Lineage (NCBI taxonomy): Eukaryota > Viridiplantae > Streptophyta > Zygnematophyceae > Desmidiales > Closteriaceae > Closterium > Closterium sp. Yama58-4. Next base: position 762,169 of record CANIUD010000214.1, read on the forward strand.
TGCGACCGCGAGTCTGGCTGTGATTGTGCTTGTGGCTGTGAGTGTGGGTGAGAGAGAGGAAGGAGCGGAAGCTGGGGTGCGAGGCGGAGGGGTCGAGCAGCAGCAGTGCTTCCAGCACAGCTATTGCCTTTGCTTCGTCCTCTGCTGTAGGGAGCGCGCTATCCTCCTTGCCTCGCTGCAAGCCCTCATGCTCCTCCTCCTGCCCTGCATGCTCCCCCTTGCGCTGTCCACGCTTCTCCTCCTCTTCCCCACTTCCCACTGCTTCCGCCTCTCTCCCATCCGCCCCACGTGCCTCCCCTGCAGTAGCGGCTTCATCCCCCTCCTGTATCCCAACAAGTCCTTCCAACACGCGCACTAGCCGCCCCTCTAACTCCCGCAAGCCACCCTCTTCACCCTCCTCCCTCGCTTCCTCCCTTCCTCTGCTCACTTCTCTCGCAGTCTTTGGGCCTATCCCGCTTGTCCCTCCTTCCACTCCTGGCTCACGCCTCCCCGCACCCAGTAAGGCTGCCTGCACTGCGTGCTGTAGCTGGGCTTTGAATGCAGAGAGAGGGAGAGCGAGGAGGGTGGAGAGGAGAAAAGGGGACGAGAGCAGCATGCTGCTTGGCTGAACCGCTCCCTCTCCTCTTCCACCTGTTGCTTCTGCTTCTGCTGCTGTCACAGGATCTACCGCTTCTGCTGCTTCTTCTTTCTTTTTGGCTGCTGCTGCTGCTGACGCGTCTTGTGTAGCTGGTACCGGCCCCACCGTGTCCCCTGCATCTGTTTCCATCGCCTCTCTTAATCCTCCTCCAATTCCTCCTTCCGCTCCTCCCCCTTCTACTCCTTCCGCTAATCCTCCTGCATCGGATTCCGGAGTGAGACTCTCCTTCCCTCCTCTACCATCCACATCCATACCTCCTCCTCCAACTCCATCTCTTTCACCTCCACCTAATCCACCTCTACCACCAACTCCTCCCACCTTATCCCTACCATCTTGCCCCTCCGCCCTCCATCCTTCACCAAACCGCAGTGCTTGCTCCTTCGTCACAAGACACAGATCCTCCCCTTTCTCCACCACCTCCTCCCCTCTCCCCACAGCCTCTTCCCTTCTTCCCACCACCTCCGCCATGCCCCCTTCCTCCAGCCGCCCCACACCTCCCTGCACCGCCCCCCCAGTCCCTCTTTTGCACGACACAGGCTTGAGTTGCCACACCCTGGCTGAGGCAGTAGCTGTCACCGCTGCATTGGGGTCATCAGTTGCAGAGCTGGATGCGCCACAAGCAGTGGGTGCTGCTGCTGCTGCCACAACGGACGGAGGCAAAGCAGCAGCAGCAGCAGCAACAAGAGCAGAGGCGGGAGTGATAGGATGCGAGAAGAGCAGTTGATTCAGCCGCTGATACGCGTCCCTTGCTCGCAGCTCAGCAGCTGGCAGCACTGCAGCGTCAGACGCGAGAGGGGGAGCACGAGCGATTGCACTCGTGCTGGGAGCAGCAGCAGGAGCAGGGAGAGCAGGTGAAAGAGCAGTGGTGGTGGGTTGTAATGAGAGAGCAGGATGGGAGGAGAGCAGCGACAGCACATCCACTGCTGCTCGCACCACCACCAGGGGAATGAGGACGAGCCCAGGAGAGGCAGGAGGGAGAGAAGCAGATGCGGCAGATGCATCTGTACCGTCCGTTCGTGCTGCAGCAGACACATCTGCACCGTCCGTGCTTGCAGCAGGTGCAACAGCAGCAGCAGCAGCAGGAGCAGGGGCGAAGAGAACCCACTCTTCACCATCAGCCCTCCTTCCCTCCCTTATCCCCTTCCATACTCCCTCCTCCACCCCCTTGCTCATCCCCCCTGCCATCCCTCCCTCCAGGGCCTCTCGCAGCACATCACAAAGTACACACACCACGTGCCATGACCCCACGCCCTCTTCTCCCTCCCCCACTCCGTGCCTCTCACCACCCGTTGCGCCTGCCCTCTCTTCTGTCCTCCCCTTCCCTCCGCCCTCTCTCCTCCCTACCACTCTCTCCTCCTCTCCGCCCGCGCTCCTCCTATCCACCTGCATTCCCTCCCCCGCAGCAGCACCATCACAAGCAGCGGCATCATCAGCATTAGCAGCGGAACCAGCAGCAACAGCCCCTTCGCCGCCGTCCCCACCTTTGTTCCCACCTTCCCCCCCTGCCTCTCCTTCCACCTCCATTGCCTCTGCACTCTCCTGCTCCTTTCCTCCCTCCCCATTCCCCTCCCCCCCGGACTCTTGCCCGTCTTCCCCCTCTCCTTGCTCCATCTCTTTTCCCCCATCACCCCCAACCTCCCCTTGGCTTCCCACAGGTGACCAAGGAGGTCGCTCCAACACCTCTTCCCCCTCTCCCTCCTCCCCCCCTTCCTTCCCGTCCTCCTTCTCCCCCTCGCCTTGCCCCTCATCCTCCCGTTCCCCTTCACTTCGCACCTTCTTCCCCTTACCTCCCAGCTCCTCCTCCGCCCTCCTCTTCCCGTCCTCGCCTCCCCTTCCTTCCATGCTCCTCTCTCCCATATCTCCCCCATCCCCCTCACTCCCCTCACCCCCAGCATCTGCCATTTCCTCATCTTCTTCCTCTCTCCTTCCGCCCGGTTCAGGAAGGAGGGGCGGAACGGGGAGGAGCGGCGGAACAGGGAGGGTAGGCGGAAGGAGGAGGAGAGGGGGGAGGGGGGAAAGCAGCTGCCGTGCCAGGAGGGGCCGAGTGCGGATGAGACGCGCCAAGAGGAGGGGGAGATCAAGCGGGGGAAGGGGGAGGACGGAGGATTCGATCTCGTGGGGTGAAGAGACGATGGGGGGAGGGGTGGCGACGAGCGGAGCACGGGCAGCTGCTGGTTGGTTGCTTGCTTGCTCCTCAACCCTTGTGCCTACCCGCTGCTTTCCCTCCTCACCCTCCTTCTCACCCTTCTCACCCTCCTCCTCACCTTCCTTCTCACCCTCCTCACCCTCCTCCTCACCTTCCTTTTCACCCTCCTCACCCTCCTCCTCAGCTCCCTTCTCACCCTCCTCACCCCCCTTCTCACCCTCCTCACCCCCCTTGTCACCCTCTTTCTCACCCTGCTTTTCAACCTCCGTCTCACTCTCTTTCTCACCCTCCTTCTCACCCTCCTCACCCTCCTTCTCGCTCTCCTTCTCACTCTCCTTCTCACCCTCCTTCTCACTCTCCTTCTCACCCTCATGCTCCTCTTTCACCTTCTCCCCTCCTTCCGCTCTTCCACCATCCCCTCCCTCCTCCTCTCCTTTCGCACCCCCTTCCTTCTCCTCTCCACCTTTTTCTTCCTCCGCAATTTCCTTCTTAGTATCCTCCTCTCCCTTCTCTTTTCTCTCTACCTCCTCTAAATTATCATTTCCCTCCTCTCCTCTCTTCCCTTTCTTCTCCTCTTCTCCCTTCTCGCTCCCCTCCTCCTCCCCCATCTTCTCACCCACCCCCACTTTGCTATTCCCAACCTTCTCCTCCACCTCCCCACCGCCAACTGCCGTCTCCTCTCCCGGCTGCTGCCTGCAAGCTTGGTTGCTCTGCTGCGAGCGGTACCAGAAGTGCAGGTATGATGATATGTATGCAACAATCTGGCATAAGAAGCAGCACGGAGAATGGGTGAGGGTTAGCGAAGGGGAAGGGTGTTAAGGGGTCGGGGAAGTTACCGGTTGTTAGGGAAAAAGTCATACAAAAATCAGTGCAGTGCGCATCACAGCACGTCACCTGAAGCAGCAGGCCAGCAGCAGGACAAGGTTACAAGGCACCCTTAGTTAAAAAAAAAAAAAACAAGGATTGACTCAGTTAAGGTTCACCCCCGAATTAAGGTTCACCCCCGGATTAAGGTTCGCCCCCGGATTAAGGTTCGCCCCCGGATTAAGGTTCGCCCCCGGATTAAGGTTCGCCCCCGGATTAAGGTTCGCCCCCGGATTAAGGTTCGCCCCCGAATGAAGGTTCGCCCCAGATCAAGGTTCGCCCCCGGATCAAGGTTCGCCCCCGGATCAAGGTTCGCCCCCGGATCAAGGTTCGCCCCCGGATCAAGGTTCGCCCCCGGATCAAGGTTCGCCCCCGGATCAAGGTTCGCCCCCGGATCAAGGTTCGCCCCCGGATCAAGGTTCGCCCCCGGATCAAGGTTCGCCCCCGGATCAAGGTTCGCCCCCGGATCAAGGTTCGCCCCCGGATCAAGGTTCGCCCCCGGATAAAGGTTCGCCCCCGGATCAAGGTTCGCCCCCGGATCAAGGTTCGCCCCCGGATCAAGGTTCGCCCCCGGATCAAGGTTCGCCCCCGGATCAAGGTTCGCCCCCGGATCAAGGTTCGCCCCCGGATCAAGGTTCGCCCTCGGATGAAGGTTCGCCCCCGGATTAAGGTTCGCCCCCGGATTAAGGTTCGCCCCCGGATCAAGGTAGGTTCACCCCCGGATCAAGGTTCGCCCCCGGATCAAGGTTCGCCCCCGGATCAAGGTTCGCCCCCGGATCAAGGTTCGCCCCCGGATAAAGGTTCGCCCCCGGATCAAGGTTCGCCCCCGGATCAAGGTTCGCCCCCGGATCAAGGTTCGCCCCCGGATCAAGGTTCGCCCCCGGATCAAGGTTCGCCCCCGGATGAAGGTTCGCCCTCGGATGAAGGTTCGCCCCCGGATTAAGGTTCGCCCCCGGATTAAGGTTCGCCCCCGGATTAAGGTTCGCCCCCGGATTAAGGTTCGCCCCCGGATTAAGGTTCGCCCCCGGATTAAGGTTCGCCCCCGGATTAAGGTTCGCCCCCGGATTAAGGTTCGCCCCCGGATTAAGGTTCGCCCCCGGATTAAGGTTCGCCCCCGGATTAAGGTTCGCCCCCGGATTAAGGTTCGCCCCCGGATTAAGGTTCGCCCCCGGATTAAGGTTCGCCCCCGGATTAAGGTTCGCCCCCGGATCAAAGTTCGCCCCCGGATCAAGGTTCGCCCCCGGATCAAGGTTCGCCCCCGGATCAAGGTTCGCCCCCGGATCAAGGTTCGCCCCCGGATGAAGGTTCGCCCCCGGATCAAGGTTCGCCCCCGGATGAAGGTTCGCCCTCGGATTAAGGTTCGCCCCCGGATTAAGGTTCGCCCCCGGATTAAGGTTCGCCCCCGGATTAAGGTTCGCCCCCGGATTAAGGTTCGCCCCCGGATTAAGGTTCGCCCCCGGATTAAGGTTCGCCCCCGGATTAAGGTTCGCCCCCGGATTAAGGTTCGCCCCCGGATTAAGGTTCGCCCGCGGATTAAGGTTCGCCCCCGGATTAAGGTTCGCCCCCGGATTAAGGTTCGCCCCCGGATTAAGGTTCGCCCCCGGATTAAGGTTCGCCCCCGGATTAAGGTTCGCCCCCGGATTAAGGTTCGCCCCCGGATTAAGGTTCGCCCCCGGATTAAGGTTCGCCCCCGGATTAAGGTTCGCCCCCGGATTAAGGTTCGCCCCCGGATTAAGGTTCGCCCCCGGATTAAGGTTCGCCCCCGGATTAAGGTTCGCCCCCGGATTAAGGTTCGCCTCCGGATCAAGGTTCGCCCCCGGATCAAGGTTCGCCCCCGGATCAAGGTTCGCCCCCGGATCAAGGTTCGCCCCCGGATCAAGGTTCGCCCCCGGATTAAGGTTCGCCCCCGGACAAAGGTTCGCCCCCGGATGAAGGTTCGCCCCCGGATGAAGGTTCGCCCCCGGATTAAGGCACGCCTCCGGATTAAGGTTCGCCCCCGGATTAAGGTTCGCCCCCGGATTAAGGTTCGCCCCCGGATTAAGGTTCGCCCCCGGATTAAGGTTCGCCCCCGGATTAAGGTTCGCCCCCGGATTAAGGTTCGCCCCCGGATTAAGGTTCGCCCCCGGATTAAGGTTCGCCCCCGGATTAAGGTTCGCCCCCGGATTAAGGTTCGCCCCCGGATTAAGGTTCGCCCCCGGATTAAGGTTCGCCCCCGGATTAAGGTTCGCCCCCGGATTAAGGTTCGCCCCCGGATTAAGGTTCGCCCCCGAATGAAGGTTCGCCCCAGATCAAGGTTCGCCCCCGGATCAAGGTTCGCCCCCGGATCAAGGTTCGCCCCCGGATCAAGGTTCGCCCCCGGATCAAGGTTCGCCCCCGGATCAAGGTTCGCCCCCGGATCAAGGTTCGCCCCCGGATCAAGGTTCGCCCCCGGATCAAGGTTCGCCCCCGGATCAAGGTTCGCCCCCGGATCAAGGTTCGCCCCCGGATCAAGGTTCGCCCCCGGATCAAGGTTCGCCCCCGGATAAAGGTTCGCCCCCGGATCAAGGTTCGCCCCCGGATCAAGGTTCGCCCCCGGATCAAGGTTCGCCCCCGGATCAAGGTTCGCCCCCGGATCAAGGTTCGCCCCCGGATCAAGGTTCGCCCCCGGATCAAGGTTCGCCCTCGGATGAAGGTTCGCCCCCGGATTAAGGTTCGCCCCCGGATTAAGGTTCGCCCCCGGATCAAGGTAGGTTCACCCCCGGATCAAGGTTCGCCCCCGGATCAAGGTTCGCCCCCGGATCAAGGTTCGCCCCCGGATCAAGGTTCGCCCCCGGATAAAGGTTCGCCCCCGGATCAAGGTTCGCCCCCGGATCAAGGTTCGCCCCCGGATCAAGGTTCGCCCCCGGATCAAGGTTCGCCCCCGGATCAAGGTTCGCCCCCGGATGAAGGTTCGCCCTCGGATGAAGGTTCGCCCCCGGATTAAGGTTCGCCCCCGGATTAAGGTTCGCCCCCGGATTAAGGTTCGCCCCCGGATTAAGGTTCGCCCCCGGATTAAGGTTCGCCCCCGGATTAAGGTTCGCCCCCGGATTAAGGTTCGCCCCCGGATTAAGGTTCGCCCCCGGATTAAGGTTCGCCCCCGGATTAAGGTTCGCCCCCGGATTAAGGTTCGCCCCCGGATTAAGGTTCGCCCCCGGATTAAGGTTCGCCCCCGGATTAAGGTTCGCCCCCGGATTAAGGTTCGCCCCCGGATCAAAGTTCGCCCCCGGATCAAGGTTCGCCCCCGGATCAAGGTTCGCCCCCGGATCAAGGTTCGCCCCCGATCAAGGTTCGCCCCCGGATGAAGGTTCGCCCCCGGATCAAGGTTCGCCCCCGGATGAAGGTTCGCCCTCGGATTAAGGTTCGCCCCCGGATTAAGGTTCGCCCCCGGATTAAGGTTCGCCCCCGGATTAAGGTTCGCCCCCGGATTAAGGTTCGCCCCCGGATTAAGGTTCGCCCCCGGATTAAGGTTCGCCCCCGGATTAAGGTTCGCCCCCGGATTAAGGTTCGCCCCCGGATTAAGGTTCGCCCGCGGATTAAGGTTCGCCCCCGGATTAAGGTTCGCCCCCGGATTAAGGTTCGCCCCCGGATTAAGGTTCGCCCCCGGATTAAGGTTCGCCCCCGGATTAAGGTTCGCCCCCGGATTAAGGTTCGCCCCCGGATTAAGGTTCGCCCCCGGATTAAGGTTCGCCCCCGGATTAAGGTTCGCCCCCGGATTAAGGTTCGCCCCCGGATTAAGGTTTGCCCCGGATTAAGGTAGGTTCGCCCCCGGATTAAGGTTCGCCCCCGGATTAAGGTTCGCCCCCGGATTAAGGTTCGCCCCCGGATTAAGGTTCGCCCCCGGATTAAGGTTCGCCCCCGGATTAAGGTTCGCCCCCGGATTAAGGTTCGCCCCCGGATTAAGGTTCGCCCCCGGATTAAGGTTCGCCCCCGGATTAAGGTTCGCCCCCGGATTAAGGTTCGCCCCCGGATTAAGGTTCGCCCCCGGATTAAGGTTCGCCCCCGGATTAAGGTTCGCCCCCGGATTAAGGTTCGCCCCCGGATTAAGGTTCGCCCCCGGATCAAAGTTCGCCCCCGGATCAAGGTTCGCCCCCGGATCAAGGTTCGCCCCCGATCAAGGTTCGCCCCCGGATCAAGGTTCGCCCCCGGATGAAGGTTCGCCCAAGGATCAAGGTTCGCCCCCGGATGAAGGTTCGCCCTCGGATTAAGGTTCGCCCCGGATTAAGGTAGGTTCGCCCCCGGATTAAGGTAGGTTCGCCCCCGGATTAAGGTAGGTTCGCCCCCGGATTAAGGTTCGCCCCCGGATTAAGGTTCGCCCCCGGATTAAGGTTCGCCCCCGGATTAAGGTTCGCCCCCGGATTAAGGTTCGCCCCCGGATTAAGGTTCGCCCGCGGATTAAGGTTCGCCCCCGGATTAAGGTTCGCCCCCGGATTAAGGTTCGCCCCCGGATTAAGGTTCGCCCCCGGATTAAGGTTCGCCCCCGGATTAAGGTTCGCCCCCGGATTAAGGTTCGCCCCCGGATTAAGGTTCGCCCCCGGATTAAGGTTCGCCCCCGGATTAAGGTTCGCCCCCGGATTAAGGTTCGCCCCCGGATTAAGGTTCGCCCCCGGATTAAGGTTCGCCCCCGGATTAAGGTTCGCCCCCGGATTAAGGTTCGCCCCCGGATTAAGGTTCGCCCCCGGATTAAGGTTCGCCCCCGGATTAAGGTTCGCCCCCGGATTAAGGTTCGCCCCCGGATCAAAGTTCGCCCCCGGATCAAGGTTCGCCCCCGGATCAAGGTTCGCCCCCGGATCAAGGTTCGCCCCCGGATCAAGGTTCGCCCCCGGATGAAGGTTCGCCCCCGGATCAAGGTTCGCCCCCGGATGAAGGTTCGCCCTCGGATTAAGGTTCGCCCCCGGATTAAGGTTCGCCCCCGGATTAAGGTTCGCCCCCGGATTAAGGTTCGCCCCCGGATTAAGGTTCGCCCCCGGATTAAGGTTCGCCCCCGGATTAAGGTTCGCCCCCGGATTAAGGTTCGCCCCCGGATTAAGGTTCGCCCCCGGATTAAGGTTCGCCCGCGGATTAAGGTTCGCCCCCGGATTAAGGTTCGCCCCGGATAAAGGTTCGCCCCCGGATTAAGGTTCGCCCCCGGATTAAGGTTCGCCCCCGGATTAAGGTTCGCCCCCGGATTAAGGTTCGCCCCCGGATTAAGGTTCGCCCCCGGATTAAGGTTCGCCCCCGGATTAAGGTTCGCCCCCGGATTAAGGTTCGCCCCCGGATTAAGGTTCGCCCCCGGATTAAGGTTCGCCCCCGGATTAAGGTTCGCCCCCGGATTAAGATTCGTCCCGGATTAAGGTTCGCCCCCGGATTAAGGTTCGCCCCCGGATTAAGGTTCGCCCCCGGATTAAGGTTCGCCCCCGGATTAAGGTTCGCCCCGGATCAAGGTTCGCCCCCGGATCAAGGTTCGCCCCCGGATCAAGGTTCGCCCCCGGATCAAGGTTCGCCCCCGGATCAAGGTTCGCCCCCGGATCAAGGTTCGCCCCCGGATCAAGGTTCGCCCCCGGATCAAGGTTCGCCCCGGATCAAGGTTCGCCCCCGGATTAAGGTTCGCCCCCGGATTAAGGTTCGCCCCCGGATTAAGGTTCGCCCCCGGATTAAGGTTCGCCCCCGGATTAAGGTTCGCCCGCGGATTAAGGTTCGCCCCGGATTAAGGTTCGCCCCCGGATTAAGGTTCGCCCCCGGATTAAGGTTCGCCCCCGGATAAGGTAAGTTCGCACCCGAATTAAGGTTCGCCCCCGGATTAAGGTTCGCCCCCGGATTAAGGTTCGCCCCCGGATTAAGGTTCGCCCCCGGATTAAGGTTCGCCCCCGGATTAAGGTTCGCCCCCGGATTAAGGTTCGCCCTAAATTAAGGTTCGCCCCCGGAATAAGGTTCGCCCCCCGGATTAAGGTTCGCCCCTGGATTAAGGTTCGCCCCCGGATTAAGGTTCGCCCCCGGATTAAGGTTCGCCCCCGGATTAAGGTTTGCCCCGGATTAAGGTAAGTTCGCACCCGAATTAAGGTTCGCCCCCGGATTAAGGTTCGCCCCCGGATTAAGGTTCGCCCCCGGATTAAGGTTCGCCCCCGGATTAAGGTTCGCCCCTGGATGAAGGTTCGCCGCCGGATTGAGGTTCGCCCCCGGATTAAGGTTCGCCCCCGGATTAAGGTTCGCCCCCGGATTAAGGTTCGCCCCCGGATTAAGGTTCGCCCCCGGATTAAGGTTCGCCCCAGATTAAGGTTCGCCCCCGGATTAAGGTTCGCCCCCGGATTAAGGTTCGCCCCCGGATTAAGGTTCGCCCCCGGATTAAGGTTCGCCCCCGGATTAAGGTTCGCCCCCGGATTAAGGTTCGCCCCCGGATTAAGGTTCGCCCCCGGATTAAGGTTCGCCACCAGATTAAGTTTCGCCCGCGGATTAAGGTTCGCACGCGGATTAAGGTTCGCCCCCGGATTAAGGTTCGCCCCCGGATTAAGGTTCGCCCCCGGATTAAGGTTCGCCCCCGGATTAAGGTTCGCCCCCGCGAATTAAGGTTCGCCCGCGGATTAAGGTTCGCCCCGGATTAAGGTTCGCCCCCGGATTAAGGTTCGCCCCCGGATTAAGGTTCGCCCCCGGATTAAGGTTCGCCCCAGATCAAGGTTCGCCCCCGGATCAAGGTTCGCCCCCGGATCAAGGTTCGCCCCCGGATCAAGGTTCGCCCCCGGATCAAGGTTCGCCCCCGGATCAAGGTTCGCCCCCGGATCAAGGTTCGCCCCCGGATCAAGGTTCGCCCTCGGATCAAGGTTCGCCCCCGGATCAAGGTTCGCCCCCGGATCAAGGTTCGCCCCCGGATCAAGGTTCGCCCCCGGATCAAGGTTCGCCCCCGGATCAAGGTTCGCCCTGGATCAAGGTTCGCCCCCGGATTAAGGTTCGCCCCCGGATTAAGGTTCGCCCCCGGATTAAGGTTCGCCCCCGGATTAAGGTTCGCCCCCGGATTAAGGTTCGCCCCCGGATTAAGGTTCGCCCGCGGATTAAGGTTCGCCCCCGGATTAAGGTTCGCCCCCGGATTAAGGTTCGCCCCCGGATTAAGGTAAGTTCGCACCCGAATTAAGGTTCGCCCCCGGATTAAGGTTCGCCCTTAAATTAAGGTTCGCCCCCGGAATAAGGTTCGCCCCCGGATTAAGGTTCGCCCCAGATTAAGGTTCGCCCCCGGATTAAGGTTCGCCCCCGGATTAAGGTTCGCCCCCGGATTAAGGTTCGCCCCCGGATTAAGGTTCGCCCCCGGATAAGGTAAGTTCGCACCCGAATTAAGGTTCGCCCCCGGATTAAGGTTCGCCCCCGGATTAAGGTTCGCCCCCGGATTAAGGTTCGCCCCCGGATTAAGGTTCGCCCCGGATGAAGGTTCGCCCCCGGATTGAGGTTCCCCCGGATTAAGGTTCGACCCCTCGGTTATTAAGGTAGGTTCGCCCCGGATTAAGGTAGGTTCGCCCCCGAATTAAGGTTCGCCCCTGGATTAAGGTTCGCCCCCGGTATAAAGGTTCGCCCCCGGATTAAGGTTCGCCCCCGGATTAAGGTTCGCCCCCGGATTAAGGTTCGCCCCCGGATTAAGGTTCGCCCCCGGATTAAGGTTCGCCCCCGGATTAAGGTTCGCCCCCGGATTAAGGTTCGCCCCCGGATAAAGGTAGGTTCGCCCCGGATTATGGTATGTTCGCCCCGGATTGAGGTTCGCCCCCGGATTAAGGTTCGCCCCCGGATTAAGGTTCGCCCCCGGATTAAGGTTCGCCCCCGGATTAAGGTTCGCCCCCGGATTAAGGTTCGCCCCCGGATTAAGGTTCGCCCCCGGATTAAGGTTCGCCCCCGGATTAAGGTTCGCCCCCGGATTATTAAGGTTCACTCCGGATAAAGGTTCGGCCCCGGATTAAGGTTCGCCCCCGGATTAAGGTTCGCCCCTGGATGAAGGTTCGCCCCCGGATTAAGGTTCGCCCCCGGATTAAGGTTCGCCCCCGGATTAAGGTTCGCCCCCGGATTAAGGTTCGCCCCCGGATTAAGGTTCGCCCCCGGATTAAGGTTCGCCCAACATTAAGGTTCGCCCCCGCGGAAATAAGGTTCGCCCCCGGATTAAGTTCGCCCCGGATTAAGGTTCGCGCCCCCGGATTAAGGTTCGCCCCCGGATTAAGGTTCGCCCCCGGATTAAGGTTCGCCCCCGGATTAGGTAAGTTCGCACCCGAATTAAGGTTCGCCCCCGGATTAAGGTTCGCCCCCGGATTAAGGTTCGCCCCCGGATTAAGGTTCGCCCCCGGATTAAGGTTCGCCCCCGGATTAAGGTTCGCCCCCGGATTAAGGTTCGCCCCCGGATTAAGGTTCGACCCTCGGATTAAGGTAGGTTCGCCCCCGGATTAAGGTAGGTTCGCCCCCGAATTAAGGTTCGCCCGCGGATTAAAGTTCGCCCCGGAATTAAGGTTCACCCTTAAATTAAGGTTCGCCCCCGGATTAAGGTTCGCCCCGGCCCCGGGATTAAGGTTCGCCCCTGGATTAAGGTTCGCCCCCCGGATTAAGGTTCGCCCCCGGATTAAGGTTCGCCCCCGGATTAAGGTTCGCCCCCGCGATAAGGTTCGCCCCGGATCAAGGTTCGCCCCCGGATCAAGGTTCGCCCCCGGATTAAGGTTCGCCCCCGGATTAAGGTTCGCCCCCGGATTAAGGTTCGCCCCCGGATAAGGTAGGTTCGCCCCCCGGATTAGGTATGTTCGCCCCCGGATTGAGGTTCGCCCCCGGATTAAGGTTCGCCCCCGGATTAAGGTTCGCCCCCGGATTAAGGTTCGCCCCCGGATTAAGGTTCGCCCCCGGATTAAGGTTCGCCCCCGGATTAAGGTTCGCCCCCGGATTAAGGTTCGCCCCCGGATTAAGGTTCGCCCCCGGATTAAGGTTCACCCCGGATAAAGGTTCGGCCCCGGATTAAGGTTCGCCCCCGGATATGACGGTTCGCCCCTGGATGAAGGTTCGCCCCCGGATTAAGGTTCGCCCCCGGATTAAGGTTCGCCCCCGGATTAAGGTTCGCCCCCCGGAATAAGGTTCGCCCCCGGATTAAGGTTCGCCCCCGGATTAAGGTTCGCCCCCGGATTAAGGTTCGCCCCCGGATTAAGGTTCGCCCCCGGATTAAGGTTCGCCCCCGGATTAAGGTTCGCCCCCGGATTAAGGTTCGCCCCCGGTTCGCCCCGGATTAAGGTAGATTCGCCCCCGAATTAGGTTCGCCCCCGGATAAGGTTCGCCCCCGGATAAAGGTTCGCCCCTGGATTGAAGGTTCGCCCCCGGATTGAGGTTCGCCCCGGATTAAGGTTCGCCCCGGATTAAGGTTCGCCCCCGGATTAAGGTTCGCCCCCGGATTAAGGTTCGCCCCCGGATTAAGGTTCGCCCCCGGATTAAGGTTCGCCCCCGGATAAGGTAGGTTCGCCCCCGGATTGAAGGTTCGCCCCCGGATAATGTTCGCCCCGATTAAGGTTCGCCCCCGGATTAAGGTTCGCCCCCGGATTAAGGTTCGCCCCCGGATTAAGGTTCGCCCCCGGATTAAGGTTCGCCACCAGATTAGTTTCGCCCGCGGATTAAGGTTCGCACGCGGATTAAGGTTCGCCCCCGATTAAGGTTCGCCCCCGGATTAAGGTTCGCCCCCGGATTAAGGTTCGCCCCCGGATTAAGGTTCGCCCCCGGATTAAGGTTCGCCGCGGATTAAGGTTCGCCCCGGATTAAGGTTCGCCCCCGGATTAAGGTTCGCCCCCGGATTAAGGTTCGCCCCCGGATTAAGGTTCGCCCCAGATCAAGGTTCGCCCCCGGATCAAGGTTCCCCCCCGGATCAAGGTTCGCCCCCGGATCAAGGTTCGCCCCCGGATCAAGGTTCGCCCCCGGATTAAGGTTCGCCCCCGGATTAAGGTTCGCCCCCGGATTAAGGTTCGCCCCGGATCAAGGTTCGCCCTCGGATCAGGTTCGCCCCCGGATCAAGTTCGCCCCCGGATCAAGGTTCGCCCCCGGATCAAGGTTCGCCCCCGGATCAAGGTTCGCCCCGGATCAAGGTTCGCCCCCGGATTAAGGTTCGCCCCCGGATTAAGGTTCGCCCCCGGATTAAGGTTCGCCCCCGGATTAAGGTTCGCCCCCGGATTAAGGTTCGCCCCCGGATTAAGGTTCGCCCGCGGATTAAGGTTCGCCCCCGGATTAAGGTTCGCCCCCGGATTAAGGTTCGCCCCCGGATTAAGGTTCGCACCCGAATTAAGGTTCGCCCCCGGATTAAGGTTCGCCCTTAAATTAAGGTTCGCCCCCGGAATAAGGTTCGCCCCCGGATAAGGTTCGCCCCCGGATTAAGGTTCGCCCCCGGATTAAGGTTCGCCCCCGGATTAAGGTTCGCCCCCGGATTAAGGTTCGCCCCCGGATTAAGGTTCGCCCCCGGATTAAGGTAAGTTCGCACCCGAATTAAGGTTCGCCCCCGGATTAAGGTTCGCCCCCGGATTAAGGTTCGCCCCCGGATAAGGTCGCCCCGGATAAGGTTCGCCCCGGATGAAGGTTTCGCCCCCGGATTGAGGTTCGCCCCCGGATTAAGGTTCGACCCTCGGATTAAGGTAGTTCGCCCCCGGATTAAGGTAGGTTCGCCCCGAATTAAGGTTCGCCCGCGGATTAAAGTTCGCCCCCGGATTAAGGTTCACCCTTAAATTAAGGTTCGCCCCCGGATTAAGGTTCGCCCCCGGATTAAGGTTCGCCCCCGGATTAAGGTTCGCCCCCGGATTAAGGTTCGCCCCGGATAAAGGTTCGCCCCGGATTAAGGTTCGCCCCCGGATTAAGGTTCGCCCCCGGATTAAGGTTCGCCCCCGGATTAAGGTTCGCCCCCGGATTAAGGTTCGCCCCCGGATTAAGGTTCGCCCCCGGATTAAGGTTCGCCCCCGGATAAAGGTAGGTCCCCCGGTTATGGTATGTTCGCCCCCGGATTGAGGTTCGCCCCCGGATTAAGGTTCGCCCCCGGATTAAGGTTCGCCCCCGGATTAAGGTTCGCCCCGAATTAAGGTTCGCCCCGGATTAAGGTTCGCCCCCGGATTAAGGTTCGCCCCCGGATTAAGGTTCGCCCCCGGATTAAGGTTCGCCCCCGGATTAAGGTTCACTCCCGGATTAAAGGTTCGGCCCCGGATTAAGGTTCGCCCCCGGATTAAGGTTCGCCCCGGATGAAGGTTCGCCCCCGGATTAAGGTTCGCCCCCGGATTAAGGTTCGCCCCCGGATTAAGGTTCGCCCCCGGATTAAGGTTCGCCCCCGGATTAAGGTTCGCCCCCGGATTAAGGTTCGCCCTTAAATTACGGTTCGCCCCCGGATTAAGGTTCGCCCCCGGATTAAGGTTCGCCCCCGGATTAAGGTTCGCCCCCGGATTAAGGTTCGCCCCCGGATTAAGGTTCGCCCCCGGATTAAGGTTCGCCCCCGGATTAAGGTTTGCCCCGGATTAAGTAAGTTCGCACCCGGATTAAGGTTCGCCCCGGATTAAGGTTCGCCCCCGGATTAAGGTTCGCCCCGGATAGGTTCGCCCCCGGATATAAGGTTCGCCCCCGGCGCCCCCCGGATGAAGGTTCGCCCCCGGATTGAGGTTCGCCCCCGGATTAAGGTTCGACCCTCGGATTAAGGTAGGTTCGCCCCCGGATTAAGGTAGGTTCGCCCCCGAATTAAGGTTCGCCCCCGGATTAAAGTTCGCCCCCGGATTAAGGTTCACCCTTAAATTAAGGTTCGCCCCCGGATTAAGGTTCGCCCCCGGATTAAGGTTCGCCCCCGGATTAAGGTTCGCCCCCGGATTAAGGTTCGCCCCCGGATTAAGGTTCGCCCCCGGATTAAGGTTCGCCCCCGGATTAAGGTTCGCCCCCGGATTAAGGTTCGCCCCCGGATTAAGGTTCGCCCCCGGATTAAGGTTCGCCCCCGGATTAAGGTTCGCCCCCGGATTAAGGTTCGCCCCCGGATTAAGGTTCGCCCCCGGATTAAGGTTCGCCCCCGGATTA
This sequence comes from Closterium sp. Yama58-4, assembly GCA_947470075.1. NCBI lineage: Eukaryota > Viridiplantae > Streptophyta > Zygnematophyceae > Desmidiales > Closteriaceae > Closterium > Closterium sp. Yama58-4. Next base: position 777,831 of record CANIUD010000214.1, read on the forward strand.
AGGTTCGCCCCCGGATTAAGGTTCGCCCCCGGATTAAGGTTCGCCCCCGGATTAGGTAGATTCGCCCCCCGAATTAAGGTTCGCCCCGGATTAAGATTTCGCCCCCCCGGATTAAGGTTCGCCCCCGGATTAAGGTTCGCCCCCGGATTAAGGTTCGCCCCCGGATTAAGGTTCACTCCCGGATAAAGGTCGGCCCCGGATTAAGGTTCGCCCCGGATGAAGGTTCGCCCCTGGATGAAGGTTCGCCCCCGGATTAAGGTTCGCCCCCGGATTAAGGTTCGCCCCCGGATTAAGGTTCGCCCCCGGATTAAGGTTCGCCCCCGGATTAAGGTTCGCCCCCGGATTAAGGTTCGCCCCCGGATTAAGGTTCGCCCCCGGATTAAGGTTCGCCCCCGGATTAAGGTTCGCCCCCGGATTAAGGTTCGCCCCCGGATTAAGGTTCGCCCCCGGATTAAGTAGATTCGACCCCGAATTAAGGTTCCCCCGGATTAAGGTTCGCCCCCGGATTAAGGTTCGCCCCCGGATTAAGGTTCGCCCCCGGATTAAGGTTCACCCCGGATTAAGGTTCGCCCCGGGATTAAGGTTCGCCCCGGATAAAGGTTCGCCCCCGGATAAAGGTTCGCCCCCGGATTAAGGTTCGCCCCGGATGAAGGTTCGCCCCTGGATGAAGGTTCGCCCCCGGATTAAGGTTCGCCCCCGGATTAAGGTTCGCCCCCGGATTAAGGTTCGCCCCCGGATTAAGGTTCGCCCCCGGATTAAGGTTCGCCCCCGGATTAAGGTTCGCCCCCGGATTAAGGTTCGCCCCCGGATTAAGGTTCGCCCCCGGATTAAGGTTCGCCCCCGGATTAAGGTTCGCCCCCGGATTAAGGTTCGCCCCCGGATTAAGGTTCGCCCCCGGATTAAGGTTCGCCCCCGGATTAAGGTTCGCCCCCGGATTAAGGTTCGCCCCCGGATTAAGGTTCGCCCCCGGATTAAGGTTCGCCCCCGGATTAAGGTTCGCCCCCGGATTAAGTTTCGCCTCCGGATTAAGGTTCGCCCCCGGATTAAGGTTCGCCCCCGGATTAAGGTTCGCCCCCGGATTAAGGTTCGCCCCCGGATTAAGGTTCGCCCCCGGATTAAGGTTCGCCCCCGGATTAAGGTTCGCCCCCGGATTAAGGTTCGCCCCCGGATTAAGGTTCGCCCCCGGATTAAGGTTCGCCCCCGGATTAAGGTTCGCCCCCGGATTAAGGTTCGCCCCCGGATTAAGGTTCGCCCCCGGATTAAGGTTCGCCCCCGGATTAAGGTTCGCCCCCGGATTAAGGTTCGCCCCCGGATTAAGGTTCGCCCCCGGATTAAGGTGGTAGGTTCGCCCCCGATGAAGGTTCGCCCCCGGATTAATGTTCGCCTCCGGATTAAGGTTCGCCCCCGGATTAAGGTTCGCCCCCGGATTAAGGTTCGCCCCCGGATTAAGGTTCGCCCCCGGATTAAGGTTCGCCCCCGGATTAAGGTTCGCCCCCGGATTAAGGTTCGCCCCCCAGATTAAGGTTCGCCCCCGGATTAAGGTTCGCCCCCGGATTAAGGTTCGCCCCCGGATTAAGGTTCGCCCCCGGATTAAGGTTCGCCCCCGGATTAAGGTTCGCCCCCGGATTAAGGTTCGCCCCCGGATTAAGGTTCGCCCCCGGATTAAGGTTCGCCCCCGGATTAAGGTTCGCCCCCGGATTAAGGTTCGCCCCCGGTTCAAGGTTCGCCCCCGGATCAAGGTTCGCCCCCGGATCAAGGTTCGCCCTCGGATCAAAGTTCGCCCCCGGATCAAGGTTCGCCCCCGGATCAAGGTTCGCCCCCGGATCAAGGTTCGCCCCCGGATCAAGGTTCGCCCCCGGATCAAGGTTCGCCCCCGGATCAAGGTTCGCCCCCGGATTAAGGTTCGCCCCCGGATTAAGGTTCGCCCCCGGATTAAGGTTCGTCCCCGATTAAGGTTCGCCCCCGGATTAAGGTTCGCCCCCGGATTAAGGTTCGCCCCCGGATTAAGGTTCGCCCCCGGATTAAGGTAAGTTCGCACCCGAATTAAGGTTCGCCCCCCGATTAAGGTTCGCCCCCGGTTAAGGTTCGCCCCCGGATTAAGGTTCGCCCCCGGATTAAGGTTCGCCCCCGGATTAAGGTTCGCCCCCGGATTAAGGTTCGCCCTTAAATTAAGGTTCGCCCCCGGAATAAGGTTCGCCCCCGGATTAAGGTTCGCCCCCGGATTAAGGTTCGCCCCCGGATTAAGGTTCGCCCCCGGATTAAGGTTCGCCCCCGGATTAAGGTTCGCCCCCGGATTAAGGTAAGTTCGCACCCGAATTAAGGTTCTCCCCCGGATTAAGGTTCGCCCCCGGATTAAGGTTCGCCCCCGGATTAAGGTTCGCCCCCGGATTAAGGTTCGCCCCCGGATTAAGGTTCGCCCCCGGATTAAGGTTCGCCCCCGGATTAAGGTTCGCCCCCATATTAAGGTTCGACCCTCGGATTAAGGTAGGTTCGCCCCCGGATAAAGGTAGGTTCGCCCCCGAATTAAGGTTCGCCCCCGGATTAAGGTTCGCCCCCGGATTAAGGTTCGCCCCCGGATTAAGGTTCGCCCCCGGATTAAGGTTCGCCCCCGGATTAAGGTTCGCCCCCGGATTAAGGTTCGCCCCCGGATTAAGGTTCGCCCCCGGATTAAGGTTCGCCCCCGGATTAAGGTTCGCCCCCGGATTAAGGTTCGCCCCCGGATTAAGGTTCGCCCCCGGATTAAGGTTCGCCCCCGGATAAGAGGTTCGCCCCCGGATTAAGGTTCGCCCCCGGATTAAGGTTCCCCCTGGATGAAGGTTCGCCCCCGGATTAAGGTTCGCCCCCGGATTAAGGTTCGCCCCCGGATTAAGGTTCGCCCCCGGATTAAGGTTCGCCCCCGGATTAAGGTTCGCCCCCGGATTAAGGTTCGCCCCCGGATTAAGGTTCGCCCCCGGATTAAGGTTCGCCCCCGGATTAAGGTTCGCCCCCGGATTAAGGTTCGCCCCCGGATTAAGGTTCGCCCCCGGATTAAGGTTCGCCCCCCAATTAAGGTTCGCCCCCGGATTAAGGTTCGCCCCCGGATTAAGGTTCGCCCCCGGATTAAGGTTCGCCCCCGGATTAAGGTTCGCCCCCGGATTAAGGTTCGCCCCCGGATTAAGGTTCGCCCCCGGATTAAGGTTCGCCCCCGGATTAAGGTTCGCCCCCCGGATAAGGTAGGTTCGCCCCCGGATGAAGGTTCGCCCCCGGATTAATGTTCGCCCCGGATTAAGGTTCGCCCCGGATTAAGGTTCGCCCCCGGATTAAGGTTCGCCCCCGGATTAAGGTTCGCCCCCGGATTAAGGTTCGCCCCCGGATTAAGGTTCGCCCCCGGATTAAGGTTCGCCCCCGGATTAAGGTTCGCCCCCGGATTAAGGTTCGCCCCCGGATTAAGGTTCGCCCCCGGATTAAGGTTCGCCCCCGGATTAAGGTTCGCCCCCGGATTAAGGTTCGCCCCCGGATTAAGGTTCGCCCCCGGATTAAGGTTCGCCCCCGGATTAAGGTTCGCCCCCGGATTAAGGTTCGCCCCCGGATTAAGGTTCGCCCCCGGATTAAGGTTCGCCCCCGGATTAAGGTTCGCCCCCGGATTAAGGTTCGCCCCCGGATTAAGGTTCGCCCCCGGATTAAGGTTCGACCCTCGGATTAAGGTAGGTTCGCCCCCGGATTAAGGTAGGTTCGCCCCCGAATTAAGGTTCGCCCCCGGATTAAAGTTCGCCCCCGGATTAAGGTTCACCCTTAAATTAAGGTTCGCCCCCGGATTAAGGTTCGCCCCCGGATTAAGGTTCGCCCCCGGATTAAGGTTCGCCCCCGGATTAAGGTTCGCCCCCGGATTAAGGTTCGCCCCCGGATTAAGGTTCGCCCCCGGATTAAGGTTCGCCCCCGGATTAAGGTTCGCCCCCGGATTAAGGTTCGCCCCCGGATTAAGGTTCGCCCCCGGATTAAGGTTCGCCCCCGGATTAAGGTTCGCCCCCGGATTAAGGTTCGCCCCCGGATTAAGGTTCGCCCCCGGATTAAGGTTCGCCCCCGGATTAAGGTTCGCCCCCGGATTAAGGTTCGCCCCCGGATTAAGGTTCGCCCCCGGATTAAGGTTCGCCCCCGGATTAAGGTTCGCCCCCGGATTAAGGTTCGCCCCCGGATTAAGGTTCGCCCCCGGATTAAGGTTCGCCCCCGGATTAAGGTTCGCCCCCGGATTAAGGTTCGCCCCTGGATGAAGGTTCGCCCCCGGATTAAGGTTCGCCCCCGGATTAAGGTTCGCCCCCGGATTAAGGTTCGCCCCCGGATTAAGGTTCGCCCCCGGATTAAGGTTCGCCCCCGGATTAAGGTTCGCCCCCGGATTAAGGTTCGCCCCCGGATTAAGGTTCGCCCCCGGATTAAGGTTCGCCCCCGGATTAAGGTTCGCCCCCGGATTAAGGTTCGCCCCCGGATTAAGGTTCGCCCCCGGATTAAGGTTCGCCCCCGGATTAAGGTTCGCCCCCGGATTAAGGTTCGCCCCCGGATTAAGGTTCGCCCCCGGATTAAGGTTCGCCCCCGGATTAAGGTTCGCCCCCGGATTAAGGTTCGCCCCCGGATTAAGGTTCGCCCCCGGATTAAGGTTCGCCCCCGGATTAAGGTTCGCCCCCGGATTAAGGTTCGCCCCCGGATTAAGGTTCGCCCCCGGATTAAGGTTCGCCCCCGGATTAAGGTTCGCCCCCGGATTAAGGTTCGCCCCCGGATTAAGGTTCGCCCCCGGATTAAGGTTCGCCCCCGGATTAAGGTTCGCCCCCGGATTAAGGTTCGCCCCCGGATTAAGGTTCGCCCCCGGATAAAGTTTCGCCCCCGGATTAAGGTTCGCCCCCGGATTAAGGTTCGCCCCCGGATTAAGGTTCGCCCCCGGATTAAGGTTCGCCCCCGGATTAAGGTTCGCCCCCGGATTAAGGTTCGCCCCCGGATTAAGGTTCGCCCCCGGATTAAGGTTCGCCCCCGGATTAAGGTTCGCCCCCGGATTAAGGTTCGCCCCCGGATTAAGGTTCGCCCCCGGATTAAGGTTCGCCCCCGGATTAAGGTTCGCCCCCGGATTAAGGTTCGCCCCCGGATTAAGGTTCGCCCCCGGATTAAGGTTCGCCCCCGGATTAAGGTTCGCCCCCGGATTAAGGTTTGCCCCCCGATTAAGGTTCGCCCCCGGATTAAGGTTCGCCCCCGGATTAAGGTTCGCCCCCGGATTAAGGTTCGCCCCCGGATTAAGGTTCGCCCCCGGATTAAGGTTCGCCCCCGGATTAAGGTTCGCCCCCGGATTAAGGTTCGCCCCCGGATTAAGGTTCGCCCCCGGATTAAGGTTCGCCCCCGGATTAAGGTTCGCCCCCGGATTAAGGTTCGCCCCCGGATTAAGGTTCGCCCCCGGATTAAGGTTCGCCCCCGGATTAAGGTTCGCCCCCGGATTAAGGTTCGCCCCCGGATTAAGGTTCGCCCCCGGATTAAGGTTCGCCCCCGGATTAAGGTTCGCCCCCGGATTAAGGTTCGCCCCCGGATTAAGGTTCGCCCCCGGATTAAGGTTCGCCCCCGGATTAAGGTTCGCCCCCGGATTAAGGTTCGCCCCCGGATTAAGGTTCGCCCCCGGATTAAGGTTCGCCCCCGGATTAAGGTTCGCCCCCGGATTAAGGTTCGCCCCCGGATTAAGGTTCGCCCCCGGATTAAGGTTCGCCCCCGGATTAAGGTTCGCCCCCGGATTAAGGTTCGCCCCCGGATTAAGGTTCGCCCCCGGATTAAGGTTCGCCCCCGGATTAAGGTTCGCCCCCGGATTAAGGTTCGCCCCCGGATTAAGGTTCGCCCCCGGATTAAGGTTCGCCCCCGGATTAAGGTTCGCCCCCGGATTAAGGTTCGCCCCCGGATTAAGGTTCGCCCCCGGATTAAGGTTCGCCCCCGGATTAAGGTTCGCCCCCGGATTAAGGTTCGCCCCCGGATTAAGGTTCGCCCCCGGATTAAGGTTCGCCCCCGGATTAAGGTTCGCCCCCGGATTAAGGTTCGCCCCCGGATTAAGGTTCGCCCCCGGATTAAGGTTCGCCCCCGGATTAAGGTTCGCCCCCGGATTAAGGTTTGCCCCTGGTTTAAGGTTCGCCCCCGGATTAAGGTTCGCCCCCGGATTAAGGTTCGCCCCCGGATTAAGGTTCGCCCCAGATTAAGGTTCGCCCCCGGATTAAGGTTCGCCCCCGGATTAAGGTTCGCCCCCGGATTAAGGTTCGCCCCCGGATTAAGGTTCGCCCCCGGATTAAGGTTCGCCCCCGGATTAAGGTTCGCCCCCGGATTAAGGTTCGCCCCCGGATTAAGGTTCGCCCCCGGATTAAGGTTCGCCCCCGGATTAAGGTTCGCCCCAGATTAAGGTTCGCCCCCGGATTAAGGTTCGCCCCCGGATTAAGGTTCGCCCCCGGATTAAGCCAAACCAATCAAGGGACTCACCGTGGGAACGTGTGTTTCTCGCATCACAGCACGGCACATTGCAGGCAGCAGCAGGCGCGCAGCAGCTCGTGCCATGGGCAGCTGGTTTATCACCTCTAGCCATCCCCCGCCATGGGGCCCGCGCCCTGTCTTCTTCACTAGTGCTGCTTCTCCTGGTAAGGCTGCAGCAGCAGCCGATTCTGCTGCTGCTGCTTGTGGTGCTGCTGATGCTGCTCCTGCTGCTCCTCCTGCTGCTGATTCTGGGGCCAACAGCGGCAGCAGGGCAGGGGAGAAGATCTCAGCCAGGCACCGTCTGCTGCTGGCACGTTTGGACTCAACCCGAGAGCCCAGCTTCCCTGCAAGCAGCCCCACGATACCCACCACCACACCCTCTCCCTCAACCGACCTTCCCTCTCCTGCTGCCCCCTCTATCTCGGCTCTCTCTCTCTCCTCTTCGCCTGCCGCCCCGCCTGCCTCTCCTCTCTCCCTCACCTCCCTGGCAACAGCGGCTTGCAGCAGTTGGACCGTGCTTCGCGTGTGGGAGGGGGAGAGAGGCGGAGGGGCGGAGGAGGGGAGGGACGCATCTTCCCGGCGCCACTGCTGGTAGAGTATGGCGCACTGAGTGGTGGGGGCCAGATGAGTCACCACTGCAGGGTCGCCTGAGAGAAAGCCGTGCAGCCATGACCATGAGGCTGCCACTCCACCCTGGTGGGAGGAGAATGGGGAGGGGATGAGAGGAGGAGGTTGATTAGTTGTGTGGAGTGTGGTAAGGGAGGGGGAAATTGGCAACAGGAGTCGGAGGGAAAAGACGCATCTTGCCAGCGCCACTGCTGGTAGAGTATTGCGCACTGAGTGGTGGAGGCCAGATGAGTCACCACTGCAGGGTCGCTTGAGAGAAAGGCCTGCAGCCATGACCATGAGGCGGCCACTCCACCCTGGTGGGAAAAGGGGAAAGGGGAGGGAAGGAGAGACGGAGTTGCTAGGCTGAGTGGTGGGGGCCAGATGAGCCACCACTGCTGGGTCGCTTGAGAGAAAGCCGTGCAGCCAAGACCACGAGGCTGCCACTCCACCCTGGTAGAGACAGGGAGGGAGAGAATGAGCACGGGAGGTTGATCAGCTGTGCTAAGTGTGGGAAAGGGGGGAGCGGCCGAGCAGCCATGAGCATGAGGCCGCCACTCCACCCTGATAGGGGAGGGAACGAGAGGAAATTGGCTGTGGTGAATGGAAGTGGTTTTTGAGCGACACCAAAGGCTTTCTGGAGGAAGGGGAGAGGGGGCAGCTGGTGGAGCGGAAGGGGGAGAGAGCAACAAGCTCTCACCTGTGCGTGTAGTAAATGACCTACTTCAACAGCCGCTTTCGAGAAACCTCAAAGGGAATGGCCCTTCGCTCACCTGTGCGTGTATGAGTCCTTCCAGAGCAGAGGCACCAAAGGCTTGCCTCAACAACCAGCCCAGCCCAAACTGCCTGTCCCACTCCCACACCACCCCCCACACCTCTTCCGGCACATACCGTCCCATCCGCCCTTGCCCCTCCCCTGACCCCGCCCCCGCCCCTGTTCCCACCCCCGCCCCCGCTCCCTCCCCTACCCCTGAGGCCTCTTTCCCCTTCCTCTCCCCACTCCCACCTCCACGTTCCCCCGCGCTCTCACCCTCCCCCTCCCCCTCCTGCAGCAGCAGCTCCTCCCCCATCTCCGCCTCCAACCATGCAGGCACTTCCGCCATGCCCCCTGCTGCTGCCCTCCCCATGCTTCCCCCACCCCCTCCTTCCCCTGCCCCCCCTGCTGCTGCTGTTGTTCCAAGTTCTGGCCCAGCAGTCTCGTGACTTTCTTGCTTGATGATGGGAGCTGATGGGGAGGAGGAGAGAAGGCGGCGCAGCAGGGCCGAGGCCCGGGTGTCCTGCTCAGCTTGCCTCTGCCACGTGGCATGCTGTGATTCGGTGCTGGCATGGCACAAGGGAAAGGACGGGAGTGGAGGGGAGAAAGGAGGAAGGTTTGGTTTGCATTGCAATTGGCCTGTGGGTAATTGGAACGACAGTGCATGCATGAATGATGCTTGCAGGCACGAAGGGACAATGCCCTGATGAGCGGCTTACTTACACCCCACTCACACGGAAGGCACATGGTGCATGAAGAGGGTTTCTAGCATGCACTGCACCGTGGGCGATTGGCATGATGGGAGTGGCACGATGGAAATGGCATCAACAGCCCATGCATGCATGCACGCATGACTAAACATTGCCCCAATCAACCACTTACATGGATGGCACATGGTGCATGAAGAGTGCTTCCAGCATGCGCTGCACTGTGGGTGACTGGCACGATGGAAAACAGACATCCCCTCTTCCAAATGAAGAAGGACCAAGAGAGGGGGGCGAAGGAGGCGGCGAGGGGGGCGAGGCGGAGAGGACGGTGATGAGGACGGCGGCACAGCAGGCCTGCCAGAAGCGGCGAGCAGAGAGCAGCTTGGGGGGAGGCGGGTGGAGGGCGAGGAGAGGGCGAGGGAGGACCAGTGAGGCGAGCTTGAATATCGCTGCTGATAGCTGGCGGAGAGAGAGGGGGGGGAGGGGGAAGGCGGGCAAAGAGTGCGCAGGTTAGGGGGGTGAATGGGAGTGGAGGGAGAGGAAAGGGCGCGGGAGGACCACTGAGGCGAGCTTGAAGATCGCTGCTGATAGCTGGAAGGGAGGAGGGGAGGGGGGACGGGAAAGGGGATGAGGAATGGGGAAACATGCAGTCACAAGCTTGGGAGGAGGCGGGTGGAGGGCGAGGAGAGGCCGTGGGAGGACCACTGAGGCGAGCTTGAAAATCGCTGCTGATAGCTGGAGAAGGGGAAGAGGGGGGGAAGTGTGGAGAAGGGGTTTTGGGAGGGTGAAGACGTTTAAGGGGGTGGAAGAGCGGGGGTTATTCGGAAGGAGGTGCTTGTGTGACTGTGAGCTGAAGAGCGATGGTTGGTGTTGACTGGGGTGTTGACTGGTGGTTGATTAAGGGGGTTTGCGGTGGATGGAAGGGGATGACGGGGAGAAGGGGGTGTGGGAGGATCAGGCAGGGGCAGGACAGAGAAAAGAGAGCTGATGAGGAAAAGAGTTTTAAAGAGGAAATGTATTAAATGAGGGAAAATGTTTTGAGAAAGGAGAGTGCACAAGGAGGGGAAAGAGAATCACTGCAGTGGGGTACAAGTACGAACCTGAGGGCCAGAAACGACAAGCCTTCCCGCCCAGAGGGAGGGCACTGTAGCAGCTCGCACCAGCAGATGCAGCAGCATTTGCATGGCTGCATCTTGACCCGGGCCTGGGGACTGGGAGGTTGGGATGTGTGGGGGGTAATGTTAAGGTAAGGGTTAGTTCCCATCCCAGTTCCTTGTCCCTGGATCAACTTGAGCATCAGTCAAATTCTTCAGGTGTTCCCAGCAAAATGACACAAGGTAAAGTCTCCAGCGCCGGCAGCACTGAGCATTCGCATAACGCCCCTACAGCGGACAGTGAGCGAGAGAAAGAGAGACTCACAGATATTCCCAACAGGATGACCCGAGCTAGAGTTTCTTCCAGCACTGGTAGCCCACACGTCTCCACCACTCTCTCTCCCTCCTCTTCCTCTTCTGTTTCCTCCACATCCCCCCCAGTCATCGTAGCCCCCTCCTCTCCCTCATCCTTCACTCTTCCACTGCCCTCCTCTCCTTTAGGCGCTTTCCACGAAGCTTCCTGAAGCACGATATGCAAAGAAGAAGGAGCAACGGCAAGAGATTGGTAATGGGCCGTCATCAGAAGAAATCTTATTGCAGAAAAAGAAGCCTCACAAGAAGCCTTCAATGGGATGGGTCACGTCACGGGCCTGATCATTTCAAAAGTATTGAGTCCAGCAAAAACCAGCCACTGATGTGACTCTAGGAAACAGCAATCAAACAACTCAGTTCACTATTCCTCAGCTCAGCTGCACGGCTTGCGGAAATGGTTGGTGGTGGCATACCGGGATGGGTTCGAAGAACAGCACACAGCGCAGCAGATCGAAGATGGACACACCAATCCCCGCCGCACCGAACCCCTCTGAACCCATTTGACTCGCACGCATCCCCGCCTCTGTTGCCCCTGCCCCTGCTCCTACTGCCTCCCCTTCCTCCTGCTTCACCCCTTGCTGCTGCTGCTGCTGAAGCTTCTGAGCAGCAGCAGCAGCAGCAGCAGCAGCAGGCACGGAGGGCAGATGCGAGGGGCAGAGGGCGCTGCAGTCTGCTGCGACCACCGTGGCACACCACGTCACTGCCTCGGTCTATGTGGGAGTAATGAAGAAGGGGCAGGGAGGGAGAGACAGGCAGCACGGGAGAGGATAGTGAGGGAGGAAGGAAGGTGTGCAGCAGCAGGTGCAGAGGGCAGGTGCAGAGGGCAGATGCGAGGGGCAGAGGGCGCTGCAGTCTGCTGCGACCACTGTGGCACACCACGTCACTGCCTCCGTCTGTTGAGGTATCAGGGGGTAGTGAAGAAGGGGCAGCGAGGGAGAGGCAGCAAGAGAGGGGATAGTGAGGGAGGAAAGTGTGCAGAAGAGGCCACTTAAGAGCAGGTTGAACAGGTGCGAGGGGCAGAGGGAGCTACAGTCGACTGCCACCACCGTGGCACACCAGGTCACTGCCTCCGTCTGTTGTGTGGGGGGGAGGGGGTGGACAAAGGAGGTGCAGGGGAAGGCAGGGACAGACAGCACGGGAGGGGATAGTGAGGGAGGAAGGTGTGCAGCAGCGGGTGCAGAGGGCAGATGCGAGGGGCAGAGGGTGCTGCAGTCTGCTGTCACCACTGTGGCACACCACGTCACTGCCTCCGTCTGGTGTGTGGGGGAAGACAAAGGAGGGGCAGGGAGGGCAGGGACAGACAGCACGGGAGGGGATAGTGAGGAAGGGAGTCTGCACGAAGGACAGGGTGCTGCAGTCTGCTGCCACCACCGTGGCACACCAGGTCACTGCTTCCGACTGCTGGGGGTAGTGAAGAAGGGGCAGCGAGGGAGAGGCAGAAAGGGAGGGGATAGTGAGGGAGGAAGGTGTGCAGATGCAGCATCTTAAGAGCAGGCACAGAGGGCAGGCGCGAGGGGCAGCGGGTGCTGCAGTCTGCTGCGACCACCGTGGCACACCACGTCACTGCTTCTGTCTGTTGAGGGAATCAGGGGGGCGGGGCAGGGAGGGGAGGGACAGCAAGGCAGAGGAAGCTGTGCAGAAGCAGATTGTAAGGAGCAGGCACGGAGGGCAGGTGCGAGGGGCAGAGGGTGCTGCAGTCTGCTGCCACCACTGTGGCACACCACGTCACTGCCTCGGTCTGGTGTGTGGGGGAAGACAAAGGAGGGGCAGGGAGGGCAGGGACAGACAGCACGGGAGGGGATAGTGAGGAAGGGAGACTGCATGAGGGGCAGAGGGTGCTGCATTATGCTGCATACCTGCACGCATGCTGCGTCAAAGAGAGCCTTGGTCAACCTCTCGCTCTGCTCCCCCTGCTCCCCTCTCCTCTGTCCCTCCGCTTTCCATTCCTCCCCATCCCCATGCCTGTATGCATGCCCATGCCCATGCCCATGCGCCTGCCCTTGTGCATTAGCACGGCCTGAAGCAGCAGCGGCATCACCCTGAGCTGGGGGAGGTTCACCAGCAGCAGTGGCAGCAGCAGCAGTGGCAGAAGTTGAGGCAGCAGCAGAGAGGTGCAGCAGCAGCAGAGTGCGGACGAGCGAAGCGAGGCGGCAGTAGGCCGGCACGAGCAGGCGCTCTGGCAGGGCGGAGGCTGCGAGTGGCAAGGGGTGGAAGAGCTGCCGACACAGGTGGAGGGGGGTGATGAGGCCAGAGAGAGCACGGAGTAGCCTGGTAAGGGGGGGATAGGGTCGCCAGTGGCAGGGAGAGGGCAGAAGGCAGGGGAGAGGGAGAGGAAGGAAGAGGAAAGTGAGTGAGGTGCTCTGGCAGCGCTGAGGCTGCGAGTGGTAAGGGATGGAAGAGCTGGCGACACAGGTGCAGGGGCGTTATGAGGCCAGAGAGAGAACGCAGGAGCCTGGAGCAGTGGGGTGGGCAGTGGCAGAGGGAGGGGCAGAAGGCAGGGAGATGGAGAGGGAGGGAGAGAGGGGTGAGTGAAGTGCTCTGGCAGAGCTAATACTGCGAGTGGAAAGGGATGGAAGAGCTGCCGACACAGGTGGAGGGGTGCTATGAGGCCAGTGAGAGCACGCAGGAGCCTGTAGAGTGGGGGCAGGATAGGGGGTGGGGGTGTAGTGGGGTTGGGGGTGGGGGTGGGGGTGGGGAACAGAGAGGAGTGAGGTGGGTGAAAGGCAAGTCTGTGTGCATATGCTCTGGCAGGGCTGAGGCTGCGAGTGGCAAGGGATGGAAAAGATGGCGATACAGTGGAGGGGCATTGCAGGAAAGCAGGCACACGAGTGAAGCTTACTTGGTTGCGAGGGATGGGATATGGGGGTTGAGTGTTGGATCCACTGAGAATTCCTGATGGCGGACAGAGGAGGGGGAGAGAGAGAAGAGCGGGGGAGGTAGTGAAAGGTGAGGGAAGGGATTCTTGAGACGCGAGGGATGGGAGGTGGGGGTTGAGTGTCGGATCCACTGAGAACTCCTGGTGGTGTTTTGAGGAGGAAGGGGGTAAGAGGGGATTAGACAGGTGGGGGTGGGGAGGATGGGAGATGGGGGTTGAGTGTCGGATCCACTGAGAACTCCTGATGGCGTGACGAGGAGAGGGGAAGGGAGAGGAGAGGAGTAAGAGAGAGGAGGAGAGGAGGCGAGGAGATAGAGAAAAATGGGGAACGGGGAGAGACACGGAAGAAGGGATTTTGTTGAGTGTTGAATTAACTGAGAGCTCCTGATGTAGTTTGGAAAGAGGGCGAAAAGTGGGAAAAGGGCAGAGGAGTTTTGATCTCACCTGCAGCACTCTGCCAATCTCCACCTCAGGATACACCCTCCACGTCCTCTCCCTTCCCTCCGCCTTCTCTTTTCCCTCTTCCTTCTCCCTCCCATCCACCCCAGCTTTATCTTCCACCCCCACCCCATCACTCCTCTTCCTTTCCCTCCCCTTCCCTCCCTTCCCTTCCCTGCCCTCGCCTCCTCCCTTCCCTTCCCTCCTCATCTCCCTCCCTGCTCCCCCACCCTCCGTCCCCTCCCCCTCCTCCCCAGCCATGGCCCTGACTGCTGCTGCCAGCACTCGCATGTGGTGAGGTGACTCCTTTCGGATCTCCCACAGCAGAAGCGTCTGGGCGAGATGAGAGAGGGACACGAGAAAGGGAGGAGCATGAGTGGAGGCGGTGCTATGTGAGGTGCATGGAACGAACGTCTTCAACTTTCACTCCCCCCCCAGCCATGGCTCTGACTGCTGCTGCGAGCACTCGCATGTGGTGAGGCGACTCCTTTCGAACCTTCCACAGCAGAAGGGTCTGTGAGAGATGAGAAAGGGACATGAGAAAGGGAGGAGCACGAGTGCAAAGGGCGTCATGCGAGGCGCATGCCACAATCCTCCCCTCCCTCTCAGCCATGGCTCTGACTGCTGCTGCCAGCACTCGCATGTGGTGAGGCGACTCCTTTCGAATCTCCCACATGAGAAAAGTCTGTGAGAGATGAGTGCGGGACACGCGAAAGGCAAAAGAGGGGATGAATTGTGAAAGGGAACAGAAGGAGTGCAAGGGGTGCTTTTCCACATGCAATCAAGAACGGTTTTCCTCAAGGAATGTTTCCGCAAGCCCGCCGGCCTGAAAACTCCCCCCCTCCCTCCCAGACAGGAGGGCATGCGACATGGCAGGAAATGACCGAGAGAGTGGCATGGCATCTGCATGCACTCGCATACAATGGCGTGGCATGGGATAGCGAAGTCACCTTGATGACAAAGGCAGCGTATTCAGGACGAATGTTGACGATCTGAGCCGCTATCTCCATGGGCAGTGTGCTGCCTCCCTGCTGCGACCCCTTTGTCTGTACACCCATGGCAAGTAAGGGGATGGGATGGGCATATGAGGTGCGTGTAAGGGGCGTATTCAGGGCAGATGTTGACGACCTGAGCCGTTATCTCCATGGGCAGTGTGCTGCCTCCCTGCTGCGACCCCTTTGCCTGAACACAAATGGCATGTGAGGGGATGGGGTGGGCGTATAAGGTACGTGTGAGGGGAGATGTTGACGAGTTGCTTCCCCAGGGTAGCGTCGACTCGCCTCACAGCCCTCCAGGGTAGCGTGTGAGAGCTATCACTCGCTCCAGCATTATCTAGATTGCCAGGCCTACTTTCTCACGCGCCCCTCGTTTTGAAGCTCACCTTGATGCTGAGCAGGTGCTCTAAGGTGCGCCAGTCAGCAGCGGTGGTGTCGTGAGTGAGAGCTATCACTCGCTCCAGCCTTCCTCTCACCTTGATACTCACAAACCCCTTTCATAAACTCAAATCCTCACCTTGATGCTGAGCAGGTGCTGTAAGGTTTGCCAGTCAGCAGCAGTGGTGCTGCGGGTGAGCGCTATCACTCGCTCCAGCCTTAACCAGATTTCCAGGGCCAACTGTAATTGAATCCTTACCTTGATGCTCAACAGATGCTCTAAGGTGCGCCAGTCAGCAGCAGTGGTGCCGCGGGTGAGAGCTATCACTTGCTTCAAGCTTATCCAAATTGCCAGCCCACTCGCACCACACGCTCACCTTGATGCTCAACAGGTGCTCCAGGGTGCGCCAGTCAGCAGCAGTGGTGCCATGAGTGAGAGCTATCACTCACTCCAGCCTTCCTCTCACCTTGATACTCACAAACCCCTTTCATAAACTCAAAACCTCACCTTGATGCTCAACAGGTGCTCCAGGGTACGCCAGTCTGCAGCAGTGGTGCCGCGGGTGAGAGCTATCACTCTTTCAAGCAGCAGGCGAGCAGAGCGGGCATGCACAGTAGAGGAGAGCCACGGGGGGAGCAGAGACGCCGCCTGCACTCTCACCAAAGGGTACCCCGCCCCTAGCACCAGCAACCTGGGGTTGAAATGAGAATGGGAGGGGGATGAGAAGGGGAAAATGTGTTGGTAACTCAATTTTTATCTGCTGCTACTGCAGCTGACCATTCACTGAATGCGTGTCTTACTCCCCACAACCACCCACGCCTGCCTCCCAACCGCCTCCCACCACTTGAGACATCCGACCCTTTCCCTTGCCTGCCGCACCACGCACCTGATGAGGTGCCTCAGATTCTCCCTGCTGCTCCCACAGCTGACCATCCACTGAATGAGCTGGTTTTTGAGAATTCTCAAAAACACCCTGACCATCCACTGAATGCATACTTTATTCCTCACAACCACCCACGCCTGCCTCCCCACCGCATCCCACCACTTGATATCCGAACCTATCCCATGCCTGCTACCCACGCACCTGATGAGGTGCCTCGGATTCTCTCTGCTGCTGCCCGAGCTGACCATCCGCTGAATGCTGCCCACAAACAGCCGCTCTATCTCAGCCTCGGCTTCCGAACCTCCGAACCGGTCCAAGCTGACGCTTCCGAGCCTCTCTGATGACGTGGCAGTGTCTGACGCCTGGGAAAGATTGAAAGATGGAGAGGGAAAGGAGGGAGAAGATGTCAATCAGGAGAAAGGGGAGAAGAAGAAGGGTCAACGGGAACACGGAGGATGGGTGAAAGTCAGGCACAGGAAAACTCGGAGCAGAAATCCAATGTGGAGGCGAGGGGAAGAGGCGGGGGAAACATTCAGAGTAGCTGTCTGGTACACCATTGAGCCCTATGCTTATCTGCCTCTTCCACTCACCGCTTTCTTTGCAGCAGCACCACCACTCACGCTCCCCCCGCCAACACTGCTGGTGCTGACAGCAGGGGAGCGAGGAGGCCCCCTGCTCCTGTCCTCCCCTTCAGCCCTTTCCCCCCTGATTCCACCGAATCAGCTGCAGCAGACGCTGATGCTGCTGCAGCCGAAATCCTAGAAGCAGCGGCACCACCAGGACCAGCAGCAGCACGAGCAGTAGCAGCAGCGGCAGGTGGGGCGGCAGCGGGATGGCGGAGCAGGGCGGGGGGAGGAGCGACGAGGGAGTGGGGCAGGCAAGCAGAGATTGCAGAGACGAAGTCCCTGCATGTGTCCAGGTCTACCCAGTGCCGCGGCCCACAGGCGTCACTCAAGTAAGCCTGGAAGTAAGGGGAAGGGTAGAGGTGGGAGCAAAGGGTAAAAGGGAGGAGGTAGGCAGGCAGGCAGGCAGGCAGGCAGGTAGAGATGGCAGAGATGGCAGAGATGGCAGAGATGGCAGAGATGGCAGAGACGAAGTGTCCAGGTCTACCCGGGGCTGCTGCCGGCACTTGTCACTGCATGCTGCTGCTCTGCACAAGCCTACCACGTGATAGAGCAACAGCGCAACAGCGCGACAGCGCACCAGCGCTACAGCGCAACAGGGCACCAGGGCGACAGCGCGACAGCGCAATAGCGCTGGAGTGGCCCTGCAGCAGCGCTGGAGTGGCCCTGCAGCAGCGCTGGAGTGGCCCTCTCTCCTCTCCCTCCCCCTCACCCTCCTTCCCCACTCAAGGTACCTTAAAAATAGCAACAGGCCATTCAGCAGCAATGCTTACCTCTAGAAAGGCTACGGGCCAGCGGGGCCGAGCAGCGAAGGCACGCAGCAACAGGCGGCAGGCAAGTGCCTGTAGGAGAGATGGCGTGGCCTTGCGTGACGCCCTCTCCCCCCCTCCTCCTACCCCCCCCCTCCTCCTCCTCCTCCCGGTCCTCCTGCTCCTCCTCCGCCTGCTCGGTCCGCCCCTCCTGCTGCGCTTGTGTCTTCTGCATCTGGTGCCATCAGCACTGATAGGAGCGCCTGAGGGGAGCGAAGGAAGCAAGGAAGCGGAATAAGGAAGTGGCGGACGGAAAGATGAATCTGAAATTTGAGACGCCTTAACAACCGTCTGTGTCTATGCGCCTGGGGGAATTGGATGGAGGAAGCAGAGAAAGAACGTGGAGGAAGGAAGGGTGATTCTGACATGGGCAGAGGCACGCACAGCAGCATTGACAGATTCCTTCTCCCTTCTCCCCCTCAACCCACACACCCCTCTCTCCCCCTTCCCCCCCTCACCTCTCTGGTACGCCGCAGACCGAACGCTTCAGGAATCTTCTTGGAAACAAACGCGAGTGAGCAGTAGTGGTAGCGTGCCGACGCAAGCGCAGCAGCGGTGGCGGCAGGGGAGGCGTGTGCGAGGGAGAGCGAGGAGGGGCCAGCAGAGACAGCAGCGGCGTGGAAGGCCATGTGACGATGACAGAGGGCGATGGTCTGGGCGAGCAGGGCGTCGAGAGAAGGGAGGTCGTTGCGTGCATGGGCTGACCAGACTAGATCCAGAAGGTCGAGTCCTGAGAGATGGGGTGGTGGGAAGAGGTGGGAATGTGGGTGGGGGTTGACGGATAGGTGGGATGAGGGGGCAGGCAAGGTAAGAGGGGAAGCGGGAGAGAGGGGAGATGGGAGAGCTAGGAAGAAGAAGGAGCAGAGACGAAGAGAGAGGATGCAGCAAATATCCCGTCCCACCATCTCACCTTCTGTCTTGATGAATGGAGGCAGGGCGGTGAGCTGTCTTCCCACAATCGCCGCACCCAACTCCTCCTCCTCCTCCCTCTCCCTCTCCCTCTCCTTCTCCCTCTCCCTCTCCCTCTTCCCCTCCTCCTCCCTCTCCCTCTTCCTCTTCTGCTCCTCCTCCTCCTCCCTCTCCCTCTTCCCCTTCACCTCCCTCGCCTCCTCGGCCACTTCCCTGCCCCTCCCTTCCTCCCTGCCACTGCTCTCTTCTTGCTTCACTACCCCTTCCTCCTTGCCCACTGAAGCAGCAGGAGGGGGAGCAGGAGCAGCGGCAAAAGGAGCAGCAGCAGGAGGAGGAGCAGTAGCAACAGTGGGAGCAGGGGAAGGAGTAGCAGCAACAGCAGGGGTAGGAGCAACCAGGGCAGAATCAGCTGCAGAAACAGCAGCAGACGCCACATCTACGTGGGCACCTACAATGCCCTCCGCCCCCTCTTCGACTTCTGCTCCATCTGCACCCTGCCCAACCGCTTCTCCCTCTTCCACACCCCTTTCACCCCCCACCTCCTCCACCTTCACTCTCTTTGTACCCCTCTGCACCACACCCACACCACCCACGCCTCCCACCACCCCTCCTGCCACACCACCCACGCCTCCCACCACCCCTCCTGCCACACCACCTGCACCACTGCTTATCCCCGGCCCACCCTCTCCTCCCACTCCCATCTCCTTACCAGCCTCCCTAGCACCTTCCTCCCTACTGCCAGCCTCCCTACCGCCAGCCTCCCTACCACCTGTGCCAGCTTCCCCTGGCACGGAGGAAGGCCGCCCTTCCTTCCTCCTCCTCTTCCCCTTCTCCTTCCCTTCTCTCCCCTCCCTGCCCCCCGTCTCCCCCTCTCCCATGCCTCTCTTCCCCCTCTTCCCTCCGCCACCCCCCGCATCTGCAACTGCGTCTCCCTCCGCCCCTCCTGGCCTTTCCCCCTCACCGCCCCCCTGCTTGTCTCCCTTCGTGCCCACCTCTGCTTCCCCCTGTGAAACTGCCCCTTTTACCCCCACGTTAGCCCCTGCCGCTGCAGTAGCCGCTGCACTATCCGCGAATTCCGCTCCCAAGGCAGGAAGAGGAGAGGCAGAAGAAGGGCCACCAGGTGTGGTCTCCCCAGCAGCAGCAGCAGCTGCTGTGGCAACAGGGATGGTGGAGGAGAGAGGGAGAGCAGAAGACGGAGCAGCAGGAGCCGCAACCACCGCAGCACCGTCACCACCATCAGAAGCAGCACCAGAAGCCACAGCACCACCATCAGCACCAGCAGTACCAGCAGCATCGGCAGCATCAGCAGCACCACGATCAGCATCGGCAGCACCAGCAGCCATTCCTTCCAATGCCTCTGCAAGGCCCAGCAGCCCCACCACCCCCAACTCCTCCTCCTCTACCTCCTCTGCCTCTCCCTCCTCTCCTCCACCCCATTTGCTCTCCTGCCCCTCCCCTCGAGTCACCTCACCCGCTTCACCCACCTCTTTCCTGTCCCTCTCCTCCCTCCTCTCCCCATCTCCCGTAACCTTCCAGTCCCCTCCTTCATTTCTACCAGGTACATCCGCACTCTCCACCTTCTCACTCTCCAACCCCTCACTCCCTGCCACTCCCCCCACACTCCCTTCCTCACCGCCCTCCCCGCCCTCCTCCCCATCCAGGGCCATATTCATATCCACCATAAACCCCTTCCTTCGCCCATCATCTCCCCTTTCCTGCCCGCCCCCCACCCCTCTCTCACTCCCCTCTTCCTGTCCTCCCTCCCCCTCGCCCTGCCCCACCTCCCCCTCCTCCTGAGTCATATTGAGATCATGCAGGAAATCCCTCCTAGGACTACTCAAATCCTTTCCCACGCCCTTCCCCTCTGCCCCAACCCCAACCCCTCCTTCCACCTTACCTCCTCCTCCCATCCCAATTTCGCCTCCGCCACTCACAGCAGCACCGCTCACATCAGTGACCGTGCTGTGGTCCCGGCCTGAGTCAGCACCGCGTTGGGCTGAATCAGCACCGCCTCGCACTGAGTCAGCACCACCGTCTGCACGCTCATGTTCAATTTTTACTTCTCTTTCATCCTCCGCTTCACCCCGTGCTTTACCATCAAACTGAGCTTTGAGCTGACCTTCACATTGGCCTTCATTCTGACCTTGAGCATCAGCTTCATCCTCGTCTAATGGCGCGTTCAGATCCAACTCAAACCCAAAACCACCACCACTGCCACCACCACCACCACCGCTGCCGCCGCCACCGGCACCAGCACCATCACTTGCCACTCCTGCTGCTGACACCCCGCCGGCCGCAGTAGCAGCAGTGTCTGTGGATTGAACAGCAGCAGGAGCAGCAAGGGCGGCAGAAGGAGCAACGGTGGCAGGAGCAGCAAGGGCAGCAGACACGGGCGGCACAGCGTGCAGCGCGGGCGGCATGGAGAGCAGATGGGGCGGGCCTGTGCGCATGAGGTGGGCGTGCGAGTGCGCCGCAGCTGAGTGACTCGTGGTATGCAGTGGTGGAGGCATGTTGGGCGCGGTAAGGAGCGGTGGAGGCATGTGGGGAGCGGTATGTGGTGGTGGAACGAACTGGGGGGCCATGGGGTGGGGCGCAGTCACAGGGACGCCTGGGCCCATTGGAACGCTATACTGTAGTGCTCCTGTCATGGGCGCTGGTGCTGCTGCTGCTGCTGCTGATGGTGCTGCTGCTGCTGCTGGTGCTGCTGCTGGTGCCATGGCATTGCTGTAGTGAGGGCCGGTTCCCAAGGGGGTGTTATACTGGGGCGGCAGGACTAGCCCCATGGGGCCTCTCATCCCTCCCCCCATCCCGGGCATGGGAGGAGGAGCGGTGTATCCAGCAGCAGGTGGGGATGTGACCGGGGTAGTGGTCAGGGCGGCAGGTGTAGCAGCAGCTGTAGCGGCGGCTGTAGCGGCGGCTGTAGCAGCAGTGGCATCCGCACTGGCAGCAGCAGTTGCAGCGAGGGAGGTGGGCGAGGAGAGGGAGGTGAGGTCATCGGGACAGGCGTTCAGGTCAAGCCCTGCGAACGCTGCTGCCGGCTTGCTTGCAGCTGCTGGTGCTGCTGCTGGCGCTGCTGCTGGCGCTGCTGCTGGTGGTACTGGCGGTGCAGCAGAAGGCATGCAGAGAAGACCAGTTGTAGCAGCAGAGGTAGGAGCAGCTACAACTGGTGCTACAGTGCCCGCTACAGTGCTATGCGTTACTGTGCTGGCTGTTACTGTGCCAGGAAAAGGAAGAGGGACAAATCCTTGCCCTAGCAGGGGAATCGCCGTGGACTGACCTGCTGACGTGGACTGCCCTGATTGGCCTACCACAGGGGCATACTGCTGCCGAGCCATGGGCTGGCTCGGCAGCTGGTTCGGTGCTTGGCTCGGCATCAAAGCCCCTGCTTGCTGAAAAGCGGGAGCATGCAGGGAAACAGGAGCGGGGCCAGAATGCATGGGGGAAGGCGCAGAGCTAAGGGGGGCGCAGGTGGCGGGGAGAACAACGGGGAATGGGGGCTGTGGGGAGCGGATTAGGTTAGCAGATAGCTGGGGAGCGGTGGAGGAGAGGTGGGAGAGCAGTTGGCCGCCCAGCATGGGGATGGGCCTCATCATACCAGACACACTGTGCCCCGCCATCCCTACAGTGCCTTGGCCGCCCATCGCTACAGTGCCCTGGCCGCCCAGTGCTACAGTGCTTCCTTGTCCTGATGTGCCAGCCCATAAGGTTCCGGGCTGTTGCTGCTGCTGCTGTTGCTGCTGCTGCTGCTGTTGCTGCTGCTGTGTTGGTTGCTGTTGGTACGGTGCTGGTTGAAACTGCTGCTGCAGTGCCTGCTGCGGCTGTGCCTGATACTGCGAACCCTGCTGTTGCTGCTGGTACTGGCTTGGCTGTGGGAAAAACTGCGGCTGCTGCTGTTGCTGCAACTGCTGTGGCGGCTGCTGCTGGTACTGTAAGGGCCCTCCCTGATATTGCGCCGGAAACTGCGGCGGCTGCTGTTGAAATATCTGCTGACCGGATTCTATCTGCTGCTGCTGCAACGGCTGCTGCTGTTGCTGCTGCTGTGACTGCATCAGTCCGCTACCAGCGGCAGCGCTGTTAAACGCTGCCGCGGAACTGGCGGAAGCGGAAAACGCGGAAGCGGGGAGAGCGGAACTCGCGGGAGCGGATTGCGCGGCATAAGCGGGCGGAAAGGACGCGGGGATGGACAGTAGCGGGGTGGTTGCTGATGCGGGATACGCGGACGGTCGAGCCGCATACGGCGCAACGGCGGACGGGGGAGGCTGAGCAGGGAACGGCGCCGGCGCGAGCGCAGTTTGCGCGGATGGCGCATTGGCCATGGACTGCGCGGAACTGGCTGGCGGAGCGGCGGAAACTGGCTGCGGAAGCGGATGCGCGGAAAAGGCTCCCCCGCGATCTTCCTCCGCCGCTTCCGGAGCGGGAAGATTCATGTCCTCTAGAAAAGCGAGCGGCCTACCGCCCCCGCCGCCTCCCCCGCTCGACGCCATGTTGCAAGCGAAAGTGCTTAAAACGCGTCCAGATCAATGCCTTGACGACACGAAATCGGTACGGTGGAATACGGTACGCCTATTCTTAGTGGTGTCAACGCAAAACGAAAGTACCAGTTTCGCGTACGCGCTAGGCATTGCTGGAGGCTGGTGGATGCGGGACGGATGACATAGGAGGAAATACCTAGAGCGTGCCACTACTGCACAGAGAAAATGCCGTGGCAAGGCGACTCTAGAAAATGCCTGACCAGAGCGTGCCACTATGATGACTTGCCTTGGCCCCGCCTTACCTGACACCTGACCACCGAACTGACAAGAAAGTGCTTCGGCAGTTTGACCCCTCGGGATTGGGTTGGTGACGCGACATTGCGGGAGAGGCAGATTGAGATATTCATACAGTGATAGTTTGTCCTGGATATATGTCTGATTGGAATTTACAGTTGCTATAAAAAATCACATACATGGAAATTACAAGCCCAGATCTGCTATATGCAGAAGATAAACAAATGAGCAGCAGTAGCAACTGTCCAATGCACTATGCTAAAAATCTTGCTGCCTACCAGAATCCACCCAAACTGGTGCAAACTACCTGATTTGAGTCCCAAAACTGAGCAATGCTCTTAAAGATACCCTATGTATACGGTATACCCATGTGTAACCTAGTCTGCATCCATGAAGCAGCCGAGGTAGCTACTAGCATATCATAAAACCATGCCAATGCCATGCTATGGTGGAAGACCAAGAGCACATCATGCATCCATGCTGTGGTGGGGCACATCCCAGCACACACATCCCACGCACATGATGGGGCCACATCATGGCATGCTGTGGTGAGGGCACTCCCAGGCACACACTGGTGGCACCACATCACTGCATGCTATTCAGGTCAAAGTCCCACTCAGAGCGCTTCCCCTGCCGTTTGCTGCTAGGCCTCATTCCTGACCAACCACCACTCTGCTGCCCCTCTCCTTGGGAAACCGTCATAAGGCACACTGTGGTGGGGCCACATCAAGGCATGCTATTCAGGTCCAAGTCCCACTCTGAGCGCTTCCCCTGCCGTCTGCTGCTGGGCCAACCACCTCCTTGCTGCCTCTCTCCTCTGGAAACCGTCAAAGGCATGCCTCCCCTTCCCCCCATCCCCCCCATCCCACCCACACCTCCCATACCCCAGCCTGCCACACCCCTCCCGCTGCCAGACAACCCCCCCTGCCCTGCCTGCTGCTGCCCTCGCAACCCTTCTACCCTTGGCCCGCCAGCCCCCCCTGTTCCCCCTGCTCCCCCTGTCCCCTCCTGCCTGCGGTGGAAGCTATAGTCCCCATAGCTGCTGCCGTAGATCCTGTCGGACGCCCACATGAACGCCTGCCACGCGTCAAACCCCAGCGCATCCAGCCCTAACGAGTCCAGGCTCAGGCCCAAGCCAGTTCCCCCAGGAACACTCTTCTTGCTTTCCTGAACCATGCCTTCTGTCTCTCCCCCCACCGCACTGCTGTGCGCATCCCACTGCCCTGGATGCACACCGCCACTCGCACTCACAGGCACCGCCCTGCTCCCCCCTCCCGCACCTGCTCTCCCCACACCAGGCCCCACCCAGTCGGCCTTGTCCGGCCGCCCCGCCCTATCTGTTCGAAGATCCGGGTCCGCCCTGCTCCCAGCAGCAGCCACAGCCACGCGTTTGCGCGGCCACTCGCAGAAATTCTCAAGGAAGACCGCGTTCAGGTTCATGTCGTCCTCTCTGCTCGCGTCTTCCCATCTCCACTCCTCTGCACCGAGACCTACTGCTGCAGATTCTGCTGCTGATGCTGCTGGTGCTGCTGCTGTTGGCGCTGGGTAACCAGGTACCCTAGCAGTACTGCCAGCGGCAGCTGGGGCAGTAACAGCAGGCGGTGCTGCAACAGGAGGAGCAGAAGAAGAATAAGCCGATTCAGCAGCCACGTGGCGTTTGAGGTCCAATCGGACGGCTTCCAGCCTCCTCGCCGCGTCAGCATGAGCAGCAGAATCGGGCAGCACGGGTGAAAAATAATCGTCCGACACAGGGGAAGCAGGGTCTACGTCGTGAAACCCGCCCACGCCACGAGCAGCGGAAGCAGCAGGAGCACCATCCCCATAAGTAGGGCCTAGGCGCGGAGCACTAGCGACAAAAGCCTCGTTCCATGCTTTCATCTCTGAACTTGCACCTACGACTGCACCTGAGGCTGCCGCTAGACTTTCCTCCTCCACCAGCATTCCAGCTCTATCAATCCTAGGCACGCTAATATGCCCGCTGCCCCTGCCAGGTCTATTCACTCCTTGCACACCACTCATGTCCCTATCCCCTCCAGGGACTGCTTTGGTAAACGCGGGCGCTCTGCAAGCAGGGCAGGTGCCATTGCAACACTCGTACACGCGCATACCCCTGCTGCCCATGCTGCTGATGATGCTGCTGCCGAATCCTACACCACTCCTAGAATTATGTACATTAAAATGTTCAGAGGCCGCAGCAGCAGCGGCACCAGCAGAAGCAGCAGTGGCGCCATTTACAGTATGAAAAGCATTCGCGCCATAAGCAGCTGCGGCAGCTTCGCTACGGTCGTACGGACTGACGTCAGCAGCTGCCCGTGGCCGATCGTCAGCATCACCCACGGCTACGGCTCGTCCAATCGCTTGGGTAGCAGCCGACACATAAGCACCCGAATCGATGCTAGGGTTCGAAGTCTCCTCTGCGTCTGCTCCTCTCGGGCTGTTTTCATTCTCTACTCTGTTCGGGCTACTATCGCGGTCCCCATCCGACGCATATCCGAATCCTAGCTCGTCGTCGCTCACCTCCTCCCACCGCTCAAATCGTCCGTTCCGCCTCCCAACTCCTTCCCCTGCCCTGTACCGCACGCCCTCGTCCCATGATACGTTATCTCTGTACGCGCTATAATTTGCTTCGACGAAAGCGACTCTACGAGGGACGGGTTGAACGTCAGAATAGGGAGGCTGGCGGCGGCCCTGGGGTGGCGGAGAAGGGGGAGGGGGAGGGGGGCCGGAGGCGAACGCGGGAGCGCGCGGGTGCGCGGAGAAAGGCGCGGAGTGCGGTTGGCGCGGAGCGTTAGTGGCGGAGATGAGGGTCATGGCGCCGAGCGCGGGGAGGAGAGAGAGGAGCGCGACGGAGCTCAGTCGCCATGTGACCTGGTGAGTGGCGGACGGGGAGAGAAGAGAAAGGGGACGGACGAAGCGGTGAGGACTTACACACATCGCGAGTGGACACGGCGGGGGATGAAAAAAGGAAATGCGCGATGAGGGACAGAGGGACGGAGAGACATTACAGAAGATGGGGGAGGGGAGTACTCTTCCGAAGCTACCCCTGACGCCATGAACGGCAATAAGAACAGGAGCGGGAGAAGGGGTAAAGGCTGAGGGCGGCATCTCACCTCAAAGACGCCTCGCAGCAGCCACACTCCTGAGAGCAGCAGCGCACCGTCAACTACGGCCTTGATCTGACGACGAACAGAAGAACAGAAAGAGGAGGGATGGGGTGTGGGGACGGAGGGGGGAAAGACAGGGTTAAGTCCTATTGCGACCTTATAGGTACCTTGATTTTACGGCGAACTGGGGAAGACGAGTGGGAAGAGGGCGTGCGGTGCATGAATACCCGTGCTGCCATATGACTCACCAGTGTTGTTTGGGAAGACGACGGCAGCGCGGCGACGATGGCGGCGCTGAGCGAAGCAGCCGCCCGGCGGAAGAAGCGCACGACGCGGAAAATCGCGAGCAACACGAGATCCGCGAAACCTCCCTCGGAACAAGGCGAAATGCTATCAGCGGAATATTTCGCGGACAACGGCTCAAAGAACGACCCCGCGCCGCCGGCGCCGCTTCCGCTCTTTACAGCTATCCACTCCCACACACGGCCTGCGGCTCGCTTCCACTCCCCGCCGCCCTCGTTAGGCCCCTCGAAAACCACCTCCGGCTCAAATGCACGCGCGGCCTCGGAGTATCGCCGCTGTGGCGGAACCTGCTGCGCCTCGTACTGTTCCCCGTGCTGCCGCACCTGCTGCGCCTGTTGCGCCTGGCTCCGCTCCCGGTGCTTCCGGCGCAGCTCCTCCGCGACTCGGAACCGTGCACTGCCGCTCCTCCGCGCCCCGCTTCCCCTACGTCCCCCGCTGCTCCGCGCGCTCCGCCTCACCGTCATGTCCTCCAGATTATCCAGCTCATCCCAGCCGTTGGCGACGGACCGAACAGATCCTGGTGACGTGGCAGGTCTTTTGTCCTCAACGGATCCCTGCCGGGGCGCGGCGTCGGTCGCAGGAGAGACGACCGTTCGACCCTCTTCAATATTGGACCGGTACTTGCCGGTATGAGCATGACTTCGTCCTCGTTCAGCCGAGTGAGAATGCCGGGAGGACGCCGGTAGCGTGTGCTGGGAGGATGCTGACGGCACTGACGGATTCAGTCTGCCACGGTAACGTTGGGTGAACGCCGGCCGAACTGAAAGTAAGCCGGCGTGAAAGCACGGTGAGGTGGGACGCGGAAGCGGACTACGGAGCGACGGCTTTAAGGAGCGGTCTGGAAATGAGGTGACTGGGGAGTGGTTTGGTGCGTCGGCTTGGTTGGGAGACGCGACGGCGAGAGAGGAGAGTGAGCATGAGGCAGAGGAAGACATGGTTGCGTCCAGGTCGTTCAGTGCGCTTCAGCTGCAAATGTGCTTTTGTTCAAGACCTGTCCGGTCTCCGAATATAACGTCGTAATATCCGCTGGGCCAGCAGTACAGAAGCCGAAGCACGGGATAAAGAGCAGTTCACCAGATGAATATTCGAGATGCCGTTGCTGACGTAAAATGAAAAGTCGAAATAAATTTAAGCAACGACCTGGGCCTGCCGAGTTGTTGAAGCGTCAAAGCAGCCACAAATGAATGACAAGAAATGGATTGGGTGGGAGGTCATCCCCTGGATAATCCCAAGCTGGCGGCGAGTTTGAATCTGCCACCAGTCACACAGACAATCGGGCAAGTATGCATGGATGAGGGTGGCACACTCAAACAGCTCATCTCCCCTCCCCGCTGCCACCTCCATAAATCCGGATCATGTGGTCCCCCCAAGGAGTTTTCGGTGATCCTCCTCACCAAAGAAATTGCCGCGTCGGGGACTCGGGGTCGTTCCGTGTGACGCCTGACATCGGTTCGCTTTTCCCGACGTTTCACCACCAGAAATCCCGAAGTCCGCTTCATCCACAGCCACTCCGGTTCTGGTCTGGGAGCAACTTCGGTGGCAAGATTTTTTGTGGAAGCAAAGCCTTGATAGTTACGATTTGATTGGGCAGCCATAAAGTGTGGAGTTTTGTGAGCGCAGCCAATCGGAGGCCCATAGTTTCTGTCCATCGCGGTCCGCACACCATCGCGGGGAAACTCATCCAATGGTGTAAGGTCGCGGTTCTGGCCGAAGCTTGGACACCAAGAACCAATTTTTTCCCTCAGTGACGTGTAAACACACCCGATCATTGGTCATACACAAGTTGCGAGAAGTATTGGAGCATGACAGCCAATCAGACGTGTTCATTGCTACCAAAGTGTCCACACTTCACTTGGTGTCCAAGCTTCAGAACCGGGATCTAAGTCCGTCTGCATCATACCTACATCAGCCGCCAGTCACGCGCTCTAGCCAAGAGGACGACAGCTCATTCCGTGTTGACAAACAGCCAGAGCGCGCCAAGCTTTCTTGGGGGACTTCATCCGCAATAACCCGCATTCAGAACGGAATCCAGTAGGCATATAACATAGCAGGCATGTACACGCACAGATTGCAAACAAACTGATAGGCAGTTACACGCATGGATATATTTTAGTCTGATATGGTCACATCGTATACTCTATTTAGGCATTTCTCAAAATTAAGAGCCCTTGATTGGTTCTTAACATAGCAGGTCATTCACTTACAACCCTGGTAAACGATGAAAAGTTTACACTACAATCCTTGACATTAGGGCGTATTCTCACGGCCTCCTATCAAGCCACCTCCGTATCAAAATTGTACATTTTGCCTGGAAAAAGTAGCGAGAGGTTTTGGCGTATTCCTACGGCCTTCTATCTGTTACGAATAGTAATATTTTATATTACTATGCACTCCTCACCGCAGCAAAAGAAGCAGGCAATATCGGGAATGAACGCGAAGCGTCAGACAGTTGGAATTGAACCGAAGAGTCAGACGGTTACAGCACATCTGGACCGTCGGAGCAGATGGCATCGGGCAGCTTCAGGCAGGATGGTTTTGGCGGGAACAGTTACGAAACTGTACGCGCCGCACGGTTGGGAATGAATTTGAATAAGGGAATGTACCCCTTAGAGTACATGGCTAGTTAGGTCGTTTCGTATTCCCCTGTACTCCTACCGTAATGTCAGAATGAAGAATGGATGATGCATTGATGTTGGTTGGGGTACATATAGCTAACCCTAAGTTTTGTACCCCCTAAGACAAACCTCACTATAGGCTACAACATTTGACACACCCCCATAGCCTAAGTGAGGGGTGTCTAGCAGAACCAAACGAGTACGGTCACAAGACCAGTCCAAGAAACGAAGCTCAGGGTGGATCACAACGTCACCACACAGTCTGAGCACAAACAACAGTGGCCACAAGGCCAGTCCAAGAAGTAACAGAGGTATATAGAAAGCAAAGTAAACAGTACACTCAAGTCTAAGCAACACGAGAACCAGTGTCAACAAGGCCTAACTGCACACAGCACCTCTGGTGGTCACAAGGCGGAAGCGCCTTGGTGAAGATGTCTGCAGTGTTGGCCTCGGACTCCACAAACTCAAAGCGAGCCTGTCCACGCCTCTGCAACTCTCGCAGAAGAAAGTACCTGATGTGAATGTGCTTCACTATGCTCTCCAGTCGTGGCTCTCGACAAAGGAGAATAGACGCCTTGTTGTCAGTGAACAAGGTCGGTGCAGAGCTCGGCCGCTCACCAAGGTCGGTGAGCAAGAAGGTCAACCAACGCAGCTCCTGTGCCGCCATGGCACCAGCGTAGATCTCAGCCTCAGCTGTAGAGGTCGAGACCGAAGAGGAGCGCGTGGACCGCCAGGAAACAGCTCCAGAACCCAGGCTGAAACAGTACCCCTGAGTAGACCTGTGAGTCTCAGCGTCGTCAGCGTAAGAGGAGTCACAGTGACCAGTAAGTACGACAGACTGCTGCCCTCCAAGAACTAGCCCCACGCCTGACGTCGACGCTAGGTACTTCGCCACCCTCACAGCTGCTGTCCAGTGAACAGGACGGTGTCTCCCTGGCGCAACAAAGCGCGCAAGAACGCTGAGAGGGAAGGCGAGGTCCGGGCGAGTACAAGTCATCAGGTACATGAGGCAACCCACAAGCTCTGCGTAGGGACCACTAGGCTCGAACGGCTCATCAGGAAAGGGTCCAGTGAGTCTGTGGTCAACAGCAAGAGGTGTGCGCTGTACTGTGGAGTGCTGAAGCCCGAACCGCTGAAGGACCTGCTGCACCATGTGCGACTGTGAAAGTGTAATGGTGCGAGCAGCTCTGTCCCTGGTGATCTGCAGGCCAAGGTAGTGGCGCAGCTCACCAAGATCAGTGCAGGTGTGTCTCTTCTGCAGTTCGGACTTCACGTGTGCCAAAGCAACCCTGTCAGGGGTGGCGAAAACAAGGTCGTCAACGTAGACCAGAACAAAGAAAGGTGTGGGGCCACGACGAACGAACAGCGACGGGTCAGCAGAAGACGGCTGGAACCCAAGGTCAGACAGGGTAGAACGCAGGGTGTCGTGCCACTCACGAGGAGCCTGACGAAGACCGTAAACCGGTCGCCTCAGCCTCCACTGGGTCCCAGGAGGGAAAGAGCCAGTGAAGGCAGAGGGACGACGCAACCAGACCTCCTCGTGAAGACTGCCCTGAAGGAAAGCAGTAGAGAAGTCGAGAGAGTGTAACTCGTAGTCTCTCTGTGCTGCTACGTGTAGTAACACCCGAAGAGTGGTCATCTTCGGGGTGGGCGCGAAGGTCTGAAAGAAGTCAACTCCCTCGCGCTGACTGAAACCTCTAGCCACGTAGCGCGCCTTGAAGACCGGAGGAGATCCCGGTGGCCGCTTCACCCTGTAGATCCACATGCCGTCAACTACGTTCGCCCCCGGAGGGGGAACCTCATCGACGTAGGTGCCTGTGGATCTGTAGGAGGCCATCTCTGCGTCCATGGCAGCTCTCCACTGAGAGGCCCAAGGCCCTGACACTGCCTCAGCGTAAGTGCGAGGAGTCGGAATGTCAAGGGCGTCGGGGTCACCCTCAGGGGCGAGGAGCATGGCACAGAGATGAGGGGAAGCGGCGGCCAGGAACTCTAGCTCAAACTGCCTGTCCTCTAGGGCGTCACTGCCAAGGGCAGACACACCCCCGACGGCCAGAGGACTGGAAGGAGGAGCAGCCACAAGAGCGGTGGCGAAGTCAAGGCGGCGGGTAGAGGCAAACTCAGTGACTGCGGCAGTAAGAGCGGACACAGAGGACACAGAGGCACGAGGGTGGGTAACAAGAGAGGCGAGAACACGAGAGAGAACAGGATGGTACGTGCGGTAGTAGTCAGTGACAGGAGAAGGAAGCGACACAGTGAGGGCCGACTCAGGAGGAGACGGAAGCACAGACGGAGACGGACGAGGTGGACGAGAACAAAGGAAGGCTGTACGAAGGTCAGTGAAGGGAACAGGAGACGAGGGACGAGCACGAGGGGAGCGACGAGAGGCCCAAGTCTGAGAAGGAGGAGGAGACAACGAAGACTGAGAACGAGGGAAAACAGCGGGAGAGGGGTCAGGAGGAGGAAGCGGAGGACCAGAGACGGGAGGAGAGGGGGAGGAGGAAGGAGAGGGAGACGGGAGACCAAGGGTCCGAAGACCCGAGACAGGAGGAGGAGACGGCAGCAGCTGCTGCTGCTGCTGCTGCGGCTGCTGCGGCTGCTGCTGCTCCAGCGGCTGCTGCCTCTGCTGCTGCTCCTGCTGCTGCTCCTGCTGCTGTCGCTCCTGCGCCTCAAGCCGCTGCAACTCTCTCTCCTCTCTCTCCAACTCCAACTGCTCCTCACGAGCACGGCGAACACGAGCCTGGAACCTGGTCGGGTAGGGGTGGGGGGAAGGAGTAGTGTCCGGGGCAGCGGCAGCCCCAGAGTCGACCTCCGAAGCACCAAGCACACCACCCCCAGAGGCAGCACCAACACCAGCTCCAGACCCAGGCTCTCCAGAAACCGAAGGGACACCCTCACCCCCAGACGCAGCACCCCCAGACTCCGCACCAGCACCCCCAGACTCCGCACGACCAGTACCAGCCCCCGGAAGACAAGAGTCCTCTGCAACCCGCGGCTCAGCTCCAACTCCAGCACCCCCAGAACCAGAGACCTGTACAGGGACAGTCGCAGGACCAACCTCTCGAGAGGGAGCACCTGCAGGAGGCGGCGAGGAAGACTGTGGGGAGGGAGGCTGTACAGGGGGGGCTACCGAAGGGGGAGGGCTAGCCTGAGACACACCAGACGGGGCTGGACCAGGGGGGGGAGGCTGTACCGGGGGAGCAGGCGGGGGAGCGGCGGTCAGGAAGAGAGGGGGGGGAGGGACCGGGAGACCTCGACTGGGGTACCTGACGTAGTAGGGGGTGGACTCCTCGAAACGGACGTCACGGGAGTCAAAGAACCGGTGAGAGGGTGGGTGGTAAAAGGTGAAGTCAGAGGAGTCCTCAGGGAAACCAAGGAAGACACAAGGAACGGCGCGAGGCGAGAGCTTGTCCGCGGAGGTGTCGCGGACAAGAGCCAAGCACCCCCAGACACGAAACCTCGACGCGACACCAGGGGACCCTGTCCAAAGACTGGTCGGTGAAGCCTCCGGCCGAGAGACGCGTGGCCAGAGGTTCAGCTGGTGCGCGGCGTACCTGACTGCGTATGGCCACAGGAAATGGGGGGCACGGGCGTGAGTCAAGGAGGTGCGGGCAATCTCCATGACCAGGCCTATGCGACGCTCAGCAACCCCATTCTGCTGTGGGGACTCCGGAAGCGTCCAGGACTGACGAATGCCCTGTTCGCGACAGAATCCAGCGAGAATGCCGGAGCGAAACTCGCCCCCGCGGTCGGAGTGGAGACAGCTGACACGACGACCACGAGTGTCCTGGGTGGTAAGCAACCACCTGATCAGCGTAGAAGTCACCTCAGACTTCCTCGCCAGGGGGAACACTGTGGTGTAGCGGGAGTAGTCGTCAACGACCACCAAAAAGAAACGCTCACGCTCAGGGCCAGGGCGAGGAGAGGGGCCCCAGACGTCCAAGTGCAGCGTCTCAAAAGGCTCGGTGGCCGGACGAAGGGAGGAGGAGTGAGGGGTGGCACGCAGCCTACCCTCGACGCAAGGACCGCACGGTGGTGCAAGGGACGGCGGCAGCGACGGCAAGACACGCGGGAGACCTAAGACCAGACGCTGACTAGACATAGCACGCAGACGTGGAAGAGAAGGGTGTCCCATCCGGTGGTGCCACAGAACGGTGGGGTGGGCAAGCGACCGACAGGAGCAAGACGCAGCGACTGGACTGGACGCGACAACCTGAGGGGACGGAACCACCTGGTGAGACGCAGGGAGGAGACTAGGGGGAGGGACAGGAACTGGGAGGAGTGGCCGCTGCGACGGCGGCCGCTGTGGCTGCGGCTGCGGCTGCTGCCGCTGCTGCTGCTGCGGCTGCTGCTGCTGCTGCTGCTGCTGCAGTCGCTGCTGAGCGCGCGGGCGAGTGTGAAGAGTGTAGAGACCGGAGCCCGGCTCAGCAGCAAAAGTGGCGAGGGGCTGGTAAGAGTCCCCGTCAACACACACCGCAGTCTCTCCAGAAGGCTCAAACCACACACCCACGTGCTGACTCACGAGGGGTCGCACGCCCACCAAGTTCCGGGAGAACGAGGGGACGTGAAACCCAGTGAGAGACCCAGAAGGAGCAGCCGGACACGGCAAGGTGGTAGTGTGACGCGCGGTGACTGGTCCCGAAGTGGGATCAGCCAGCGCCACAGAAACAGGCGCAGGAAGAGGCGTAAGTGTCGTGCTGTCACGAAAGAAGCAGTGAGAGG
The DNA here is from genome assembly GCA_947470075.1 of Closterium sp. Yama58-4. Classification (NCBI taxonomy): domain Eukaryota; kingdom Viridiplantae; phylum Streptophyta; class Zygnematophyceae; order Desmidiales; family Closteriaceae; genus Closterium; species Closterium sp. Yama58-4. The sequence goes on from CANIUD010000214.1 coordinate 811,238, forward strand.
CTCCAGAGTCCAGCGTGAACGACAGCGAACCGTCCTCTGAGGTAGCCGCTGGACTAGAGTCTACACAAGAACCTACACTAGCAACAGGCAACTGAGCAAGGCTAGCACCTAAGCTAACAACACCAGAGTAAGCAGAGTCAGAAACACTAGAGTCAACAACAGCATACAAAGCATGGGGAGTACCAATCAGATCAACTAACTGCTCAGCAGACATGCCCCACAGAGCGGAGCCGTAGCGCTGAACAAGAGGCAGCCAGTCAGGGGCAGGAGCACCAACCCCGTAGACCAAACGAACCGTGTCAGTGAGCTGAGCAAAGCACTGACCAGGGGGGTGAAACCGGCCACAAGGGTGGCCACGACGAGGGCCTGTCAGAACCTGGTAGGTGCAGGGAGTGTAAGCAGTACCACGCTGGGTCTGACGCAGCCCCGACCCTGGAGCCAGCTGCTGCCGCTGCTGCTGCTGAGGCTGCTGGGAGGAGAGGGGCTGCTGGTGCTGCAGAAGCTGCTGCTGACGCTGAGCCTGGTACCACGCCGCTGCTCCACCAACCGGGGCAGGAAGTACAGGAGGCGACTGACGAACTCGGGCGTCGCCACCACCAGCAGGCGCAGTGGAGTCACCAGTCACTGCACGAGGCGCCTCTCCAGGCCCTGAACCTCCACCGCCGCCAGGCGCAACGCCACCTCCACTACCTCCGCCTCCACCTCCACTACCACCACCAGAACCGCCTTTCTTGCCACTCCTACCGCGGGACCGCGACGCAGTCGTAACAGCAGCTGCAGTCGCGTCAGTAGCGGCAGTGGCAAGTGAGGCAGTAAAGGTGGGTAACTGCGGGACTGTGCACAAGTGGAAGAGTGGGGGGGGCACAGCACCAGAGGCAGCGGCTACCGAGCGAAGGTTGCTCTCGACGTCCTTGAGTGTAGACTCAAGGACATCGACGGTGAGCTCACTAGGGTGCTTCAGCAGAAGCGCGTCGCGAACGGAGGCAAGGCGGTCAGGGAGGCTAGTGGCGATGAAATAGATAGTAATCGCCATAGGGGGAGGAAGCAGTGCAAGCTGTGCCTCAGTGCAAGCAGCGCGGTAACTAGCGTCGAGCGAGCGGAGGTGAGCGATCAAGTCAGCAGAGCGCTCAAAAGACGCTAGGTCAGGAAACAGGAACGGGAGGAACAGGCGGCCAAGAGAGACAGCGGCGGGAGAAGAGTAGCGGGCCTTAATCGCAGTGAGGTACTCAGCAGCGGTGCGAACCTGAGTGAAGTGAACCTCCTCAGACTCAGGGAGGAGGCTGCTGAGCGCGATGCAGGCCGCAGCGTCACGTGACGTCCAAGCCGTCTGGTCAGCTCGCTGAGTGGCAAAGCGGGCTCTAGCGGCTTCGTCAGGGGCAGGACCTAAAGGCGTAGGGTCGGGGGGCGCAGGTAGGGCACCAGTAGCGTGCGCCCAGAGGGTCTCGCCTGCCTGGACCTGACTCTCTAACAGACGGCGAGCACGAAGAAGCCAGACGGAAAAATCAAGAGGTCTACCGTCAGCGTCGAAACGAAGCACACGCGGAGTCGCCATAGCGAGAACTAACGCGAGGGATACAGGGGCAGCGGAAGAGCAGGCTAGGGTTAAGACGACGGGCTGGGGAAAGGGGCGAGCCGCTACAGGGGAAAGGGCGGGCCGCTACAGGGGAAAGGGCGGGCCGCTACAGGGGAAAGGGGAAGGGGCGGGCCGTGACGGAGGGAAAGGACGGGCGGGACGCGACGGGGGGAAAGGGACCCAACGGGGGGGAAAGGACGGGCGGGACGCGACGGGGGGAAAGGGGCACGACGAGGGGAAAGGACGGGCGGGACGCGACGGGGGGAAAGGGACGCGACGAGGGGGAAAGGGCGGGCAGGACGCGACGGGGGGAAAGGGACGCGACGAGGGGGAAAGGGCGGGCAGGACGCGACGGGGGGAAAGGGACGCGACGAGGGGGAAAGGGCGGGCAGGACGCGACGGGGGAAAAGGCGCGACGCGACGGGGGGAATGGGCGGCGACGCGACGGGGGGAACGGGCGCGACACGACGTGGGGGGGGAACGCGACGCGACGGGGGGGTAAGGGCGGGCGCTACGGAACGAGGGGAACGGGTGGCGCGGACGGGCGCTAGGAGTGGCGCTAGGCGCGGCACTACGCGCGGTAACAACGGAACCGGGACGAATGAGAGCTAGGATCAGGCTCGGGAGGCTCGAACGGAGAACGGAGGAACGGGATCCCACAGGATCCTAACCTAACTGATACCATGTCAGAATGAAGAATGGATGATGCATTGATGTTGGTTGGGGTACATATAGCTAACCCTAAGTTTTGTACCCCCTAAGACAAACCTCACTATAGGCTACAACATTTGACACGTAATCCCCCGCATAGCACACCCTAGGGTGTATTGATAAATACACCCCTTTAGGGGGGTGTTTAATTATGGGGGGGGTGTAAGCCTGCACCCATGGGTGTTATATAATGACACTTTTCCATATGAAAAAACACTAGTTTCTTGTACTCAGCCTACTTTGTTTATCGAGTCGAGCTGAGAATGGTCGGAACTGTGTCAAACTGTATGTGCAGCATATTGTCTAGGCTGTAGTGGGGTAGCCCATATGGGGTACAACCAAATTAGGGTTAACTACTTGTACTCCTGCATCCTGCTAGTTCATTCATTCCTGCTGCTAGATTCTAACATGGTTTCAGAGCACTAAGGTCCGTAGGACCGTTTTTTTTTTCGGGCCCACCTACCGCTGCGGTTACCGCGCTACCCCACGTACCTGCCTGCCTTGCCTTGCCTTGTGACGTGCTGCACAAGCGCTGCCTCCTGCTGCCCTAGGCCAGCGCGCTGCCCCTAGAGGCCCGTAAGGCCCGCGCGCCGCCTCTACACGCCCGTCAGGCCCGCAAACAGCCCGCTGCTGCCGCGCGCTGCCCGCACCGAGACCGCGCAGCCCGCACCGAGTCGCGCGCAGCCCGCTGCAGCCGCGCGCAGCCCGCACCGACCCGCGCGCAGCCCGCTGCAGCCGCGCGCAGCCCGCACCGACCCGCGCGCAGCCCGCTGCAGCCGCGCGCAGCCCGCACCGAGCCGCGCGCAGCTCGCAGCTGCCGCGCGCAGCCCGCGCCGAGCCCACGCAGCCCGCGTCGAGCCGCGCGCGGCCTGCTACGGCCTCGCGAGGCCCGCGCGCGGCCCGCAGCAGCCCGCGCCGAGCCGCGCGCGGCCTGCTACTGCCTCGCACGGCCCGCGCGCGGCCCGCAACAGCCCGCGCCGAGCCGCGCGCGGCCCGCTACTACCTAGCGCGGCCGCGCGCGGCCTGCAGCAGCTCCGCGCCGAGCCGCGCGCGGCCCTCTGCCTCGGCCCCGACCTGCCGCTGATGCGGCCCCGCCCTGCAGCTGCCACGGCCCCGACCTGCCGCTGATGCGGCCCCCCCCCCCCCCCCCCCCCCCCCCCCCTGCAGCTGCCACGGCCCCGACCTGCCGCTGATGCGGCCCCGCCCTGCAGCTGCCACGGCCCCGACCTGCCGCTGACGCGGCCCCACCCTGCTACTGCCGCTGAGGCGGCCCCGCCCTGCAGCTGCTTCGGCCCTGCTCTGCAGCCGGTGTTGCGGCCCCGACGTCGCCGCTGTCGAGCGCCGGCCCTGCTCGCCCGGTGAGCGCCTGCTCTCCCAGCCTTTGGTGAGCGACTGCCTGCCTGCCTGACGGCCTGCCTGCCTGCCTGCCTGCCTGCCTGCCTGGCTGCCTGCCTGCCTGCCTGTCTGCTTGCCTGCCTGCCTGCCTGGCTGCCTGCCTGCCTGCCTGCCGGCCTGCCTGCCTGCCTGCGTTCCTGCCTGCCTGCCTGCTTGCCTGCCTGCCTGCCACGCCTGCCCTGCCCGCGCTGCTGCTGCTGCTACTGCTACTGGCAGGTGGTCAGATGCAGCTCCAGCGACGTTCACGCGAGCCTCTCACGCCCCAGCAGCTTAGTGAGTGGTATACTAGCTGGGGTTGTCGCGGTAGCCGCCGTAGTTGTCGCCCTGGGGCTGGTCAGTTGGGAGCGTCTAGCAGTGGCCAGCTGCAGCTGCAGGGGCGTCCACGCGAGACACTTACGCCTCGGCAGCTCCAGGAGTGGTACGCTCAGTGTAGCAGGTCTACACGTACAGTTCGCTGCCCGTACGTCATTCGCACAGGTGCTAGGACTGGTCAGCCTTGTGGGACGCTTGGTCACACACAGTCCCGCTGCTTCGCCCGTCTGAGCGACGACTGGCGCACAGTGTTTGGCGACGAGGCTGAGCTCTTCACCTGGCTGGAGCTGCATGGACAGAGGGTAGATATCTTTGCGCTTGACTATGATGCTATTCTCACTGCCATGTATGCATTGTCTACTAGTGCTGACCGTGCCTGTTGCCTGTGCGTACCGCCTGACCCTGGTGAGGCTGCTGCCCTAGGTGCTAGTGCGTCTCCTGCTCTAGGTGCTGGTGAGGCTGCTGCTCTCGGTGCTAGTACGTCTACTGCTCTAGGTACTGGTGAGGCCGTGGCTTCAGGTGCTGCTGTGTCTGCTCTCTCTGGTACTGCGCCCACTGCGGTCTCACACACCTTCACCCTTGACTCAGGAGCTTCCCGCTCCTTCTTTCGCGACTGCACCGCACTCACGCCGCTCCGTCGGCCAGTCCCGGTCTCCCTGGCGGACCCCTCTGGGGGTCCAGTCCTTGCCCACTATTCCACGGTTCTGCCGTGTCCGGCCGTCCCGTCCGGCTCGCTGTCAGGTCTTTACCTCCCCTCGTTCTCTACGAACTTGGTGAGTGGAGCTGACCTCCAGGATGGGGGGGTTCACCAGTTCACTCCTGCGAGTCAGCGAGTGACTCACTGTACGTGTGCTAGGACGGGCCGGCACTTGGCCACGTTCACCCGTGCACCTGGCTCGAGTCTGTACACACTGACCACTGAGTCCCCTCAAGTAGCTGCGTCTGCGTCTACGTCTGGTCAGCTGGCGGCCCCCTGCGAGTGTCGCGCTTTGTCGCACGACACTCTCCTGTGGCACCACCGCCTTGGTCACCCCTCCTTGCCTCGCCTGCGTAGCATGCACTCTCGCTCCCTGGTCTCTGGTCTCCCCAGGTCTCTGCCTGCCCTCCCTCCCTCGCCTGCGCCGCCCTGCATTCCTTGCGTCGAGGGGCGGCAACGCGCCGCTCCTCACTCCTCCTCGTTTCCTCCCACAGAGGCTCCACTGCAGACGCTCCACCTGGACGTGTGGGGCCCAGCCCGCGTCCAGGGACAGGGCCACGAGCGGTACTTCCTGCTGGTTGTCGACGACTACACGCGTTACACCACGGTCTTCCTCTTGCGCAGCAAGGCGGATGTCCCTACTGTTTTGATCCCCTGGATCCGCGCAGTTCGTCTCCAGCTCCGCGAGCGGTTCCGGTCGGACTTTCCTGTCCTGCGTCTGCACTCTGACAGAGGTGGTGAGTTCTCCTCCGACCTCTTGGCAGCCTACTGTGCGGAGCACGGCATCACCCAGTCGTTCACGCTTCCGGCCTCTCCGCAGCAGAATGGGGTTGCTGAGCGCCGCATTGGCTTAGTCATGGAGGTCGCTCGTACCTCCATGATCCATGCGGCTGCCCCCCATTTTCTGTGGCCGTTTGCGGTCCGGTACGCCGCGCATCAGCTCAACCTCTGGCCCCGTGTCTCCTTGCCGGAGACCTCGCCCACACTGCTGTGGACGGGGAAGGTTGGCGATGCGTCGCGTTTCCGGGTCTGGGGTGCTCGTGCCTTTGTCCGCGATACCACCGCGGACAAGCTCTCCGCCCGCGCTGTTCCCTGTGTCTTCCTTGGCTTTGTCCCTGACGCGCCTGGTTGGCAGTTTTACCACCCCACCTCGCGCCGTGTCTTTGCGTCTCAGGACGTCACGTTCGACGAGTCGGTTCCCTTTTACCGTCTCTTCCCCTACCGCACTGCCTCGCTCCCCCCCCCCGCCGCTCTTCCTCGCTCCAGGTGCTCCCCAGGTAGACCCCCTCCCCGCTCCCGGTCCTGCTCCTTCAGGTGTTTCTCAGGTAGACCCTCCTCCCTTGACTGCGCCGGTTGAGGTCACTGGTGACTCAGGTCCTACTGAGGGTGGTCCTGCTCGGGGTGCTACTTCTGGGGGTGCTGAGCCTGGGGGTGCTGAGCCTGGGGGTACTGAGCCTGAGGGTGCGGAGCTTGAGGGTGTGGAGCCTGGTGGTGCTGAGCCTGAGTGTGAGGGGTCTGGAGGTGCTGAGGGTGCTCGCGCTGGAGGTTCTGGAGCCGCTGGAGGTACTGGTGCTGAGGGTACTGACACCGGAGGTTCTGGAGCCGTTGGGGGTGCGGGCGCTGAGGGTTCTGAGTCTGCTGTTGCGCGGTCTCCTTGGAGTAGCCGCCTTCGTCCACGTGTGCCTCTCACCCCACAGCAGCTGCAGGACTGGTACGGTCGCCGTCAGCGTCGCGCCGCTGGAGCTAGGAGTGGTGCTGGTCCTTTGTCTACTGGAGGTGCTGGAGTTGCTGGTTCTGGAGGTGCTCGTGCTGGAGACACTGAGGCTGGAGACCCTGGGACTGGAGGTGTTTGCTCTGCGGGTGCTGCTGCTGGAGTCACTGAGGTTGGAGACCCTGGGACTGGAGGTGCTGGCTCTGGGGGTGCTACTACTGGAGACACTGAGGTTGGAGACCCTGGGACTGGAGGTGCTGGTTCTGGGGGTGCTGCTGCTGGAGACACCGAGGCTGGAGACCCTGGGACTCGAGGTGTCGGCTCTGGGCCTGGAGCTTCTTCGCTCCGCCGTCTCCGTCGTCTCTGCCGCCGTCTGCCTCTGTTCTTCGTCAGGTTCTTACTCTTCCGTCGTCTACTGGTCTTCCGTTACTGCCTGGCTCACCGCTGCCTGCTCCTTCTCCTTACACTGAGCAGACTGGTAGTCCTGCTGAGCGTCGTGAGCCTGCGTCGCGTCCTGTCTCGCCTGCTCGTCCTGGTCGTACCGGTCGTCGTGTTCCTCGTTCGCGTCAGCCGGCTGTCCCCAGCGCACACCTCGTAGTCCGTCGTCCTTCCTCTGCTCCGCCGCCTGTTCCTCTGCCGTCTCCTCCTGCGTCCTCTCTGCCTGCCGTTCCGGACCCTGAGTCTGACCGGTTTCGTACTGAGCACCCTACTGTCACGCGTCTCCTAGCCACTGTTGTCACTGACCCGTCGTTTGAGTCTACTGCTGCGTCTGCCTTGGTCGCTGAGCTTGTTGACTTTGCTGCTGCCTGTCGTCTAGACTACGCCGCTAGTCTTGTTGCTGAGTCTGAGTCTGTCTGTCCTCCGTCCGTCGGGGGTGAGTGTGCTCTTAGCACGGACGTCCTTGAGGACAGGCAGGAGGAGTTCCAGTGTCTTGCTGCTGCTTTACCTCATCTTGTGTCCTCGCTACTTGCCCCTGAGGGAGACCCGGATGCACCAGACATCCCGACTCCGCGCTCTTACGCAGAGGCGATAGAGGGTCCCTACTCCTCTCAGTGGCAGGCAGCCATGGACGCAGAGATGGCTTCCTGGAAGTCCACAGGCACCTACGTTGATGAGGTTCCCCCACCTGGGGCGAACATCGTCAGTGGCATGTGGATTTTCAGGGTGAAGCGGCCGCCGGGTTCTCCGCCTGTCTTCAAGGCGCGTTACGTGGCTCGAGGCTTCAGTCAGCGAGAGGGAGTTGACTTCTTCCAGACCTTCTCCCCCACCCCGAAGATGATCACTCTTCGGGTGCTGCTGCACGTTGCTGCTCACCGTGACTACGAGCTTCACTCTCTTGACTTCAGCACAGCTTTCCTGCAGGGCAGCCTGCACGAGGAGATCTGGCTGCGCCGCCCCCCGGGCTTCACTGGGTCGTTCCCTCCTGGTACCCAGTGGAGCCTCCGGCGGCCGGTCTACAGTCTCCGCCAGGCGCCACGTGAGTGGCACGACACACTGAGGACTACGCTTGCGGCTCTTGGGTTCGCGCCTTCTACTGCTGACCCGTCGTTGTTTCTGCGCACCGACACTTCACTGCCGCCGTTCTACATCCTCGTGTACGTCGACGACTTGGTTTTTGCCACTGCTGACACTGAGGCTCTCGCCCACGTGAAGTCGGAGCTGCAGAAGAGACACACGTGCACAGACTTGGGTGAGCTGCGCAGCTACCTTGGCTTGCAGATCACCCGGGACAGAGCACGCCGCACCATCACCTTGACTCAGTCACACATGGTGCAGCAGGTCCTTCAGCGCTTCGGCTTCACCTGGTCTTCAGCACAGGCCACTCCTCTGGCTACAGGTCACACGCTCTCAGCTCCACCTTCGGACGAGTCCGTAGAGCCGAGTGGTCCTTACCCAGAGCTAGTCGGCTGCCTCATGTACCTGATGACTTGCACTCGACCTGACCTCGCATACCCTCTTGGTCTTTTGGCTCGTTACGTGGCTCCTGGTCGGCACCGACCTGAGCACATGGCTGCTGCTAAGAGGGTACTGCGCTACTTGTGCAGCACATCAGGCATGGGGCTAGTGCTTGGAGGGACGAGCCCAGTTGTCCTCACTGGGCACTCAGACGCTTCTTGGGTTGACGACCAGGCTACTCAGCGGTCGTCACAGGGTTACACCTTCAGCCTTGGCTCTGGTTCAGTTTCGTGGCGTTCTACACGCTCGTCTTCAGTTCTCAGCTCCAGTTGTGAGGCTGAGATCTACGCCACCGCCATGGCTGCACAGGAGTTACGCTGGCTCACCTACCTGCTGACTGACTTGGGAGAGCGGCCTCGTTCTCCTCCAGTGCTGTACGTTGACAACAAGGCTGCCATTGCCTTGTGTGAGGAGCACAGACTGGAGCACAGAACGAAGCACATTGCTCTGTGTTACTTCCTGGCTCGAGAGTTGCAGCAGCGAGGCCAGCTTCGTCTTCGCCACGTGGCCACTCGGGCCAACACTGCTGATATATTCACCAAGGCACTTCCGTCTGGTGATCATCAGCGCTTTTGTACTCTGTTGGGCCTTGTGCCTACGTTTCCACACTTGCTGTAGTCTCTGCTTGTACTGTGATCTATATATATACCTGCATGCTGGCTCTTGCTAGGTAGCCATCACTGTACTGTTATTGCTGCATATATATCTCTGCATGTGAACTGGCCTTGTGGCCCTTTGCTTGTGCTCAGAATGCGTGGTGACGTTGTGATCCACCCTGAGCTTGTTTTGCTTCTCTTGACTGGTCGTGTGACCCCTTGTTCTCCCCCACTTTGCCTATGGGGGTGTGTCAAACTGTATGTGCAGCATATTGTCTAGGCTGTAGTGGGGTAGCCCATATGGGGTACAACCAAATTAGGGTTAACTACTTGTACTCCTGCATCCTGCTAGTTCATTCATTCCTGCTGCTAGATTCTAACAAACTGCACACAGATTGCGATCCACGTCATGCTGACTCACTGGCAAGCTCCTCACACGCGCCTGAATCGATCGAAAGTAGCCCCCCAGCATCGCGTAAAAACGTTTCGGGGGGTGATGCGTCCCTCTTCATAGAGAAACTCGCTAAAATTGACCTCGCGATTCACATCTAGATAAGGGGAGGGTGTACTGATAAATTCAAAAAATCAGGGGGGTGTTCTAACTGGTGTATTTCTGAGTACACCCACCGTAATTGAACACCCATGGGTGTTTTTGGGGGGTGTACTATGCGGGGGATTACGGTATTTGTATTCATTGTATTTGCATGATTTAATCATCTCAAGCATTTTACATTCACTCTGCTATTGAGGTCAAGGGCCCACCAAACTATCTCACTGCGTGCGAACCTTCCTGGGTAGATCCTGGGCTACGATCAACTCGCAGCACTATCAAGCCACCTCCTATCAAGATTGTACATTTTACCTGGTAAAAGTAGCGACAGGTTTTGGGTTTAAGGGATTTTCGATTATGAGCTTGATAGGAGGTCAGATTGATAGGAGGACAGAATTACGCCCTTGGTGAAGGCACTCTCTTTCGCCTTTTCCAATTCAGTAGCTCTGTTTTTCTTGGCTCTCCCAGCACGCTGCAGCAACGAGGTTTGTGCACTGCACATTGGAGGCATGGTGACATGATCAAGCAAGGTGACTTTTGTATTTTTCATCTGCTATGTCATATCGGATCACACCACGTTTTTGGGGATGAAGGCTGGTAGATTATTCTTTTCCATGGCGAAACATTTTGGTGTAACCTCCGTAGCAAGTCCAGTGCTATATTTCAGAGGTTCTGCTGGCATCCATGATGTAGACGTTTCGTTACAACTTGGAAACAAAAAGAATCAAGTCGGCCAATCCCAACCGAAGTTTCCACAAACCAGGCATAAAAAAGGAGCACGTCATCCAAACAAAATCCTAGGAACACGATAATGAAAAATTATTAAGTGGGATGTGTGCCACGTTCCTGCAAGGCAAAAAAAAGGGCGAGGCACATAGTAACACAAATTATTACCGGCCAAGCCAAGCCAGGACAAAGGATAGGGAGGAGCAAAAAAATGTACACAAGGTCTGGGACGACTGTTCTGTTCTGTTCAGTTCTGCCATTCCAGTAGCACCATCCCCCAGCTCACCTATTTGGAGAGCAGTGAGATGAGTTCAGCCTTGATGTCGCCCCGCACGTCCCTCTGGCGGGCCAGAGCTCTCAGCTCGCCCAGCACTCTGACATGTATCAGCACTTGTATAACTTCAGCATCACCATCCCTCTCCTCACCGTATCTGAACAACAGCTTACCTATTTCGAGAGTAGCGCAATGAGCTCTGCCTTGGTGTCGCCCCGCACACCCCTCTGGCGGGCCATGGCTCTCAGCTCGCCCAACGACTTGTTGGCCAGCGATGAGGCGGGGATGGGGGTCGCCCTGTGGGTGATGGATGGGGAGGGGAGGAAGAGAATGGAGGGATGGTGAGAGGGAGTGCAAACATGCAAAGAAGGGCACTGACTGGCGAAACTAACAGCTGTGACCTTTGTTTCATGCAAAAGCAGAGGGAGTATGAGAAGGGGTGGGAAGGGAGAGCAAGAATTGAGGAGGTATGACGTGTGGAGGTGAGGTGAGCACAGCGAAGGCCTGGTGGTATGGCTACAACTGCACAACTTACTTGGCAGCACCGTTGCCAGCAGGAGCAGCAGCAGCAGGAGCAGCAGCAGGAGCAGCAGCAGCAGCAGGGACAGCAGAAAGCGCCTTAATAAGCTCCGCCTTGGTATCCCCCCGCACGCCCCTCTGCCTGGCCAGCGCCCGCAGCTCCCCCAGCGACTTGCCCTCCAGCCCAGCCGCCCCCCCTGCAGCGGGCGCCGGCGCAGCAGCGCGAGCAGGCGGAGCAGCAGCAGCACTGGGCGCAGCGGGAGTCGGGGGAACAACAGGGGGAGTCCTGCCTCCGTCGAAGGTTCCCCGGGCGATAGCATCAGCGTTGGCGTTTCCAAGGGCCGCCTCGTTGAGGTATGTGTCAGCAAGCTGCACACGCTTTACATTCTCCTGCTCAGAGACCAGCAGGTGCCCGTACTCCAGGAGGGTAGCCAGCGGCATGCTCGGCTTTTCGAATTCCGGAGGGCCGGAGCGGGAGTTGACCAGTTTCTTGCCCATGTTCTCGATCCCGATCGAGCCCACCCAGTTACGGACCAAGTCGTCGTACACACGAGCGCGCAGAGCCCCGAAAAAGTCAATGGACTGGCCGGGGAAGGTGTCGACGAGCTGGATGACGTCATACTCGGACACGTTGTCTTCCCGGAAGATTCCCTTGCACACGCCGATGCGGTCTTCGCGCGTGGGCGCCCAGTAGAACTTGTCCATGCGTCCGTCACGGATGAGCGGCGCGTAGAGCGTTGAGAAGTCGTTGCCTGTCACGATGATGGGCACTCGGTTGATCTCCTCCTTGTTGTAAATGCCAGGCATCTGGAGAGGGGGAGAGGGGAGGGAAGGGGGAGTGCAAGTCATTTAGATGGTCACTCGGCTGGGTCTCCTCGTTGTAGATGGCATCCGATCAAGGATGGGGGGGGGATGGTGGAAGGGAGGAGGGCAGGTGACCGCACAGGGAAAAGGGCAGAAGGGGGTGAGTGGAGGGAAGGAGGGAAGCCTGTGAGGGATACTGAGGTTAGCGGGAGTGACTGGGAGGGAAGAAAGGTTATTGAGGATGGCGAGGATGGGCTTGCAAAGGGAGGAAAAGCGGGTACGTGAAAAACTATTGTCATTCCACGTATCATAATGACATTCCATTCATACGTCTTCATTTTAGGATTTTGTGGTTGCTGACACCCCCGGCTGATCAGCAATAGTCTAAGCTCCATTGGGCCATAATATTTCACGGTCGCATCCTCTGGAGGCACTCTCGCTACAATCACGTTCCGACATTCGTTAGAAACACAGTAGTTTCGCGATACGAGAAATGCCCACCAATCCCTTCAAGAGATTTCAAGCCTGGACTTGCCCCGGAGTTTCGCATGCTCTACAATTAGCGAACAAAGACCGGTGTCCAACCTGCGCCAGCTGCTGCTAAGCGCGCTTAACTAAACAGCCAGGCGTTCACCTCCACTAAACAACGCCGAAAAAAAAAAGGAGGAAGACCTCGCAACAGCGTGGTGTTAGCGTACCTGCACGTTGGTGGGGTTGTCGGCGATGTTCATGAGCGTGGCGTTGACCATCTGGTTGTTCACCGTGTACTGCGTCGTGCCGCCCTCCCAGCCTTACCAGCACACACACCTTCAATCTCACCCGCGTCAACGGCAAAATAACAGCCTCTAACCTGCGCGACGCGCGCTACGCGCGCGCGACAACATCTAGCAGACAGAGCGAAACAGGGACGAGCAACCGTTCGGTGGTTACCACTGGCGGCATACATACCTGGACGTTGGTGGGGTTATCGGCGATGTTCATGAGCGTGGCGTTGACCATCTGGTTGTTCACCGTGTACTGCGTCGTGCCGCCCTCGCAGCCTTACCAGCACACACACCTTCAATCTCACCCTCTTCAACGCCAAAAGAAAACCCTCTAACCTGGGCGAACGGGCGCAAAGCGCGCGAGAGCAACAGCTACCAGACACAGCGGAACAAGGACAGGAAGCTGTCTGATGGTTACCAGAGCACGCAGTAGCGCACCTGCACGTTCGTGGGGTTGTCGGCGATGTTCATGAGCGTGGCGTTGACCATCTGGTTGTTCACCGTGTACTGCGTCGTGCCGCCCATGCGCCCCGCGCCCGCGTCGAGATCGTTGATGAACAGCGCGCACATCTTGCCCTTCTTGATCAGGTCGGAAGCTTCGCGGTAACGCTGCGAGAGGAATTGAGAAGAATGGATACGAAAATAGAAGAATGGGATATGTTGCTGCCAGGCGGTGGTACATAGACGCGTGTGACGACGAAGGATGCTTAAACATGGAGCTAATCAAGAAGGGAAAGACCCCAGCACGAATAGTTGACGCTTAGACTCACCAAACGAATGGACAAAATGACTAGGCGACAGAACGACAGAGCGTGAAAAGAAATACCCTCGTGCTACTGGGATTTCTTGCAGCATTGCGACGCGCTCACCTGGCGAATGAGCTTGGCGGGCTCTCCGGCGTTTCCGCTCTCGAGCTCTCCCGCGGAGATCATGATGGGGTTGATGCCCATCTTAGCGAACACCAGCTCGCACTGTAACGCGTACACGAGGAAATACAGCGGAAATGCGGGTTAGATAGCCATACTAAAAATAGCTCCAGTACATTTAGTAGCTGAATACTCGTACGCGAAAGGCTATTGCGTGTAAACATGTCATTGCAGAGGAATTGTACCGCACAACTTATTAGGACACGAACCGGCATTGCAAAAAGGATTAGAGGAAGAGTTGGGTGGTGGGGAGGGGGAGGGGAAGGAGGAGGGGGAGGGGGAGGGGGAGGGACGAGCAGGAAAGAGACATACACTACTCCTGCAAGTTGGTCAGAAATACCACTCACCCCACCCCCCGCCCCACCCCACCCCCCACAAAAAACACACACACACAAAAAAAAAAAAAAACACGAGGGGAAGGCATACCTGGAAGGACTTGCCCTGGCCCTTGCCACCCCAGATGCCGAGGATGAGCGGCACGCGGATGTTGGGCAGCTGCATGAAGTTCTTGCAGATGTGCACCACCATCTTGTCCATGAACGCGGGGGCGATGTACAGGCCCTCGGCGGTGACGTTGCTCAGACTGGGGGGGGAAAGGGGAGTGGGAGGGGGGGGAAGGGGATGGGAGCGGGAGGGGAGGGGGGGGAAGGGGGAAGGAGGGAGGCTGGAAAGTGGGTACGAGTAGGGAGCAACGACGCGGATGTTGGGCAGCTGCATCAAGTTCTTGCAGATGTGCACCACCGTCTTGTCCATGAACGCGGGGGCGATGTAGAAAATGAGGTTAAGCGGACGGTTCAGCGTTCGAGTTCCGCCTTCACAATACTGCGGGAGTCTGGTTGCGGGAGCAAGAGAGACACGGTGAACATTGCGCGGACAGGGAGAAACAGTGACGGGCTAAGAGCAGAACGGGGAGCAACGAAGCGAGGGTTCAGCGTGTGTTCGGCGTTCCGCGAGGTCTCCACACGGCTCTCCGGCAGCGGCGCGAAAGAACTCGAAGAGTACAGGGGAAGTAAGGTGTAAATTGACACCGGAAGAGCAGACGAAACGAAGACGCGCGGCAGAGAGTCTACAGAGCACGCCGGACGTACTGACGCTGGCCCTGGCTCATGTAGTCGTACGAGAGGGAGCACCCGCGACACGCACGACGGAGCACGAGAGAGACGCACTGGGGAGCATACGATAGACATGCGAGAGCAAGAGAGAGCACGCGGGACGTTCTTGCGCTGGCCCTGGCTCATGTAATCGTACGGACTCGGAGAGAGTCGGACGAGAGAGCACGCGAGCATGCGAGAGCACGCGAGCATGCGAGAGCACGAGAGAGCACGCAGGACGTACTTGCGCTGGCCTTGGCTCATGTAGTCGTAAGAGCTGAGCACCGCCGCGTGCGTGCCCTGTCCCCATCCGCCCTGGAACGCCGAGTCCACCATGCCCTTCCCGCGCGTGATGTCCTGCTGGTCGTCGGAAATGTCGCGCCCCAGCGCCGCCCAGCGGTCCTCCGCCATGCACGTCACGCGCGCGCGGCCCGCGGGGGGAGCTCCGGGGAGCTTTGCGCCCGAGAGGGTGGCATTGCTGGAGAGCTGCGCGGACGAGCCGAGCAGCGCGGAGGAGGCAATCTGCAGGCGGGAACAGGGGGAGGAGAAGCACGGGGGATGAAGAAAGGGAGGCGGGAGAAGGAAAGGAAGACGGTGAGGTGAATGGGAACCGTAGAGCGTATTGCAAGGAGGATAAAGTACGCAACATGGACAAGCAGAGTTTGGAGAACAGCGGAATGAATAGAACGAAAAACAAGGTGACGACACATATAGATAAAGGTTGGGATGGCGGACCTTGGCTGAGAGAGTGGTCGAAGCCATAGTGTCTGCTACAAGGTCACCAAACACGGAGAGCTAGTAGCAAGTGGACGGACGGCAGTCGCCAAGAATCACGGCGAAGGCGAAGAGAGCAAGTTACTCGTGCGAGCAAACTCGGCTCACGTCAGCCAGTGAAGAATAATAAGCAATGGAGTCAACACTCTCAAGGTTAGCAAACTGGGACAACTTTGGCAAGACCAGATTGAAGAAGGGAGGAGGTTGGTGGGAAATGAAGAAGCAATTGATTGGCAGCCATGGCTGCCCGCCTGGTGTCGAGCTGGGCCACCACAGATGGTGGATGAGAGGATCCGCCAGATGCCACGTCGGACAGATGCCACGCGACAAGGAGGGCTCTACGAGCACCACGGTCAACTACAGACCACGACGGCCGTCGAGGACCGATGGGGAGGGAGCTATCTGCTCTCGGATTTTGCCGCGTGGCAGGCGGTTCGATTTGGAAGAAATATCAGCCACAAGTGCCCTCTGAAACATCCCATCAGGCCTTGATTCGGGACAAGCATCGGGAGCCACTAGATGGGCGATCTTGAATCTGGACGGGCTACTAAGGCAGAGCTGGCTAGCTGGCCACATCAAAACCACGTCAGCAGTTCCTGCGTGGATAACGAGAAAGAGTTCGTCATTGAGTTGCTGCCCGAAAAGCTAAAATTTTCAACTTCTACGCTCGTTCGAGTTTCTGTCCTCCCAAAAAGCAGTTGCTAGGCAAACGGCCGTTCGTGAACCTAGACCAATTCCGTCGGCTCTTTATCCGACGTGGAAGCTGCCAGCATGGCCGAACCATTTGGAGAACACCCTTTTTGAGGCTCGCCACGCTGGCAATTCGATCTATCACCCGTTCGTCGTCAATCGCAGACCAGCAATTTCTTTCGGGGGCACGTGTGGTGGAGACGGAGACGAACCTTGCCCGGGAACTCGTCCGCACCGGAGCCGCGCAATTACCTGGGGCCCTCACGCATCCCCGCGAGACCCGTCGGCGCACATGCCATGCCCTGCTGGTTTCCGCTTTTCCCCCATGCATCTCCCACTACCGTTCCCCACCCTACTCAAAACCCCTCTCCCCAAAGCCAACTGCCGAAATTCCAGCGGAGTGTTCCACCCACGGTGGCGAGGGACGGAAAGTGGTTTGGCAGCCACGGCATTCCCGAGGCGAGACAGCTCAAATTGAGCGAGCTGAGCATTATTTCGAAAATTGTCTTCTGCTCGCTCGTCTGCCTTTCTGCTCAATTGCTGACTAGTTAGCTCGTTCCTACCTCGCTTCTTCGTCAGCTTCGTCAGCAAAGAGCAGCCATGGCCGCCGTCGCTCAGAAGGTACTTGTCCTCGCCATTGTAGTCTTGAATGACGTTCCAGAGTAGGATAAAGCTCTTATTTCCCGTTACAGATTGGCCTACGGATCGACGGCCAGGAGTCATAACGACAGCATTAGGTTTCTAACAGCCATAAAAACCCCCGCAATGTCGACTTTATCCTGCCGTTTCCAATATCTAACGATGTTATTCCGTCTGCACGTACGTCTCCGTTTTCCTCTCTTATCTGCAGTCCGCCTTCCTGGCAGCACCTGCTCTCTCCTCCATGGAGCAGGCACGCTCAGTGTCCACGATGGTCTCGCTCCCAGCGATCCAGGCCAAGCAGCAGCGTCGGTCACTCGTCGCCGTCGCGGCTTTGACCGCGCGCGACCTGCAGGGTCGGTCGTTGGAGCAGCTGCGCGCCATGGCCCGCCAAAGGGGTATTGTTGGCAACAACAAGGAGCAGCTCATCGCCGCCCTCACTGGGTGAGTTCTCGGTTGAAACCTCAATCGTCCGCCTATTACCGAGAGTTATCCCTTCCAATGGTCGTCGGTTTCATGCTCCATTGGTGCATCATGCTTGCCTCCGCTGCTTCATATTTTTCTTGCCCTCTGTCGCATATCAGTTAGTCCTTCAGTTGTCCGTATTTGCTCCAAGTGCTGACATATCTCAATGTCATTCTAATTCTTTATTTCGCTGTTGTCATGACTCTCTTATTCCTTCGCGCAGCGGAGCCTCCGCAGCCAAGCCCGCGTCGTCGTACAGCAGCGCTGCTGCGGCCGTGTCGGGCGACGAGGCTCTCCTGCAGAGCAAGTCTCTGGGTGAGCTGCGCGCGCTCGCCTCCGCCAAGGGTCTCCGCGGCGATACCAAGGCGGAGATCATCAAGCTGCTCCTGTAAGCATCGCTGCCTCGTCCGTCTTGCGTGGTCCGCCTTTCGGCACACATCCCCTGCTTTCTGTTGTCTGTTTTCTCAAGTCTGTCGCTTATGGAAACCGCTGCTTCTCCCTGACTATTCTCTGTCAGCTGTCTGTGTCTATGCCTTTGCTCCTACTGTGTAATTGCTAGAGCCCTTGTTGCCTTGCTGATAGTATTGTTTGCTTGTTTTAATGTTCTTCACTTTCTGTTCTTCCCAACTGCAGGAGCGTCGGTGGTGTCACCCCCGCCCCCGCCGCGCCCGCCATTTCCTTCTCCGCGGAGGCGCTTGCGCCCGTGGTCCCCAACACGCAGTCTATCTCCGACTACCAGCGCCGCCTCCAGACCAAGCCCATGTCCAAGCTGCGCGCCGTTGCGCGCATGCGCGGAGTCGTGGGGACCACCCGTGCGGAGCTGGTTGCGGGGCTGCTCGCGTACCACTCCAAGGCCGGCGTTGCTGGCGCTCCCGCGTCCGCGGTGCAGGCGGCGGCGCAGGACAAGCCCGAGATTGTCGGCCAGCTAGAGAGCCTCGCGTTGAGCGAGCTGCGCGCGCTCGCTAAGGCGCGGGGAGTGCGCGGAGACACCCGCAAGGAGCTCATCAAGCTCCTCACGTAAGTACCTTCCGTTATAAGCACTTCATGCAAACATAAACTTGAAGCTCAAAAATGTTGGTAACAAATTACAGATAGTGAATAATGAGTTTCTTCCCTCGTTCCCGCTTCTCTATTGCAGTGGCACCGAAGCCCCCAAGGCTGCTGCTGCCCCCGCTTCCTACACCAACGGCAGCGCCGTGCAGGCGGCCTCGTACTCGCCCTACGCCCCGTCCTCCGCCCCCGTGTCCTCCTCCGCGCCGTCCCTCCCCAGCGCGAGTGTCCTCGCCACGAAGTCGCTCGCGCAGCTGCGCGCGATTGCTGCCCAAAGGGGTATCCGCGGTAACACCAAGCAGGAGCTGGTGAAGGCTCTGACCTCGTAAAAAGGGAGATTTCAAGGGGGGAATATTTGGGGATGCTTATGTTATTTGTATGCATTTAGGCCACCACGAATTGTCTCCTTTTTTTTGGGCTCTAGAGCCTTCAACAGTAAAATATTCAAATTTTCACTTGCATGTGCATTGGCATCAGCCCATTGGCACTGGGGAGCAGGGAGGGGAGTGAACATTGAGCAGTGCTGCTGGCTGGCATCAATCAGAAGATCCTGCTGGGGCATGACATTTGTTGATACCGGTAACTGTTGCTGGCTCTAATGTGCACACCTACCAGTGATGAGAGGGCAGGGCGCCCATCTCCAGAAATGTTCGGAAGAGAATATTACATGCACAGGCCTGGGCGAATTCCTGGCATGTGCTAAGGGCTGATGCAATTCGTGTTTGGTTTGGCTCGCCCCTTCCAACCAATGTAGCGCAACATCAGCAGCATTGCGTCTGCTTGACTACTTCTGGATATGTACACAGGTGGATAGGCTAGGCGGCAGTTTCCTCACAGTGCACATCACGTCTGCACCTGCAAGCACAGACGTCAAAGCCAATAACAAACCAGCAGCCATCAGAACCGACGGAGCAAAGCTGAACACGCAGCAGTGACCAGCAACACAAGTCACAAGCAGTCACACAAGTCATAGGTACCGTACAAGTGTTCCCAACCCTTAGCCTTAATGGAGAGATGAGAGCGGCTCGTACCTGGAAGAGACCACCACCCTTCTTCAGCAGGTAGCCCGCTTCATTCAGGCTGTCAATCAGCACATCAAAACCGCTGATTTTTAGCCCCCTTAAGAGAGATGAGAGCGGCTCGTACCTGGAAGAGACCACCACCCTTCTTCAGCAGGTAGCCTGCTTCATTCAGGCTGTCAATCAGCGCATCAAAACTGCTTATATTTAAGCCCACTCAAGAGAATGGGAGCGGCTCGCACCTGGAAGAGACCACCACCCTTCTTCAGCAGGTAGCCTGCTTCATTCAGGCTGTCAATCAGCGCATCGAGATCTGGCACCCTCAGACACATGTCGTCAGCTAATTGGGCCAGCTCCTGACAGGCACAGGGAGAGATGGGGCAACACGGTATGGAAGGAGCGTGGCATGGCATGAGGGCATCAGGTAGTCAGAATCTACGCCGGCGACTGGATCACCCACTTATTCTGATGTAGAGATGGGCAGGATAATGAGTCAAATCAAGGGTCTGATGAAGATCTGATTCTGCGAATTTGTCCGATACTCCGCGCACCATCTGGAGGAGATAAGGGCGTGTTCCTACGGCCCCTTATCAGGCCAACCTCTTGTCAGATTCGCGTCGCACCGCACTGAAACACGCGTAATAACATTCGATTGCTTTGAAATGCATTGAACCGCACAAGTCTGACAAGAGCTTGTCTGATAAGAGGCTGTAGGAACACGCCCTAAGAAGGACCTTTCTGGACAAGCACGCCTTGATGACCTGCTTGGCAGGTGTGAGTGCTGATGTGAGTGCTGATGCGAGTGGTGAAGCGAGTGCTGAAGCGAGTGGTGATATGAGCGGTGTCAAAGCCAAGACGAACCTTTCTGGACAAGCACGTCTTGATGGCTTGCTTGGCGGTGCACTGCAGGGCGGCCAGGAACCGCTTTGACTCCTTTGACTTGCTGGAGCTGCCTTGGTGATGTGAGAGGAGTAAGAATAAAAGACGAATCTCTTCCAAGACGCACCTTCCTGGAGAAGCACGTTTTGATGGCTTGCTTGGCGGTGCCCTGCATGGCGGCAAGGAATCGATTTGACTCCTTTGACTTGCTGGAGGTGACTTGCAATGTGAGTGGTCATGTGAGTCAACTCAACTCAGGAATTAAAAAAGCACCTTCCTGGAGAAGCACGTTTTGATGGCTTGCTTGGCGGTGCGCTGCAGCGCAGCCAGGAACCGCTATGACTCCTTTGACTTGCTGGAGGTGAATTGATGTGAGAGGAGTAAGAATCAAAGACGGACCTTCCTGGAGAAACAAGTTTTAATCGCCTGCTTGGCGGTGCGTTGCAGGGCAGCCAGGAACCGCTTTGACTCCTTTGACTTGCTGGAGCTGCCGCCCCTCCCCGCGTCTATGTTGCCCGCCTCGTCTGTTAGCTTATCCAGCAGACACTCCCCCATCAGCTCCACTGCCTCTTGAGCATCAGCCTCGGTAACCTCCTCCCGAAGCTCCACGCGGGCCCGAGCCTCGGCAAGCCGGACGAGGCTCTCCAGCTGGCGCGCTGTGATTGGAGGGCCGTCCATGGCCCGGCTGTGCTCCCTCAGTCGCAGGTAGAACGCCTTGATTACTGCCCGCGCCTCCTCTGATAGTCTGTGTAGCGGGCGACAAGCAGGGTGCCATTAAGGGAGGGATTTCATGGCTGTGCCCCCTCAGTCGCAGGTAGAACGCCTTGATCACTGCCCGCGCCTCCACTGACAGCCTGAAACGGGTGGCAGAAATGGTGGGATTGCAGTTAGCGAAATGTTGATACACGGTGGGATAGCAGCGGGGGATGTATAGGTTGGGATTGCGGCTGTGTGCGTCCTCAACCGCAGGTAGAACGCCTTGATCACTGCATGCGCCTCCTCTGACAGCCTGTAGCCGGCGGCAAAAACGGCGGTAGAGCGAATGCAGTGGGCGGGCTTGGTTGGCATGGCAGCAGGAGGGTTGATGTAGGATTAAGGCACCTCAGCAGGCGAAAAGGGGGCCCGCTGGTAATCAGGACCCAGCTAGGGTGCAGGTGCATGCGGGAGGGCACAAATGATGTGCTAGCAAGGGCAAGCACGTGAGAGGGGGGAGAAGGCTGAACGTTACTATAAGTGGGACGCACCTGGGGTGCACGTGCGTGCGGGCATAGGCGAGCAGGGGGGAGGGAGAGGAGAAATGTCAAGCAGAATGGGTAGGATGGACGCACCTGGGGTGCACGTGGGTGCGGGCATAGGCGATATACTGGCGCAGGCGAGCAGGGGGGAGGGGGGAGAAGTTGCGGGCAGCAGAGGAGCGCAGGCGCAGGCGGTGGGAGAGAGGCAGGTCGAGGTGCGATGCATTGCCGTCCGTGGCTGATGGGGCTGTCAGGAAGAGGTGGGCTGGCGGGGTGAGAGGGGGTGGGATGCAGGGATGTGTCAATTAAGATGGGAGGGAGAAAGAGAGGTCGAGGTGCCATGCATGGCCGTCCATGGCTGATGGGGCCGTGAGGAAGAGTTGGGTTGATGGGGTGGGATGGGGTGAGAGATGGGGAGGAGGTTCAGTAATGGGGAAGGTTGGGATGTGACAGTGACTATCAGTCTCAGAAAGGGTAAGGTTCAAGGAAGAGTTGGTGTGAATGAACAATCGGAAATAACCAGCACAGGACACAGGCAGTGTGGGAGGCATTGTTGACATCAAGACGAGGCAGCGTGGGGCACGACTTACAGCTACGTTTGGATGCCTTGGAGCGAGAAGGCATGCCCGCATGCATCTGTGAATCGTCCGGGGAACAAGAGGCAACAGGGAGAAGGACGAAAGGTGTGGATAATACAAATCTGCTTTTGAGCCCTCAGCGAGAGGCCCTAACACATGGCATTCACTCATAACTCAACCACATGCGTACACCACATGCCCCTACCGCGTACCCAGCCCACCCTCTCACCTGCAGCACGTGTTCTGACAGACGCTGGTCTGTGTGGTGATCTGGGCGGTCCAGGAGAATGAAGATCAAATCGAATCTTGAAAGCAGCGCAGCTGATAGCTTCAAGTTCTCGTTCAGGGTGCGTGCTCGACTGGTGTGCAGAGAAAATGGGAGAAATCGGGAGAGGTTGGGAGGGGAAGGGAGGGGCCGGGAAGGAAAAGCGAGGGTGGGGGAAGGAAGTAGTGGGGCAATGGGAGATCAGGAGGGCATGAAGGAAACACGGCAGCGAGAAAAACAGAAAGTGAGGAAAAAAGAGGGATCAGGGGGGAACGGAGAGAGAGCACCATGGCTGTGACCTGCGAAATAAGAATCAGCTGGGTGCAGAATACAAGGCTGACAGCTCGTTCCTCGGTTCTTGGCGCTCACTTGTAATGCCCGCCAACAGGGTTGGCAGCAGCGAGCACTGCAGTGCGCGCACTGAAGTTTGCGAGCAGACCTGCCTTGGCCACACTCACGCTCTGCTGCTCCATCGCCTCTAGTAGGGCCTGTTAAAGGGGGGAGAGGTAGGAAGGAGAGAGATAGGGCGAGGGAGGAAAGAGCCAAGTAAAGAAGAAGAGGTGCAGACGTGGTGGAAGAAGCCTTGGCCACACTCACGCTCTGCTGCTCCATCGCCTCCAGTAGGGCCTAGTGGAGGCAGTGGTGCGAGAGGAAAGGGAAGAGCCAAGTAAAGATGGAGGGGTTGAAGACGAAAATGAAGCATTGGCCACACACTCACGCTCATCCTCTAATGCTCCATTGCTTCCTCACTGCCTAGAGAGGGGACGTGGGTTGAATGAGGACGGAAAGAGCAAAGTACAGATGAAGAGGGTGCAGCTGTTGGAGCAGCCTTGGGCGCAGTCACGCTCTGCGGAGAGTGTGCCAGCGCCATGGCTCTTTGTGAGGAGAGTTGGGGAAGAAGGGAGAAGCGGAGCCGGTGGGTGGGAGGGAGTGGAGTGAGAGATGTGGGAAGACAAGACGCACAGGAAGGAGAGACGCATGTCATTGCACACTCAATCGATTCTCTTGTTGCTCACTAATAACCATCATACCTCCTCACAGCATGCTACCCACGCCCCGCCCACCTGTTGTTCGTTGCCCATCTTATCGAACTCGTCAATGCAGCACGTGCCTTGGTCAGCCATCACCATCGCTCCTGCAGGGGAAAGCAACGGGAGAGGACGACAGGGGAAGAGAGTAAGGGTGCCATCCAAGCGCCAAGCGCCTCACATTTTGCATCAAGTGCCTCAAATTTCGCCAATGCAGCACGTGCCCTGATCCGCCATCACCATGGCTCCTGTGAGAGAAGCAGCATGACACTCGGACAGGGAATGAGAGAGAGCGAGGATGGCGCTTTTCAAGTGTCCCAGACAGACAACTCGTCAATGCAGCACGTGCCCTGGTCAGCCATCACCATTGCTCCTGTGATGGAAGATGGAGACAATTGAAGTGCTATTGAGGCATCCTCAATAAGAAATATTCGTCAATGCAGCATGTGCCCTGATCAGCGGCTGGCACCTGTGGCATCTTCGATACCGATGAGAAAAATCTCAGGTTCAAATCTCAAAAGGACCCGCAACCCCGCAACCCCACCACCAACCTGCTTCAAAGGCGTACTCCCCACCAGGCCCATCCTTCACCACTGCCACCGTTAGCCCCCCAGAGGAGAGAGCAGAGCACATTGCTCCCACAGCCTACCTGAAGAGCGTCAGCAGCATCACTTTCACCGCCCAAAACGTTTCTCCTACTCCACCACGACCTGCTTCGAATGCGTATTCCCCGCCAGGCCCGTCCTTCACCACTGCCACTGTGAGCCCCACAGAAGAAGCGCCAGAGCCACACACGTACACCCCACATGAACTGTGACATGCGCACAAACCCTCCCCACCCCATCTCCTACCCCACCCGACCACGAACCTGCTTCAAAGGCGTACTCTCCCCCAGGCCCGTCCATGACCACTGCCACCGTGAGCCCCACAGAGGAGGCGCTGGTGCTGCACACGTACACCCCACATGAACTGTGACATGCGCACAAACACTCCCCACCCCATCTCCTCCCCACCCCATCTCCTACCCACCCCATCTCCTACCCCACCCCACCACCAACCTGCTTCGAAGGCATACTCCCCACCAGGCCCGTCCTTGACCACTGCCACAGTGAGACCCACAGAAGAGGCGCCAGAGCCACACACGTACACCCCACGAGGTGCCACCGCTGCAGCTGCCTTGAGCAGCTGGCTCTTGCCCATGCCTGGATCGCCTGGTTGGATGATGCGAGTGAGTGATTGAATGACACGGAAGGGAACGCATGAAGGCTTGGCTCAGTTTGAGTGGCCATCGAGCCAGATTTAAAATCACCGCTGCTGCTGCTGCTGCTGCTGCTGCTGCTGCTGCTGCTGCTGCTGCTGCTGCTGCTGCTGCTGCTGCTGCTGCTGCTGCTGCTGCTGCCTTGAGCAGCTGGCTGTTGGCCATGCCTGGATCGCCTGGATGGATGGTGCGAGTGAGTGACAGGGGATGTAAGGGAAGTTGATACCTCTGAGTTCAGTCACCCTTTGCAATGATACACTTCCCATACCTGTGTTGGGAAGGAGCTGGATGTCAGAAAGGTGGAGGAAAATTGGAAGTGCTTTAATTCAAGAAATAGGCACAAGCAGAAGCAGCTAGAGATTAGAATTTCCGCACCGGCTGCCTGCAGGATACACCCACTCACAGAGGTAGTTTTAAGTGGCATAGACAAGCGAGCACCTGTCCATTACCATCACGCTCCATTGCACCCACTTACCCACTAGCAGCGCGTGCATATCACCCTTGACTGGTACACGGTTGGCGTCCCCCTCGTGCTTGCGCACCCCACCGAAGAGCGACAGAATGATGCCCGCTGCTGTTTGAGTTGACAAAGAAGTTACTTTAGCAAGCACTTACCCACTAGCAATGCGTGCACGTCTCCCCTGACTGGCACACGGTTGGCGTCCCCCTCGTGCTTGCGCACCCCGCCAAAGAGCGACAGTATAATGCCCGCTGCAAGTGAGAGAGAAAGGGGGGACGGCAGGGAGGAAGGGGGAAGCAACTGCAGGTGACACCGTACCACGGAGAAATGGCATGAGTGCACGATTTGCTGAAACAGATCACTTTCTTCGACCATAGACGGAATGGTAGTGGTAATGGTAATGGCAATGGTAATGGTAGTGGTAACGGTAGTGGTAATGGTAATGGTAATGGTAGTGGTAATGGTAATGGTAATGGTAATGGTAGTGGTAGTGGTAATGGTAATGGTAATGGTAATGGTAATGGTAGTGGTAATGGTAATGGTAATGGTAGTGGTAATGGTAATGGTAATGGTAATGGTAATGGTAATGGTAATGATAATGGTAATGGCAAGAATAATGGTAATGGTAATTATGATAGTAATGGTGACGGTAATGGTAATGGTGTAATGGTAATGGTAATGGTAGTGAATTTGGTAATGGTAATGGTAATGGCTGTAGACAAAATGACAAAGTTGAGTGACTCACAGGGTTCAGAAAGTCAATCCAGCTTTGACCTGCACATGGCCGTAGACGGAATGGCAGCAGGAGTGCACGATGTGCTGAAACAGATCACCTTCTTCCTCAGGTCCTCCTCCCCCATCTCCACCGCCCCTCCACTCGCACCAATAGCAGCACACAGCGGAGAGCGGAGAACAGGCAAGTCAGCCCACCTTTCACGAGCACATGGCCGTAGATGGAGGGGCAGAAGGACACGATGTGAGGAAGATTCTCCTAGGTGCCTAAGAAAGACTCACCTTTGACAAGTACGTGGCCATAGATAGAAGGGCAGAAGGACAGTAAGTTGTGCTTGACAAAGGTTCTTGAACATGCCTCAGAAAGACTCACCTTTCACGAGCACATGGCCGTAGATGGAGGGGCAGAAGGAGTGCACGATGTGCTGAAACAGGTCGCCCTCCCCCTCATGCTCCTCAATCGACTCATCAGCTTCTCAGAGAGTCATCCCACCTTTGACGAGCACATGACCGTTGATGGAAGGGCAGAAGGAGTGGTTGAAACAGAGAAAAAGACTGTAGGTGCTTCAAAAAGAGTCACCTTTAACCAGCACATGGCCGTAGATGGAGGGGCAGAAGGAGTGAACGATGTGTTGAAACAGGTCGCCCTGCCCCTCGTGCTCCATCACATACTCCAGTATGCTCCTCAGGTCCTCCTCCCCCAGCTCCACCGCCCCTCCACTCGCACCACCCGCAGAGGGTGGAGAGCGGAGAGGAGGCGTGGTAGGAGCGGTTGCTGCTGCTGCAGTGGTGGCGGCGCTTGGAGTAGTGGACTGGGAGTTGGCATTGACGACAGAGATGGCGTCTATGTAGAGCTGGAACAGGCACTGCTCTCTCTTCTTGGACCGCCCTGAAACAGAGACGCACGTGGATGGACATGTGTGTGTGTGTGCACGCGCATGTGAGGCGCCTCATAAGCAGATGACGATGGAGATGGCGTCTATGTAGAGCTGGAAAAGACACTGCTCTCTCTTCTTGGACCGCCCTGCCATGAGTAAAAAAAAAAAACCGTTTCAAATGCATCCAAATACATGTAAGTGTGCGTTCGACTCAAAAACCCCATTTTCTCCCACTTCCTCACCTCCCACCCCTCCCCCCCCCCCCCCCACCTTCTCCCACGTCAGTCTCATTATTGATAAACTTGACAATGCTGCACACCGCCACCACGTCCCCAGCAGACACACAACTTCTAAGCCGATAAAAAAGCTACCTTCAACTCATATCACCTCACCTACCCTACTCCCTCACCTCCCCCCACGTCCATCTCGTTGTTGATGATCTTCACAATGCCACACACAGCCACCACGTCTCCCGGCAGACACGCACCTTTGAGCCAACTCAGAACCCACTTCCCACTCCTCCTATCCCACCCCTCACCTCCTTACTCCCTCACCTCCCCCAACGTCCATCTTGTTGTTGATGATGTTGACAATGCCACACACAGCCACCACGTCCCCCGGCAGACACGCACCTTTGAGCCAACTCAGAACCCACTGTTCACTTCTCCTATCCCGCCCCCTCACCTACACCCTCACCTCCCCCAACGTCCATCTCGTTGTTGATGATCTTGACAATCCCGCACACCGCCACCACGTCCCCCGGCAGACATGCATCAGCCAGGTCTTCCCTCAACTCGCAGTCCACCACTCGAGGCATCCTCCCCATGTCCTCTCCCCCTCCCGTGCCCCCTGTCAACTCCTGTAGGCTGAATCTCGGAGGAAAAATGTGGGGGAAAATTGGGAGAAATTGAGGGATAGAGAGTGCAGAGGTGTGTGTGAGGCAGGCACGCATCAGCCAGGTGCTCCCTGAGCTCGCAGTCCACCACCCGCGGCATCCTCCCCATGTCCTCGCCCCCACCAGTGCCGCCTGACAGCTCCTGCAGACTGCATCTCAGTAGAAAAAACAGAGACTGTGACTGAGATGTGCAAGAGGATAGAGCTAGGGGGTGAGGGTTGAGGAAAGGAGATGCAGAGATGCTGCACGGCTCCAGCAGGATTCGAATGGTGGAGACGGTAGGAAGGGTGGGTGACAGATCCACAACTCACCGTATTGTCTGGAAGTTTATTTTCCGGGCACCTGCCCGGTTCTGCAGGAAGGTGCGGTTGCGGCAGTTGTCATGACCGCAGGCAGCTGGCTGGGTGAAACGGCCGTCCGGGAAGGAGAGGGAGGTAACGGCGCCGCAGCGTGTGCAGGTGAAATCCATGGCGACCACTAGAGGCCGCAGTGGACCCACCCGCACCACTGTCCCGCACACTGTCACCAGCCGATCTGGGTGAAAGAATTGGAGAAGAGAAGGGGAGCAGAGAAGAGGATTAAAGCGAAGCGGAGAAGAGAAGAGAGGAGAGCGGAGGTCCAGGTGACAACAGTGAGGAGAGAGCAACCTTGACACTTCCACACAGCAGCCAAGCAAGACGATGAAGATGTGAAATGTTGGTTGTAAAGGAAAAACGAGAACAGAATTGGTGCAGCTGGTGCAACAGAACTGTTACAAGGAAATGGTCTCACCAAGGCTGCTGGCTTTGAGCTTCTTGAATTCAATAATCGAGTCGGTGTGGTCGACCAGCCTCACAGCCAGGCGAGATGAGGCGTACTGTGAGGCGCATGCCGACGCAGAGGGGAGGGCCGGGGCCTCGATCAGGCCTCTCTCCAGAAACATCTGGCATGTAGGGGGGGAGAGGCGAATTGTTTAGTCGACGCAAAAGTCACAAGGGGAAGGTGGGGCCTCAATCAGGCCTCTCTTGAGGAATATCTGGCAAGTAGAATGAGGCAAGTGGTGAGACCGTGTGAGGGTGACTGCGGAGTAAGGGGAGAACGCTACATTGAGAGCAATAGCTGATCATCAGCGCACACACATGGGTAACGAAAACAGACACTGACAAGGAAGACTCAGCAAGGCACCGAAGGCAGGCCAGCAAAGAGAGGACACATGGAGCGCAGCACCACTGGCGGAACCTGCTATCAATGTAATACAGCTGCGCTATTGAACCTTTACTGCAGTGGCACGCGGCCCTACTTTGCGTGCATGAGATGAACCAGCACGTCAACGAACGCAACGCACCTCGGTGGCAGCAGCACCCAGGCAGGCGAGTGCTTCCTCTGGCGCTGCTTCAAGCGCCTGAAGCAGCAACTCCGCAGCTGCACCTAGATCAGTCTGGCCAGTGCTACACGCAGGCTGCAGATGCTGCTTCAGTGCCTCCATGCTGACCGTCCATCTCGAGTAGAGAGACAGCTCCTTGGGATCTGCCTGTATTGGTGGGAGGCAGGAATGAGAATAGACGGAGGCCCGATGGTTGAGTTGTGGCCGTTGATGCAGAAAGCGACTGTCATGGCGCTGGGTCGTATTTGCCATTGCACCTGCGATTGTCAGTTTCAGCATCTAGCAATGTCAGTCATTGCGTTAGGAAATGTCAGTTCAATCATCAATCCACATTAGCCACTGAATAAAAATGTCAGCAGCTTCTAATGTCGGAAATTATCTGTGGTTACATCAGGGTACGCCTACTGATGCAAGAGAGGTCATCCAAGCAGTGCAATGCAGGTCATCCGACGCTACCTGCTGCAGCAGCTGCTGGCCTTTTTCCGTCAGGAATCCGTCAATGAGCGATTTGATAAGCTCGGCTCGTCGGTCCTCGGGTGAGAACTCCTCGCTAGGAAAGTAAAGCGTCCACGAAATCGGTACACCAGACGCCTGAACGGGAGGTCTGTAAAGCGCCTCCATTTAGCTCGTAAAGGAGGAAAGTGATTTATTTAAGCAACAAACAGTGGTGATCGCATCGCACGAAAACGTCCTTTGATAAAAA
Organism: Closterium sp. Yama58-4; assembly: GCA_947470075.1. NCBI lineage: Eukaryota > Viridiplantae > Streptophyta > Zygnematophyceae > Desmidiales > Closteriaceae > Closterium > Closterium sp. Yama58-4. The sequence goes on from CANIUD010000214.1 coordinate 840,754, forward strand.
GGAGCGCTACTTCTTCACGCCTGGTCTATTATCCCCGAGGGTAGCGGCATGTCTGGAAGAATATACGCAGTAATAGGATGACGATCACCGGAAAAGTAGAAGGGAGAATAGCCAACTATGAATCCATTGTACCACTTGTCTGGGTGCTTGATGCGACAGAGCAAGAACTAATGCGACAGAATCTAGAAAGTCCTGAAAATGAGAGCTCCATACCAAAGTTCGGAGCCACATTCCACGATTGCTGGTACGGCAGCTTCAAGGTTACGCTATTCCTGCATTGCTATCAGGGACTTTCACCATACTGGATCACACGGCAACTCTCGGTAACATAGAAAACCAAGTCCAACCCATCTAAATATCTGAGCCTGGAGTGTTTTTCAACCAACCTTCTTCGGAATTGGATTGGATTGTCATTGTCACCACAGGCAACACGCAAACGAAATTTGGATTTTCCAAAACGAGGACAGATGAACACACCAATACGCTCCTCAGGATCCATGTGCGAAACTCTCAGGCGACATGGCTGCTCGCCATAGCTCCTCGCCATAGCGGCAACCTCATTCGTAAGATCCATATCACGCGGCCAGCGATAGCAGTCAACGCACGTAGATTCCGATACAGGAACATTCGAACGCTGCTACCTTTTTTGTGTGAATATGTCAATGTGACTCGGTCCGATTTTGTAACAGACGTTTGATCCGATCTCGTCGGAATCCGGCCGTAATCGTTCGCCTTCAAGTTGAGCCATCCGTCGCGCGTGTCGTCCCCAATGGCGTGGTGACTTTTGATTCGACCCAAAAGCCAGAGTAGTTCACCCGACATGTTCCATCCGTCGCGCGTGTCGGCGGCGACAGTTTGAGCTTTAGATTCTATTTTCACGTCGCAGAATCCCCTAAAATGTTGAACCATCCGTCGCGCGTGTCGTCGGCGACGGCTTGAGCTTTAAACTCTTTAGTCATTTTTAGAATTCCCCAAAATGTTGAACCACCCGTCGCGCGTGTCGTCGGCGTCGGCGTGGACGTTGAACGTGGTCAGCTCGGTCGCCATCATTCTCGTCAACAAGCAAGTCATGTCCGGATATGCCTTCGTTTACGGTCAGTAGCACCACCGCTCTTAGCCGCCTTCATCAATGCTCACCCAATCATGCCCGTCCGGTCAAGTCTTCGTTCCGCCCCGCATCCCTCGTAGACCCCTCTTCCCCCCCTCTCCCCTCCCCCCACCCTTTTTCAACCACGTTTCCCCCTTTTCCCCTTTTCGCCCCCTCCTCCCCCCCCTCGCCCCCCAGCAACCACTCTGAGCGGCCTGCACCTCTCCTTCGCCACTCTAGCCGGGCTGCTCTGCCTCTGCCTCGCGCGCTTCCTCCTCTCCCCCTCCCCCTCCCCCTCCCCCTCCCCCGCTCCACTCTCCTCCTCCGCCTCTCTGCTCCACCCCTCCGCCGCGCCTCCCCCCGCGCCTGTCCCCACTCTGCCCGCATGGGAGGTGGGGCGCTTCACGCTGCTGTCCAACGTGTGTGTCGTCACCACCAACTTCGCCCTCCTAGCCAACTCGGTCGGCTTCTATCAGGTGCGCAACACCCGCAATACCCTCACTGATGTGTCCTTTGAGCCGCCTTATAGGTAGGTGGGGCGCTTCACGCTGCTATCCAACGTGTGTGTCGTCACCACCAACTTTGCCCTCCTTGCCAACTCCGTCGGATTCTACCAGGTGCGCAGCACACAAAATACCCTCACTGGTACGCCTTTTGAGGCGCCTCATCGTTTGACGCTGCTGTCCAACGTGTGTGTCGTCACCACCAACTTCGCCCTCCTTGCCAACTCCGTTGGATTCTACCAGGTGCGCACCACACACACCCACTCAATCGTCTACACACAGTTGTCGCTCTTGAGGCGCCTCATCCCTTCACGCTGCTATTCAACGTGTGTGTCGTCACCACCAACTTCGCCCTCCTTGCCAACTCCGTTGGCGTCTATTCTACCAGGTGAGCGCCGCCACCACCTAGTCAATCATTAAAACCCTCACTCAACTAGCCACCGCAATCGTTCACATTGCCGGCTCGACTGGCCGACCTCTACACATTGACTCACGTTCTCCACATAAGCTGCTCCCTTCACCGCACTGCACCAGATCAGCCGTCTGGCGATCATCCCTTTGACCTGCGCGTTTGAGTCCCTGCTACACGGCAAGTCCTACTCAGCCCCCACGCTGGCAGCAGTGATGGTGGTGCTGGTGGGAGTGGGTGTGTGCACGGTCACTGATGTCACTGTCACTGATGTCACTGTCAGCTCAATTTTTGAGTCTTCTCATTTTTCGCTGCACCGCACCTGCCCTTACCACACTGCACCCCTCCTTACACCCCTCCACTGGCCACCAGATCAGTCGGCTGGCGATCATTCCCCTGACATGTATGTTCGAGTCCCTGCTGCACTGCACCCGCCCTTACCACACTGCACCCCTCCTTACACCCCTCCACTGGCCACCAGATCAGTCGGCTGGCGATCATTCCCCTGACATGTATGTTCGAGTCCCCGCTACACAGAAAGACCTACTCGCCCCCCACGCTGGCAGCGGTGCTGGTGGTGCTGGTGGGAGTGGGTGTGTGCACGGTCACTGACGTCTCTGTCAGCGCGTTCGGACTCGTCACCGCTGCTGCCGGTGCTGTCTCAACATCTCTGCAGCAGATTGTGAGTATAAAGGCCTACTCGGCACTTATGCTAGCAGCCGTGCTGGTGGGAGTGGGTGTGTGCACGGTCACTGATGTCTCTGTCAGCGCGTTTGGTCTTGTCACTGCTGCCGCTGGCGCTGTCTCCACGTCCCTGCAACAGATTGTGAGTGAAGCGGGGGTGGCAGAGATAATAACGTTTTACAGAGCAGCGGTAAGAGGGCTTGAACAAAAAGAAAGGAATTTGTTTTGTTGCAGCAGCCCAGGCCATCAGCTTTTGCGTCTCTCACGTACTGCTGACTTGTGATACAAGGCAACTGTGGCATGTCTGAGTCACAGCTTCCTCACCGCTTCAAATTCACTGTCGTCCCTTGCACTTCCCTGCCCTCCCTCCGCTCCCCATTCATCCAGTCAGTAGGCGAGTTACAGCAGCGCTATGCCCTGGGATCCTTTGACCTGCTCATTCAGACTGCTCCCCTGCAAGCAGCGTCGCTGCTGCTGCTGGGACCCGTTGTGGACTTGCTCCTCACAGGCCAGAGCATCATTCACTACACCTGGACTGCCAATGCGATGGTAGGTGCTGCATATCGTTTGTTGAATCAAAAGTGTCAACGCAAGCAGCGTCGCTGCTGCTGCTGCTCGGACCCGCTGTGGACGTCCTCCTTACAGGCCAGAGCGTCCTTCACTACACCCTGACTGCCAACTCGATGGTAGGTGTTTCATGTCGTTGTTGAATCATAAATGTCAATGCAAGCAGCCCCCTTTCTGCTGCTGCTGGGACCCGCTGTGACGCCCTTTCATCCACCACACCCTGACTGTCGACGCCACTGTAGGTGCTGCTTTTCGTGTTGAATCAAAGTCGATTGCACAGTAGACGGCACGAATCAGCTGAAGTCCCATCTCCATTCAGTTCTCACACACCAAGGTTCCTAACCTGTTGCTGTCCCCATCCCCCATCCACCCCCCAGGCGTGGATCCTCCTCTCCTGCATCCTCGCCCTCCTCACCACTGTCAGCGTCTACCTCTGCATTGGAAAGTTCTCTGCAGTTTCCTTCCAGGTCCTGGGCCACATGAAGACCGTCGCCATACTGCTACTAGGCTGGGCAGTCTTTAAAGACCCCCTTACTCTTAAGACGCTCTTAGGGATGCTCCTGGCTGTGACAGGGATGGTGCTGTATAGCTGGGCCGTGGAGAGGGAGAGGCGGTCGAGGGAAGGTGAGGGGAGGGATGAGGAGGAGGGTGATGCGGCAGCAGGTGAAGGGGTGGCAGCAGAGGCAGCAAGAAGTGGGGCAGCACCTGGGGCTGTGGATGGGGGTGTAGCTACACTTGAATTAAATGAGACCACACCACTCTTACAAGCAGGACAGGGTAATGGTTATGGATCTGGTGTGAATAGTGTTACTGTGAAAAGTGGTGGAAGCAATGCAACAAGCGTAGGATGAGCGTGTTCTTGCTGTACTATTCTATACTTCGCTGTACAATATGATTGGTGTATACGGTTTATATCCTTTAGGTTACAGACATGCTAACAGTGTTGGGCAGCCCCGGGGACAGCGTGGGTGCAGTGCTGTGGGGTAACAGTAGATCCATTGTTTCCATATCACACCAGCAATCACCTCTGCCAGTGTGTCTTGGGACTTGGCTTTGTGAGCAAGGTCCTGCACTGCAGCCTGCTTCATGGTTTAGTGTAATGTAGCGGCTGTTGTACTGTGTCCCCTTCGTTCCCATCATTCAGACACCACCCCAGCTACTTTGGCCAGATATCCCACGGCTTCTGTTGGTACTGCTCTTTAAATCATTGAACACACATCATTATAAGAATGGTTTAGTGTACTGTAACAACTGTTGTACAGTAACCCCTCTTTCCCACATCACGGCAGCGAGCACCTCGGCCAGTTTGTCCACATCAGCCATGGCTCGGTGGGCCAGGTCTGGGTGGGCAAAAGGCGTGGAGCAGCGGAAGTGCGTTGAGAAGAGGAACCCCAGGGCCTTGCTTGCTGGCTTGCGATCTGCGTCTGATGGGGAGACGATTAAGAGGGAATGGAGAGCGAGGAAAGAGAAAGGGGTTGAAAGGGCGTGGAGCAGCGGAAGTGCGTTGAGAAGAGGAACCCCAGGGCCTTGCTTGCTGGCTTGCGATCTGCGTCTGATGGGGAGACGATTAAGAGGGAATGGAGAGCGAGGAAAGAGAAAGGGGTTGAAAGGGCGTGGAGCAGCGGAAGTGCGTTGAGAAGAGGAATCCCAACGCCTTGCTCGCTGGCTTGCGATCCGTGTCTGTCCGGAGGAATTTGGGAAGGATATGGGAGGGGAGGAGGGCGCAGGAGAGCAAGGATGGAGCCCCTGGCAGAGGCAGAGGCGTATATGAATGCGACGTACTCACCTCCGCCCTCCTCCCCTCTCAGGCCTTCTCAGGAACGCGACGCACTCACACACCACTCACTTACCACCTGAGAAGGCTGCTGAAAAAGCGTACCCAGCCGTTGTAGTCGTCCCCGTGCCCATATCTGGCCCTAACCTTGGCCTATCCTTGTAGTGCTATATACCTTTGAAGAGCCTCTGCACGAGGCGCATGGAGTCGAGGGAGTGCCAACCCGGAGGCACAGCAATCCCCACTCGCTGTAGTTCGTTGCGCAGCAGAGGGAAGTCAAACGACCACCCATTGTGCGCCACCAGCACCACCGGGGGCAGCAGCAGGGCGGCTGCAGAAGAAACAGCGCTCGTCTGAGTCATCTCTGCACTCATCATCCCCATGCGCGTCCCTCCTCCTGCCCCGGTCTCGGTGTTGACATAGACGCCAGTGGTAGCACTGCTGTGTACTGAGACTGCTGCCCGCCCTGCCTGTGCCACCCGCCCTGCCTGTGCCACCCGCCCTGCCTGTGCCACCCGCCCTGCCTGTGCCACCCGCCCTGCCTGTGCCGCCCGCCCTGCCTGTGCCGCCCAGCCTGCCTGTGCCGCCCGCTCAGCCTGTGCCACCCGCCCTGCCTGTGCCGCCCGCTCAGCCTGTGCCACCCGCTCAGCCTGTGCCACCCGCCGGGCCTCTACAAAGTCCACCAGCAGCCGCCCAGCTTCTCGCCAGCTGAGGCGTTTCGATTCATGTGACAAGGGGGAAACAAAATCAGGAGCGAGGGAGATGTGGGCGACAAAGTTGACATGGAAAATATAAGTGAGAGTAGGGGCCATTTGAGAAGCCTCAAAAAGCTTGACGCTTCTGAGAATATGCACGGGTGATCGTACGGGCGGGGGGGAGGGCATGCGTGTGCTGATGCCACGCAAGAGAACTCCCCACACTCACTGGGGCACGGAAGGGCGGTTGACCATGCGCATGCTGATCCCATGCACCCTCTCCGCTTCGGGAGAAATGTGCCGCGGGTATGGGTTACCCAGTGTGTGCAGCGCAAGACAGAGAGAGCTCTCAGCACGCACAGGGAAGCGACTCACTGCGGCACGGAGGGGCGGTTGACCATGCGCATGCTGATCCCATGAATCCTCTCCGCGTCGGCAGAGATGACCCGAGGGAACGGATTCACCAGCGTGTGCAGCGCTGCCCCTCTCCCCCCCGCCACGTCCCTCAGCGCCAGCTCCACTATGCGGTTCTGTGTGGTGCCCTGCCCGGTCGTTTCAAAGTCCAGCAAGATCACCACTGGCAGCGGGCCGTCCTCGTTATAAGCATCCTCGGCAGCTTCTTCTAATTTCCCCGGCTCTTTCTCCTTGTCATGTTTTGCTTTCCGCCGTTGCCGCTGACTTGGCTGCGCTGCTGCTTCTGATTCTGCTGCATCTTCTGTTGAGATTTTCTTTGCTGCTGCTGTCACTCTCCCTACAGTCACCCTCGTTGCTACCACCCTTTCCTCTCTCACTTTCCACAATCTCCCTCTCCCTTCTATCACATTCCCTTCTTTCGCAATCCCTTTCTTCACTCTCCCTTCTCTTACAGTCCCTCCTCTCGCATTCCCTCTCGCACTCACTACAGTCATACCCGCCTGTGTCCCTGCAGGTACATGAATCCCTATCCGCATGCTCCGCCGCAGCCCGCCGACATCCGTTACAGTCACACCATTCGACGTCCCAATTGCTGTCACGCCGTTTAAAGCCCCAATTGCGAGAGACGGCCGGAAGAGGCACGCGAAGGCGACAGGAAGGCGGTATTCCCTGAGAGAGGTCACTCGCTCTGGCAGATTATTAAGTCCAATTAGAGAGTAAGGCGAGTGTAAACAGCGGACGGAAGGACAGTGCGGAGAGCGCAGCAGGGGATGGAGCGGCGGAGGGGAATGGGGAGCGAGCGGGGGAGAGTAAGGGAGAGCGCGCGGTAGGAGGCGCGGAAGGCGGAAGGGACGGCGGAGAGAATGCGCGAGGAGCATTCGATTGGGTCTGGGGGGGTTCACGGGTAAAGAGCAACGGGAATGCGGTAACTTGTGCGTCGGACTCAGGGAGCGTCGGAATCGCGAATAAAAAGCAGCGACCGTGCGACGTGCGACCGTTGTCGCCCTAGGTCGACGCGACACCGACGAGTGTGTCGCACAGTATGTCGTTGGCTTGTTTCATCCATGATTGTTGCTTGGCTTTATTGGTTAGGGTGTGAAACATTTGGGTTACCCTTTTTCCAAACGAACGTTCTGAAAATTACCATAGCTCACTGTATCATAGCGTTTACCAAACAGACCATCATCAACGTTCATGCACTACGGTTCATTTGGAAAAAGTCCCAAATGTTTGTGTTTGCAATGTTCCACATAAGGGAGCCGGAAAATCGGGGGATTTACTGTTTAGGGTTTAGGGTTCCTAAACCCCCTTCTACTGTGTTAAAGGGGGATTTACTGTTCCCTTTGAACAGTACTTTCCCAACCCATCCAAGTCATCCCTATCCTTATCTTTGTGGATTTCCTAGTGCCACGTGGCACTCTACTTTTCTAGCTTCACAATTCCTAGTCCCACAATCTACTTTCCAACCTTGTTTCTTGCATGCTATATAAACCTTGCTTGTATTCCCTCATATCAACCAATTCTCATTCAACTCTCTTTCAATTACTCAGTAACTTCTTCGCCTCTTTCGCCAATAGTTCTTTCGCCAAAGTCTTCCGCCGCGTTTCATCCTCGACTTAGTCGACCCCGCTAATTCTTTAGCGGACTTAGGCCGTCGGGCCTAACACTTGGTATCAGAGCCTTCGCGGGGAGCGACTTCCAACGAGCGGCCGTCGACGACGAGACTACGACGTCATCGTCCCGCGGTGCCGACTTGCAGACTTGGAGTCGTCGAGCGAACATGGACGAAACCATGCACGCTCTCCCCCACGACATGGGCAACACGCTTGCCGAACTCATGCGCCAACTTCAAGAGTTGACGTTGGAAAATCGTCAGGTACGAGCTGAAATGCAACAGCTTCGTGAATTGGCTTCTAACCCCCATGGTCATGCCGCACCAACTCCTGCACCCACCACGTCGACTGGCGCGGAAGCGCTGCCGGAACGTCGAAGCGCGCTCAAGCCGCAGAAACCGGAGTCGTTCGACCCAAGTCAACGCGACGCGAACGTGCGGACGTGGCTCTTCATGCTCAACAACTGTTTCGCCGCGAGCGGGGTGCAAGAGGCGGACGCGCAGCAGCGGATCGAGTACGCGGTGACGCTGCTGAGGGGCCCGGCCTTGGAGTGGTGGCGCCAACTTACGCAGACTGCTGTTAGAAGGGCTCAGACGGACGGGCATCAACAGGGCGTGGGGCATGCAGCTGCAACTTCGAGCTTAGGGAGTTTAGCTTTGGGTGTTACCACGGTTCCGACGACATGGGAAGGATTTGAAGCGGCGCTGAAAAGTAGGTTCGATTTGGTGAACGCCTCCGAAGCTGCTAGGAAGCGTCTGCGTAATTTCCAACAGATAGGAAACGTCCAGGAGTACACACGACGGTTCTTGAGCATCTGCAACGAGATAGACGACATCACGGAAGCAGAGATGCGCGATCGCTACCTCGAAGGGTTGAAGCCGGACATAGCGGAGGTTATAGCGATTCACGGGTTGTCCACCTTCGAGTCAGTAGTCGCAGCAGCAGAACGCGTCGACGCAGTACGAAGCCGACGGGGTCGTGACGATCGCGATAGGGGATACAACAGACCGATCAACGACGCTCGATCGAGGGACGGACCATCGCCCATGGAGATTGGTGCAGTTAACAGTGACGGTTCACAGCGGACGGGTTTTAGGGGGAACTGTTACTACTGCAAAAAGCCGGGTCACATGAAGCGGGACTGCCCACAGTTCAAGGAGCAGCAGCAGGGAAACGGAAACCGCCAGTAGATAGCGGGTCGCTAGCTGGTGTGGAGGTTCACGTACTCGCCACGTCTACCAACGTAGAGGAGACGGCCTTGCAGCAGTCATCTACGGAGAACGGGGTAGACACTGTTGATCGTCCAGTCGTGCTTCTAGGGAAGCTTCGCGGAGTTCCTGTTAAGATTCTCGTCGATAGCGGAGCTAGCCACTCGTTCGTTTCGTCTTCATTAGTTAGTCGTCTCCATCTCGAAGCGGACACTTCAGTTAACTTCAAGGACGCTCGCATGGTAGATGGGACGCCACTCCACATAGGACCGATCATTCGCAAATTGCGCGTAGTGCTAGGACCGATCACAATTAGACGCGATTTCGACTCTGTGACGTTGGACGGATACGACTTCATCTTCGGTAGAGATTGGTTGCGGACGGTTTCGACTCAGTTCGATTGGGCTCAGGGAAGCTGTAGCGTCAAGGTAGACGGGGAGTTCCGGGAGCTGCCACAGTGGAGCGATGGGGCCACATCATCCACAGCTATCATTAATGCTGTTCGTGTGCGACAGTTAGTGAAGCGTGCGGCACGGATCTTTGCGGTTTTCCTTGAGGAGGTTGAAGCTGAGGAGGGGAAAGGAGGGAGTGCAGCAGTTAGTGAGAAGGCGACTCTTCCTGCTGAGGTGAGTGCACTGTTAGCAGAGTTCGCAGACGTCTTCCCCGACGAGTTGCCCCCAGGGTTACCTCCCAGCCGAGCAGTAGACCATCGAATAGAGTTGGAGCCGGGGAGCAGGCCAGTAGCGAAGCCGCAGTGGAGGTTGAGTCCAGCAGAGACAGAGGAGATGACGCAGCAGGTTAGGCACTTTCTCGCACAGGGGTTCATACAGCCATCTAGATCGCCTTGGGCCGCACCGATCCTTTTCGCGCCTAAGAAAGACGGAGGGTTACGGATGTGCATAGATTACCGCGCACTGAACGCCGCCACCGTCAAGAATAGGTTCCCGGTGCCGAGAGTAGAGGATCTCCTAGATGCAGTGCAGGGTGTGTCAGAATATTATGCTCTAGCCTGTAGTGAGGTGCTCTATAGCGAGTACAACCCTTCTAGGGTTTGCTATTTGTATCCCCATTCTTGCTAGTGTAAGCCCTCCTTTCTTCATTCTTACTTTCTACTGCTAGTTCTGACATGCTATCAGAGCAGGTTGACCCTCCTGGGTCGATCCTGTGGGTGGGCCCACCACCTCACTGCTTCCGCTGCTACTGCTACTCTGTGTGTTGCACGCCCCGTGGCGTGCGACGGATTTTTCATCCCGCCGCGCGCTCGGAGCGTGCGGCGGTTTTCTGCCCGCCGTGCGCCCCGAGGCGCGCGGCGGTTTTCTGCCCGCCGTGCGCCCCGAGGCGCGCGGCGGTTTTCTGCCCCGTCACACCGAGCGTTGCTCCCGGGAGGCGCTGCGACGGGCGACGGGGACCCGCGCGTCGCCCCCCGTCGCCCGTCGTGGCCTGCGCGCGGCCCGTACAGCCGGCGCGCGGCTCGGGCCGCCTGCGCGCGGTTCGGGAGGCTGTGCCAGACCCGTGGGCGGCCCGTTCTTCGCTGCCCCTGTCCTCCCCGCTGTCCCCCGTGCTTCTGAAGGCGCCCCACCCCTCCTTCTGCCCGTACTCCTGGATTAGGGTTTGGGGGTGGGGGGTATGGGGGTGCAGCTTCTGTGTGCCGTTCCCTGCTCCTCCTCCTCCTCCGTCTCCCTATGCTGTAGCTGCCGCTGAGGGGGGTGGACCTGTTGGAGCCGTCGGAGTGGTACTAAGGGGGGGGTGAAGGGGGAGTGGAGCTAGCGGTGTAGCAGCGGGTGTGTGTCAGGGGGAGTGGGATAGTTTGGGGAGGTTGAAGGGGGTGGCCGCCGTGAAGCCAGCAGCTCCAGTCGCCCGTGAGACCGTTGCGCCAGTCGCCCGTGAGCCCGTTGCGCCAGTCGCCCGTGAGCCCGTTGCTCCAGTCGCCCGTGAGTCCGTTGCTCGTCTGCCGCTACTTTCAGCCGCGGAGCCAGTTACTCCAGTAGCCCGTGTGCCAGTTGCTCCAGTTGCTCCAGTTGCCCGTGTGCCAGTTGCTCCAGTTGCGCCGTGTGCCAGCAGCTTCAGCTGCCGCCCACTACCTCCTCTCCTCTCATAGTCTCTTTCCTCCTCCTCACTTGCCCGTTGTGACTACCACTAGCTTTGCTCATAATTGTGAACTTTAAACTATTGCTTCTTGAACTTGTGCTCAGAATGTGTGGTGACATTGTGATCCACCCTGAGCTTGTACTGCTTTGCTTGCTCTGTTGATTACACCCCACTTTGGCTATGGGGGTGTGTCAGAATATTATGCTATAGCCTGTAGTGGGGTGCTCTATAGCGAGTACAACCCTTCTAGGGTTTGCTATTTGTATCCCCATTCTTGCTAGTGTAAGCCCTCCTTTCTTCATTCTTACTTTCTACTGCTAGTTCTGACAGGGTGCTAGAGTCTTCTCCACGATCGACCTTCGTTAGGGTTACCACCAGATTCGCGTAGTTCCAGAGGACCAGCACAAGACGGCATTTTGTACGAAGCAGGGGGTTGTACGAGTTTAGGGTTCTACCTTTCGGGTTGACCAACGCCCCTGCGACGTTCCAGACGCTCATGAACACAGTCCTCTCGGAGTTCCTAGGTTCGTTCGTCGTAGTTTACCTAGACGACATCCTCATCTTTTCCAAGTCGAAAGAGGAGCACGTGCAGCACTTGCAGAAGGTCTTCGACGTTTTGCGGAAGGAGAAGCTGTACGCGAAGCGGTCTAAGTGCGAGTTCTTCCTCACCGAGGTCGAGTTCCTAGGACACGTCGTATCCGCTAGTGGCGTTAGGACCGACCCGAAGAAGATCGCAGCCGTACAGGATTGGGTAGCACCGACCTCAGTCAAGGAGTTGCAGAGCTTTCTCGGATTCGCAAATTACTACCGTCGTTTCGTTCAGGGTTACGCTTCCATCGCTAGTCCACTCACCGACCTACTTCGGAAAGGCGTAGAGTACGTTTGGGGTCCAGCGCAGCAGCAGGCGTTCGAGCAGATGAAGCAGTCGCTCACGTCTTCACCGACACTGTCGTACCCTGATCCCACTCGCCCGTACGTTGTAGTGACCGACGCTTCAGATCAGGCCATAGGAGCAGTGCTTCTTCAGGACCAGGGACGCGGGTTGCAGCCGATCGCGTACGAGTCGCGTAAGCTGAGGGGAGCAGAGTTGAACTATCCGATTCACGACAAGGAGGCGCTCGCGATCATCCATGCGTATAAGGTGTGGAGGTGCTACCTAGAGGGGGCAGATAGTGTTATACGCACGGACCATTGCTCGCTTCACTTTCTTAAGTCGCAGCCGCAGCTGAGTCGACGCCAGGCTAGATGGATGGAGTTCATGGAGGGGAGTTTCCACTACAGGATAGAGTACAAGCCAGGCGTTCGCAACCCAGCAGATCCGCTCACTCGCCCTAGTTGCCAGCTCGCTAGTCTCACAGTCACTGCCGGCCATCCACTTCTCACAGCACTCTTCGAGCACGGTTACACAGTAGACCCCGATTTCACACCGCAGCCGCCCGCAGGAGCAGAGGTGCAGGGTAGTGTCTACATACGGAAGGGTACAGCACGGATTTGGGTTCCAGCCTACCGCCCTCTTCGACAGCTCCTTCTCTCAGAGGCGCACGACGTAGTTAGTGCAGGTCACTTTGGAGCAGATAAGACGGCTAAGACGCTTAGTCGCACGTACTACTGGCCAGGGCTTGCAGCAGACGTAGAGGATTACATTCGCTCGTGCGACACGTGTCAGCGTACGAAGTCCTCTCGCCAGCGCAAAGCAGGACTTTTGCAGCCGATTCCACCGCCCGACCGCCCTTGGCAGGTAGTCACCATGGACTTTATCATGGCTTTACCGCGCACAGTTAGGGGTCACGACGCCATCTTCGTGGTAGTGGATAAGTTTTCTCGAGCAGCGCACTTCATCCCAATGCACGGTCAGGTCACAGCAGAGGAAGCCGCGACGCTGTTCGTAGATAACGTAGTCCGACTGCACGGGGTTCCAGATTCGATAATTTTCGACCGCGACCCTAGATTCACATCGAAGTTATGGAAGCAACTTTTTGCACTGTTTGGGACTCGCTTAGCCATGTCATCTGCGTACCATCCAGAGACAGACGGACAGACTGAGCGCGTGAACCAGACACTGGAGCAGATTCTTCGTAGCATCACGATGCACGACGCAGCCGCATGGGACAAGAAGCTGAGCATGGCCGAGTTCGCATACAACAACACGCACCACTCCGCCACAGGCATGTCACCGTTCTTCGCACTGTACGGTCAGCACCCCAATGTCCCCACTCGAGTCGATCTCACACCCACTGTCCCTCGTGCGGACAATTTCCACCAGCACCTCACCTTCATTCACGACCACGTGAGGAAGCACCTTGAGCTCGCTAATGCACGCATGGCACGCACCACCAACCGCAGTCGTCGTGAGGTGTCGTTTTCTGTCGGTGACCGTGTCCTTCTCGACAGCCGCAACCTCCGACTGCCACAGGACGGCAAGCTTCGCCCACGCTTCATTGGTCCATTTGTCATTGAGCGCGCACTTGGTCCAGTCGCATACCGCCTTCGCCTTCCCGCTCATTTCCGCATGCACCCGTCATTCCACGTGTCTCTCCTTCGTCCATACACCGATCCCAACTCCACCTTCTCGGGCCGTGATCGCACTGTTAGAATACTAGCACAAGTGGTAGTTAGGTTTAGGGCCTAGGCTTAGTAGCCTAGGCCAAAGGGGAGTCGAGTGAGTTTGTGCCAAGACGAGAGAATGGGAATGATGTTCACTATAGCACTAGGGTACATATAGCAAACAGAGCATGCAAAGAAGGTGCACCACCAACAGTTTATAATAACTACACTAAACTACAGCTACAGGCAGTTACAGATATATTCTAACACTCCCCCATAACTGCCTGCAGCAGGAGTTTGTGCAGAACACAACCTGCAGGGGTACACCAGCAACAGTAACAGCAGGCACGGTAACAGAGCAGGTACAGCAGCAAAGGGACAGGCGACAACAAGACACTCCTGCCACCCCCTTACTCTCCTCCCCCCCCCCGACCACAGGAGGGGCAGCAGGGAGAGAGAGGAGGCGGGCTGGCGCTGGCTGGTCACCCCTTCCATCCCCTCACCCTCCCCCTCCCCGTCCCCCCCACACTGCTGCAGGAGCAGCAGAGGGGGGAAGAGAGGAGAGGTGGAGGGACGGCTGCTGGTTGGTCTCACACCCGCCACCCCAGTGCCTCTCCCCCGGCTCCCCCACACCCTCACACCCTCCCCCCCAGCGGCAGCTGCAGCAGTGGGAACGAAAGGAGGAGGAGGGGAAGGGAAGCACACCACCCATCACCCCCACACCCGCCACCCCCATACCCTCCCCCCCACGGCTGCAGGGAGACGAAGGAGGAGGGGGTGGGCGGGGAGAAAGCCGCAGAGCGGCAACAGAGGGTCGGCGCGGGTAGGGCAGGGGCGGCTGCAGAGAGTGCAGGTGCGGGGTGAGGCAGAGGCGGCTGCACCGAGTGCAGGAGTGGGAGCGGCTGCTCCAAGGGCAGACGCTGGGTGGTGTAGGGGCGGCTGCAGCGAGTGCAGGCGCGGGTGAAGCAGGGGCATCGTTGCGGGCGCCAGGGGCGGGTCCGCGGCGGCTCAGGGCACCGTCGCGGGCGCCAGGGGCGGGTCCGCGGCGGCTCAGGGCACCGTCGCGGGCGCCAGGGGCGGGTCCGCGGCGGCTCAGGGCACCGTCGCGGGCGCCAGGGGCGGGTCCGCGGCGGCTCAGGGCACCGTCGCGGGCGCCAGGGGCGGGTCCGCGGCGGCTCAGGGCACCGTCGCGGGCGCCAGGGGCGGGTCCGCGGCGGCTCAGGGCACCGTCGCGGGCGCCAGGGGCGGGTCCGCGGCGGCTCAGGGCACCGTCGCGGGCGCCAGGGGCGGGTCCGCGGCGGCTCAGGGCACCGTCGCACACCACGGGGCACGTGACGGGCAGTTCAGGGCACCGTCGCGTGCCACGGGGCGCACGACGGGCAGGGCACCGTCGCTTGCCACTGGGCGCACGACGGGCAGGGCACCGTCGCGTGCCACGGGGCGCACGACGGGCAGGGCACCGTCGCGTGCCACGGGGCGTGCGACGGGCAGAAAAGATGTCACGCGCCACCCGGGCGCGGGACAGGACGAAAATCGCCACGCGCCCGAGGCGCGCGACCGGAAAAACTGTAGCGGAAGCGTAAGGCGGGCCCACAGGCCTGGACTTAACAGGCTCTGATACCATGTTAGAATACTAGCACAAGTGGTAGTTAGGTTTAGGGCCTAGGCTTAGTAGCCTAGGCCAAAGGGGAGTCGAGTGAGTTTGTGCCAAGACGAGAGAATGGGAATGATGTTCACTATAGCACTAGGGTACATATAGCAAACAGAGCATGCAAAGAAGGTGCACCACCAACAGTTTATAATAACTACACTAAACTACAGCTACAGGCAGTTACAGATATATTCTAACACTCCCCCATAACTGCCTGCAGCAGGAGTTTGTGCAGAACACAACCTGCAGGGGTACACCAGCAACAGTAACAGCAGGCACGGTAACAGAGCAGGTACAGCAGCAAAGGGACAGGCGACAACAAGACACTCCTGCCACCCCCTTACTCTCCTCCCCCCCCCCGACCACAGGAGGGGCAGCAGGGAGAGAGAGGAGGCGGGCTGGCGCTGGCTGGTCACCCCTTCCATCCCCTCACCCTCCCCCTCCCCGTCCCCCCCACACTGCTGCAGGAGCAGCAGAGGGGGGAAGAGAGGAGAGGTGGAGGGACGGCTGCTGGTTGGTCTCACACCCGCCACCCCAGTGCCTCTCCCCCGGCTCCCCCACACCCTCACACGCACTCCACTACCGATAGCTGTTGATACCGACGAGCCCGACTATCAGATCCAGCGCATCCCCAGACACCGTCGCCGTCTGCAGGGAGGTGTCTCTTTCATCGACTTCTTGGTTCGTTGGCGTGGGTACGACGCAGCCGACGACAGTTGGGTTCCTTCGTCCTCGCTGTCTCCCGACAACGCTTGCCTCCGAGCGTACCTTCAGTCTGCAGGCGCCGCGGACGTCGCCTCCTTGGGAGGGGGGTAGTGTTAAAGGGGGATTTACCGTTCCCTTTGAACAGTACTTTCCCAACCCATCCAAGTCATCCCTATCCTTATCTTTGTGGATTTCCTAGTGCCACGTGGCACTCTACTTTTCTAGCTTCACAATTCCTAGTCCCACAATCTACTTTCCAACCTTGTTTCTTGCATGCTATATAAACCTTGCTTGTATTCCCTCATATCAACCAATTCTCATTCAACTCTCTTTCAATTACTCAGTAACTTCTTCGCCTCTTTCGCCAATAGTTCTTTCGCCAAAGTCTTCCGCCGCGTTTCATCCTCGACTTAGTCGACCCCGCTAATTCTTTAGCGGACTTAGGCCGTCGGGCCTAACAGTTAGGGTGTGAAACATTTGGGTTACCCTTTTTCCAAACGAATGTTCAGAAAATTACCATAGCTCACTGTATCATAGCGTTTACCAAACAGACCATTTTCAACGTTCATGCAGTACGGTTCATTTGGAAAAAGTCCCAAATGTTTGTGTTTGCAATGTTCCAGATAAGGGAGCAGGAAAATCGGAGAAGCTTGTACGGAGGAAAATGCTTAATCACAGGGAAGCGGAGTGCTAAGGACGCGTCACAATTGCAATACCGATCCTGTGAGGGATCAGTATTCACAATGTACAGTGACTTTGCTATTTCGAAAACGCTTTGTTTCCCTTTTTTGTTTTAATTCGTTTAACGTTGCCAACCCTGTCGTGCACTTTCCGATTGACAAAATCGGATAGTTGAGATGGCACATTGATCGTGGTATTCGCAGCGCAGGAAACGAAAATCGCGCCACTAATAGTGGGTGAGTGTGTCTGTATGTGCTAGTACATGCAGTACAGGCACTCATACCGACCAAACTGACCAGCCCATTACTTATGTTTGTAGAGATGCAGCTAGTGCTATTTTTTTGCCAATCCACTAGGTTAGGTCTTCTACTTCAACAAAACTAGCTTTTAACCTTTCCGATCCACATAATTTGGGAGATTTCGGAGATTTAGTTCCGCCTTGTACCTGCACACAAGCGTGCATACTCACAGAACTGTCAAACTATATGTGCTGCATATTGTCTAGGCTGTAGTGGGGTAGCCCATATGGGGTACAACCCAATTAGGGTTTACTACTTGTACTCCTGGATCTTGCTAGTTCAATCATTCCTGCTGCTAGATTCTAACATGGTTTCAGAGCACTAAGGGCGTATTCCTAGCTTCGGGTCATCCGGTGTTTGTGTCATCCGAAAATTGAGGTAGCCAATCGGAAAACCCGCGGTTCGAAATTCGAATTTTTCGATTGGATACCGCAAATTTCGGATGACATGAAGCCAGGAATACGCCCTAAGGTCGTTTTTTTTTTTTTTCGGGCCCACCTACCGCTGCGGTTACCACGCTACCCCACGTACCTGCCTGCCTTGCCTTGCCTTGTGACGTGCTGCACTACGTGCGCCGTCCAGCAGCCCTAGTGCTGCCTCCTGCTGCCCTAGGCCAGCGCGCTGCCCCTGCAGGCCCGTAAGGCCCGCGCGCCGCCCCTGGAGACCAGTCAGGCCCGCGAACAGCCCCTACAGGCACGTCAGGCCCCCAACTGCCGCGCGTTGCCGCACCGAGCCGTGCGCAGCCCGCTGCTGCCGCGCGCTGCCCGCACCGAGCCGCGCGCAGCCCGCTGCAGCCACGCGCAGCCCGCACCGAGCCGTGTGCAGCCCGCTGCAGCCGCGCGCAGCCCGCAGCTGCCGCGCGCAGCCCGCGCCGAGCCCACGCAGCCCGCGTCGAGCCGCGCGCGGCCTGCTACGGCCTCGCGAGGCCCGCGCGCGGCCCGCAGCAGCCCGCGCCGAGCCGCGCGCGGCCTGCTACTGCCTCGCGCGGCCCGCAGCAGCCCGCGCCGAGCCGCGCGCGGCCCGCTACTGCCTAGCGCGGCCGCGCGCGGCCTGCATCAGCTCAGCGTGCTGTCAGCGCAGCCCGCGCCGAGCCGCGCGCGGCCCTCTGCCTCGGCCCCGACCTGCCGCTGATGCGGCCCCGCCCTGCAGCTGCCACGGCCCCGACCTGCCGCTGATGCGGCCCCGCCCTGCAGCTGCCACGACCCCGACCTGCCGCTGACGCGGCCCCACCCTGCAACTGCCGCTGAAGCGGCCCCGCCCTGCAGCTGCTTCGGCCCTGCTCTGCAGCCGGTGTTGCGGCCCCGACGTCGCCGCTGTCGTGCGCCTACTCGGTCGCCGCCCGTCGAGCGCCGGCCCTGCTCGCCCGGTGAGCGCCTGCTCTCCCAGCCTTTGGTGAGCGCCTGCCTGCCTGCCTGCCGGCCTGCCTGCCTGCCTGCCTGCCTGCCTGCCTGGCTGCCTGCCTGGCTGCCTGCCTGCCTGCCGGCCTGCCTGCCTGCCTGCGCGCCTGCCTGCCTGCCTGTCGGCCTGCCTGCCTGCCTGCCTGCCTGCCTGCCTACCTGCCTGCCTGCCTGCCGGCCTGCCTGTCTGTCTGCCTGCCTGCCTGCCTGCCTGCCTGTCTGCCTGCCGGCCTGCCTGCCTGTCGGCCTGCCTGCCTGCCTGCTTGCCTGCCTGCCTGCCGCGCCTGCCCTGCCCGCGCTACTGCTGCTGCTACTGCTACTGGCAGGTGGCCAGATGCAGCTCCAGCGACGTTCACGCGAGCCTCTCACGCCCCAGCAGCTTAGTGAGTGGTATACTAGCTGGGGTTGTCGCGGTAGCCGTCGTAGCTGTCGCCCTGGAGCTGGTCAGTTGGGAGCGTCTGGCAGTGGCCAGCTGCAGCTGCAGCGGCGTCCACGCGAGACACTTACGCTCCAGCAGCTCCATGAGTGGTACGCTCAGTGTAGCAGGTCTACGCGTACAGTTCGCTGCCCGTACGTCATTCGCACAGGTGCTAGGACTGGTCAGCCTTGTGGGACGCTTGGTCACACACAGTCCCGCTGCTTCGCCCGTCTGAGCGACGACTGGCGCACAGTGTTTGGCGACGAGGCTGAGCTCCCCACCTGGCTGGAGCTGCATGGACAGAGGGTAGATATCTTTGCGCTTGACTATGATGCTATTCTCACTGCCATGTATGCATTGCCTACTAGTGCTGACCGTGCCTGTTACCTGTGCGTACCGCCTGACCCTGGTATAGAGCCTGCTGCTCTCGGTGCTGGTGAGGCTGCTGCTCTAGGTGCTAGTGCGTCTCCTGCTCTAGGTGCTGGTGAGGCTGCTGCTCTCGGTGCTAGTACGTCTTCTGCTCTAGGTACTGGTGAGGCCGTGGCTTCAGGTGCTGGTGAGTCTGCTCTCTCTGGTACTACGCCCACTGCGGTCTCGCACACCTTCACCCTTGACTCAGGAGCTTCCCGCTCCTTCTTTCGCGACTGCACCACACTCACGCCGCTTAGTCGGCCAGTTCCAGTCTCCCTGGCGGACCCCTCCGGGGGTCCAGTCCTTGCCCACTACTCCACGGTTCTGCCGTGTCCGGCCGCCCCGTCCGGCTCGCTGTCAGGTCTTTACCTCCCCTCGTTCTCTACGAACTTGGTGAGTGGAGCTGACCTTCAGGATCGGGGGGTTGACCAGTTCACTCGTACACCTGGCTTGAGTCTGTACACACTGACCACTGAGTCCCCTCAGGTAGCTGCGTCTGCGTCTACGTCTGGTCAGCTGGCGGCCCCCTGCGAGTGTCGCGCTTTGTCGCACGACACTCTCCTGTGGCACCACCGCCTTGGTCACCCCTCCTTGCCTCGCCTGCGTAGCATGCACTCTCGCTCAATGTCTCTAGTCTTCCCAGGTCTCTGCCTGCCCTCCCTCCCTCGCCTGTGCCGCCCTGCATTCCTTGCGTCGAGGGGCGGCAGCGCGCCGCTCCTCACTCCTCCTCGTTTCCTCCCACAGAGGCTCCACTGCAGACGCTCCACCTGGACGTGTGGGGCCCAGCCCGCGTCCAGGGACAGGGCCACGAGCGGTACTTCCTGCTGGTTGTCGACGACTACACGCGTTACACCACGGTCTTCCCCTTGCGGAGCAAGGCGGATGTCCCTGCTGTTTTGATCCCCTGGATCCGCGCAGTTCGTCTCCAGCTCCGCGAGCGGTTCCGGTCGGACTTTCCTGTCCTGCGTCTGCACTCTGACAGAGGTGGTGAGTTCTCCTCCGACCTCTTGGCAGCCTACTGTGCGGAGCGCGGCATCCGCCAGACGTTCACGCTTCCGGCCTCTCCGCAGCAGAATGGGGTTGCTGAGCGCCGCATTGGCTTAGTCATGGAGGTCGCTCGTACCTCCATGATCCATGCGGCTGCCCCCCATTTTCTGTGGCCGTTTGCGGTCCGGTACGCCGCGCATCAGCTCAACCTCTGGCCCCGTGTCTCCTTGCCGGAGACCTCGCCCACACTGCTGTGGACGGGGAAGGTTGGCGATGCGTCGCGTTTCCGGGTCTGGGGTGCTCGTGCCTTTGTCCGCGATACCACCGCGGACAAGCTCTCCGCCCGCGCTGTCCCTGACGCGCCTGGTTGGCAGTTTTACCACCCCACCTCGCGCCGTGTCTTTGCGTCTCAGGACGTCACGTTCGATGAGTCGGTTCCCTTTTACCGTCTCTTCCCCTACCGCACTGCCCCGCTCCCCCCCCCGCCGCTCTTCCTCGCTCCATGTGTTCCCCAGGTAGACCCCCTCCCCGCTCCAGGTCCTGCTCCTTCAGGTGTTTCTCAGGTAGACCCTCCTCCCTTGACTGCACCGGTTGAGGTCACTGGTGACTCAGGTCCTACTGAGGGTGGTCCTGCTCGGGGTGCTACTTCTGGGGGTGCTGAGCCTGGGGGTGCTGAGCCTGGGGGTACTGAGCCTGAGGGTGCGGAGCTTGAGGGTGTGGAGCCTGGTGGTGCTGAGCCTGAGTGTGAGGGGTCTGGGGGTGCTGAGCTTGGCGGTACTGACGCTGGAGGTTCTGGAGCTACTGAGGGTGCTGGCGCTGGAGGTTCGGGAGCTGCTGGAGGGCCTAGCGGGTACTAGTGACGCTGGAGCTGGAGGTTCTGGAGCCGCTGGAGGTACTGGCGCTGAGGGTGCTGACACCGGAGGTTCTGGAGCAGTTGGGGGTGCGGGCGCTGAGGGTTCTGAGTCTGCTGTTGCGCGGTCTCCTTGGAGTAGCCGCCTTCGTCCACGTGTGCCTCTCACCCCACAGCAGCTGCAGGACTGGTACGGTCGCCGTCAGGGTCGCGCTGCTGGAGCCCGGGGCTCTACTGCTGGAGGTACTTCTGCTGACGTCCCTGGAGCTGGGGGTGCTGCGTCTGGAGGTGCTGCTGCTGGAGACACTGAGGCTGGAGACCCTGGAACTGGAGGTGCTGGTTCTGGGGGTGCTGCTGCTGGAGACACTGAGGTTGGAGACCCTGGGACTGGAGGTGTCGGTTCTGGGGCTGGAGCTTCTGGAGCTGCTGGAGGTGCTGGAGCTGTTAGAGGTGCCTCTCACCCCACAGCAGCTGCAGGACTGGTACGGTCGCCGTCAGGGTCGCGCTGCTGGAGCCCGGGGCTCTACTGCTGGAGGTACTTCTGCTGACGTCCCTGGAGCTGGGGGTGCTGCGTCTGGAGGTGCTGCTGCTGGAGACACTGAGGCTGGAGACCCTGGGACTGGAGGTGCTGGTTCTGGGGGTGCTGCTGCTGGAGACACTGAGGCTGGAGACCCTGGGACTGGAGGTGCTGGTTCTGGGGGTGCTGCTGCTGGAGACACTGAGGTTGGAGACCCTGGGACTGGAGGTGTCGGTTCTGGGGCTGGAGCTTCTGGAGCTGCTGGAGGTGCTGGAGCTGCTGGGGGTACTGGAGCTGCTGGAGCTGCCGGTACTGGTGCAGCTGCGCCGACACGACTGTTCTTCGCTCCGCCGTCTCCGTCGTCTCTGTTGCCGTCTGACTCTGTTCTTCGTCAAGTTCTTACTCTCCCGTCGTCTACTGGTCTTCCGTTACAGCCTGGCTCACTGCTGCCTGCTCCTTCTCCTTACACTGAGCAGACAGGTAGTCCTGCTGAGCGTCGTGAGCCTGCGTCGTGTCCTGTCTCGCCTGTTCGTCCTGGTCGTACCGGTCGTCGTGTTCCTCGTTCGCGTCCACCGGCTGTCCCCGGCGCCCACCTCGTAGTCCGTCGTACTTCCTCTGCTCTGCAGCCTGTTCCTCTGCCGTCTCCTCCTGCGTCCTCTTTGCCTGACGTTCCGGACCCTGAGTCTGACCGGTATCATGCTGAGCACCCTACTGTCACGCGTCTGCTAGCCACTGTTGTCACTGACCCGTCGTTTGAGTCTACTGCTGCGTCTGCTCTTGTCGCTGAGCTTGTTGACTTTGCTGCTGCCTGTCATCTAGACTACGCTGCCAGTCTTGTTGCTGAGTCTGAGTCTGTCTGTCCTCCGTCCGTCGGGGGTGAGTGTGCTCTTAGCACGGACGTCCTTGAGGACAGGCACGAGGACCTTGAGTGTCTTGCGGCTGCTGCGCCTCATCTCGTGGCCATGCTGCTTGCCCCTGAGGGAGACCCGGATGCACCAGACATCCCGACCCCGCGCTCTTACGCTGAGGCGATCGCGGGTGAGTACTCCTCTCAGTGGCAGACAGCCATGGACGCAAAGATGGCATCCTGGAAGTCCACAGGCACTTACGTTGATGAGGTTCCCCCTCCTGGGGCGAACATCGTCGATGGCATGTGGATTTTCAGGGTGAAGCGGCCGCCGGGTTCTCCGCCTGTCTTCAAGGCTCGTTATGTTGCTAGAGGCTTCAGTCAGCGAGAGGGAGTTGACTTCTTCTAGACCTTCTCCCCCACCTCGAAGATGACTACTCTTCGGGTGCTGCTGCACGTTGCCGCTCAGCGTGACTACGAGCTTCACTCACTTGACTTCAGCACAGCCTTCTTACAGGGTAGCCTGCACGAGGAGATCTGGCTGCGCCGCCCACCTGGCTTCACTGGGTCGTTCCCTCCTGGTACCCAGTGGAGCCTCCGGCGGCCAGTCTACGGTCTCCGCCAGGCACCACGTGAGTGGCACGACACACTGAGGACGACACTGGCGGCTCTTGGGTTCGCTCCTTCGACAGCTGACCCGTCGCTGTTCCTGCGCACCGACACTTCGCTGCCACCGTTCTACATCCTCGTGTACGTCGACGACTTGGTCTTTGCCACTGCTGACACTGAGGCTCTCGCCTTGGTGAAGTCGGAGCTGCAGAAGAGACACACGTGCACAGACCTGGGTGAGCTGCGCAGCTACCTTGGCTTGCAGATCACTCGGGACAGAGCACGCCACACCATCACACTGACTCAGTCACACATGGTGCAGCAGGTCCTTCAGCGCTTCGGCTTCACCTGGTCCTCGCCACAGCACACTCCTCTGGCTACAGGTCACTCGCTCTCAGCTCCACCTTCGGACGAGTCCGTAGAGCCGAGTGGTCCTTATCCAGAGCTAGTGGGCTGCCTCATGTACCTGATGACCTGCACTCGTCCTGACCTTGCGTACCCTCTTGGCCTTCTCGCTCGCTACGTGGCTCCTGGTAGGCACCGACCAGAGCACATGGCTGCTGCTAAGAGGGTACGCGGCTACTTGTGCAGTACGTCGGGCATGGGGCTCGTGCTTGGAGGACGGAGTGAGGTGGTCCTCACTGGGCACTCAGACGCGTCTTGGGTTGACGACCAGACTACACAGCGGTCGTCACAGGGTTACACCTTCAGCCTTGGCTCTGGCTCTGTTTCTTGGCGGTCTACACGCTCGTCTTCTGTTCTTAGCTCCAGTTGTGAGGCTGAGATCTACGCCACCGCCATGGCTGCACAGGAGCTACGCTGGCTCACCTACCTGCTGACTGACTTGGGTGAGCGGCCTCGTTCTCCTCCAGTGCTGTACGCCGACAACAAGGCCGCCATTGCCTTGTGTGAGGAGCACAGACTGGAGCACAGAACGAAGCACATTGCTCTGCGTTACTTCCTGGCTCGAGAGTTGCAGCAGCGAGGCCAGCTTCGTCTTCGCCACGTGGCCACTCGGGCCAACACTGCTGATATATTCACCAAGGCACTTCCGTCTGGTGATCATCAGCGCTTTTGTACTCTGTTGGGCCTTGTGCCTACGTTTCCACACTTGTTGTAGTCTCTGCTTGTACTGTGATCTATATATATACCTGCATGCTGGCTCTTGCTAGGTAGCCATCACTGTACTGTTATTGCTGCATATATATATCTCTGCATGTGAACTGGCCTTGTGGCCCTTTGCTTGTGCTCGGAATGTGTGGTGACGTTGTGATCCACCCTGAGATTATTTTGTTTCTCTTGACTGGTCGTGTGACCCCTTGTTCTCCCCCACTTTGCCTATGGGGGTGTGTCAAACTATATGTGCTGCATATTGTCTAGGCTGTAGTGGGGTAGCCCACATGGGGTACAACCTAATTAGGGTTTACTACTTGTACTCCTGCATCCTGCTAGTTCAATCATTCCTGCTGCTAGATTCTAACAAGAACCGACCGACGCACTATTCTGTCTGTACGAATAAAGTGAATATCATATGTATTCCCATTTCCGTTAAATTATACTACTCCCCACCCCCGACCATGTTTTAACCTATCGGATCTATGTAATTTGGCAGATATAGACATTCCAGTCGTACATGCACTACAAGCACTCATACCGACCAAACTGATCAGCCCATTACTTATGTTTGTAGAGATGCAGTTAGTGCCATTTTCTTGCCAGTACACTAAATTAGGCCTTCTACTTCACAACGCTAGCTTTTAACCGTTCCGATTCACATACTTTGGGAGATTTCAGAGTTTCAGTTCCGCCTTGTACCTGCATACAAGCGTGCATACTGACGGAACCGACTGACGCACTATTCTCTCTGTACGAATAAAGTGGATACCATATGTATTCCCATCTTCGAAAAAATTATACTATTCTGTCAGAATCCCAGCCACTAACCACTGGGATAAAAGGGCTTGTTTGTGTAGCGGGTGAGTGCGCCCATAACCCCCCAGGCCAACGTGCCTGTAACCCTTCCCTAGGATCATCGGGGATCACCAGTGGACCTCTGACACCCCCCCGCACTGGGATGCCCGAGGTGCACACACCGGGATTCGAACCCGAGACCTTCGCTCTGATACCATGTCAGAATCCCAGCCACTAACCACTGGGATAAAAGGGCTTGTTTGTATGGCGGGTAAGTGCGCCCATAACCCCCCAGGCCAACGTGCCTGTAACCCTTCCCTAGGATCATCGGGGATCACCAGTGGACCTCTGACACCCCCCCGCACTGGGATGCCCGAGGTGCACACACCGGGATTCGAACCCGAGACCTTCGCTCTGATAACATGTCAGAATCCCAGCCACTAACCACTGGGATAATTTTCTCGACATGCTATCAGAGCAGGTCGACCCTCCTGGGTCGATCCTGTGGGTGGGCCCACCACCTAATGCTTCCGCTGCTGTACTTCCTGCCGGGCGCCTCGGGCGCGCGACGACTTCTTCCTGCCGCGCGCTCCGCGCGCGGCGAATTTTTTCTAGGGTTTCGGCGGTTTTCATCCCGCCGTGCGCTCGGGGCGCGCGGCGGTTTTCTGCACGCCGTGCGCCCCGAGGCGCGCGGCGGTTTCCCACCGTCGAAGCGCCCTCCCCCCGTCGCCGTCGACCCCCCGCGTCGCCCCGCAGCCCCGCGCGTCGCCCCCGACGTCTCGTCGCGACACCTTGGGGAGCCGCGCGCGGCCCCCCGCTACCTCGTCGCGACGCCGTGGGGAGCTGCGCGCGGCCCCCGCTGCCTCGTCGCGACGCCTTAGGGAGCCGCGCGCGGCCCCCCGCTGCCCCGTCGAGGCGCCCTGGGGAGCCGCGCGCGGCCCCCGCTGCCCAGAGGTGGCGCCCTGGGGGTCGCGCGCCTTCCCCCTCGCCGTCCCCCGCGCTCCTTCTCCCTTTCGCCCGTTTTAGGGTTTGGGGGTGGGGAGTGTGGGGGTGGCGGCTGTGGGGGTGTCGGTTGTGCGTTACTCTACCTACTCCTCCTCCTCCCTAGTCTCCCTCTACTGCAGCTGCCGCTGAGGGGGGTGGTGTGTGGGAGTCTAGGGTTTGGGGTTTAAGGGGGGGTACCGTGGGAGTGGAGCTAGGGGTGAAGCAAGGGGTGTGTGTCGAGGGGTGTGGGACTGTTGGGGGAGGTTGAGCGGAGACTGCCGTCGTGTCGTCCGCAGCACCTGTATTCCGGGGTTCCGCGGACCTCCGGTAGCTCAGAGAGCCGGCTGCACCTGTCGCCCGTGGGTCCGCTGCACCCTCCGCAGCGACTATTACCCCTGTAGTCCGGGGCTCTGCTTCCGGTAGCCACTAGCGTTGCGCCAGAGCCGTCTGATGCCCGTGTGTCTGCAGCTTCAGTCGTCGCCTCCACTCCTTTCTCCTCTCGCCAGCCCTCCTCCTCCTCATTTGTCCTCTGTGACCGCCTCTAGCTTTGCTCATAACTTATAAACTGTTGCTTCTTGAACTTGTGCTCAGAATGTGTGGTGACATCGTGATCCACCCTGAGCTTGTACTGCTTTCCTTGCTCTGCTGATTACACCCCACTTTGGCTATGGGGGTGTGTCAGAATGTTATATTTGTCTAGCCTGCAGTGGGGTGCTCTGTAGCGAGTACAACCCTTCTAGGGTTTGCTATTTGTATCCCCATTCTTGCTAGTTCAACCCTCTCTCTTTTTGCCTAATTCTCTCGACATGGTATCAGAGCACCCCACTGCAGGCTAGACAAATATAACATTCTGACATATTCCCCACCCCCCGACCATGTTTTAACCTATCGGATCTATGTAATTTGGCAGATCTATACATTCTAATGGTACATGCACTACAAGCACTTATACCGACCAAACTGACAAGCCTATTACCTATGTTTGTAGAAATGCAGTTAGTGCCATTTTCTTGCCAGTCCACTAGATTAGGCCTTCTACTTCAACAACACTAGCTTTTAACCTTTCCGATCCACATAATTTGGGAGATTTCGGAGTTTCAGTTCCGCCTTGTACCTGCACACAAGCGTGCATACTGACGTAATTGATCGACGCACTATTCTCTCTGTACGAATAAAGTGAATA
Organism: Closterium sp. Yama58-4; assembly: GCA_947470075.1. Lineage (NCBI taxonomy): Eukaryota > Viridiplantae > Streptophyta > Zygnematophyceae > Desmidiales > Closteriaceae > Closterium > Closterium sp. Yama58-4. Next base: position 867,790 of record CANIUD010000214.1, read on the forward strand.
CCATATGTATTCTTATTTTTGTTAAATTATACGATTCCCCACCCCCCGACCATGATGTAACTTATTGGATCTATGTAATGTGGCAGACATAGACATTCCAATCGTTCATGGTACATGCACTCATACCGACCAAATTGACCAGCCCATTACTTATGTTTGTAGAGATGCAGTTAGTGCCATTTTCTTGACAGTCCACTAGACCGGACATTTTTTTTTCAACAACACTAGCTTTAAACCTTTTCGATCCAAATGATTTGGTAGATTTCAGAGTTTCAGTTCCGCCTTGTACCTGCACATAAGCGTACATAATGACGGAACCGACCGACGCGCTACTCTCTCTGTACGAATAAAGTGAATACCATATGTATTCCCGATTCCGTTAAATTATACTATTCCCCAACCCCGGACAATGTTTTAACCTATCGGATCTATGTACATGCACTATAGGCACTCATACCGACCAAACTGACCAGCCCATTACTTGTGTTGTAGAGATGCAGTTAGCGTCATTTTCTTGCCAGTCCAATAGATTAGGCCTTCTACTTCAACAACACTAGCTTTTAACCATTCTGATCCACAAAATTCTGGAGATTTTGGAGTTTCAGTTCCGCCTTGTACCTGCACACAAGCGTGCATACTCAAGGAACCATCCGACGCACTATTCTCTCTGTACGAATAAAGTGAATGCCATATGTATTCCCGTTTCCATCAGATTAAACTATTTCCCACCCCCGACCATGTTTTAACCTATCGGATCTATGTAATGTGACAGATATAAACATTCCAATGGTACATGCACTACATGCACTCATACCGACCAAATTGGCCAGCCCATTACTTATGTTTGTAGAGATGCAGCTTGTGCCATTTTCTTGCCAGTCCACAAGATTAGGCCTTCTACTTCGACAACGCTAGCTTTTAACCTTTTTGATCCACATAATTTGGGAGATTTCAGAGTTCCAGTTCTGCCTTGTACCTGCACACAAGCATGCATACTGACGGAACCGACTGACGCACAATTCTCTCTGTACGATTAAAGTGGATACCATATGTATATCTGTTTCCGTTAACTTATACTATTCTCCACCCCCCGCGTGTTTTAACCTATCGGATATATGTAATGTGACAGATATAGACATTCCAATGGTACATGCACTACAGATACTCATACCGACCAAACTGACCAGCCCATTACTTATGTTTGTAGAGATGCAGTTAGTGCCATTTTCTTGCCACTCCACAAGATTAAGCCTTCTTTTTCAACAACACTATCTTTTAACCTTTTCGATCCACATAATCTGGGAGATTTCGGAGTTTCAGTTCCACCTTGTACCTGTACAGAAGCCTGCATACTCAATGAACCGTCCGACGCACAATTCTCTCTGTATGAATAAAGTGAATACCATATGTATTCCCGTTTCCATCAAATTATACTATTTCCTACCTCTGACAATGTTTTAACCTATAAGATCTATGTAATTTGACAGATATAGACATTCCAATGGTACATGCACTACAGGCACTCATACCGACCAAACTGACCAGAGCATTACTTTTGTTTGTAGAGATGCAGTTAGTGCCATTTTCTTGCCAGTCCACTAGATTAGGCCTTCTACTTCAACAACACTAGCTTTTAACCTTTCCGATCCACAAAAGTTTGGAGATTTCGTAGTTTCAGTTCCGCCTTGTTCCTGCACACAAGCCTGCATACTCTCGGAACCAACCGACTCACTATTCTCTCTGTACGAATGAAGTGAATACCATATGTATTCCCGTTTCCGTTGAAGTATACTATGCCCCACCCCCCGACCATGTTTTAACCTATCGGATCTATGTAATTCGACAGATATAGACATTCCAATGGTAGATGCACTACAGGCACTCATACCGACCAAACTGACCAGCCCATTACTTATGTTTGTAGAGATGCAATTAGTACCATTTTCTTGCTAGTCTACTAGATTAGGCCTTCTTTTATGACAACACTATCTTTTAACCTTTCCGATCCACATAATTTGGGAGATTTCGGAGTTTTAGTTCCGTCTTGTACCTGTTCACAAGCCTTCATACCCACGGAACCGACCGACGCACTATTCTCTCTGTACGGATGAAGTGTATACCATATGTATTTCCGTTTCCGTTAAAGTATACTATTTCCCACCCTCCGACCATGTTTTAACCTATCGGATCTATGTAATTTGGCAGATATATACATTCCTATGGTACATGCACTACATGCACTCATACTGACCAAACTGGCCAGCCCATTACTTTCGTTTGTAGAGATGCAGTTAGTGCAATTTTTTTTCCCGTCCACTAGATTAAGCCTTCTTCTTCAACAACACTAGCTTTTAACCTTTCCGATCCACATAATTTGGGAGATTTCGGAGTTTCAGTTCCGCCTTGTATCTGCATACAAGCGTGCATACTGACGGAACCGACTGACGCACTATTCTCTCTGTACGAATAAAGTGAATACCATATGTATTCCCATTTCCGTTAAAATTACTATTCCCCACCCCCCGACATAATTTTAACCTATCAGATCTTTGTAATTTGGCAGATATAGACATTCCAATCATACATGCACTAGAGGCACTCATACCGACCAAACTGACTAGCCCATTACTCATGTCTGTAGAGATGCAGTTAGTGCCATTTTCTTGCCAGTCCACTAGATTAGGCCTTCTTTTTCAACAACACTATCTTTTAACCTTTCCGATCCACAAAATTTGGGAAATTTTGGAGTTTCAGTTCCGCCTTGTACCTGCACACAAGCGTGCATACTCACGGAACCGACCGACGCACTATTCTCTCTGTACGAATAAAGTGAATACCATATGTATTGTCGTTTCCGTTAAATTATACTATTCCCCACCCCCCAACCATGTTTTAACCTATCGGATCTATGTAATTTGGCAGATATAGACATTCCTATGGTGCATGCACTACATGCACTCATACCGACCAAACTGACCAGCCCATTACTTTTGTTTGAAGAGATGCAGTTAGTGTCATTTTCTTGCTAGTCCACTAGATTAGGCCTTCTTTTTCAACAACACTATCTTTTAACCTTTCTGATACACATAATTTGGGAGATTTCAGAGTTTTAGTTCCGTCTTGTACCTGTTCACAAGCCTTCATACTCATGGAACCGACCGACGCACTATTCTCTCTGTACGAATGAAGTGTATACAATATGTATTTCCGTTTCCGTTAAAATTACTATTACCTACCCCCTAACATAATTTTAACATATCAGACCTTTGTAATTTAACAGATATAGACATTCCAATCATATATGCACGGCACTCATACCGACCAAACTGGCCAACCCATTACTCATGTTTGTAGAGATGCAGTTAGTGCCATTTTCTTGCCAGTCCACTAGATTAGGCCTTCTACTTCAACGACACTATCTTTTAACCTTTGTGATCAACATAATTTGGGAGATTTCGGAGTTTTAGTTCCGTCTTGTACTTGTTCACAAGCCTGCATACTCACGGAACCGACCGACGCACTATTCTCTCTGCACGAATGAAGTGAATACCATATGTATTACAGTTTCCGTTAAATTATACTATTCCCCACCCCCCGACCATGTTTTAACCTATCGGATCTATGTAATCTGACAGATATAGACATTCAAATGGTACATGCACTACAAACACTCATACCGATCAAACTGACTAGCCCATTAGTTATGTTTGTAGAGATGCAGTTAGTGCCATTTTCTTGCCAGTCCAAAAGATTAGGCCTTCTTTTTCAACAACACTATCTTTTAACCTTTCCGATCCACATATTTTGGGAAATTTCGGAGTTTCAGTTCCGCCTTGTACTTGCACACAAGCCTGCATACTCACGGAACCGACCGACGCACTATTCTCTCTGTACGAATAAAGTGAATACCATATGTATTCCCGTTTCCGTTAAATTATACTATTCCCCCCCCCCCGACCATGTTTTAACCTATCGGATCTATGTAATTTGGCAGATATAGACATTCCTATGGTGCATGCACTACATGCACTCATACCGACCAAACTGACCAGCCCATTACTTATGTTTGTAGAGATGCAGTTAGTGCCATTTTCTTGCTAGTCCACTAGATTAGGCCTTCTTTTTCAACAACACTATCTTTTAACCTTTCCGATCCACATAATTTGGGAGATTTTAGAGTTTTAGTTCCGTCTTGTACCTGTTCACAAGCCTTCATACTCACGGAACCGACTGACGCACTATTCTCTCTGTACGAATGAAGTGTATACAATATGTATTTTCGTTTCCGTTAAAATTACTATTCCCCACCCCCTGACATAATTTTAACATATCAGACCTTTGTAATTTAACAGATATAGACATTCCAATCATATATGCACGGCACTCATACCGACCAAACTGGCCAACCCATTACTCATATTTGTAGAGATGCAGTTAGTGCCATTTTCTTGCCAGTCCACTAGATTAGGCCTTCTACTTCAACGACACTATCTTTTAACCTTTGTGATCAACATAATTTGGGAGATTTCGGAGTTTTAGTTCCGTCTTGTACTTGTTCACAAGCCTGCATACTCACGGAACCGACCGACGCACTATTCTCTCTGCACGAATGAAGTGAATACCATATGTATTACCGTTTCCGTTAAATTATACTATTCCCCACCCCCCGACCATGTTTTAACCTATCGGATCTATGTAATCTGACAGATATAGACATTCAAATGGTACATGCACTACAGACACTCATACCGATCAAACTGACTAGCCCATTAGTTATGTTTGTAGAGATGCAGTTAGCCCTCCATCGCCTCAGCGTAAGTGCGCGGGGTCGGGATGTCTGGTGCATCCGGGTCTCCCTCAGGGGCAACTAGCATGGACACGAGGTGGGGTAAAGCAGCAGCAAAGCACTGGAACTCCTCCTGTCTGTCCTCAAGGACGTCCGTGCCAAGAGCACACTCACCCCCGACGGACGGAGGACAGACAGACTCAGACTCAGCAACAAGGCTAGTGGCGTAGTCTAGACGACACCGGGCAGCAAAGTCTATCAACTCAGCGACCAGAGCAGACGCAGTAGAGGACTCAAAGGTAGGGTCAGTGACAACAGTAGCGAGGAGACGGGTGACAGTGGGACTGGCAGCACGACGGGAGTCAGACTCCGGATCAGGAAGAGTAGGCAGAGAGGACGCAGGAGGAGACGGCAGCGGAACACGCTGAGGAGCAGTGGAGGGACGCAGAGTCATGTAGTGAGTGCCAGGGACAGGAGGAGGACGCTCACGTGGGACACGACGACCAGTGCGAGCAGTACGAACAGGCGACGCAGGACGAGACTCAGGCTCACGACGCTCTGTAAGACCTCCTGTGGGACAAGTGTAAGGAGAGGGACCAGGGAGAGGCGAGGCAGGCGGGAACTGTGACTGCGACTGGACAGGCGGAGGACACTCTACGGAGGGAGGAGGACAAGGAGGAGGAGCCTGACCAAGAACCTGCTGAAGAAGTGGTACGAAGTACGGTCGCGGCCGCGTAGCGTCTCCAGAACCAGCAGAGACACCAGCGGCAGGGTCCTCAGCACCAGCAGCAGCTCCAACGTCCGGGTCCTCAGCACCAGCAGCAGCTCCACCGCTCGGGTCCGCAGCACCAGCAGCAGCTCCAACGCCCGGGTCCTCAGCACCAGTAGCAGCGCCACCCCCAGGGTCCGCAGCACCAGGAGCACCACTCCGAAGACTGCAGCGCCGTGTGTACCACTCTCGGATCTGCTGAATGGGGGGGAGCTCCTGGGCAGGAGGGGAAGTACTGGTACGAGCTCCAGTAGCACCTCTCCGGAGGCGGCAGTACTGTAGGTACCTCTCCTGCAGCTGCCGGGAGGAGAGGGCTCCTCCAGGTGTAGCACGCTCAGGCTCAGCACCCCCAGACTCAGCACCCCCAGGCTCAGCACCCCCAGGCTCAGCACCTCCAGGCTCAGCACCCCCAGACTCAGCACCCCCAGGCTCAGCACCCCCAGGCTCCGCACCCCCAGGCTCCGCACCCCCAGGCTCCGCACCCCCAGGCTCCGCACCCCCAGGCTCAGTACCCTCAGACTCCTCACGGTCAGGCTCAGCACCCCCAGCAGGACGAGAGTCAACAGCTACCTCGACAGGCTCAACTGGGTCTACCTGGGACACACCTGAGGGAGCGGCACCCTGAGGGGGGAGGGGGTCTGGTACCTCAGCACCTGGAGCGAGGAAGAGCGGCGGGGGGGGGAGCGGGGTAGTGCGGTAGGGGAAGAGGCGGTAGTAGGGGACGGACTCGTCAAAAGTGACGTCCTGAGAGGCCAGGACACGACGCGAGGTGGCGTGGTAGAACTGCCAACCAGGCGCGTCCGGGACAAAGCCAAGGAAGACACAGGGGACAGCTCGACGGGAGAGCTTGTCCGCGGACGTATCGCGAACAAAAGCTCGAGATCCCCAGACCCGAAAACGCGACGCATCGCCAGCCTCTCCCGTCCAACGCAGTGTCGGAGAAGTCTCCGGTAAGGAGACACGGGGCCAGAGGTTGAGCTGATGCGCAGCGTATCGGACTGCAAACGGCCACAGAAAGTGGGGGGCAGCCGCATGAACCAAGGAGGTACGAGCGACCTCCATGACCAAGCCAATGCGGCGCTCAGCAACCCCATTCTGCTGTGGAGAGGCCGGAAGCGTGAACGACTGCTCAATGCCCTCCTGCTGACAGAAGGCCTCCAAGAGGCCAGAGGAAAACTCCCCACCTCTGTCAGAGTGCAGACGCAGGACAGGGAAGTCGGAGCGGAAACGCTCACTGAGCTGGAGACGAGATCTGCGGATCCAAGGGATCAAGACATCAGGGACGTCACCCTTGGTGCGCAAGGGGAAGACCGTGGTGTAGCGCGAGAAGTCGTCAACAACAATCAGGAAGTACCTCTCCTGACCCTGACCACGGACTCGGGCTGGGCCCCACACGTCCATGTGGAGCGTCTGCAAAGGAGCAGTCGTCGGGGGGAAGGAGGAGGAGTGAGGAGCGGCGCGCTGCCGCCCCTCGACACAGGGAAGACAGGGAGGAGCAGGCGAGGGTGGGAGGGGAGGGAGAACCCTGGGAAGACCAGCAACAAGGTCCTGTTTGTGCATGGCCCGAAGGCGCTGCACAGACGGGTGACCAAGGCGGTGGTGCCAGAGGACAGTCTCATGCGCCAGAGAGCGACACGAGCAGGGGGCGGACAGCTGACCTGACGCAGACGCAGACGCGGACGCAGCTACCTGAGGGGACTCAGTGGTCAGTGTGTACAGGTCCGACCCCGGCTGCCGAGTGAAGGTAGCCAGGTGACGGCCCGTCCGAGCACACGTGCAGTGGGTCACGCGCTCGTAAGCAGGGGTGAACTGGTGAACACCCCCGTCCTGGAGCGCACTACCTGCCACCAAGTTCGTAGAGAATGAGGGGAGGTAGAGACCTGACAGTGTGCCTGACGGGACCGCAGGACAAGGAAGGACAGTGGAGGAGGTCGCAACGACCGGACCCCCAGAGGGGTCAGCGAGGGAGACAGCAACTGGCCGAGCAAGCGGCTCAAGGACAGTGCGGTCACGAAAGAAACAGCGAGAAAAACACCTGAGTCCAGTGTGAAGGTGTGCAGTGCTGCAGTCGACTCAGTACCAGAGGGCACGGACTCACTAGCACCTAGAGCAGCAGCCTCACCAGGACCTGGGGCAGCAGACTCACTAGCACCTAGAGCGGCAGCCGGACTGGTCTGAATGCCCGGGTCGGGCGGAACACGCAAGTACTGAGCACCCTCTCCACTAGTAAACATCGCATACATGGCAATGAGAATAGCATCAAAGTCTAAAGCCCAGATATCAACTCCCTTCTTCTCCAGATCAGCCCAGCGGGGCAGGTCAGTGGCATCAGGAAACTGGGCACGCCACGCGTCAGTAAGGCGCGCGAAACAGCGCTGTGTGGGATGCGGCCTCCCACACTGCTGGCCAGTGCGGTCACCAGTGCGAATGACGTACGTGCAGGTAAAGCCACGCTGCGCATACCACTCACGGGCGGCCTGAAGCGACGGGGCGGGCTGCTGACTCTGGCCACCGCCAGCGCCTCCACGACCACCACTGCCGCCGCCACCGCCTCGGCCACCTCCACCCCTGCCGCTGCCACGACCACCTCCGCCTCCGCTGCCGCCTCCACCCCTGCCGCCACTCCCGCCGCTGCTGTCACCACCCCCACTGCCGCCACTAGCCTCCCCAGCCGCTCCTCCACTCCCACCGCCTCCACCCCCACCTCCTCCGCCGCCACCTCCACCCTTGCCCCCTTTGCTCTTGCGGCGCCCGCTCGAAGCAGACGCAGCCCCGACCTTCCCAGCACCAAGGAGGTCGACAGCAGCAGCAGCAGAGGCGACAGAGGGGAGGAGAGGGGAAGGGGAACACCCCTCAAAGAACGGGGTGCGGGGGTCGCCACGAGAGGTGCCTACAGCGACGATGCTCGCCTCAGCTGCAAGCAGTTCCTTCTCGAGGAGGGCAATGGTGAGTTCAGTGGGGGAGCGAGAGAGGAAGTGGTCCCTGACTGTGCGCAGGGAGTCGGGGAGGCGGGTGACTATGTGGTAGAGAGTGATCCAGAGCGGGGGGGGGGGGGGGTTGCTGGTGAGGAACTCGTCAGGCATAGCAGCGCGAAAGCGGGCCTCACTGGTCTTAAGGTGGGTGATGAGGTCAGCAACTGTCTGAAAGGAGGCCAGGTCGGGGAACAGGTAGGGGAGAGTGAGGCGGCCTAGTGTGGCAGAAGCGGGGGAGGAGTAGCGAGCGACTACAGCAGTGTACAGGTCCTTAGCAGTTTTGTGCTGGCCAAAGTGCTCGCGCTCGTCGATCGGTAGGGAGTTACGAATAGCGAAGCGAGCGTGGGCGTCACGAGTCTGCCACTGTGAGCGCTGAGTGCTGTCAGCAGTGGTAGGAGGGGCAGTAGCGTTGCCTAGGGCGTGATCGTACAGTGAAACGTCCTCCTTAGCAGTGAGCTGTAGAAAGAGGTGGAGGTCATCGAGCCAGGTTTCGAACTTCACTGGACGGCCCTCAGCATCGAAAGTAAGTACAGTAGGAGTAGCCATAGCGGCAGTAGCAGTAGCGGTAGAAACAGTAAGAATGAGGCCGCAGGGAAGCTGTGGGCAGTGTCAGCACACGGGCGGCAGCAGCTGATGCGCACGGGCGGGAGCGGCAGTGGGCGCAGAAGCGGCGGCCGCAGTGGGAGCGAGTGCAGCAGCGGCAGCGGTAGCAGGCGCAACAGGAGCGCACGGGCGGTAGCGGCGGCTGCGGCGCACGAGCGGGAGCGGCTGCGGGCGACGCGCAGGCGGTAGCTGCAGCGGCGAGCCCGTGGTAGCGGCAGCTGCAGCGGGCGACAAGCAGGCGGCAGCTGCAGCGGGCGACGAGCGGGCGGCAGCAGCAGCGGGCGACGAGCGGGCGGCAGCTGCAGCGTGCGACGAGCGGGCGGCAGCAGCAGCGGGCGACGAGCGGGCGGCAGCTGCAGCGGGCGACGAGCGGGCAGGCGCTGCAGCGGGCGACGAGCGGGCGGCAGCAGCAGCGAGCGACGAGCGGGCGGCAGCTGCAGCGAGCGACGAGCGGGCGGCAGCAGCAGCGGGCGACGAGCGAGCGGCAGCTGCAGCGGGCGACGAGCGGGCGGCAGCAGCAGCGGGCGACGAGCGGGCGGCAGCTGCAGCGGGCGACGAGCGGGCAGGCGCTGCAGCGGGCGACGAGCGGGCGGCAGCAGCAGCGAGCGACGAGCGGGCGGCAGCTGCAGCGGGCGACGAGCGGGCGGCAGCTGCAGCGGGCGACGAGCGGGCGGGCGCTGCAGCGGGCGGGCGGCAATGTGCAGGCCTGCGGGGCCGCTGCGGGCTGCGCTATAGCGGTGCGAGCGGCGCACGGGCGGCTAGCCGGTCGCGCTCAAAAGAAATCGGCCGCGCGCGGGCAGCTAGCGGGTCGCGCGCGGTTAAAAAAAAAAAAAAAAAAAACGAGCCGCGCGCGATTGGCTGGCGGGCTGCGCGCGCGCGGTAGGTAGGAGGCGCACTGGGGCGCGTAGGCGCACGAGGGCGCACGGTAGGTAGGTAGGTAGGTAGGTAGGTAGGTAGGTAGCGGTGGGCCCTAAGAACGGTCCTAGCGAAGGACCTGCTCTGAAACCATGTCGGAATCAACAGACAGGAATGAATGAACTAGCAGTGAAATCAGTACAAGTACCTAACCCTAGAATTGTGTACCCCCTATAGGCTAACCCACTGTAGCCTAAACAAACACAACATATATAATGTTTGACATGTATTCCCGTTTCCGTTAAATTATACTATTCCCCACCCCCCAACCATGTTTTAACCTATCGGATCTATGTAATTTGGCAGATATAGACATTCCTATGGTGCATGCACTACATGCACTCATACCGACCAAACTGACCAGCCCATTACTTATGTTTGTAGAGATGCAGTTAGTGCCATTTTCTTGCTAGTCCACTAGATTAGGCCTTCTTTTTCAACAACACTATCTTTTAACCTTTCTGATACACATAATTTGGGAGATTTCAGAGTTTTAGTTCCGTCTTGTACCTGTTCACAAGCCTTCATACTCATGGAACCGACCGACGCACTATTCTCTCTGTACGAATGAAGTGTATACAATATGTATTTCCGTTTCCGTTAAAATTACTATTACCTACCCCTGACCCCTGACATTTTAACATATCAGACCTTTGTAATTTAACAGATATAGACATTCCAATCATATATGCACGGCACTCATACCGACCAAACTGGCCAACCCATTACTCATGTTTGTAGAGATGCAGTTAGTGCCATTTTCTTGCCAGTCCACTAGATTAGGCCTTCTACTTCAACGACACTATCTTTTAACCTTTCTGATCAACATAACTTGGGAGATTTCGGAGTTTTAGTTCCGTCTTGTACTTGTTCACAAGCCTGCATACTCACGGAACCGACCGGCCATTCAACAACCTGAATTTTATTGCATATTCGAGTGGCCCATGTTCAGATACACATACCAAAGCCTTTTCGGCTTGGTTCTTGCGCGAAGAAAAGTTCGGCGCCTACGATTTCGGCCGTTTTTTACTCCAAGTGCCCAGAAAGCGCGTGAATCCCTATAGTCGTAGGGAAAAGCATTCAACAAACCTGGCTTTTTATGCATATTCAAGTGGCCCGTGTTCAAAATACACATACCAAAGTCTTTTCGGCTTGGTTTTGCGCGAGGAAAAGTTCGGCGCCTACGAGAATGGGGCGGGTTGGTGGGTGATGGAAAGAGGAAAAATGGGGCGGGGTGATGGAAAGCGGGAGAATGGGGCGAGGTGATGGAAAGAGGGAGAATAGGGCGGGGTGATGGAAAGCGGGAGAATGGGGTGGGGTGATGGAAAGCGGGAGAATGGGGCGGGCTGATGGAAAGCGGGAGAATGGGGCGGGGTGATGGAAAGAGGGAGAATGGGGCGGGG